>CM035107.1:49779653-50494653 GCA_020205505.1 Panax japonicus
TAAAACACCCCTCTTTGGATATTTTATTGAGATAACTTGTAAATCTAGTTAAATCTTGAGTTGTTAACCAACTCCAACCACTCCTTGTGACACAAAAATGCCAGCACTCAGCCACTTTTCCAGCCATACATGCATCTAACATTTATATAAATAGATTGTAGGAGAGAGAAATGGCATTAGTTAGTCCATTTTTGTTCCAACACTCCACTAATTCTTTCTTCTTCAAAACCCACGAATTTCTCTAGCATATCAGTCCCTAAGAATAGCCCCACGAAATTCAACAACAAATTAGAAGCCAGAAATCAAAAATTGTTCATAAGAGGTATAAAACCCTAGCTATAATCTGTCCAAAAATCTGATGTTAGATGTTAGTTTTTTTGTGTTATACATGTTGGTTATAGTATATAATGATGATCTGGGTTGGTATTTGATAGATCCATAACATCTAAGTCCTTAAATTTGATTTTTATGAAAATCTGGAAAAGAATTTCTGGAGGTCTGACAGTGACTGTCAGGCCTTATAAATCTTTGATCGTTTATGATTTATGTTTTTTAAATGTTGTAATATGTAGTCTGTAATATGTTCTTTAAGATGCAAAACGAATCATAGTCATTGAATGTATAGATTTCTAGTTATGATCGGTCAAACCCCGTTGACCGGGCATGACCGGTCAAAATCTGGGCAACGAAGAACAGCTTGAACAACGTCTGACAAGAAGTTTGGAAGCTTTGATCTGTCAGATTTTAAACTTTTTGTTGATGTTAGTATAACCAAATTGTAGTGTGTTGTATGTATTACATGTTTATGCCTTAAAATCTCCTTTTAATCAAACAGAAAATTAGTAATCAATGGTCAAACCAAGCTGGACGAACAGAAAAAGTTGTTTTTTGGGTAATCCAGAAAACACTTGACCATGTCGTCTGACATGGTTTGACCGAGTCGAATCTGGTTGTTCTATTGTTGTTATTATGTTTTTATGAGATAGATATGTAGTATTACATGTGGGCTAGAACTCAGAAGTCTTAAATCACATAAATGTTACCAGTATTGCACGTTATGGAGATCTAAAGTAGGTACCTTGTACTGTTCTTCATTTCTGGAAAACCCAGAAATGAAGAACAGCGTCTGACAATGGTTTTGAGAGATTAAATTTCTTTGTTCGTTAATGATTTGTACATGGAATCAGTTTGTAGTTACATGGATGCATGAGTAGTACAAGATCTGATCAATAACGTTACCAGAAACACACTACACACGATTTTAATCTTGGTCAAATAGAGCCCCTCGAAACTGCCTTATGAATGCTCAAGAACATGAAGAACACCTATAGCGACGGTTCTGTCGCTATAGGTGGTCTTTAGCGACAGATAATATATTATTTTCCAAAAATTAATTAATAAATAGAAAAAAAATAGTTTTTAATTATTAAAAATACAAAATAAATTATTAAAAATTATTTTAAATTCTGAAAATTGGTTTTTAATTATTTTAAATATATTTCATAAATATTTAATATTTTTGGAATATTAAAAGTATTTAATTTATTTAATGATAATATTAAATAAATTATTTAAAAATAATTTTAATATTTGAAAAAATCATTTAAAATTATATTATGATATAAGAAAATATTTTAAGCTATTTTTAATAACTTTTAATATTATTTGATAATTTTCTTTAATAAATTAATGATAATTAAGTTATTTACTAAATGAATTAAATAAATTAATTAAAAATGATTTTATTATATTAAAAATCATTTTAAATAAGAATAAGGTATTTAAAAATATTTTAAGTTATAAAATATAACTTTTAATATTTAAAGGTAAATTTCACTAATTAATTATTATTAATGATATTAAAGTTATTTAATAATTATATTAAAGAATTTAGTTTAAAAATGATTTTAATATTATAATAATCATTTTAAATAAAAATAAAGTGTTTAAAGATATTTTAAGTTATAAAATATAACTTTTAATATTTAAAGAATAATTTCATTAATAATTTAATATTAATGATATATTAATGATATTAAATTTATTTAATAATTATATTAAATAAATAGTTTAAAAATTGTTTTATTAATTTAAAAATCATTTAAAAAGGGTATAAATGAATTAAAAATATTTTAAGTTATAATTAATAACTTTTAATATTTAGATAATAGTTCATTAATATTTAAATATTAATGGTAATTATATAATGATGATTTTAAATGTTTTAAAAATCATTTAAGGGTAATATTAATACGTTAATAATATTTTGAGTTATTATACATAACTTTAATATTTTGGCAATGGTTTCATTAATAGTTTAATATTGATTAAATGTTAATGATAATAGAATTGTTTGATATTTAAATCATTTAATAATGATTCTGATATTTCAAAAATTATGGTAAATGGTAATAATTATTTAATAATTATTATAAGGCTATGAAAAAAATAGTGCGACTGATGTTTAAGTTAACTATTTGGATGTTGAACTTGGGGATAGAGTCTTAGACTCAATATTTACCTGATAAAGCTGTCGGTAAACTAACATGTTTCAGAAATTGATCTGGACTTATAAAATTTAGTTAGTTAACTGTTTATTTGTGATTCAATGGTTGTTAAGGTTATGTGACTATGTGATTAGGAATGTGCTGACTGCAATAGGCAGTGTTATGTGTTACGTTATGTTATACTAATCAGTAAAATGATCTGATTAATGATAGGTGATCTCATAAAAGATAAAACTAAGTTGAGATTAGTAAGCAGCGCATCAGGCAAGTATCCTAACTTTGCATTTTCTTTTTGCAATGGATACAAGTGAGAAGTTCAGAATTATTATTATTAATGTACAGATTGTTAAACCTATATTATATACACCCTTTGATTATCAACATGTTAGTATATGATAATTCGGATATATATTCTGTTCGTTAATTTCTAGAAATGATTATACAAAGTGTCCCCACTTGGATAATCATTGTATTTAATCACATGTTGATACACCTTTGATATACATATATGATGAATTATATATTATTGTTGAACAAGATAAGACCTTTGTTATGAAAACCCGACAGGTATGAACATCCCGTTAATGGATAAATTTTTATGCGCCCAAGGCGGACAGAGTGAACGATAACTTCGTTCTTGTACATGTAGTTTTGATCAATACAGGGTACAACGGGGCTGATCACCCTCCGTGCCCGTAAGTCATGACGGTTTACAGATGAATTTCTGTTTAAACCTTTTCGAAAATGAAAACAATGTTAATAGTATGTCACAGAAACCACATGTATAGTCATTACACAGTTTTAAAATTTGAAAGAGGGTTGTTATGTTATTATTATTGGTACATATTACTTCACAACTATTGACTGGTTGTAGAAGAATATTATAAGGAAAACATTTAAATTCTTTCAGCTTATATATATATATATATATATATATATATATATATATAATACTTGTTGGGCACTCAAATGCTCATCCTTGCTTAATTTAAATGTTTTCAGCTAAGTGTGATGGACCAGAAAGCTCAGGCCAAAACAAAGGAAAAAGAAAGCTAACAAATTAAGAATTTTGGCAGTATTTGTAATAATTTTATAAGATTATGAAGACTATGATATGTATTTATGATATGTATTTATCTAATATTATGTAATGAATGACTAAAGGTTACGTACTTGGGAGGTAGACTCTGATGTATATGTAAATTAAGTTTAAGTTCTATATTATTGTTATTATTATTAGTAATATTCCGCTCATAGATATGGTATCGTGAAGCACCGAGTTCGGGTTTCAAGTATCCGGGTTCGGGGACCTCACAAATACTGTTTGAATACCTGGTGGTTAAAACACAGTAATACGCGTTGTTGCACAGTAGTACACGATATTGCACCAATTATTGATTCTTACGTAAGATGGCACTACTCAATAATTGTTAAAGTAGTTACTGTTCAGTATTTTATTTTATTGATTCAATAATTGCTGCGTTGATATTTTATATTACGGTTATTTCAATAATTATCAGTACACAGTATTTTCCATTATCGAAACAATAATTCATATTATCTGAATAATATTATTAGAAAATAGTATTGGCAATGTCTAAAAAGTTCTGTCTAAGGAGAGATTTGGTCATCTAATTACGCGCCAGTAAGGAGAGATCTTTATTGGAAAGCTCCCTCTTTCCTGGGAACTGCCTGATTGTCAATAATGTGATTCTGTAATATTATTTGTGAATAATTAATTATTGATTTATATGATGAGAAAAATATTGATTTTATGGGGATATAGATGGAGAAAATTTTTAATGTGACAATTGTTGAAAATTAATATTTTATCTTTTTTTGATAAAATAATTCATTTAAATATATTATTTTAATAATATATTAATGATGATATTTTTACAATGAATATGGGATATATAAGTATATGAGGATGAAGAGTATTTTTGTTGCATTAAATGATTAACACATATTTTATGTGTCGGTGGACCCCATTTCTTGACTGAAATTTGATTATAACCTATAAAATCGTCCGTTTATGGATTTCGGTCAATTTCTGTTTGGAATTTGGAAAAACTTTCTTCTACAAAGTTATAGAGAATTGAATTTCCTATAAAAAGATGTGAGATTCGAATTTTCTGATAAAAGGGCTATTTATTGTGAATTATTGAAGTCTCGGTATATCGGGTGTGAATTGATTTTTGGAGTTTAAATTATTTTTGTTAGAAAAACATTTTTTGTATTTTTTTGGACATTATTAACATGTGTGGCTGGTGTTTTTGACCAAAAGGTGGGCAAAGGAAAATTTGTATAATTATATTATTATTATATTAAATTTTCTGCTTTGGTGTTCTAAGCATTTTCCTATAAATAGGGAGCTTAGGTTAGAATTGAAAATCACACCAAAAACTGAAGTTTTCTCTCTATTTCTCTCTCGATATTTTGAGCGTATTCTTGTGAGTATACTTTGAGTGTTGCTATACGGTGCAAGTTCAAGTCATAGCCTATATCCGGTGTTTCAACTAGAAGTACTATCTTTCGAGGTAAGGGATAGTAAGGGATGTTATTTTCTTCTCAAATGATATTATTTCTTCAATATCATTATGCTGAAATATTGGTTGAAACTTTTTATCAAATTTAGAACTTTTTCATGTCGGGGTTACTATTCATGAGTTACTATTCACAGGTACTATTCACAAAGCATGATGATGTTTTTTGTGAAATTTCTATCTTTTGGTGTCAGAGTTACTATTCACGTATACGACACTATTCATGTATACGGCACTATTTACGAATACGGCACTATTCACCAAAAAATAAAATTTCTTCTTTTCGTCCAAAATATCTATTCTGGACACTAGCTTTGATTGTATCCATGTTTTGATCATTCTTGAATTTTACCCCACTCTGGTTATTTATAAAGTATTTTTGAATGAGAATTGTTTAAAGTACGAATCCTTAATATTTGTTCTTTTGCTTCACTGATTCGTTTTCTTTAAAATATTTTTCATCATCCTCAGTCCTAAATGATGATATAACTGAATATCTTTGGCCTGTAGTGAAAAGATGAATGATTTCTTGATGAATATCTTTGGCCCGTAGTGCAAAGATGAACAGGTGTTGAGATGAACATGATCGACTGATTAATATCTTTGGCCCGTAGTGCAAAGATGAACATGTGTTTAGATGAACATGACAAACTGATGAATATCTTTGGCCTGTAGTGCAAAGATAAATATTTGATTCAAGATATATATTGATTGATGTTACAGGGATAAAATATCGACGATGAACTTTTAAATTCATATATAGAAGATAGTAGTTTGCATTCTCTACTTAACTCTTCTAATGAATTATTATTTCCGCTGCGAAGATTGATTTAAAACTGGTTGTCTATTGTATTCTATTAGATTTTTCCCTGTTGAGGACTAACGATAATTTGTTCTATATTATCTTAGTCATAATGTTCTTTACTGGGCTAGTTGAGCTCACCTTTTTCCTTTTTGTTCCATTTTTCTTCTCAGGAGGATAGAATATAGCGGGAACTAGTCGGGGTGTGGAGTGATGGTTCAAGATAGCTGTTTTAGTAGTCCTCACTATTTTGTAAAATAGTGTATCAATAATTATAATGAGGACTTATTTGAGTGTGGATATTGTCTAGATGACAATATTTGTATTTAAACTCACAGTTTTTATGTTGTATTCATAAAGTTGTAGTTATTTTTGTACCATGTATTTGGCGACTCAGAATGGGTGATGTATACCTATTTTCGGGGCGTCACAGTTGGTATCAGAGCTTAGGAATATGATCTCTGGCGGAGATCGGGGAATAGAACTATGAGGGGAGAGATGAGTAAATCCTTCACTAGTGTGTCCTACCTAAGCTTATTTGTTGGTCGGTCATAATATAGGGGTATTATGTGATTTGTTAATTTGTTTAATTAACCCTTATTTTATGGCAGTATTTGAGAATGACAACTGAGAACGTTAACAATAGAGTGAATGAGATTGTGGAGACACCTTTAGCCACCAACTAGGCTAATGTGATGTCAGACGAAGAAGGAATTAGAGATATCCATGCGGTGAGTGAAGAATTGATAGTTGCACCCAAGATAGTCGCAGAGGTAACAGCTGAGAGTGAGGAAGAAGAGGAAGAAGATGTACTTGAGGAGAATTTATTATAGGTATTATATGATCAAAATGTATAATTTCAAAATCGTATTCATGAGTTAGAAGAGCAGCTGAAGAACGACAGGCGGTCATAGAACAAAAGGATGCAACGATTTAAGCTTGTATTACCCGATATGTGATGCTTGAACAAAAGCACTCTTTGGCAGAGTATAAGATGATAAAGCTGGAATCTGATCTGAAAGAAGAAATAACTGAACGAGCGATAATGAGTGATGCATGGGTAAAAGCCGCACGATGCGTTGATATTGTGGAAAGAGATGTCTGATCTAAGAAGAGAAGATTTAACGATGACGGGATGACGTCGGCACCAGCACCAGTAACAAATTCTAGGGGAAAAGAACGACCACCAGTTAAATTCTACAAATGCGGAGAGGAGGGACATATAAGTCCAAACTGTTCACAACCTTCCAAGATATGTTTTAGTTGTGGAAAAGATGGTCACATAGCTCGATTTTATCCTGTAGCGAAATCAAGTCCAGCTGGAACGGTGGCACCAAAGGTGGATACGGAAAAGACAAAGTCAACAGTTTCTGAAAGAGCGTTTGCCATGACCGGTCAGAATGCGAGGAACCTGAATGTAGTTAGCATGGGTTAGTTAATTATAAATTCTTACGAAGTTTATACCTTATTAGATACCGGTTCTACCCATTCATTTATCTCTCCTGTTTATACTCAACGTTTAAACTTGACTCCGGAGAAAATTAGACTTTGACTTATCTGTTGAAACTCCGTTATGAGAAACTTTCATTACATCTACTGTTTATAAATCTTGCTTGATTCAAGTTAGAACCATCACCTTACCTGTTGACCTTATCTCTTTAAAGATACTTGCTTTTGATGTGATTTTAGGGATTTATTGGTTAACTACTCATCATGCCAAAATTGATTGTTTTCGTAAGGTTATTAGTTTTCATATTCCTAAGCAACCTGTTATTCGAATTCAAACAACCAAACCATTGAAGTCAAACACTTTCATATCAAGCCATAAAGTCATTCGTTATTGAAAAATGGATGTCAAGTTTTCTTAGCCCATGTTATGGACTTAAACAAAAATACGTCAGATTTGAATGATATTTCTGTTCTTAATAAATTTCCTGATGTATTTCCTGAAGAATTTCTTGGCTTACTCCCAAAGTGTGATATTGAATTTTGTATCAGCTTTGAACTTGGTACAAAACCCATTTCTAAAATCTCATGGCTCCTATTGAACTTCTGGAGTTAAAAAAAATTCAACTGTAGAAGTTTGTACCCGAGCCTCTATCTGGTGACTTCTTTTGTGGAATGCATCGAAGCCAGACTCTTCGTATGGGACGCCATATTCGTGCGATACTAAACTGATAGGTGTCATTGTGACGTGCTATCCAAGACTGGGATATGAGTCGTAGTTGAGAACAACCTAAGTTGGTAATCAAAATACGTAGCTTTCTAGGCTTAGTTAGTTATTAACGGAGATTCGTGAAAAGATTTTCTCAAATCGTTAGTCCATTAACTCAGCTAACTCGTAGAGATTCAAAATTCTAATGTGGGAAGAGCTTCGAAGAACTCAAGAGGAGACTCATTTCGGCACATGTTCTGACCATACCATCCTGGAAAAGCGAACGTGGTAGTTGACGTGTTGAGCAAAAGATCATATACGAGTATGAATGCAATATTGTCAAAGACCCATTTCACATGACTTACAAAAGATGAAGATAGAGTTAAGGATTCCAAGAACCTGCGTGAAGATAACGAATATACGATTAGAATCGACTTTAATCGATAAATTTAAAGCTGCTCAAGTTACAGACTTGGAGTTGATGAATATGAAGAAGAAGAAGATGCAAGAAGTCGTTATTCCAAAAGCGAGAATCGACGATGTGAGGAAAGCTCAAACCTTCGATTTATTAGTCCATTTGAAATCGTCGATCAAATAGGAACTGTGGCCTATAGACTCGTTTAACCGCCAAGTATGACGCGTGTTCATAACGTTTTTTTTACGTATCGATGTTATGTAAATATGTTGACAACCCGAACCACATTATTGAGTTATAACCAGACAAGATAGCAGAAGATTTAACGTACAAGGAGGTACCAGTCAAGATTTTGGATAGGAAGGAGCATGTCATACGCATGTCAATTTCAAGGACGAAATTTCATAAGGAGGAGAGGTTGTAAGGCCCCAACTTTTTATAAATGAAGATTTAATTTTCTCTATTTATTATTTTGAAATAGTAAGGGTTGATTTGATTAATGTGGTTAGTTATGGGTAAAATGCGCAAATATTTTAAATATGCAAGTGATTATAAAATATTCATTGTTGTCGGGGAATATTCGTTTGGTCGTGGAATATTCTTACTGTCAGGAATATTCGTACGACGGCGCAGCCTTATGTGAGCCCATAACGGAAAGTGATTGGATGAAAAAAATGACAAGTATGAGTTATTTATAAATAACGGCACAGTTGTTACCGTTAATACTGTTGGAATACCCGGTGGTTAAAACACAGTAATACGCGTTGTTGCACAGTAGCACACGGTATTGCACCAATAATTGATTCTTACGTAAGATGTAATAACCCGAGATTTTCTATATCAAGTAAATAAGAAATTTTGTGTATAAATTTTTTTTTATTTATTGACGAGACTAAGTGTCAAGTAAAGTGAACGATAAATGTGAATATATTTATTTCTTGAAAAATTAGAAATAATTTTGGAATTATTATTTACCACAAATTATATGGTAATAAATTTCTGTAAGCCGGAATGTTTTTATTAATTATTTTCTATGAAAACATGATTGGAAATAATTTATGAAGTGATAATTAGATTTATGTAATAAATATTTTATTATATGAATTGTTCAGAATATTTAAGTTAATTATTTTAACTTGATTATTGATGTTGTGTACGAAGAATAAGTCAGATATGAGATCCAAACCCTGAATTGGGATTGTGATCAAGAGATGAGAATAATAACATTATATTATTTATATAATGATTTTACAGTGCCATAATTATGTACTGTGTATGTGCGGACAGATAATATTGAGCAATGATGGTCAATTAGGTCATAACATATTACCATGCTGTGAAACCCTAATTATTAAACTCAGTTATGAGATATGACTGAGTAGTGACTATGTATATGAAGTTACTGTGTATAAGAATATCGGTAATTAGAAGAAACCCTAATTACTGTTGTATGTCACTAATTAGGAAAACCCTAATTATTATAACCTTAACCGGTTGAAGCTAGAAACCATAACGACTATGTTAATAACATATACAGATAATTATAGAACCCTAATTTTAATTATCGGGTTTAATTTCGATGTTATTGTATAAGTGTTTTAATTTACCAAAGGATAGAAGTTAATTGGTAAATTGTATGAATTAAATCTAGTGATTAAATATTACATTTAATTGCCTTGTACAAGATTGCCCTTGAAATTATATGTGAAATGACAAAAATACCCTTTTTGGTAAAAAAGGTATAAGAACACTAAACCTAGAAATCCTTTGATTCGATGCTATTTGATGCAATTGATTGTTTAAAGTTGTGTAATAGGATGTTAATTGATGATATGGGTTGATAAATCAAAAACCCATAACATCAAAGTACACGAATTTGAAGATTTAAGAAATTTGGAAAATTTCATTTCTGTGATTTTTTCATCAAATGTCAGAGCTTATAGATCTTTGATCGATCATGATTTTTGTTGTTTTTAAGTTTTTATGTGTAGCTTGTTATATGGTCTTTAATCTGCAAAAAGAATCAAGTCCATATCATGTATAGATTAGAAGTTATAGATGGTCAAACATGGTTGACCGATCATGATAACTGTTTTTGGGCAGTCTGTAATGGGGGCATTCTCGTCAACTTTTTGTGCTTTAAAAGGTCTGGGCTTTTGATATGTTGTAGTGAACTGAGTTAGGAAGCCATAGGCTTTGGAATGACCTCATTCTGACCTCGGATGAGGGAATTACGGTGATTGGAAGGAAATGTGTCAAATTTCTCAAAACTGAAAGTCAGCAGCGAGATGTGCTATTCGGGACACTGTTTCGATCAGTTAATATTTCCAAAACCTTCTGAACTTTTGGTATGTTGTAGTACACTGAATAAGCTTTCCATAGACTCTGAAACAGACTAAATCCGATATCGGATGAGAGAGTTATGACATTTTAAAGTAGTAGTGTCAAAACTGTCCAACAAGTGCGGTGCAGTCCACTTGAACGGAATTTCTGGCCTGATGTGTTCGGAATTTGGAAATGGTCAAAGAATAAAAGTTGTAGCCCCAGAAGTTAGCTTCGCGTGGGCTCAAGAATCGCTCAAAAATGTTTTGAAACGAAAAGGTTATGACTGTTTTAGCGAGAGAGGGTAAAGCTGAAACGAAATTGAAAACTGTTATGAACGTCTACTTTTGACGCACTGTTTGGGCTACCTAATGAACCCGAATTGGGTAATTCGTATTTTTTAAAAATACTCTGGTATACCATGTATAACATATCCAAAGTTGGGAATGTTCTGATAAATGAGCAAGGCGTGAGAAAATCGAAAAATGAGTTATTGGAAGATTAGTTTAAACCAAGTCCCACATCGACTAAATTGAGAAGTTCACCATTTTCTAAACTTATAAATAGAAGGGCTTGGCCTTTGTTTTATTCACCAACAATAAGGCCTCCAATTTTTGAGAAAGGCTTTGTTGGGGGAGGACTTTTTATAAAGATCTCCTTAGTTAAATTTTGGCGTGGAAGTGCGTATTCAGTTTGTGGAATTCGTACTTCCGGGTATGTTTTCTTATTTAATTTTGTAATGTATTTAATTGTTAGTTAAAGTTTGAATTTTTGAAGTTTAGTTAGTTTGTTAATAAACTAGTTAGTTTACTATGTTTATTTGGGCTTGGAATTGATTATGTAAATGAGTTATTTGTGATGACTTTTAAAATTTTGTGATGAATTTCATTAATTAATTATTATTAATGATATTAAAGTTATTTAATGATTATATTAAATAATTTAGTTTAAAATGATTTTAATATTATCAAAATCATTTTAAATGAAAATAAGAATTTAAAAATATTTTAAGTTATAATTAATAACTTTTAATATTTGGATAAATAGTACATTAATATTTAAATATTAATGGTAATTATTTAAAAATGATTTTTATTGTTTTAAAAATCATTTAAGGGTAATATAAATGTTTTAAAAATAGTTTGAGTTATTATAAATAACTTTTATATTATGACAATGGTTCAATTAATAGTTTAGAATTAATTAAACTGTTAATGATAATAGAATTGTTTAATGTTTAAATCATTTAATTATGATTCCAATATTTGAAAGTTATAGCCGGCCAAACTAGCTGACTTGAGAACCGGTTATGAAGTTCTGAATTTGATGAAGAACACCTATAGTAACAGTTATATCACTATAGGCCCTTTAGTGACAGATTTTAATTATTTTAAAATTTTCAATTTCTGGAAATTCTGAAAATGTTTAAAAATAAAATGTCTGATATTTACAGATGTTGAGTTATAGAATAAGAGTCTTAGACTCAGTATTTACCCGATAAAGCTGTCGATACGCCGACAAATGTCAGACCTTATAAAAGAAAGAAAATGCTACTGTAAGAGCATGGATGAGATATTTGAAAAATGTATAATAATATTTCAAGTATAGAATAGGAACTAAAAGTATGATCACTGCGATTATATGATTAGACTATGTGCTGACTGTAATAAACAGTACTATGTGTTAAGATATATGGTTCTAATCGAACGAATGATCTGATTATTGACAGGTTGTGATAAAGCGATAAAACCTAAGTTGAGATTTGTAATCAGCGAATCAGGCAAGTATCCTACCTTTGCATTTCCTTTATGCAATAGACATGAGTAAGAATATTTCAGAATTATTCTATTCCTGTACAGATTATGTACGCTTTGATTATCAACAAGTTAGCTCAGATATATATTCCGTTCTTTGATTTCTAAATGGTTATACAAGTGTCCCCACTTGGATAATCATGGTATTTATTCACATGTTGATACACCTTTGTCAATTACCCGTTTATATATGTTGAATTACATATTATTGTTGAGTAAGATTAAAAACCTTCGGGTTTGGAACCAGACATGTATGAACATCCCTATATGGGAAATTTTTACGCCCAAGGCGGATAGAGTGAGCGATGAATTTCGTTCAAGTTATGTAGTAGTGATCAATACAAGGTACGACGGGGCTGATCACCCTCTGTGCCCGTAGGTTATGACGGGTTGAGGATGAATTTCTATTAAACCTTGTCGAAAATGAAAAAAGAATATTCATAGTATATTTTTTTAAACCCTATTCAAGGGTAGAGTCAGAGCCAAATTTAAAGAAGTTGAAAGAGAGTTGTTATGTGAATTTTTTATCAGTACAAATTACTTCACAACTTTCAATTCGTTGTAGAAGTGTTATGTAAAGAGAATACTTATATTCTTTCAGCTTATATATATAATTGCTATTACTTGCTGGGCACTCAAATGCTCATCCTTGCTTAAATTAAATGTTTTCAGTTATGTATAAGCAACCTGAAGGCTCAGGCACGAACAAGGATAAAGGAAAGCTGTTTGAATGAGTTATATTATGAGTTAATGGTTATAGTCAGTATTGGTACCTATTCAGGTATCGGATGGAATGTATTTGAAGGTCTCGCACCTGGGTTGTAAACTCTGATGTATGTAAATTAAGTTTGAATGTAATATTATTATTTCATTATTCAGCTTATTGAAATGGTATCGTGAAACACCAAGTTCGTGTTTCAAGTACCTGGATTTGGGGTCGTCACAAGTTGGTATCAGAGCTGTTGGTTATGAAGCTTAGGTAGGAATACCTGAGACTAATAACCGCAATGATTGGGATAAGTAATAACTCATATAGAGTTAGTTGGTCGATAAGATTCAAAGATGAATCTCGGCTAGTGTAAATACACAGAGTTCCCTAACTCTGATAATAAAGTTAAACAGTAGTGGGGAATAGATTGAGTCTAAAAGACTGAAAGTGCCGTTATGAGAGATCGTAAAATAAAACGATCAAGATATAGAAGTAAATCGTAATATATATGATCAGATCATTCCGTGATCTGATAAGGCTATGACAGCCGGAAAGAATCAATCTGTTGATTGGAAAGTTTACAGCAAGATTGCTGTGTATGAATTGTACTATGAATTGGTACAGATCAAGAAAAAGAATTATAAATACGAATTAAATTCGTATGGAGAAGGAGTGTTAGGTGGGGATTCAATTGAGGACTCATGTCGGCAGCTGAGTTGTATGATTCTTCGTATGGGAGCTGAATTGTACTTGGTGTAAAAACCACTTAGTTTTTGGCACTGATAATCATTGAAATTTTTATGTCGCGCTATTTGTTATATGCACATTAAGAGGATGACTCAATTCTCAGGTGTATAACAGGTAGATAGGTCATAGATAGAGAATATAAGATAAGTACGAGTTCTTAAAACTCATACTTATGAAACATTCTTGACTCATAATTATATGAAATATTTATGAACCCCTCAGCGAATGGACGCCAAAGGTCTGACTAGGATAAGTTCTTAAACTCATATGATTGTGGCAACTTATGAACTCATAAGTATGGTTTGACGAACTGGGTATAGTTATGTGTGAATGAAGAATTGAGGATTATAGGAACAGATAGACTGTTAAGCAAATGATTATTAGTAAAGGTGTTAGGTTTTCCTAAACTCCTAGTTATGCTAAACTTCAAAATTATTGACATCAAGCTAAATACGCACTATGTGCTTTTGAAAACAAAAATATAGGCTCGTAATCATTTTTGAAACGGTTTAAAGTACGATCTATGCTACTTATTTTGGCTAGACGCAAATGATTTGAAATATCAAAAATTATTTTTTATTTATCACTTATGTACCATGTAACCTGGTGCAGAGATGATAAAAATGATGGAGTCATCAATGCAGTATTACTTAGTGTGAATTTGACCTAAAGTCGATGTTCCACTATGGTATGATGTAGTATGATAAAATCACCAAATGACGGAATCCTCAATGGACTGTGAATACAGTGCGGCATCATGACGTCATTCTCGAAAATGTTTTCAAAAAGTTTAATTTGCCAACGGAGTTTGGCTACACTTAAATAATTCGATTGAATTGAATTATTGATATGAGTCTATGCTATTTGAATCAGCTAGACTAATGTTTATGAAAACTCTAAGTGTTCATTGAAAGAAATTTCCCGAACCAAATTGTTTGGTGCGGAATCCTATGATAAGACTGAGGTGAACAATGTTGTTTGGATAAATGATCCAATCTAATAACGTAAATATTCGCTAGGTATGATTAATACGTTATGCATGACGTAGGGGTACAATAGGCTAATCACCTAAAGTACTATTAATGGTAGTTTACCTTCTTTGTGATTGTAAACATACCAGGTAATCCAATCTAATAGCGTAAATATTCGCTAGGTATGATTAATACGTTATACATGACGTAGGGGTACAGTAGGCTAATCACCTAAAGTACTATTAATGGTAGTTTACCTTCTTTGTGATTGTAAACATACCAGGTAATGTTTTGTTTTGCGGTATGAATACCGTTAAAACTCTGTGTTCATGGTCTATATGACCCCTCAGCACAATTTGAAAACTTTTACTCTTGTGAGAGGTGTATTGGGTAGAATGTGATGATGGATATGAAATAGTGTAAACTCGTTAAGTACGAGTAGAATCTGAGATGATTAAATAAAGGTTATTGTGACAACCTAGTTTTTATTAATGTTTAGAATATGTAAACTCCTAGTGAGTAGTTATTGTAAGATGTGAAGATAGAAAAGTTTCTGCGTCAGATGTTAATGGAAACAATGGAAGAGCAGGATAAACTCAAAATCCAAATTGACCAGATGGAGCCTCAAGCAACACATCGTGTAAAGAAAGAAAGATAGAAGATCCTGACTTAGGAAAACCTGATAAGAAGAAAGGGAAGAAGATATGTATATTTGCGGCCGTGAAGGACATACCTCTCCTCGTTGCCCCGACTATAGGAAAGGTGGATGTTTTAATTGTGGGATGGAAGGACATCGAGCTAATGAATGTCCGAGAAAAAGACTTGGTAAATAAGTAGTATGGGTTATGTTATGTAATATGTGTGATAAGTAATGAACTATTTTCAACTTTTAGGTTGGTCAAGATTTTAAATCCCAACTTTCGTAGTCACAAAGGGATAGCTGTTGATTAAAGCAGGATATGCTATGTAAATATTCGATAAATGAATATGAATCTAAGTTTGAGAAATGAAACGAGTTTAATACATTAATCTTATGCAATAAGGTTTAAAATGTAAGGGCATAATTTATGGTTTTATTTAACCAGATAATGTCGCCAAGACGTCAAACTCGAAACCAAAGGATAGAAGAATCTACTAATGCTGGGGAACGACAGCCAGAACTGATGCAAAACTTTGCAAACATGGTAGCTCAGGCTATGCAGCAGGGAACACCAGTTGCGGGAAACCAGCCAGACAAACGCTTGGCAAAATTTAAAGACTTTAAAGCCGTAGGACCACAAGAATTCAGAGGATCAGCTAACCCTATAGAAGCCCAGACTTGGGTGAACGAGATAGAGAAGGCGTTCATAATCGCTAGAGTAGATGCGGGGCAAAAGACCGCTTTTGCCACTTATATGATGAAAGGGGAAGCTAACTTTTGGTGGGAGGCAAATAAAACTCGGGCAGGAGAAGAAGAAATTACTTGGGATATGTTTAAGGATTTATTTTTCGAAAACTATCTCTCTGTTAGTATGCAGTCTAGAATGGAGGTGAAATTCCTGGAGTTAAAGCAGGATAACATGACTGTTGCGGAGTATGCCGCAAAATTTAATGAGTTGGCTAGGTTTGCTCCACATCAAGTGGATACAGAGGCTAGGAAGGCAAGGAGATTTGAGCTAGGCTTAAAACCCTGGCTATACAATAAGGTGTCAGTACTGCAAATCAATACTTTTGCAGCACTCATGGAGAAGGCTATTATAGCTGAACAGGGAAGTGAGGCCATGAGCCTCTACCACAAGGAGAAGAAGAACAAAAATAAGTCAGGAGGAGCAGTAAAGATAGAAAGTAGTAGTAGGGGTGAGAAAAGAATGAGGAATTTTTCTGAGAAAGTGCAAGTGAAGCAGGAAGGTACAAAGAAGCAGGTAGTGCAGTGCAAGAACTGCGGGAAGAATCACTCTGGTGAGTGTCTGAAGGGCAAGTTTGTATGCTACAAGTGCGGGCAAGAGGGTCATATCTCTCCCAACTGCCCCAACTCAAGGATGATCAGTGGATGCTTCATATGTGGATCGACTGAGCATAAGGTGAGGAACTGTCCACGGAGGGGAATGGAGGCAGAAAACGTAACCACGGGGAGAAACAGTGGAACGTTAGCAATTTCAGGACCAAACTCAACCAGTAACCCAACGAAAGTAACTCCGAGGGTTTACAACATGACGGTCCATGATACAGTGGCAGCTGGAAACAGAACTCCAGGTGCTATTTGAATAACTTATATATCTTATATTTCTGCTTAATCGGATAGACAAGTGTTATGAAGAATAATTAAAGATCAGTTTGATCAAGTATGATCGAGATCTACGTACAATAATTATATGCTATGTACCCTTCTGCATATGAGTTTTTAAAGTGGTGATTCCGGGGACGGAATCCTTATAAGGGAGGGTGAATGTAATAACCCGAGATTTTCTATATCAAGTAAATAAGAAATTTTGTGTATAAATTTTTTTTTATTTATTGACGAGACTAAGTGTCAAGTAAAGTGAACGATAAATGTGAATATATTTATTTCTTGAAAAATTAGAAATAATTTTGGAATTATTATTTACCACAAATTATATGGTAATAAATTTCTGTAAGCCGGAATGTTTTTATTAATTATTTTCTATGAAAACATGATTGGAAATAATTTATGAAGTGATAATTAGATTTATGTAATAAATATTTTATTATATGAATTGTTCAGAATATTTAAGTTAATTATTTTAACTTGATTATTGATGTTGTGTACGAAGAATAAGTCAGATATGAGATCCAAACCCTGAATTGGGATTGTGATCAAGAGATGAGAATAATAACATTATATTATTTATATAATGATTTTACAGTGCCATAATTATGTACTGTGTATGTGCGGACAGATAATATTTAGCAATGATGGTCAATTAGGTCATAACATATTACCATGCTGTGAAACCCTAATTATTAAACTCAGTTATGAGATATGACTGAGTAGTGACTATGTATATGAAGTTACTGTGTATAAGAATATCGGTAATTAGAAGAAACCCTAATTACTGTTGTATGTCACTAATTAGGAAAACCCTAATTATTATAACCTTAACTGGTTGAAGCTAGAAACCATAACGACTATGTTAATAACATATACAGATAATTATAGAACCCTAATTTTAATTATCGGGTTTAATTTCGATGTTATTGTATAAGTGTTTTAATTTACCAAAGGATAGAAGTTAATTGGTAAATTGTATGAATTAAATCTAGTTATTAAATAGTACATTTAATTGCCTTGTACAAGATTGCCCTTGAAATTATATGTGAAATGACCAAAATACCCTTTTTGGTAAAAAAAGTATAAGAACACTAAACCTAGAAATCCTTTGATTCGATGCTATTTGATGCAATTGATTGTTTAAAGTTGTGTAATAGGATGTTAATTGATGATATGGGTTGATAAATCAAAAACCCATAACATCAAAGTACACGAATTTGAAGATTTAAGAAATTTGGAAAATTTCATTTCTGTGATTTTTTCATCAAATGTCAGAGCTTATAGATCTTTGATCGATCATGATTTTTGTTGTTTTTAAGTTTTTATGTGTAGCTTGTTATATGGTCTTTAATCTGCAAAAAGAATCAAGTCCATATCATGTATAGATTAGAAGTTATAGATGGTCAAACATGGTTGACCGATCATGATAACTGTTTTTGGGCAGTCTGTAATGGGGGCATTCTCGTCCACTTTTTGTGCTTTAAAAGGTCTGGGCTTTTGATATGTTGTAGTGAACTGAGTTAGGAAGCCATAGGCTTTGGAATGACCTCATTCTGACCTCGGATGAGGGAATTACGGTGATTGGAAGGAAATGTGTCAAATTTCTCAAAACTAAAAGTCAGCAGCGAGATGTGCTATTCGGAACACTGTTTCGATCAGTTAATGTTTCCAAAACCTTCTGAACTTTTGGTATGTTGTAGTACACTGAATAAGCTTTCCATAGACTCTGAAACAGACTAAATCCGATATCGGATGAGAGAGTTATGACATTTCAAAGTAGTAGTGTCAAAACTGTCCAACAAGTGCGGTGCAGTCCACTTGAACGGAATTTCTGGCCTGATGTGTTCGGAATTTGGAAATGGTCAAAGAATAAAAGTTGTAGCCCCAGAAGTTAGCTTCGCGTGGGCTCAAGAATCGCTCAAAAATGTTTTGAAACGAAAAAGTTATGACTGTTTTATCGAGAGAGGGTAAAGCTGAAACGAAATTGAAAACTGTTATGAACGTCTACTTTTGACGCACTGTTTGGGCTACCTAATGAACCCGAATTGGGTAATTCGTATTTTTTAAAAATACTCTGGTATACCATGTATAACATATCCAAAGTTGGGAATGTTCTGATAAATGAGCAAGGCGTGAGAAAATCGCAAAATGAGCTATTGGAAGATTAGTTTAAACCAAGTCCCACATTGACTAAATTGAGAAGTTCACCATTTTCTAAACTTATAAATAGAAGGGCTTGGCCTTTGTTTCATTCACTAACAATAAGGCCTCCAATTTTTGAGAACGGCTTTGTTGGGGGAGGACTTTTTATAAAGATCTCCTTAGTTAAATTTTGGCGTGGAAGTGCGTATTCAGTTTGTGGAATTCGTATTTCCGGGTATGTTTTCTTATTTAATTTTGTAATGTATTTAATTGTTAGTTAAAGTTTGAATTTTTGAAGTTTAGTTAATTTGTTAATAAACTAGTTAGTTTACTATGTTTATTTGGGCTTGGAATTGATTATGTAAATGAGTTATTTGTGATGACTTTTAAAATTTTGTGATGAATTTCATTAATTAATTATTATTAATGATATTAAAGTTATTTAATGATTATATTAAATAATTTAGTTTAAAAATGATTTTAATATTATAAAAATCATTTTAAATGAAAATAAGAATTTAAAAATATTTTAAGTTATAATTAATAACTTTTAATATTTGGATAAATAGTACATTAATATTTAAATATTAATGGTAATTATTTAAAAATGATTTTTATTGTTTTAAAAATCATTTAAGGGTAATATAAATGTTTTAAAAATAGTTTGAGTTATTATAAATAACTTTTATATTATGACAATGGTTCAATTAATAGTTTAGAATTAATTAAACTATTAATGATAATAAAATTGTTTAATGTTTAAATCATTTAATTATGATTCCAATATTTGAAAGTTATAGCCGGCCAAACTAGCTGAATTGAGAACCGGTTATGAAGTTCTGAATTTGATGAAGAACACCTATAGTAACAGTTATATCACTATAGGCCCTTTAGTGACAGATTTGAATTATTTAAATTTTTCAATTTCTGGAAATTTTGAAAATATTTAAAAATAAAATGTCTGATATTTACAGATGTTGAGTTATAGAATAAGAGTCTTAGACTCAGTATTTACCCGATAAAGCTGTCGATACGCCGACAAATGTCAGACCTTATAAAAGAAAGAAAATGCTACTGTAAGAGCATGGATGAGATATTTGAAAAATGTATAATAATATTTCAAGTATAGAATAGGAACTAAAAGTATGATCACTGCGATTATATGATTAGACTATGTGCTGACTGTAATAGACAGTACTATGTGTTAAGATATATGGTTCTAATCGAACGAATGATCTGATTATTGATAGGTTGTGATAAAGAGATAAAACCTAAGTTGAGATTTGTAATCAGCGAATCAGGCAAGTATCCTACCTTTGCATTTCCTTTATGCAATGGACATGAGTAAGAATATTTCAGAATTATTCTATTCCTGTACAGATTATGTACGCTTTGATTATCAACAAGTTAGCTCAGATATATATTCCGTTCTTTGATTTCTAAATGGTTATACAAGTGTCCCCACTTGGATAATCATGGTATTTATTCACATGTTGATACACCTTTGTCAATTACCCGTTTATATATGTTGAATTACATATTATTGTTGAGTAAGATTAAAAACCTTCGGGTTTGGAACCAGACATGTATGAACATCCCTATATGAGAAATTTTTACGCCCAAGGCGGATAGAGTGAGCGATGAATTTCGTTCAAGTTATGTAGTAGTGATCAATACAAGGTACGACGGGGCTGATCACCCTCTGTGCCCGTAGGTTATGACGGGTTGAGGATGAATTTCTATTAAACCTTGTCGAAAATGAAAAAAGAATATTCATAGTATATTTTTTTAAACCCTATTCAAGGGTAGAGTCAGAGCCAAATTTAAAGAAGTTGAAAGAGAGTTGTTATGTGAATTTTTTATCAGTACAAATTACTTCACAACTTTCAATTCGTTGTAGAAGTGTTATGTAAAGAGAATACTTATATTCTTTCAGCTTATATATATAATTGCTATTACTTGCTGGGCACTCAAATGCTCATCCTTGCTTAAATTAAATGTTTTCAGTTATGTATAAGCAACCTGAAGGCTCAGGCACGAACAAGGATAAAGGAAAGCTGTTTGAATGAGTTATATTATGAGTTAATGGTTATAGTCAGTATTGGTACCTATTCAGGTATCGGATGGAATGTATTTGAAGGTCTCGTACCTGGGGAGTAAACTCTGATGTATGTAAATTAAGTTTGAATGTAATATTATTATTGCATTATTCAGCTTATTGAAATGGTATCGTGAAACACCAAGTTCAGGTTTCAAGTACCTAGATTTGGGGTCGTCACATAAGAAGGCACTACTCAATAATTGTTACAGTAGTTACTATTCAGTATTTTATTTTATTGATTCAATAATTGCTGCGTTGATATTTTATATTACAGTTGTTTCAATAATTGTCACTTCACAGTATTTTCCATTATCGAAGTAATAATTTATATTATCTGAATAATATTATTAGAAAACATTATTGGCAATGTCTAGAAAGTTCTGTCTAAGGAATGGTTTGGTCATATAATTGCGCGCCAGTAAGGAGAGATCCTTATTGGAAAGCCCCCTCTTTCCTAAGAACTGCCTGGTTATCAATAATGTGATTCTGTAATATTATTTGTGAATGATTAATTATTGATTTATATGATGAGAAAAATATTGATTTTATGAAGATATAGATGGAGAAAATTTTTAATGTGACAATTGTTGAAAATTAATATTTTATCTTTTTCTGATAAAATAATTCATTTAAATATATTATTTTAAAAATATATTAATGATGATATTTTTACAATAAATATGGGATATATGAGTATATGAGGATGAAGAGTATTTTTGTTGCATTAAATGATTAACACATATTTTATGTGTCGGTGGACCCCATTTCTTGACTGAAATTTAATTATAACCTATAAAATTGTCCGTTTATGGATTTCGGTCAATTTCTGTTTGGAATTTGGAAAAACTTTCTTCTGTAAAGTTGTAGATAATTGAATTTACTATAAAAATTCGCGAGATTCAATTTTTCTGATAAAAGGGCTATTTATTGTGAATTATTGAAGTTTCGGTATATCGGGTGTGAATTGATTTTTGGAGTTAAAATTGTTTTTGTTAGAAAAACATTTTTTGTATTTTTTTTGGACATCATTAACATGTGTGGCTGGTGTTTTTGACCAAAAGGTGGGCTAAAGAAAATTTGTATAATTATATTATTATTATATTAAATTTTCTGCTTTGGTGTTCTAAGCATTTTCCTATAAATAGGGAGCTTAGGTTAGAATTGAAAATCACACCAGAAACTGAAGTTTTCTCTCTATTTCTCTCTCGATATTTTGAGCGTATTCTTGTGAGTATACTTTGAGTGTTGCTATACGGTGCAAGTTCAAGTCATAGCCTATATCCGATGTTTCAACTAGAAGTACTGTCTTTCGAGGTAAGGGATAGTAAGGGATGTTATTTTCTTCTCAAATGATATTATTTCTTCAATATCATTATGCTGAAATATTGGTTGAAACTTTTTATCAAATTTAGAACTTTTTTCATGTCAGAATTACTATTCATGAGTTACTATTCATGAGTTACTATTCACGAGTTACTATTCATGAGTTACTATTCATGAATTACTATTCACAGGTACTATTCACAAAGCATGATGATGTTTTTTGTGAAATTTCTATCTTTTGGTGTCGGAGTTACTATTCACGTATACGGCACTATTCACCGAAAAATGAAATTTCTTCTTTTCGTCCAAAATATCTATTCTGGACACTAGCTTTGATTGTATCCATGTTTTGATCATTCTTGAATTTTACCCCACTCTGGTTATTTATGAAGTATTTTTGAATGATAATTGTTTAAAGTACGAATCCTTAATATTTGTTCTTTTGCTTCACTGGATTCGTTTTCTTTAAAATATTTTTCATCATCCTCAGTCCTAAATGATGATATAACTGAATATCTTTGGCCTGTAGTGCAAAAATGAATGATTTCTTGATGAATATCTTTGGCCCGTAGTGTAAAGATGAACAGGTGTTGAGATGAACATGACCGACTGATTAATATCTTTGGCCCGTAGTGCAAAGATGAACATGTGTTTAGATGAACATGACAAACTGATGAATATCTTTTGCCTGTAGTGTAAAGATGAATATTTGATTCAAGATATATATTGATTGATGTTACAGGGATAAAATATCGACGATGAACTTTTAAATTCATATATAGAAGATAGTAGTTTGCATTCTCTACTTAACTCTTCTAATGAATTATTATTTCCGCTGCGAAGATTGATTTAAAACTGGTTGTCTATTGTATTCTATTAGATTTTTCCCTGTTGAGGACTAACGATAATTTGTTCTATATTATCTTAGTCATAATGTTCTTTACTGGGCTAGTTGAGCTCACCCTTTTCCTTTTTGTTCCATTTTTCTTCTCAGGAGGCGAGAATATAACGGGAACTAGTCGGGGTGTGGAGTGATGGTTCAAGATAGCTGTTTTAGTAGTACTCACTATTTTGTAAAATAGTGTATCAATAATTGTAATGAGGACTTATTTGAGTGTGGATATTGTCTAGATGACAATATTTGTATTTAAACTCACAGTTTTATGTTGTATTCATAAAGTTGTAGTTGTTTCTGTATCATGTATTTGGCGACTCAGAATGGGTGATGTATACCTATTTTGGGGGCGTCACAGATTACGTATGACCTGGTTCCATTCTTTATTATTCTGTTGGAATAACCTATCTGTGCGGATTACGCACGCCTGGTGAATTCTTCTGTTATTCCATTCTTTATTATTCTGTTGGAATAATCTCTTCTACGTGGATTATCGCATGGTGGCAAAAATCCATTTGTGGTTTCATATATTCTATTATACTCAGTTGATTAAAGTTTTGGCTTCTATACTCTATGAAATTAGTGAAATATCCTTGATATTTGCGCTTCATCCATTATCTTTTCATGGAAATATTCTTCTGAGCATTCTTGAATTTTACTCCACAAAGTAGTATCATGTTGACAATTTGGATGTTATTGATTTCTGGATAAATTAAATTATAAATCTTTACAAATTTATCCTTGAACTTGTTTTATTGAATTCTAATATCATTGTCATCATCCTCATGTTTATAATATGTTGAAAGTCATCTGTGGCATGTAGTGCATGGATGGACTTGGTATGATTATGACTAGGGATTATTTGGTATAATCATGACCGTAATGTTACAAATGATGTGGTAAAAGTCCTCATTGGCCGTAGTGCATTTACGGACAGTTGTTGTAATGATCATGACCATTGATGAATACACGGATATCCTTGGCCCGTAGTGCATGGATAATTTGTGGTCGTGATACTAATGAATATCCTTGACCGTAGTGCATGGATGATGCGATTTATTTTTTAAACTGAGTCTCAGCGATAAAAGTGTTGAAAAACCTTTTAAATCATAGAAGATAGTATATTTTATTCTCTACTTGACTCTTCTAATGGATTGCTTATTCCGCTGCAGTTAAACTTGATGTTTATTATATTTTATCAGTTTAACACTGTTGAAAGCTAATGATAATTTATTCTGCATTATTTTAGTCATAATATTTCTTATTGGGCTAGTTGAGCTCACCCTTTTTTTCACTGTTTTCTTCAGGAAATGAGAACGTAGCTGGGACTAGTTGGGGAATAGAGTGATGGTCCAGATGATAGCATTAGTAGTCCTCACTATTCTGTTAAATAGTGTGACAATAAATGTAATGAGGACTCCATTGAGTGTGGATATTGCCTAGATGACAATATTCTTATTAAAACTCTTAGATTATGTTTTGTCGTATTTTACATGACTGTTATATAATTAAGTTGTATTTAAATTTTGTACCATGTATTTGGCGACTCAAGATAGGTGATGTATGCTTATTTTGGGGGCGTCATAGTTGGTATCAGAGCTTAGGGATATGATCCCTGGCTGAGATGTGAGACAAGAACTAGGAGGGGAGAGACGGGGAATTCCTTCGCTAGTATGACCTACCTAAGTTTATTTGGTATTTATTTGGTTGATCAGAGTATAGAGATAATATGTGACATGTCAATTAACCCTTGTTTTGTGGCAATATTTGAAAATGACATCCGAGAATGTTGAGAATAGCAATGGAGCACAGGAGACCGTTGAGTCTCCACAGATCAATAATCAGGATAATGTGCATCAGGAAGGCGACAATCCTCATACAAACAACAACATTAACCAAATGATGAACGATGGAATGTTCAGAGGCTTTATGCAATTCATGCAATATCAGGTGAGAGCGGCTCTTGTCCAAAATATAGGTGGAAACACTGGAAACTCTCGGACGGTCACCGCTAAACAGTTCAAGGAGATGGAAGCACCAGAGTTTATTGGAGAACCAAAACCACTTCAGGCGGAAGCGTGGATAAAGCGGATCACCAAGATATTTGATGTTTTGGGATGCTCCGAGGAGCAAAAGGTTCCATTTACCACCTTTATGTTGCGAGGAGAGGCAGATTACTGGTGGGAATCGGTAAAGCGTACTCAACCTGCCGCACTGAAGATGTCTTGGGAGAATTTCCAAGAACTATTTAACGACAAGTACTTTCCTGAAAGTATTCATCACATGAAAGAGGTGGAGTTCATCAAGTTGGAGCAGAACAATATGACCGTGTCACAGTACGAAGCTAAATTTGCTGAGTTGTCCTGGTTTGTGTCTCACTTGGTTGATAATGAGGAGAGAATGATGCGGATGTTTCTAAGAGGTTTGAAACCCGAGATACGTCAATACTTAATTTCTCACAAACTGTGTTTGTATTCAGATGTTGTTAATAGGGCTCAGTTATTGGAGCGCGATAACGAGTCAACTCAACCAAGAGAAAGCAGCCAGCAAAATGATAATACCAGTGGTAGCAGTCATCAAAGCGATGACAACAAACGTGGAGGGAATCAACATGCCAGAAATGGTAACCACTTCGGTGGTAATCATGGCTAAGACAGTAAAAATGGACATTTCAAGAAAATTAGATTCAACAATGATGAAAAGACGTCAGCACCAGCACCCGTTGTTAAAGAATGAGAACGAACACCTATCATATGCTTCAAATGCGGAGGGGAGGGACATATCAGTCCAAACTGCGCGATGCAGTCAAAAGCGTGTTATAATTGTGGAAGAGAAGGTCACCTAGCTCGATTTTGTCATGCACTAAAGACAAGTCCAGCTGGGATGGAGGCACCAAAGGCCGTCCCAGAAAAGTCAAAGCCGGTAGTTCAAGGGAGAGCGTTTGTCGTAACCTTCCAGAAAGCAAGGAACCCGAACGAGGTCATCACGGGTAAACTTATCATAAACTCTAGCGAAGTCTATACCTTATTTGATATCGGTTCTACCCATTATTTTCTTTCTCCTACTTGCGCTCAACGTTTAAATTTGACTATGGAGAAATTAGACTTTGACTTATCGGTTGAAATTCCGTTGGGAGAAACCTTCATTACATCCATTGTTTATAAGTCTTGTTTGATTCAAATCGGTAACTGCACATTACCTGTCGATCTTATTTCTTTAAAAATACTTGCATTTGACGTGATTCTAGGGATTTATTGGTTAACTACTCATCATGCTAAAATTGATTATTTTCGTAAGGTTGTTAGCTTTCATATTCCCAATCAACCTATTATGCGAATTCAAGTGACCAAACCATTAAAATCAATCACGGTCATCTCAAGCCATTAAACTATTCGTTTATTGAAAAATGGATCTCAAGCTTTCTTAGCTCATGTCACAGATTTAAACAAAAATATGTCAGATTTGAAAGATATTTCTATTGTTAATAAATTTCCTGACGTATTCCTCGAAGAACTTCCTGGCCTACCCCCAGAGCGTGATATTAAATTTTTTATCGACCTTAAACCCGGTACAAAACCCATTTCCAAAGCCCCATATCGAATGACTCTATTGAACTTCAGGAGTGAAAGACCCAATTGCAGGAATTGTTAGACATCGGTTTCATTCGTCCTAGTACGTCTCCTTGGGGTGCTCCTGTTCTATTCATGAAGAAGAAAGATTGAAGTATGCAACTTTGTATTGATTATCGGGAGTTGAATCATGTCATAATCAAAAAATAGGTACCCGTTTCCTCGCATTGATGACCTGTTTGACCAGTTGCAAGGCGCCAAATTCTTTTCAAAGATTGATCTTCGTTCCGGATATCATCAGTTCAAGATTAAAACTGATGACATTCCAAAGACTACTTTCAAAACTCGGTACGGGCATTATGAATTCTTAGTCATGTCTTTTGGATTGACTAATGCTCCTGCTGCCTTCATGGATATGATGAACCTAGTATTCAAGGAATATTTGGATCACTTTGTGGTTTTATTTATTGATGACATCCTCATATACTCCAAAACTCGTGAAGACCATGAGCAACACTTGATGCTGATACCCCAAAAGCTTCGTGAAAACAAGCTATATGCCAAGTTGAAGAAATGGAAGTTCTAGCTTGAGGAAGTTGCATTCCTTGGGTACGTGATATTAAATCATGGAATATCTGTTGACCCGGCAAAGATTGAAGCAATTCAAAGCTGGGAGCAACCTAAATCAGTGACCGAAATACGTAGCTTTCTTGGCTTAGCTGGTTATTATCGGAGATTCGTAGAAGGGTTTTCTCGAAGCTCTACTCCATTAACTCATCTGACTCGGAAAGATATAAAATTTGGTTGGAGCGAGGAATGTGAGAAGAGTTTTCAAGAACTCAAGGGGAGACTCATTTCAGCACCTGTTCTGACAATACAATCTGGCTCGAATGGATTTCTCATCTACAGTGATGCTTCAGGCAAAGGGTTAGGATGTGTTCTCATGCAACATGGAAAAGTCATAGCCTATGCCTCACGACAACTCAAAGAATATGAGAGGAATTATCCTACTCATGATCTAGAGTTGGCAGTAGTCGTTTTTGCGCTTAAGATTTGGAGGCATTATGTAATACCCGAAAAAAAAATTAAATTATAAAAAAAATTATTTTGTTTTAAAACATATTAATTGGACTTTGTCATTTATTTGGGTCAAACTAGTTATTTAAATTATGTGGGCTAATAAATATTAATAAGTAATAGATAATATTATGTGATTAAAATATGAGCCTTAATATTAAATTAACCCAATTAGAAGTTTATTAGGTTAACTTAATTAATAAATAGCTAAACCTAACATTACTTCAATATACAAACTGAAAAAGAAGAGGAACAGGGCTGCTACGAAGGAAGAAAAGGAGAGATCATATTATATTTTTGTAAAAGATGAAAGAACAAGAAATTGAGATTTAATTTCAAGTAAGTTATATATTTAAATGTTAGTGTGTTTTTTTCTTCTTCTTCTTCTACAATATAAGATAATTGTTGTTGTG
Organism: Panax japonicus; assembly: GCA_020205505.1. Classification (NCBI taxonomy): domain Eukaryota; kingdom Viridiplantae; phylum Streptophyta; class Magnoliopsida; order Apiales; family Araliaceae; genus Panax; species Panax japonicus. The sequence goes on from CM035107.1 coordinate 49,808,431, forward strand.
ATTGGGTTATTCTTTTCAGTTTAGGTTTTTTGTTTCTTTTTTGACACTAATGTTAATAGATCACATGTTAAAGCTCAAAGTTACATATTATATAATTATAAGTAGTATCACATGTATATATATATATATATATATATATATATATATATATATGGAAATCCTTCCATGGCAACCGGTTGCCATGGAAACTGTGCAACAACCCCTTTTTGAACCGTTGATAAATTAAATTGATAGCTGAGATTAGCTTTTGTATTTGATAAGCCGGCACAGGGTGTTGTGCCTAATTATTTACCTATACCGGCTTTTATTTTAATAAGAGAGGCCTGCTTAAATTTAAATTGTCAGTATAGTTATATAAAATGAATATTTATGATTAAAATAATTCAGCCGTAATAGCTTGTACCGTCTATTTTTTTCCGGCCGGTACAGCTTAAACCGGCTTAGCTTTTTAAAATTTTTTTATCTTCTTTTCTCCATTGTATAATGATGACTCAGTAAATTAAAATAAAAAAATAAATAAAAAAGCATCTGGCCGGTACAACTTTATCTGGCTTAACTCAGCTAATTAAAAAAAAATATGTAAACAAGACCCGGCCGGTACAGCCTGTCCTGGCTGACAGCTGGAATAAAAAAAAAATTCGGTTTCCCAAACTATTCGCTGCTAAACAGATTCGAAATCGCGACCTCAAGCACCAATCTCTCGTCATATGACCACCCGAGGACCGCGGGCCTAGCTGCTAATTTCTACCAAGGATATATCTTTATAGTAAAACTTGACCATCCCCCAAAAATCTATTAATTGGATTTGTTAAATAGAAATAAGTTAATATCTATATTTATTATTATCCCCTTATATATTTTTTCTTATTTTTGTAAAGATATGTCCAATTAGTCTAATTAATATATTTAAAATAAATATCATTCTTTAATAAAATATAAAGTGATCATTATAAATCTTGCATTATTAGTATTAATAATTTTATTATTAAATTGGTTGAGTGGAATTTAAATGGATTTAGATTATAGTAATTTATTTTATTATTACACATATATTTATTTTTATATTTATTTTAATTATTATTTAAGTGTGAGTAAATAATATGAAACATTATTTTTAATATTAATATAAATAATGTGATTATTAATAACTAGACTGAATAATAATATCCATACAGTTCAACCAAATAGATATTCTTATTAATTAATATGTACATTAGATAACGCTTGACATGTTTTATATCTCAGAGGCCGGAAGTAATCTTACAGATTTCTTGTAGAGCTCCCATGCGATGCGGTAACGAAAGACCGTGACATCTTCCAAGGACCACTTCTCGTTGCAAATATCACTATTGGCATTAACGAATAAGTCAACATACTTGCATACAAAAATGCCACAGTCTGATTGGTTGTGTTGTTTCGGTCGAATCTTTGCAGTCTGCACGGTAGGATTACCGTTGGGCCACGCACGCATCGGATTACCATTTCGTAAACAAAATGGTATCAAAAGTACCTGTATGTACAAATTAGTTGGTTAATGAATTTTTAATATTAAAGGACATTACAAAAGTAAATTATTTTAAAAATTCACATACCGCAACTTTAACGAATTCTCCGTACATTTCCTGTAACGTCATATGTTTGGTATCATCGTAGTACGGATCAATTATCGTAACCATCCAATCTTGAACTCCAAATAGTAATAAGACAAAATGTCTTTGATGGGTACTACACACCAGTATGAATATGTATTGACATTCGTGTAATGGTGGGCCAACATCTTAGTTAACATACGGATTGCAAAAACATAATGTATCAATCTCTTTAGTTATGGGCACATAGCTCTGTCCTAGATGCATGAAGAATGAATTTAGAAAACCAAATTTGGCCCACCTTTTTATTCCCCGTGACCTGTAGTATTCCTCTCTATCTCGTAGCAACAACATATAAGCATCGAGGACATGTTCGAAAATCCATCCACCAGGTCCTAAGGAATGCAATGCATTGTGTTCTAAAACATATAACCCACGTGAATGTGACAAAGGATATAAATTCTCTTCCGAGGCCACCACGTTTCCAAACATATGTTTATTGATAAATGTCTCCTTCCAATCTTTCAGCTTTTTGGTAATGGACCCTTTTGGTCCATAAGAGATGTGATCTACCGCATTTTGTACCTGATTGAGACCGAAATGTACATTATTAGTATTGTGCAGGTCATTTTTAGTTAAAAATATGAATATAAATAATGCAAAGCCTGCTTTAATTAAAACCGTAATTATATATACCTTTGGTTCACAATCTCCTGTGACGTTAGAAAGTCCCGCAAAATCTAAAGTGGTTGGAATGTAACACTCCTCATAGGCTTGGGAGGTCGGGACGTAACACTCCTCATAGGCTTGAGAGGTCAGAATGGAGATCTCTTGCCATGCTTGTGTGGTGGGTATGTAGCTCTCTTGTACAACATCCTCTGTATGTTTCCCAAGTGGTTCATTGAATTGGGAGAATTCGGACTGTGGTGCAAAAATTATGGGACCCATCTGTGGAGGTATTTGTTTCCCTCTTGCTTCGAAGTCGTATAAACTGTATTGGTGATCCCAATTATGTTTTTACAGAATCAACTCGGGAGGCAGCTGAGTAAGTGCTGAAAATTTATCAAGCAAAGACTTTGCACTCTCAACCTGTCATGTAAGATGAACACAAACAAATAACACTAATATTTGAATAAATGTAATATTAAGTATTTACTCTAATACATGATTAATTAAAGAAGAATAAATGTAATATTAAAGAAATTGCTCTAATACATGGTTAATTAAAGAAGAATATAATTTCTTACCATTTTAATAAGGTGTTTATGGTTGTAAATGGCCCGAGGCTCATAACAATTGTCGGGGTCCCTTGCTTGTCGAGGTCGGTGAATTTTCCAACGTGTAATTTTTCTATACCAGGCCATATAATCATCTACGGACACATAATTAGAAATTTCATATTGTTATTCTTCGAGATGATCCATGTATGCCTCCCAAATCGAAATGTATTTTCCTCGCAAGGCCATGCAATCCTCGACATTAATAAATTTAAACATTTTCTCCTTCCTAAGGTCACCATGGTTGATAGCGGGTGATGGTATGCCTTGCATGAACCCGAACTATTTCATCACACCAATGAATGGCTTGGAAGTTTGTATGATGTACGACAGAAATGGATTCCAGCATATACAAAGAGATATTTTGCCTTGGGAAAGACTACCACTGGAAGAAGCGAGAGCATGAATGCCTTTTTTGATGAGTATGTTAATGCATCAACAGGTATGCTATGTTTTGTACTGCAGAGTCAAAAGGCTATAGAAAGACAGTTTATCAGGGAGAGGAAGGTCGACTACATAACAAAACATCATAAACGGATTATGGTACTCGGTTCATCTTTAGAAGTTCATGCTGCACAAGTGTACACAAAAGAGATGTTTAGATGTTTCCAACGTCAGCTCGTCGATTCCATGAAATACAATGTTCATAAACTTAGTGAGTTGTGTGTCACTGATACTAAGGTTTATGCAGTGTTTAATGCAGATGCAACTGAAAGTAGTGGAATATATAAAGAAGTTGTCAACAATCGTCAACTGGGATCGGTAACATGTAACTGCTAAATGTTTTCTCACTCAGGTGAATTATGCAGGCACATCTTGAGATATTTCATAGCAAAGAGTATTTCACAAATACCGAGCGGCATGATCCTTCATCGGTGGACAAGAGACGCGAACAAAATCAATTGTGAAGACTTTCTCTTTAACTCCACATCTGCTGACTTCGAACAAAATCAAGCAATGCGCTATAATCATTTGATGAGTGATTACCAGGAGTTAGCGAGCAAAGCGGCTTGCTTAGTCCGAGGTTACAAAACTGTTCATAAATTGAACGCACGAAGAAAAGAGTTGGTTGACCAGTATGATCCGGATGAGAATATTACTGAACTAGTAGATGACGACATTGATTGCACAGTTGGAGATCCAAATCATGATATGGGATACGATAATGACGATGAAGATGCAGAGGTGGAAGCAGAAGAAGAGTTTTTTCCGCCTATTATTTCTTAAACAAAGGGCCGCAAAAAATAATCTAGATTCAAGAGTGCACTCGAGAAAATCATTCCTTCTAAGCCTCATCGAAAATGTGCAATTTATGGCTTTGAAACCGACCACGATAAGCGAAATCACTATCGAGTGCTAGGGATTCTTGAGCCAAAAAAATAGGCTTCGGTTGTATTAATCATGCTATGTTTTTTTTATTTTATCAAAATGAACATGTAATATGTACTATTCCTCTTAATGTTATGCAGTACTAGTATTGGTATAATTTGTACTTCTAATATTGATAATCACATTATTATTAATACTTCACTACTTTTATAAATTCGATAAGTAAATTAATTTCCTGAAATGTCTTAAAAAATTATCATCATTACTTATTAATAATCACATTATTTATATTAATATGAAAAATAATGTTTCATATTATTTACTCACACTCAAATAATAATTAAAATAAATATAAAAATAAATATATGTGTAATAATAAAATAAATTACTATAATCTAAATCCATTTAAATTCCACTCAACCAATTTAATAATAAAATTATTAATACTAATAATGCAAGATTTATTATGATCACTTTATATTTTATTAAGGAATGATATTTATTTTTAATATATTAATTAGACTAATTGGACATATTTTTACAAAAAATAAGAAAAAATATATAAGGGGATAATAATAAATATAGATATTAACTTATTTCTATTTTAACAAATCCAATTAATAGATTTTGGGGGATGGTGAAGTTTTACTATAAAGATATATCCCTGGTAGAAATTAGGAGCTAGGCCCGTGGTGCTCAGGTGGTTATATGACGAGGGATTGGTGCTTGAGGTCGCGATTTCAAATCTGTTTAGTAGCGAATAGTTTGGGATACCGAATTTTTTTATTATTCCAGCTGTCAGCCGGGACAGGCTGTACCGGTCGGGTCTTGTTTACATATTTTTTTATTTTATTTTAATTAGTTGAGTTAAGCCGGATGAAGCTGTACCAGCCGTATGCTTTTTTATTTATTTTTTTATTTTAATTTGCTGAGTCATCATTATACAATGGAGAAAAGAAGATAAAAAAAATTAAAAAAGCTAAGCCGGTTTAAGCTGTACCAGCCCAGAAAAAAAAAGAAGAAGAAGCCGGTACAAGCTATTACGACTGAATTATTTTAATCATAAATATTCATTTTATATAACTATACTGACAATTTAAATTTAAGCGGGCCTCTCTTATTAAAATAAAAGTCGGTACAGGTAAATAATTAGGCACAACACCCTGTGCCGGCTTATCAAATACAAAAGCTAATCTCAGCCATCAATTTAATTTATCAACGGTCCAAAAAGGGGTTGTTGCACAGTTTCCATGGCAACCGGTTGACATGGAAGGATTCCCTATATATATATATATATATGTGTGTGTGTGTGTGTGTGTGTGTGTTAGTAATCAGAGAGTGTACAGTGATTGAAACTTAATAACATGAAACGTGGGACTATACTGGGCATGTAATGGTCTTTATTTTAAACTATTTGTTAATGGGATCTGATGTGACGCCCCCAAAATAGGTATACATCACCCATCTTGAGTCGTCAAATACATGGTACAGAATTCAAATACAAACTTAATTATACAACATGAGCTGTGAGTTTTAATACAAATATTATCTTCTAGACAGTATTCAAACTCAAAATATGACAAAACATAATCTGAGAGTTCTAACACGAATATTGTCATCTAGACAATATCCACACTCAAATTCAATCTTATTACATTTATAATCACACTATTTCATAGAATAGTGAGGACTACTAATGCTATCATCTGGACCGTCACTCCATTCCCCAACTAGTCCCTGCTACGTTCTCATTTCCTGAAGAGAACAATGAAAGCAAAAAGGGTGAGCTCAACTAGCCCAGTAAAAAATATTATGACTAAGATAATGCAGAAAAAATTATCGTTAGCCTTCAACATTGTTAAACTGATACAATATAACCACCATCAAGTTTAACTGCAGCGGAACAAACAATCCATTAGAAGAGTCAAATGGAGAATATAATCTACTATCTTCTATGATTTAAAAGGTTTTTCATCACTTTTATCGCTAAGACTCAGCTTAATAAATAATTCACATCATAAAATCATCATTGCACTACATGACAATGATATTCTTTAGTATCATGACCACGTATTATTCATGCACTACGGGCCAAAGATAATCGTGTTTTCATCAACGGTTCTGATCATGCCATAAAATAATTCATCTTTGCACCCTTGGCCGAAGAGAATCCATAGCCATAATCATACCAAAAACTGTCCATCAATGCACTACGGGCCAATGAGGACTTTTTTTCACATCATTTATAACATTACAGTCATGATTATACTGAATAATCCCTGGTCATAATCATACTAAGTCCATCTATGCACTACAGGCCACAGATGACTTTCAACATAATATAAACATGAGGATGATGACAATGAAATAATAATTCAATAAAACAAGTTCAAGAATTAATTTATCCATGAACCAATAACGTCCAAATTATCAACATGATACTGCTTTGTGGAGTAAAAATTCAAGAATGCTCAGAAGAATATTTCTATGAAAAGATACTGGATGAAGCGCAAATATCAATGATATTTCACTAATTTCATGGAGTATATAAGCCAAAACTTTAACCAAAAGAGTATAATAGAATATATAAAACTGCAATGGATTTTCATCCGTCATGCGGTAATCCACGTAGACAGTTCATTTCCATAATTTAATAAGAAATGAATACGAAGGGTCATTCACCGTGCATGTGGCAATCCACATAGACAGGTTATTCCAATAGAATAATAAAGAATGGAATAATAGAAGAATTCACCATGCATGCGATAAACCGCACAGACAGGTTATTCCAACAGAATAATAAATAATGGAACCAGGTCATGCGTAAATGTACAGACAGGATATTCCAATAGAATAATAAATAACGGAACCAAGTCATGCTTAAACGCACCGAAATGATGTTCCAACATAATAATAAAGAATGGAATAACAGAAGAATTTCACCATGTATGCGGTACTTCGCATAGACATGTTATTCCAATATAATAATAAAGAATGGAATAATAGAAGAATTTCACCAAGTATAGGGTAGACCGCGTATACAGGTTAGTCCAACAGAATAATAAAGAATGGAATAACAGAACAATTTCACCATGTATGAGGTACTTCGCATAGACAGGTTATTCCAATATAATGATAAAAAATGGAATAACTGAAGTTGTCTTCATGAAGACGAAATAAATAATACCTCTTACGAGTACAACAAATAATATTCCTTATATTATAAAGAAGAGTACTCCGACGGGTAGGGCGGTGATATACTTGAAGAAAACTTGCACTACGCTCAAAGCTTTTTTAAACTCTAAAGAAATACGCTCAAGATTATAGAATAAGAATTCTCTCTCTAGAGTTTCAGTGAATTTGTAAGAAATAATAAAGTAATGAGCTTCTATTTATAGGAGAATGGATTGAATAGTAACTAATTCATGAACGGTCCAGATTGATTTACTTTTAAACGGACGGTCCATATTGATTTACTATGCAGAACACTATGCATGCACTATGCAACACTATGCATAATAAAATATAATATATTCCAATTATTGTCTAATAAAACAAATACCTTTATAAAGTATTCTGTTTTATATAAAAATATTTTACTATGCAAAATACTATGCATAATAGAATATAATATATTCTATTTATAATCTAATAAAATAAATAACTTTATAAAAGTAATCTGTTTTATATAAAAAGATTTTACTATGCAAAATACTATGCATAATAGAATATAATATATTCTAATTATTGTCTAATAAAATAAATAACTTTATAAAAGTATACTATTTTATATAAAAAACTTTTTTGTTTTATTACATTAATAATACTAATAAAACAAAATTTATATATATATATATATATATATATATATATATATATATATATATATATTGGGAGCTTTCGTTTACACTCCTAAATTAACCTCACTTTCACTTTACAAATTTAAACAATTACAGTAGTAAGCAAGGATCGATCCCACAGAGAGTGATTTGTTTTATATTTATCCTATGATTTCTAATAAAAAGGGGATTTTGAATTAATTAATTAAATTATCAAGAATAAACTAATAAGAATAAACAATGAATAAAAAGCTTCAGTTCTTCAGTTCAGTATCACCTTTTTACAATAATAGATTAATCAAGTGTAACATTATTTACCCTTCAATGAAACTAATAATCCTAGGTAACAACAAGCTCTGCTACCCGAAACTCCCCTTAGATTGTCACTCAATGAAACAAGCTCTTCACAAGATTCTAACAATTATATAACCTAGAATAAGCTCTCTAGATTTAATATAATAGTAGCATTAAGAACTTGGGAATTAGACTATTCCAAGCAACAAACACATAAGCTCGGATTGTTTAACTTGTCTTCTGATAATCATAGAAATACTCAAAAGCTTGTCCACAATCAAATATTACTAATTACTACTTGTGATTAGAAACAATATCAATTACACGTAATATTATTCCTTGATTTAGCATATGATATTCGTTAACCAACTCATTCCTGCAGAAATCAAATCAGTTAAGCCAAATAACATTCAGAAATTAAATCAGATTATCATAAATGAATTTCATGTAAGAAGGAGTAAATAATGAATACTCAATTAATCATTAATTATAAATAAGGTTCAACATTCCTTAGAACTGAATAAAAAGAACTTAGCTCATATCTTCAATCCTCTATTGTTGTAGATGAGAGAATGTAGTAGATGATTGAATGAATAAAACCCTGACTAGCATCCTCTATTTATAGTGCTAGACAAAGTCCTAAATCCTATAGGAAGTAGAAATCCAAATCCTAAAAAGAATTACAAATCATAACTAGTTTCCATAAAGAAATAGATTCTAATTTGGAAATAAATCTTAGTCTAAAGTAAATCCTAAAGCTAATAGAAATAATAATCCCATTCCATGTTGAAATCTGCCAAAATCTGCATTTAGAAACTTTCCAAAAATCCAAGATTTTCCAATTTTCGCGCTCAAATTCGCTGGGGCGAATTTCCATTTCCTGTTGCGACGTCCTTTGGTAAAACAATCATAACTTTTGATCCTGGAGGAGTTACGGGGCCTGATATCTATCAAAACGAAGATATCGACGAGATCTACAACTTTCATTCTTTGATAATTGACAAATTCTGGCTGAATCAAGGTCGAAATCAGGCTCTAAGTGACTGCTATGTAAATTGCAACTTCCAAACTTTGAGGTTCAACGTCCGTTTAGTAAAAAGATCATAACTTTTTCATATGAACTCCGATTGGGACGATTCAAGATGTTCTGAAAAGCTAAGGAAGAGCTCTACAATACAATTCAAGTCCCAAGCCAAGACCATGCATTCAACTTAATGCTAAAAACCCTACAATTTTATCTTTTTCCTCATTTTAGCTCCAATTCTTCTTGAAATCATTAAACACATTAATAAGCTTATATACACATGAAACATGCAATAAAACTAAATATAATGGAATCAAAATAAATGAATAATATGCACTCATCAAATTCCCCCACACTTAGCCTTTACACGTCCTCGTGTAAACCAAAAGTTTGATTTCCAGAAAAATTCTATTCAACCATCATGTCAAAAGATTTCAAGGTACAAATCATGATTATCAACACTAAATTTGCAAAAATCTAATCAACGCCTTATCAATCAATTCACAATTACCAACCTTACCATTTCACCAATGAATTTCATTAAATTAAACTATAACCACATAAGTAACTTTCCCAAAATCATCATACTTACTTAACTTAGTTACCATGGAGCAAAAATCGTGCACACTGGCTCACAACCAAGAATACATTTTTCTTGTTTTTTATGTTTTTTCATAGAACCTTCTTTTTAGCACAGATGAATGTATTTTTATGCTTCTTTTTTTTCGTATATTTTTTTTTTCTTTTCTTGACATGTGCAATGTTTCCTTTTTAGGCTTTTCAGAGTTACCCATTATCGAACTTTCCACCAACGACTCCCAAACCAGATGATCTTAGGGCGCTAGGTGTAGAGACACTCCTAAGACTTACTTATTCAAGTAACAAAGGCCACAAAAGTCGACTAGTCAAGCTGCTTTTATCCATCACACTTTTCATTGTGAATACCGATGCTTCCCGAGGCTTAGATACCCAGTTATTTCGCACAATGGACATTGAAGCAGATTTTCAATTTTTATTTTTTTCCTTCACTTATTTTTTATTCATCATTTTTTTCCCACATGGTTCTGCAACAACATAAGCAAGTTAAACAGTTCTAAGTCATGAAATCAATGCACATAGACAACTCCACAAATAGCTTAGCCAAATAAACATGTTTCTCATATTCAAGTACTCATGTATCATAAATTTAATTTAAATCAGTTACTATGGATCATGGCTTAGTCTTCATCATTCATTAACCAACTAAGCATTAAATAGATTTTGAAATTTAGCATTAATTTTCAATCTTTGACTTTAATCTTTTTAACACATAGCCAGATAGATTCATGAAATCAAAATTTTCAAAAATTTTCAAATGCATTAATTTTTTAAATTTCCCATCAAAATCGGATCAATATTCCTAAATAAAATAAAAACCTAAATCTCCCCCCCCCCCCCCACACTCAAACCTTACATTGTCCCCAATGTAAGAAAATCATGCAAAAAGGAAAATACTATTAGCTAACATGTAATAAAAAAAACTAAAAAATGAAGGGATAGAAAAATCAAATCTGAGATCTTGGGTTGCCTCCCAAGCAGTTGCCCTTGTTTATTGTCATTGGCTTGACATCATCCTTCTCATTCTATGTAATTGGACTTGTGAACTTCAAGTGGACTGGTAACAGCTTCAATTCTTCATTAGGAGCATCCTTCAGATCCTGATTTTGCTCCATTCCAGCCCTTAAATCCTCCATGTATATTTGCTCAAGAGTTTCCTGCACTGTAGAGTCAACAACATCAATAGCAAAAATAGAATTAATATTACCAAGATACCTCTTAACTTTATATATGCCAAACTGGACATGTGCGTCGTCCAATTCCACGTGTAAGGTCCCATGGTGTTTATCATCGTGTGTTGTTGCTGGTACAAGGAAAGTATCATCATCTATGTGCTCCTTATAGAAATCTGCAGGAATTGTTAATTCTTCCATGTCTACCTCTTGTTCATCATTTTCAAACTTTGAATACCCGATTTCTTCAAATTTAGCAGTAGTCTCGAGTACATCCAAATGGTTTCCACTAGTGAACTCCTTATCATCTTTAAGTTCTTGTTCCCTATTCGTCATTTCTTCAAGGAATTTCTCATTAGACTCTGTATACCACATTGAATTTTTTTTAACTTTCCAATTCCTTGTTAGAACTTGGGGAAAAGGTAGTTTCGGTTCATAAGCAGAAAGAGGTAGAAATTTGTGCTTGAGTACATCACTGCTGCCTATTTCACTATTATCGGACTTGCTTTGTATTGACTTTTCTTGCTGCTGATCCTTTGCACCACATCTCAGTGTTATGGCACTTACATTTTCAATAGTTTGAGAAAGTGACCTTCCTACTGTGGTTGCAAGTTGACCAACTTGGTCCCTCAGATCTTGAACAAAAGTTCGTGTCTCCTGCTGGAATTGTTGTGTCTGACACACAAACTATTGTGTTTGGTTCATGAATGCCTTGAACATATTCTCCATAGATGTCACAGAATTGACAGGTACTTCTTGGTTTTCTGTGTGGTACTGAGGTTGAGCTTGCTGAATAACTTGCGTATTCCTTGCAGCCATTTGTCGAACCAAAGCAGTTAAATCAGAAATCTGCTGCTCCAAGTCTCTCGTGCATACCCCATTTACCATTTATGGTGTGTGATCCATCTTAGTTCCATACTGCTGTGAGTTAGATGCCATGTTTGCAATTAAGTTCCTTGTCGCTTCTGGAGTCATGTCTACCAGTGCTCCTCCACTTGCTGCATCAATCATGCTTCTTTCCATTGGTAGCAACCCCTCATAGAAGTACTGGATTAAGTAATGTTCATCAATTCCATGAGGTGGACAGCTGGAACACAACTTCTTGAACCTTTCCCAATGCTCATAGAGATTCTCTCCATTGAACTGCCTGATTCCACATATCTCCTTTCTTATATCGGCAACTCTTGATGCAGGAAAATACCTCTCCAAGAATAACATTTGCATATCAGTCCATGATCGTATTGATCTAGAAGGTAGATAGTATAACCAGTCTTTAGCCAAATCTGCTAATGAGAATGGAAAAAGTCAAAGCTTGATCTGCTCCTCTGTCACTCCTTGTGCTTTCATCGTGGAACACACCACATGGAACTCCTTTAGATGCTTATATGGATTTTCACCTGTAAGACCACGAAAAGTAGGCAAAAGATGAATTAGTCTAGAGTTAAGTTCAAAAGCAACATCTAAAATAGGATACTCAATATAAAATGATGATTGATCAAGATCGAGAGTATCCAGTTCTTTTAAAGTCCTATTTTTCTTTGGCACCACCATCTTTTTCTCTTCAAGTGATGGAACAAGAGTTTTTTCTATATCTGCAGTTTTCTCTATCTCTTGAACAAAATTTAAGTCAATAGAGTGAGAGGATTACGTTATAAAATAAAAACAAAAACAAAATAATAAAAATAAACGAAAACAAAGAATAAACAAAACAAATAACACTCCCCGGCAACGACGCCAAAATTTGGGAGCTGTCGTTTACACTCCTAAATTAATCTCACTTTCACTTTACAAATTTAAACAATTAACACAGTAGTAAGCAAGGATCGATCCCACAGAGAGTGATTTGTTTTATATTTATCCTATGATTTCTAATAAAAAAGGGATTTTGAATTAATTAATTAAATTAACAAGAATAAACTAATAAGAATAAACAATGAATAAAAAGCTTCAGTTCTTAGTTCAGTATCACCTTTTTACAATAATAGATCAATCAAATGTAACACTATTTACCCTTCAATGAAACTAATAGCCTTAGGTAACAACAAGCTCTGCTACACGAAACTCCACTTAGATTGTCACTCATGAAACAAGCTCTTCACAAGATTCTAATAATTATATAACCTAGAATAAGCTCTCTAGATTTAATATAATAGCAACATTAAGAACTAGGGAATTAGACTATTCCAAGCAACAAACACATAAGCTTGGATTGTTTAGCTTGTCTTCTGATAATCGTAGCAATACTAAAAAGCTTGTCTACAATCAGATATTACTAATTACTACTTGTGATTAGAAACAATATCAATTACACGTAATATTATTCCTTGATCTAGCATATGATATTCGTTAACCAACTCAATCCTGCAGAAATCAAATCAGTTAAGCCAAATAGCATTCAGAAATTAAATCAGATTATCAATAATGAATTTCATGTAAGAAGGAATAAGTAATGAATACTCAATTAATCATTAATTATAAATAAGGTTCAACATCCCTTAGAACTGAATAAAAAGAACTTAGCTCATATCTTCAATCCTCCAATGTTGTAGATGAGAGAATGTAGTAGATGATTGAATGAATAAAACCCTGACTAGAACCCTTTATTTATAGTGCTAGACAAAGTCCTAAATCCTATAGGTAGTAGAAATCCAAATCCTAAAAGAAATTACAAATCATAACTAGTTTCCATAAAGAAATAGAATCTAATTTGGAAATAAATCTTAGTCTAAAGTAAATCCTAAAGCTAATAGAAATAATAATCCCATTCCATGTTGAAATCTGCCAAAATCTGCATTTAGAAGCTTTCCAAAAATCCAAGATATTCCAATTTTCGCGCTCAAATTCGTTGGGGCGAATTTTCATTTCCTGCTACGACGTCCTTTGGTAAAACAATCATAACGTTTGATCCTGGAAGAGTTACGGGGCCTGATACCTATCAAAACGAAGATATCGACGAGATCTATAACTTTCATTCTTTGAGAATTGACAGATTATGTATGCATCAAGGTCGAAATCAGGCTCTAAGGGACTGCTGTGTAAATTGCAACTTCCAAACTTTGAGGTTCAACGTCCATTTAGTAAAAAGATCATAACTTTTTCATATGAAATCCGATTGGGACGATTCAAGATGTTCCGAAAAGATAAGGAAGAGCTCTACAATAAAATCCAAGTCCCAAGCCAAGACCATGCATCCAACTTAATGCTAAAAACCCTACAATTTTATCCTTTTCCTCATTTTAGCTACAATTCTTCCTGAAATCATTAAACACCTTAATAAGCTTATATACACTTGAAACATGCAATAAAACTAAATATAATGGAATCAAAATAAATAAATAATATGCACTCATATATATATATATATATATATATATATATATATATATATAAAACTTCCGTGACTTCATAAAAAGACACCTCAATATATTTAACAACATTCATCATCATTATTATAATTCACAATATTAATCGACCAAGTCATTTCCAGGAAAGAGGGGGCTTTCCAATAAAGATTTCTCTCTATTGGCGCGCAATTAGGTGACCAAACCTCTCATTGGCAGAACTTCTAGATATCGTTAATATTGCAAATAATAATATTAATAACTTTGTCGTCTCAATTATTGATTTAATAATATATAAAATATTGACAATAATTGAATCAAATAACGTGAGATACTATGCAACAATTACTGTAGCAATAATTGAATAAAATTGAGTGACTTCTCACGTAAGCATCAATAATCAATACTGTGTGCTACTATGCAACCACGCGTATTATTGTACTTTAATACCGATTAGTTCAATAGTTTTAACGATAAAACTTCCGCCCTTACTTTCATAAAAATATTTTTGTCATTTTCTCAATCCGATAATAATTTCATTGTGGGTTCCACCAATGATTGTACCGTCGTACGGATATTTCTCGACAAAAAGAATATTTCCCGACCAATCGAATATTATACAACAACTTGCATACTTTTCAAAATTTATAAATACTACCCACAACTATAACACTATCTCAAATCCACACCATAATATTCAAAAAAATATTTCGAGAAAATTAAATCTTTATTCATAAAATCTGGGGTCTCACAATCTCCCCTCCTTATGAAATTTTGCCCTCAAAATTTACGTACGTACCTGGTATGCCGAAGAGGTGAGGATACCTTAACTTCATTTCAGATTCTAATTCTTGAGGTATAACCTTTGATTGTTGAATACGATCCTTCTTATCCAAGATTTTAACATATATCTCTCCATACGTTAAATCTTCTGCTATATCGTTTAGTTCTAATTTAATAATGTGGTTCGGGTCATCCACATATTTATGTAACATCGATACGTTAAAAAAACATTCTGAATAGGCAACATATTTGGCGGTAAAACGAGTCTATAGTCCACAATTCCTACTTCATCGAGGATTTCAAATGGGCCAATTAAATCGAGGGTTGAAATTTCCTCTCTTCGTCGATTCTTGCTTCTAGAATAACGTCCTCTTAAACATTTTTCTTCACATTTATCAGCTCTGGGTGTGTAGCTTGACCGGCTTTAACTATATCGATTAAAGTCGATTCTACTCGTATATTCGTTATCTTCATGTGGGTTCGTATATTCGCACTTGTACCGCATACGATCTTCTACTCAACGCGTTAACTACCATGTTCGCTTTTCCTACGATGGTATTGAATTGTACGATCGTAATCTTCAACAGCTCGAGTCAACGTCTTTGGCGCATGTTACGTTCATTTTAGTTGAAGAAATATTTGAGGGTTTAATTTGGGTTTTGTACTGTGGTTAATACAAAATTCAATTTCATGCTCTAGGGGTAGGCTAAGAAGTCTTCAAAAATACGTCAGGAAATTTATTAACAATAGAAATATCATTCAAAACGGTGACCCTCATCCAATACTTGGATAGTACGTCACATTGATACCTATCAACTTGCCATCGTCATTCACGACGTCGCCTATAAAAAGTCCGGCTTCGGTGAATTCCACACAAGGAAGTCAACAACGAAAGGACCGGGGCTCTTTACTTATGGCTTGATATGACAATGATTGACTTTAGTGGTTTGGTGGCTTGAATTCACATAACAGGTTGGTTTGGAATATGAAAGCTAATAACCTTACGAAAATCATGATGAGTAGTTAACCAATCGATTCCTAAAATCGCATCAAAGACAAGTATTTTCAAAGAGATGAGATTGACAGGTAACGTGAAAGTGTCAATTTGAATTAAACAAGATTTATAAATAGTGGATGTAACGAAGGTTTCTCCCAACTGAGTTTCAATAGATAAACCAAAATCTAACTTCTCCGGAGTTAAATTCAAATATTGAACACAACAAGGTGAAATAAAAGAGTGAGTAGAACGGGTATCTAACACGATATAGACTTTGCAAGAGTTTATGATTAACTTACCCGTGATAATTTTATTCAGGTTCCTCATAAAAAAAACCGCTCTCTCTTAAACTACCGACTTTGGCTTGTCCTGGACATCCTTTGACATCACTATCCCAGCTGGACTTGACTTCACCATATGACAAAATCGAGCTAGGTGACCTTCTCTTCCGCAATTAAAACACGCTTTGGATTGCTGCGTACAGTTTGGACGGATGTGTCCCTCCTGTCCGCATTTGAAACATACGATCGGTGGTCATTCTTCTTCCTTTGAAACGGGTGCTGGTGCTGCGGTCTTTCCATCATTATTGAACCTTCTCTTCTTGAGATTTCCATTTCTATTATCTTGGCCATGATTACCACCAAAACGGTTACCATTCATGGTATGATAATTTCTCCTACGATGGTTATCATTGTTCCGATGACCGTTGCCACCGGTACGATTATGATCGTGTTGTTGGTCGTTGTCTTTTGGTTGTGCTGATTTATTATCGCGCTCCAATAACTGAGCCCTATTCACAACATCTGAATATAAAAAAAGTTTGTGAGAAATGAGGTATTGACGTATATTGGGTTTCAAACCTCTTAGAAACATTCGCGTCATTTGCTTCTCATTATCGACCAAAATGGGATACAAACTGAGATAACTTGGCAAACTTAGCCTCGTACTGCGATACTGTCATATTATTTTGCTCCAGCTTGATGAACTCCACCTCCTTCATGTGACGAATATTTTCGAGAAAGTACTTGTCGTTGAACAATTCTTGGAACTTCTCCCAAGACATCTTGAGTGCGTCAGGCTGGGTACGTTTTACAGATTCCCACCAGTGATCTGCCTCTTCACGCAACATAAAGGTGGCAATGGGAACCTTTTGCTACTCAGAGCATTCCAAGACATCAAATATCTTGGTGATATACTTTAACCACGTCTCTACCTTAAGTGGTTCTGGCTTTCCCAAAAACTCCGGTGGTCCCAGCTCTCTGAACTGCTTAGCGGTGACCGACCGTGGGTTGCCATTATTTCCACCTATATTTTGAACAGGAGTCTCTCTTACCTGATGTTGCATGAATTTCATAAAGCCTCAGAACATTCCATCGTTCATCATTTGGTCAGTGTTGTTGTTTGCCTGAGGATTGTCGCCTTTCTGATGCACATTATCCTGATTATTGATATGTGGAGACTCAACGGTCTCCTGTGCTCCATTGCTATTCTCAACATTCTCGGATGTCATTTTTAGATACTTCCACAAAACAAGGGTTAGTTATCATACCACATATTATCCCTATACTCTGACCGACCAATTAAATACCTAATAAACTTAGGTAGGTCATACTAGCGAAGGTGTGACATCCCAGATTTTTAGAAATTATAAATGAGAATTTTATAAATAAAAGTATTATTTATGAGATATGTTAGGTGTGAGTATGTGTATGTCATATATTGTAGAATATGTGAATTGATGTGAAGAGAATGTTATATATTAATTTTAATATATATAAATATTTAATTGAATTATTTATTGAGTTAAATAAATAAATTTTGTTTTGATTATAGAGTAATGTAATTAAGTGTAGCAGATTAATTAAATGAATATTTAGTATTTAATTTAATTAATATAATAATTTTATGTTATAGTTCTAATTTAATTGAGATAATTAAATTAGATGAATTATGTGATGATTGTTACACAAAATTATAATTAACAAGTAAATATAATTATGTGACAATTTGATAAGATTGATTGATGTTAAGCTATTGATTAATTAAAATAATGAGTATTTGCCAAACATGGTCTTAGGCTTTTCAAGTTCAAATTGGTGTAACCTATGTATTAACTAGTAATTAGTATATCTAATAATTACTAGGAGTTACATATATTATATATTACTAGTATTGTATATTATATGTATATACTACAAGTTAGTATATTAGTTTTAGAAAACAAACCAAAGAAAGAAGAAGAGAGTTAGAGAGAGTTGTAGGAGAAGAAGAAGAGGAAGAAAAAGAAGAAGAAGGGAAAGCTTTGAGAAGACAAAACAAGCCCCATCATCATCATCATCATCTCCATCTCTCTCTTAAATTCAAACTAATAAAGTTATAATCTAAATTACTTGTTTTAATTATATTTTTGTGTTCTTCATAATGTAGATAATTGTTATGTAGAAGTTGTATTGAGAAATTGTGAGAGATAGAGAGAAATAGAGGAATTGAGATGAGCTAGAAGAAGAAGAAGAAGAAGAAAAAAGCTAGAAGAAGTGTAGGTTGTGCAAGGACGCAAAGTATTAGCGTGTTAGTAAAACGCCGGCAAAGGCAAGTCTTTCAGTTCCTTTTTGCTTTGTGAACTTGATGATGAAATGCTTTAAAATTTTAGAGTATGATGTATTGTATATATCAAAAGTATAAAATGTGAAAGTCAATCTATGACTATGATGATTGAGCTATGAATGATGATTGAGTAAGGAACTCAATCTTTATAGTTGTTATGTGAACTACAACATGTATGCTATGTTTGTTTTATGATTATTCTTATATATTGAGTATGTTATTATGTGCTTTGTGATGCATTAAAACTGTTAGATTTTGCTGGGCTGTCGAGCTCAACCTTGCAAATAACCATTTTTGCAGGTCAAGAATTGAAGGTAACATTATGTGCTACTTAATTGTTATGGATCAAAAGTGATATATGAAGATTTAATATCCTAGCTAAGTTGTTATTCTTGTAAACCATGTCTAATGTTTCGAATAATGTATTAATGTTGAATTGTAATATTGTTTTGCGAATGTAAACTATTGTAGTATTAAAATGATTCTGAGATATTTAGATGTAAAGGTTGAAGGTTTTGGGAACGAGGATAGTTTGTAATAAAAATTTTTAATTATTCCGCAAATTTCAATGGTTGTATTATCGTTTAATGACGTAAAATTAGAGGTTGAATGTATTATTAACGACCGAAGTTGAAAATTAAATTGTATGAATTTTGGGGTCGTTACAGTAGGTATCAAAGATGTAGGTTATAAACCTTAGGTAGGAGTACCTTAGGCTATAACCTTAGAGAAGGAAGGTGAATATAATGGAAGCTTAAGCTCAAATAGAGTTTGAACAATAAGAAGTAATTTAAGAAACGTATAGAGAAGGGATTAAAAACATGAGTGAGAGGATTCAAAGAAGACTCTCGCAGAGTTATGGGGTTACCCAACTCCAATAATATGGATGTAAGGTGATAATAAATAGACAGTGTCTATATGAAGAGAATGATAAAGAAGTTAAGAATAAAAGATATAGTTAAGTATGGTATAGTTGTACTCTTTAGTAGTTGATGTATTGTATCTGGGCTAAACAATTCCTTTATAGAGCGGAGGTATATACGAACTAGTAACTTGAAACCTAGTTTGTTGGTTGTTTGTGGGAAACCACTCAGCGTACCATATTGAAACTATTAGAGACTCAATGTGTACCAAGTTTAGAAAATGGATACATATGATGAAAATGTGGAACTCTATTGGAATGTTGAACAATGTAAATGAAGTTGGAAATTCTTAAAGCAGGAATTGTTATATAAAAAAGAAGATTCAAAGAAAAATCTTGAAGAGATATGTAGATAAGAAATGGGTGTTACCTAACTCCAATAGCCAAGATAACGAATAATGTCGTAAATGAAAGGAAAGAAAGGGGATCGTAAAACAAAACGATCACAAGTTAACAAAAGAATTTTAAGAGAGATGATTATAGAATAAGATCACGACGTGATTAGTTTAAGTTATAAAAGAAAGATGGTCAGTAATGTTTGAATAATTATAGCTTAATGCTATGAAGATGGAGTACTATAAAATAATATGAGATAACTCACGAGGAGTTATAGATGATGTGATACGAGGAATTCATATCGAGCAAAGAGCAAGTTAAGAGTAAGATAGAGTTAGGTGGGATTTCAATTGAGGAATCATGTGATGGTTGAGTTGTACAAATCTTTGTATGGGAGAGGGTTTTGTGCTTGCACTCAGTTTATCATATTGATAATCATTGGAATGTCGGTGTCGCGCTATCAATGTATATGTGACGAAAAGGTGATTCTTTACTCATGTGTATGTTTGATAGTTAGAAACTATTAAGATTAGACAGATATTATTAGGATTAGGCGCAGTTCTTAAAACTAATGCATATGGTAAGTTCGTGACTCATAATAATATGGTATGTTTTGAACCCCTCAGCGAATGGACGCCTATGGTCTGACTAGGATAAGTTCTTAAACTCATATTATTGTGGCAAGTCCTGAACTTCCAATGTGCAGTAAGTTTGATGAATTGGGGTATAATTAAGTTATGAATGGAGTATTGAGGATGATAGGAATAGATAGATCTTTTAAGCAATGGATCATTACAGAAAGTGGAGTTGATGGTGAAGCATATGTATTCTAAATATACTAGCTATGCTAGACTTTCGAAATTTATTGACTTTGTGTTGATGTTTACACTTCTATTTTATTGAAAAACATTGGATCAAATAATGGAACCAATGAGTTTTAACAACAATACTGTTATTCGTATGTCTATGCTAATTGTTTCGGCTAGACAAAAATGATTTGCAATATATCAAAATGTATTTTATATCATTGATGCATCATGTAACTCGGTGCAAAGATGATAAAAACGACGGAGTCAACAATGCAGTATTACCAAGTGTTGGATGTGATCTAAGGATCGTCAGCCCACTATGGTATGATATAGTATGATAAAAACACCAAATGACGGAATCCTCAACGGGCTGTAAATACAGTACGGTATCATGACGTCATAAAAAATTTTTTGAGACTTCTGTGAGATATGAGAATACATATATATGTATGTATATGTATATTTTGGTTGATGTATGAATTATTGTAGAGGTCTATGCTATTTGATTCAGCTAGACAAATATTGAAAGATGTTCATGAAATTCAAGAGTTTCTTGAGAAGTTATGCCAAACCAAATTATTTTGGTGATGATTCAGATATTGAAAAGCTGAGATGAACAACCCTATTATTAGGGGTTGCGTTTAGTTTTATACTTTGCGCTGAAATGTTTGTATACAATACATGTACAATAGGTTGATCACCTAGAGTACTTGCAGAGGGTGTTTTCAGTCTTTGTGATTGATAAACATTCTGCTAAAGAGGGTTTAAAGTGTGAAGAACCGAGGGTGAAGCACTATTAAACCTAGAGAATAGAGTTCATGGTCTTGTGACCCTCAGCATGATTTGGAATCTTTTAAATTCCTGAGTTATTCATACTACTTGCCAATTATTGAACAATTATGGAGGATTCTTGTTATTCTGCAAGATGGAAATGAAAAAGGAAAGTATTCCTTAAAAAGAAGTGTTAGGTTTGTAATATTCATGGACGCAATCAAATTGCACAAAATTAGCAGAAGCGTGTAAAATCAGAGTTTTAAAAAAAATTACAAACCATAAACCCGGATCACCCTTTATGCACAATTATCAATTAAACGAAAAAAAAAGAATAAAATCATACCCTTGAAGATCCGAGCTTCCTCAGGTACAAGTTCACCTCCAATCCTTTTCGCGTTCAACTTGAATCCACCGGGTTTGGTTCCTTCCTTTGATCAATGTTAGCCACCCAAGTGTTTGGCCTCTAGAGGTGATCCACCAAGGAAGAAGAAGAATTCAAGAAGATGAGTATTTGGCTAAACCCTAGTTTTTCTATCTGTATAGAAAATGGTGTACTCTCCCAACTATTGGAATAACGTATGTTGTAAAAGTCAACAACCCCTCACCCATAATAAGACTCCTCTTATTTATAGATGTAGGCAACCCTCCTTAACAATTAAGGAATTGTGTTTTATTTTAATTAATTAAATTCCTTTAATTAATTAGGCTCCCTAATCTTATCAGAGATAATTAATTAAACTTTTAATTAATTAGCCTCCTAATCTTATTAGGAATAAATGAGAGTACTTTTATTAATTAATTCTCAAACTCCTTTAGGAATTAAATAATAGTAATAGTAATAATAATAATAAGACTCCTCTTATTAATTTATATTTAATATTTCCAAAATATTAAATAATAAATATTAAGCTATTTAATTTATTCTATCACCATAGATTAAATTAAATATACTTAACTTATTATTACGATTATGCCATTAACTTCTTAAATAATTATTCTTCCTTTTATGGTGTGACCCTTTAGGTTCTCCATATTAAACCGGTTGTGAATAAATCAATTAGAACAATTCTAATCTTATTTAAATAAATAAATTAAACTAATAATTTATTTAAATAAATAATATTTATTCTACAATAGGGATAAGCCTCCCTAGCGATCAACGACTTTCCAGATAATATAGATTTCAACATTAATCATAAAAGAACCTTTGAGTAAATAGTTACCGTACAATTCAATCCTTCCACCATACAATGTCCCAATTAAATATAAGACATGGAATTACTATCAAGCCTTATTTTATTTAATTATATGTATTTCGACTCTTAAATGCACAACTCCAAATAATGCAAATTAGAAACTCCTTTCTAATTTCATTCTGCCTTGGCCAAGGACTACTGGGTTGTCATTTATCGAATCACATAGGACATTTCTCTTCTTTTATTAGAAGTGGTAGATTCTTTATTGATCATACATTATCTCCATATATAACTTATTATACCCAAGCATATCCTTTGATATGCCCTAAGGGTCTTAAGGAATAAGTCAAAGTATAACTCATCATACACAAGATACTATGATGATCTCAAGTCCAAGGATCACTTGTACTACTATCACTACAGGAATTCCTATTGACATACAAGTAAAACTCCATTAGGTATTCCTTAGCGAGTCACGTTCAGTGAACGTATTCTCTAATAAGCACCTACACACTTGCTTTAGTGTCTCCAGACAAATGATCATGAGATCAATCATCCTCATCCAATGAGCAAGCAACGTATGTACCAATCTATCCGGATTCACTAATCCCCAATTTAGTAATCCAACGATTGGGAACTATTTTAGTTTTAAGCTTTCTAAGAATTTAGATCTCATTAGAATGATCATCATCATTATTCTAAAAGCATTGCTTAAAACTATGGGTTTATCACATATTATAAAACAGCATCATGTAGATAATTAAAAGCCTTTAATAAATTAATACTTTTTATTAATAAATGAATAAGATTGTTACAAAGTATATGCTTTATCATCAAACATGATTGGCTTGTGTGCATACTACTTTCAATCTCCCACTTGCACTGAAGCCAATCGTCATGGTATCTCATACCCTTCTTCTCTAAGTGACGATTATCCTGCTGTTGGATAAGCTTTAGTTAACGGATATGTAATATTGTTCTTGAGAGTTCACTATCTCTATAGTGATTTCCCATCTTTCAATGATTCTTATAATCAAATTAAAGTGCCACAACACATGTTTAGATCTAAGATGAGACTTAGGAACTATTCCTAGTTCTGTAATGAACTTTTCATCCAAACAATCAACTTGTAGCTTCATTTATAGCTATATACTT
Organism: Panax japonicus; assembly: GCA_020205505.1. NCBI lineage: Eukaryota > Viridiplantae > Streptophyta > Magnoliopsida > Apiales > Araliaceae > Panax > Panax japonicus. The sequence continues at coordinate 49,832,469 of CM035107.1, forward strand.
TGTCTTTATCACTAAACCAACAACTCTTTGTTGTTTGGAACCTTTCCAATTCACTGTACCACCGTTCAAGGTAACCCTTTACCTTAAAGTGGATTTTCTGTCGTCTTGGTCTGTCTGAAAAACTTGAGTCTGTTAAGCCCTCTAGTTTTAATTCAGACCCGCCATGAATTATATCACATCCTTAGTGCTGGTTAATTACTTTAAGATGTTTTTCACTTTCTCACAGTGAACTTCTCCAGAATATGACTGATCAACATCAGGTCTCATACATTTCATTGCATACATGATAGTCACTCATGCTATCTCTCTTTTAGGAGTCTATGGGGACTATTAAGAGAGATACACTCCGTGGCTCATCAACATGAGACATCCCATGGAGTTTACCATGCTAAACGACTTTAGCAACAAATGAATATACGTTCCTTGGGTTAAGACGAGCATCCTTTTAAATCTATCTATATAGATTTGCATCCCCAATTAAGATACTCTTCCCAAATTATTCAAGGAGGAATGTTTAGACAACTTTATCTTTACTGATTGTAGCATTGGCATGTCATTCCTTATCCGTATTATATCAACATATAATACCAGAAATGTCACGACACTCCCACTGACCCTTTTGTACACACTTGGTTCATTCTTATTTTTGATAAATCAAACTCTTTTGATTGTCTCATCAAAATGAATGTTCCATTATTTGAGAAGATTGCTTCAATCCATTTCTCTGAGTGTCTACAACTCTTACCTCATCGTATGTAACTGGATCATCATCTTCTATGATACATACCTCATCATCATTATCCATGATGAATTCATACCTCCTAGGTATCTTCTGTACTATTCCAGATTTACAATTCGGTTGTGGTACAATAGGTCTATCTATAGGTTCCTCTTATTTGACTTGTAGTGTTTTGTGGTTCTTGAACTTTTCAAGATGTATTATCCTCCCACTAGCCCCTTCAATGATAAACACCTTTATCTTAGAAGGCAGCATGTTTCGCAACAAACACCTTTTGCTAAGTAGGATTATAGAACATATGCCCTAAACATACTTTAGGATGTCCCACAAATTGACACCTATCAAATCTTGTCCCAAGCTTATCCTTTGAAACCTTTTTCACATAAGTTGGACAACCCCTTATCTTAACATACTTAAGATTAGGAATCCTCCCTGTCCATAACTTTTATGGAGTCTTGGAGCCAGATTTTGAGGTTACCTTTTCGTAGATATGCAGCCTTTTCTAGGACATTACCCAGAAGGATACTGGAATGTCGGTAAAATCATTATGGACCGCACCATGTCCAACAAGGTACGATTTTTCATTCAGATACATCAATCAATTATTGCGTATCAGGATGTGTCCATTATGAGAAACCATTTGAGATGATCTAAAAACTTATTGCACAAGTATTTATTCCTTGATCTAAACAAAGAATCTTAATACTTTGTCAATTTATTTCACTTATGAATTCTTTGAACCTTTCAAATAATTCACACTTGTATTTCAACAAATACATACATTCAACTCTTTGAATGATCATCTCCTTTTCTTATACTAGTTTGTTCAATTTGAAAAATTATTTTCACGTAAGTCAAGTATATAAAATCTATTAAGTAATATTCCAGTTCTATACAAAACATTATTATTATTATAAATAGAACAACAATTGTTCTTAAATATAATACCAAAGATTTCATTGTCCAACAATAAAATAGAAATAATGTTTCCAACAAAGTACTGGAATACAATAACAACTTATTGACTTAATAGATTTGCCCGTAGGGATTGCTAAACTATAAGTTCCTATGGCTAATGCAACAACCTTTGCTTCATTTCCCACACATAGGATTGCTTATCTTTGTTTAGCTTTCTACTCCTGCTTGGTTCCTTCATAAATCTATATTTATGATAAACAAAGTCGGTATCCAATACCCAAGTAGAACCTTGACTTAAAGAAAAATTTATTTCAAATTATGAACAAATTTGAATTTGTAACCGAAACTTCACTAAGCTTCTTTGGTTAGCCCTGCAAGATGCTTCTCGCAGTTTCTTTCCAGTGTCCAGGCTTATTGCAGTGGATGCAAACTCATTTGCTATCCGTATCAGTTTTGTTCTTATTATCCTTTGTTTATGCCCTTTCTATTTACCTTCTTAGAATCGTTCTTCTTTTCAGAAGATCCTTTGGCCCCTACCAGTAAGACTTGGTCTTTCTTGGTTGGAAAGTGACTCTCAACATTTTTTCAACATGTTAAGTAAATCAGCGAGGCTGATATCTAGCTCGTTCATATGAAAAATTCACAACATTTGTGAAAGGAGTCCGGAAGTGAGTGCAAGATCAAATCTTGGCTCAACTCTCCATCCATGACAAAACCAGTTGTCCTAATTGATCAATCAAATTGATCATGTTATGGACTTTTATCTGTACTGTAGTGTCATCGGTCATTCTAGATCGAAAGAGCTCCTTAGATATCTGATATCTATCAGTCTTACTTTCCTCACCATCAACTACTTGATGTGCAGGAATATATTAGGAGCATCCATAGTTTCATGCTGACGCTGAAACTCGTTACTCATGGATGCGAGCATGATGCATTGAGCCAACTGTGCATCATCTTGCCACTTTCTAAAAGTAGCAATCTCTTCCTCAGAGGCATTGTCTGCAACCATTGCAGGGATAGGCGTATTAAGGATATAAGATAGTTTTTCAGCCATGAGAACTATTCTCAATTCCTTAACCAATCTGTTTAATACGGTCCGGTTAAATAACATCTAATATGTTTCGCAATGATAGTAATTTAGACATTGTAAAATTCTGTAAATGAATTTTTAATTAACAACATTTTAACATACATTCTTTTATTAATTACCAAAATAAATTAGGTCTTGTTTTAAATTGGTATCTCCCACTATTTTCTTCAAACTATATTACCCTCACTTATATAGTTCGGCAAAATCCAATTAAGATATGCTAGTGAGAATAAGGATCTCATTTCAAATGTATATAGCCTTGTGTGTGCACAACAAACTATATATAAATAAATAGGTAGACAACTCTTGTCAATTACATCAACTATGTAACTCCTTGTATTTTACCTCTTAAATCATAATGGTCAAGTGTGTGCACATCCGAACTAAAATGATTTAAGTTAAGTCAGACCCAACATTTTCATATAAGTGAAGAGAAAACTACAGCCCTTGTGTGTGCACAACAAAGCAGTAATGTTCAATTCCTTATAAACATCATATGTAATAAAAATAACATCTTAAATATTTAATACTCGCCTTGTGTGTGCACAACAAACTCATATTAAATATTCAATACTCTATTGTTTCTATCATGCTAGAAGGCGACGATCGATATTCCAAATATCTTTGAACGTTACAACTTAATATAAAATATTTGAGGGGTTTGCTATTAATTTGTCTCATCTTATTTAGCGTGCATGCACATATATATATAAAATACGCGTCATATTAATAAACATACGAAGCATGTTTGCATAATATATAATATATATATAGTATAAGCATGCACACATATAGAATACTATATTCTACCTGAATTGATTATGGACTTTTATTCTAGTTTGGTTCACTAGAGCCACCAAGTGAACCAAAAGGTCAAACCCTAGGGGGTGCAAGAATTAATATTTAAATATAACTATTACATTTAAACCCGGGCTCCATTACAAACGGGTCTTCACGCGCTCCTTGTTCCTTGATCTCCAATTCTTCAAAATTAATTATAACTATTCCTATTACAAAACTATTTAAAATAAATAGAAACCTTGATCAGCAGTCAAGAGGAAGTACATAGGAGGGAGATATAATTTACATTAAGAAAAATTAGAGAAGACGAGGTACGCAGACCCCATTTAATAAAACCCATACATTCATGCATCCAACTAAAATAAAATCCAATCACATTAGTCAATAGTCCATAATCAATCCCATTTATTATCATACACATCACCATATGCATCAATAAATAATATTCATCTCATGAATAATAAACATTCAATATATATATTGATATCATTTAATGGGCAACTTTAGTTAGTATAAAATCAAATTTTGAATCAAAATAAACTCCTTTATTTTAATCCAAATTAAATCAAAATAAAACTATTTTATTTTAATTTATCCAATTTTGAATAAAATAAACTATTTTATTTTAATCAAAATCTTTAATCAAAATAAACTCCTTTATTTTAATTAATTATGGAATCCAATTCCATGTAAAAAAAAACTTTATTAAAGGAAACACAGATTTTCTTTCCTATTCACAAATAAACTATTTTATTTTGAATAATATGAAATCTTATTTCATATCTAAATAAACTCCTTTATTTAGGGAAATTAGGATTCTCTTTCCTATTCACAAATAAACTCTTTTATTTTGAATAATATGAAATCTTATTTCACATCTAAATAAACTCCTTTATTTAAGGAACAATGGATTCACTTTCCTATTCACAAATAAACTCTTTTATTTTGAATAATATGAAATCTTATTTCATATCTAAATAAACTCCTTTATTTAAGGAACAATGGATTCACTTTTCTATTTACAAATAAACTCTTTTATTTTAGGAAACATGAAATCCAATTTCAACTCCAATTAGTTATCATGTAATCCAATTCCAACTCTAATTAGTTAGCATGAAATTCTAATTTTAAAATTAAAATAAACTCTTTTATTTTAAGTTTAAAATAAACCTTTTATTTTTAAATTAAAATAAATATTTTATTTTAGTTATAAAATTATTATATATATAAATATATATTACGTTAATATATATATATATATATATATATATATATATATATATATATATATATATATAATCGCCTGGAGTAACTTAGTGATACACGGAATATTATTGCAGTTTGATATCCTGCAAGTAATATTCATATTTAATATATATGTAAATAATATATATAATAACCAAGCTCCTGCGTCCCTTTTAAGCATCATGATTCAGGACCATGCAAACCAACCACGCGAAAGGCACAGCTTATCGAAAACATTCATCATTCCGCAACAGTTGCGAATTAAATAACAGTTCCGCAACAACTTTTGATTTTCATTTTTTTTAGATAAATTTTATACAATAAAATTATGCCCAATTAAATTGTTCTAAACGCATATCAATATACATATCAAATTTGAACAATAAATAATTTGCATAAAGGTTTGACTCTGATGCCACTGTTAGGTTTGTAATATTCATGAACACAATCAAATTGCACAAAATATGCGGAAACGTGAAAAATCAGAGTTTTAAAAAATTTTACAAACCATATACCCGGATCACCCTTTATGCGCAATTATTAATTAAACGAAAAAGAAAGAATAAAATCATACCCTTGAAGATCCGAGCTTCCTCAGGTACAAGTTCACCTCCAATCCTTTTCGCGTTCAACTTGAATCCACCGGGTTTGGTTCCTTCCTTTGAGCAACGTTAGCCACCCAAGTGTTTGGCCTCTAGAGGTGATCCACCAAGGAAGAAGAAGAAGAATTCAAGAAGATGAGTATTTGGCTAAACCCTAGTTTTTCTATCTGTATAGAAAAGGGTGTACTCTCCCAACTATTGGAATAACGTATGTTGTAAAAGTCAACAACCCCTCACCCATAATAAGACTCCTCTTATTTATAGATGTAGGCAACCCTCCTTAACAATTAAGGAATTGTGTTTTATTTTAATTAATTAAATTCCTTTAATTAATTAGGCTCCCTAATCTTATCAGAGATAATTAATTAAACTTTTAATTAATTAGCCTCCTAATCTTATTAGGAATAAATGAGAGTACTTTTATTAATTAATTCTCAAACTCCTTTAGGAATTAAATAATAGTAATAGTAATAATAATAATAAGACTCCTCTTATTAATTTATATTTAATATTTCCAAAATATTAAATAATAAATATTAAGCTATTTAATTTATTCTATCACCATAAATTAAATTAAATATACTTAACTTATTATTACGATTATGTCATTAACTTCTTAAATAATTATTCTTCCTTTTATGGTGTGACCCTTTAGGTTCTCCATATTAAACCGGTTGTGAATAAATCAATTAGAACAATTCTAATCTTATTTAAATAAATAAATTAAACTAATAATTTATTTAAATAAATAATATTTATTCTACAATAGGGATAAGCCTCCCTAGCGATCAACGACTTTCCAGATAATATAGATTTCAACATTAATCATAAAAGAACCTTTGAGTAAATAGTTACCGTACAATTCAATCCTTCCACCATACAATGTCCCAATTAAATATAAGACATGGAATTACTATCAAGCCTTATTTTATTTAATTATATGTATTTCGACTCTTAAATGTACAACTCCAAATAATGCAAATTAGAAACTCCTTTCTAATTTCATTCTGCCTTGGCCAAGGACTACTGGGTTGTCATTTATCGAATCACATAGGACATTTCTCTTCTTTTACTAGAAGTGGTAGATTCTTTATTGATCATACATTATCTCCATATATAACTTATTATACCCAAGCATATCCTTTGATATACCCTAAGGGTCTTAAGGAATAAGTCAAAGTATAACTCATCATACACAAGATACTATGATGATCTCAAGTCCAAGGATCACTTGTACTACTATCACTACAGGAATTCCTATTGACATGCAAGTAAAACTCCATTAGGTATTCCTTAGCGAGTCACGTTCAGTGAACGTATTCTCTAATAAGCACCTACACACTTGCTTTAGTGTCTTCACACAAATGATCATGAGATCAATCATCCTCATCCAATGAGCAAGCAACGTATGTACCAATCTATCCGGATTCACTAATCCCCAATTTAGTAATCCAACGATTGGGAACTATTTTAGTTTTAAGCTTTCTAAGAATTTAGATCTCATTAGAATGATCATCATCATTATTCTAAAAGCATTGCTTAAAACTATGGGTTTATCACATATTATAAAACAGCATCATGTAGATAATTAAAAGCCTTTAATAAATTAATACTTTTTATTAATAAATGAATAAGATTGTTACAAAGTATATGTTTTATAATCAAACATGATTGGCTTGTGTGCATACTACTTTCAAGAAGTAAGTCGTAAAATGCGACACTGAATGATGGATATGTTGAATAAGTGAGAAAAGAAATTTTGAAGTGAGAAAGATGTGAGTTATCAAAGAATAATGTGAAACTTTTAAAAGAAAAGTTTAATAATTGTAGAATGATGTTTGTGGAAAGAAAGTGGTTATAGAAACCAATGAATGAATGAAGTAGTGACGTAAAAATCTACTTTGATAGATTGAATGAATAAAGATTAATAAATAAAAAAATAAAAAAATTTGAGGACGAAATTCTTAGAAGAATGGGTGAATGTAATGTCCCGAGTGTTTGATCATATAATATATGATAATGATCCTTAGAGAAAGATAATGAACGGGTCAAAGAATATGTAATACTCAAATATAATTGAGTCTAAGTAAATATTATGAAATAAAACTTATAAAAATTTATTATCAAGAATGGTGAGAGTAGAAAATATAAAACCTATATTAAGGTAATGTGTTGAAGTTATTCAATGAATAGATTTGAGGAAAACCTGAGTAAGGTAGTGTTTCGGTGATTCCGAGAACGGAATCCTTATAAATAGGGAATGATGTGACATCCCAGATTTTTAGAAATTATAAATGAGAATTTTATAAATAAAAGTATTATTTATGAGATATGTTAGGTGTGAGTATGTGTATGTCATATATTGTAGAATATGTGAATTGATGTGAAGAGAATGTTATATATTAATTTTAATATATATAAATATTTAATTGAATTATTTATTGAGTTAAATAAATAAATTTTGTTTTGATTATAGAGTAATGTAATTAAGTGTAGCAGATTAATTAAATGAATATTTAGTATTTAATTTAATTAATATAATAATTTTATGTTATAGTTCTAATTTAATTGAGATAATTAAATTAGATGAGTTATGTGATAATTGTTAAACAAAATTATAATTAACAAGTAAATATAATTATGTGACAATTTGATGAGATTGATTGATGTTAAGCTATTGATTAATTAAAATAATGAGTATTTGCCAAACATGGTCTTAGACTTTTCAAGTTCAAATTGGTGTAACCTATGTATTAACTAGTAATTAGTATATCTAATAATTACTAGGAGTTACATATATTATATATTACTAGTATTGTAAATTATACGTATATACTACAAGTTAGTATGTTAGTTTTAGAAAACAAACCAAAGAAAAAAGAAGAGATTTAGAGAGAGTTGTAGGAGAAGAAGAAGAGGAAGAAAAAGAAGAAGGGAAAGCTTTAAGAAGAAAAAACAAGCCCCATCATCATCATCATCTCCATCTCTCTCTTAAATTCATACTAATAAAGTTATAATCTAAATTACTTGTTTTAATTATATTTTTATGTTCTTCATAATGTAGATAATTGTTATGTAGAAGTTGTATTGAGAAATTGAGAGAGATAGAGGGAAATAGAGGAATTGAGATGAGCTAGAAGAAGAAGAAGAAGAAGAAGAAGAAGAAGAAGAAAAGCTAGAAGAAGTGTAGCTTGTGCAAGGATGCGAAGTATTAGCGTGTTGGTAAAACGCTGGTAAAGGCAAGTCTTTCAGTTCCTTTTTGCTTTGTGAACTTGATGATGAACTGCTTTAAAATTTTAGTGTATGTTGTATTGTATATATCAAAAGTATGAAATGTGAAAGTCAATCTATGACTATGATGATTGAGCTATGAATGATGATTGAGTAATGAACTCAATCTTTATAGTTATTATGTGAACTACAACATGTATGCTATGTTTATTTTATGATTATTCTTATATGTTGAGCATGTTATTATGTGCTTTGTGATGCATGAAAACTGTTAGATTTTGCTGGGCTGTCGAGCTCAACCTTGCAAATAACCATTTTTGCAGGTCAAGGATTGAAGGTAACACTATGTGCTACTTGATTGTTATGGATCAAAAGTGATATATGAAGATTTAATATCCTAGCTAAGTTGTTATTCTTGTAAACCATGTCTAATGTTTCGAATAATGTATTAATGTTGAATTGTAATATTGTTTTGCGAATGTAAACTATTGTAGTATTAAAATGATTCTGAGATATTTAAATGTAAAGGTTGAAGGTTTTGGGAACGAGGATAGTTTGCAATAGAATATTTTAATTATTCCGCAAATTTTAATGGTTGTATTATCGTTTAATGATGTAAAATTAGAGGTTGAATGTATTATTAACGACCGAAGTCAAGAATTAAATTGTATGAATTTTGGGGTCGTTACAGAAGGAATTCCCCGTCTCTACCTTCCAAGTTCTTGTGTCACATCTCAGCCAGGTATCATACTCCTAAGCTTTGATACCAACTGTGACGCCCCCAAAATATGTATACATCTCCCATCTTGAGTCGCCAAATACATGGTACAAAATTTAAATACAAACTTAATTATACAACATGAGCTGTAAGTTTTAATACAAATATTGTCTTCTAGACAGTATTCAAACTCAAAATACGACAAAACATAATCAGAGAGTTCTAACACGAATATTGTCATCTAGACAATATCCACACTCAAATTCAATCTTATTACATTTATAATCACACTATTTCATAGAATAGTGAGGACTACTAATGCTATCATCTGGATCGTCACTCCATTCCCCGACTAGTCCTTGCTATGTTTTCATTTCCTGAAGAGAACAATGAAAGCAAAAAGGGTGAGCTCAACTAGCCCAGTAAGAAATGTTATGACTAAGATAATGCATAATAAATTATCGTTAGCCTTCAACAGTGTTAAACTGATACAATATAACACCCATCAAGTTTAACAGCAGCGGAACAAGAAATCCATCAGAAGAGTCAAGTAGAGAATAAAATCTACTATCTTCTATGATTTAAAAGGTTTTTCATCACTTTTATCGCTGAGACTCAGCTTAATAAATAATTCAGATCATCAAATCATCCATGCACTACAGGCCAAGGATATTCTTTAGTATCACGACCATGAATTATTTATGCACTACAAGCCAAAGATAATCGTGTTTTCATCAACGGTCCTGAACATGCCATAAAACAATTCATCTTTGCACCCTTGGCCGAAGAGAATCCATAGCCATAATCATACCAAAAACTGTCCATCAATGCACTACTGGCTAATGAGGACTTTTTTTCACATCATTTATAACATTACGGTCATGATTATACCGAATTATCCCTGGTCATAATCATACCAGGTCCATCTATGCACTACAGGCCACATATGACTTTCAACATAATATAAACATGAGGATAATGACAACTGTGACGCCCCCAAAATAGGTATACAACACCCATTCTGAAGTGCCAAATACATGGTACAGAAAGCAAACTACAACTTCAATAATACAATTGTCGTGCAAAATACGACAACACATACTGTGAGTTTAAATACAAATATTGCCTTCTAGACAATGTCCACACTGAAATAAGTCCTCATTACAATTATTCAAATACTATTTTACTGAAATAGTGAGGACTACTAAAACATCTTTCTAGAACCATCACTCCATACCCCGACCAGATCCTGCTATGTTCTCACCTCCTGAGAAGAAAAATGGAACAAAAAGGAAAAGGGTGAGCTCAACTAGCCCAGTAAAGAATATTATGACTAAGATAATATACAACAAATTATCATTAGTCTTCAACAGGGAAAAATCTGATAAAATATAATAGATAACAAGTTTTAGATCAAGAACTGCAGCGGAAACAACAATCCATTAGAAGAGTAAAGTAGAGAATGAGTTCTACTATCTTCGAAGATTTAAAAGTCCATCATCAATATTTTATCCCTGTAACAACAATCAATATACATCTTTAATCAAATATTCATCTTTACACTACATGCCAAAGATATTCATTTGTATCACCAGTTGGTCATGTTCATCTCAACACTTGTTCATCTTTGCACTACGGGCCAAAGATATTCATCAGTTAATCATTCATCTTTGCACTACAGGCCAAAGATATTTAGTAATATCATAATTTAAGACTGAGAATGATGAAAAATATTATAAAGAAAACGAATCCAGTGAGACAGAAGGACAAATAGTAGGGATTCATATAACAGTTTATCCAAGATCAATAATACTTCATAATAACCAATTGTGAAGCAGAATTCAAAAATAAAGATCAAAATATGGATACAATCAAAGATAGTAACCATAATAGATATCTTGGACAAAAGGAAAATTTTTATTTTTCGGTGAATAGTGCCGTATACGTGAATAGGGCCGTATACGTGAATAGTAACTCTGACACAAAAAGTTCTAAATTTGATAAAAAGTTTAGACCAATATTTCGGCATAATGATATTGAAAGAAATAATATCATTTACGAAGAAAATAACATCCCTTACCTCAAAATAACAGTACTTCTGACTGAATTTCGAATATAGTGCTGACAAAAACTTGCACTGAATAGCAACTCTCAAAGTATTAAAATACTCACTAAAATATGCTCGATAATCTAGAGAGAAAGAAAACTTATTTCTGGTGTGATTTTCAATTCTAACCTAAGCGTCTATTTATAGGAAAATACTAGAACGCCATAGGAGACTAAAATAATAAAAAATAATTATTTCTTTCTTTTTTTTCTATGCATGCTAGCCATCCAAGACCAGCATTCCAATCTTGAAAACCAATTTTGTAGCCCACATGTTAAAACAAAAGTGGGTCCCACCCATAATTTAATAAAATCATTTTATTTTCCGAAACTTCAGTAATTCATAGAAAATAGTCTGTTTATCAGAAAAATACGAATTTTATGTCCATTCCACATGAAATCGAATTCTTTAAAACTTTGTATCTTTGAGTTTTTCCAAATTCCAAAAAGAAAATATCCAAAATCCACAAATGGATGATTTTTATTACCTCCACACCGATAAAATACTGATAAAACACCTCAACATTAATTCCTTCATTTATAACCACATAAAATAAATAAATCCATTATTTATATCCACATCAAATAAATATTTCCTTATCATATAAATCAATAATTAATTATTTCACAAATAATATTACAGAATCACAATTATGACAACCAGGCCGTTCCCAGGAAAGAGGGGGCTTTTCACTAAAAATTTCTCCTTACTAGCGCGCAATTAAGTGACCAAACCTCTCATTGACAGAACTTTCTAGATATTGCCAATAATGCTATCTAATAATATTATTCAAATAATATGAATTATTGATCTGATAATGGGAAATATTATGCAGTGATAATTATTTGAAATAACAATAATATAAAATATCAACGCAACAATTATTGAATCAATAAAATAAAATATTGAACAGTAATTGCTGTAACAATTATTGAGTACTGCCTTCTTACGTAAGAATTAATAATTCAATAATACTGTGTGCAATACCGTGTGCTACTGTGCAACCACGCATATTACTGTATTTTAACCACCTGGTATTCCAATAGTGTTTAACGGTAACAACTACGCTGTTATTTATAAAAACTCAAACTTGTCATTTTTTTTCATCTGACAGTTATTCTGTTATGGGGCCCACAAATGACTACGCCGGCGTACGAATATTCCCGACAAAAAGAATATTCCATGACCAAACGAATATTCCCCGACAACAATGATAATTTTATAACCACTTACTTATTTTGCAAATTTTGCACATTTCACCCATAACCAGAGCATTATATCAAATTAACACCTTATTATTCACAATAATAAATAGAGAAAATTCGATTTTATTCATAATAAGTTGGAGTCTTACAACAATGACATAATAATTCAATAAAACAAGTTCAAGAATTAATTTATCTAGGAACCAATAACGTCCAAATTATCAACATGACACTGCTTTGTGGAGTAAAAATTCAAGAATGCTCAGAAGAATTATTTTCATGAAAAGATATTGGATGAAGCGCAAATATCAATGATATTCCACTAATTTTATAGAGTATAGAAGCCAAAACTTTAACCAAAAGAGTATCATAGAATATATAAAACTGCAATGGATTTTCACCCTTCTTGCGATAATCCACGTAGACAGCTCATTTCCACAATTTAATAAGAAATGAATACGAAGGGTCATTCACCATGCATATGGCAATCCACATAGACAGGTTATTCCAACAGAATAATAAAGAATGGAATAACAGAAGAATTCACAATGCATGCGATAAACCGCACAGACAGATTATTCCAACAGAATAATAAATAATGGAACTAAGTCATGCGTAAACGCACAGATATGATATTCCAACAGAATAATAAATAACGGAACCAGGTCATGCGTAAACGCACCGAAATGATGTTCCAACATAATAATAAAGAATGGAATAACAGAAGAATTTTACCATGTATGCGGTACTTCGCATAGACATGTTATTCCAACATAATAATAAAGAATGGAATAATAGAAGAATTTCACCAAGTATAGGGTAGACCGTGTATACAGGTTAGTCCAACAGAATAATAAAGAATGGAATAACAAAAGAATTTCACCATGTATGCGGTACTTCGCATAGACAGGTTATTCCAACATAATGATAAAGAATGGAATAACAGAAGTTCTCTTCATGAAGATGAAAGAAATAATACCCCTTACGAGTACAACAAATAATATCCCTTACCTTATAAAGAAGAGTACTCCGACGGGTAGGGCGGTGATATACTTGAAGAAAACTTGCACTACGCTCAAAGCTTTCTTAAACTCTAAAAAAATATGCTCAAGATTATAGAAGAAAAATTCTCTCTCTAGAGTTTCAGTGAATTTGTAAGAAATAATGAAGGAATGAGCTTCTATTTATAGGAGAATGGACTAAATAGTAACTAATTCATGAACGGTCCAGATTGATTTACTTTTAAACAGACGGTCCATATTGATTTACTATGCAGAACACTATGCAGGCACTATGCATAATAAAATATAATATATTTTAATTATTGTCTAATAAAAGAAATAACTTTATACAAGTATTCTGTTTTATATAAAAAGATTTTACTATGTAAAATACTATGCATAATAGAATATAATATATTCTATTTATAGTCTAATAAAATAAATAACTTTATAAAGGTTTTCTGTTTTATATAAAAAGATTTTACTATGCAAAACACTATGCATAATAGAATATAATATATTCTAATTATTGTCTAATAAAATAAATAACTTTATAAAAGTATTCTGTTTTATATAAAAAGTTTTTCTGTTTTATTATATTAATAATACTAATAAAAAATATTTATATATATATATATATATATATATAAACTTCTGTGACTTCATAAAAAGACACCTCAATATATTTAATAACATTTATCATTATTATTATAATTTACTATATTAATCGACTAGGTCGTTCCTAGGAAAGATGGGGCTTTCCAATAAGGATTTCTTCCTATTTGCGCGCAATTAGGTGACCAAACCTCTCCTTCGCAAAACTTCTAGACATCATTAATATTGTAAATAATAATATTAATAACTTCGTTGTCTCAATTATTGATTTAATAATATATAAAATATTGACAATAATTGAATCAAATAACGTGAGATATTATGCGGCAATTACTTTAGCAATAATTGAACAAAACTGAGTGACTTCTCACATAAGCATCAATAATCAATACCGTGTGCTACTATGCAACCATGCGTATTACTGTACTTTTACTACCGAGTAGTTCAACAGTTTTAACGGTAAAACTTCCGTCGTTATTTTCATAAAAGTATTGTACCGTTGTGGGGTCCACCAATGATTGTACCGTCGTACAGATATTCCCGGACAAAAAGAATATTCCCCGACCAATCGAATTTTATACAACAACTTGCATACTTTTCAAAATTTATAAATACTACCCACAACTATAACACTATCTCAAATCCACACCATAATATTCAAAAAAATATTTCGAGAAAATTAAATCTTTATTCATAAAATCTGGGGTCTCACATCTGACATACTAGTATCATTGTCCAATAATAAATGACCACATGCGAATTGTAAAATAATAAAGTATTAAGGTAATTGAATTGGGTAATTGAACTAAAGTCAGTGATAACAATATAATGTAAATATTAGTGGTTATATATGTCTAAAAAAATTATAAAATTAATTTGAAATTATTATTAAACTTATAAGTTATTATTTATTTTAATTTATTGGAATGAGGGAGTCTAACAAGTTATATTTGGAATATATTTTTGGGTAATAATAATAATAATAATTCACTAATTATACCTTCCTTTCCATAATTATAGCATACCTTGAACTGTTGTGGGCAGTTTGAACTTATATGTCCCTCTTTCCCGCATTTATAGCATATGACCGGTGGTCGTTCTCCTCCCTTAGAACCAGTTGTTGCCGGCACTGTCGTCTTCACATGGTCGTTGTTAAATCTCCTCTTTTCAAAATCTCCTCCTGACTCGCTTCTTCTATTTTTATGGCCATGATTACCACCAGAGTGGTTACAATTTCTGTCCGTCTTTTTCTTTCTCCACTGGTTATCGTTGTTTTGTTGACTGTTATCTCCAGTA
The DNA here is from genome assembly GCA_020205505.1 of Panax japonicus. NCBI lineage: Eukaryota > Viridiplantae > Streptophyta > Magnoliopsida > Apiales > Araliaceae > Panax > Panax japonicus. The sequence goes on from CM035107.1 coordinate 49,848,040, forward strand.
TGATCCTGATTGTGGTCCCTCGATTGACCGTACTCGTTATCTCGCTCTAATAATTTAGCCCTGTTTACAACATCTGAATAGAGAGAAAATTTATGAGAAATGAGATATTGTCGTATGCCGGGTTTCAAACCTCTCAAAAACATCTGCGTCATACGTTCCTCATTCTCCACCAAATGAGGTGTTAACCTGAATAACTCTGCAAACTTTGCCTCGTACTGAGACACCGTCATGTTGTTTTGTTCTAATCTGATGAACTCCACTTCCTTCATATGACGAACACTTTCAGGAAAATATTTGTTATTAAATAGTTTCTGAAACGTCTCCCAAGACATGCTGAGTGCGGCTGGATGGGTACGCTTCACAAACTCCCATCAGTAGTCTGCCTCGCCACGGAACATAAAGGTGGCGAATGGAACCTTCTGTTCCTCTGTGCATCCCAAGACATCGAATATCTTGGTAATTTGCTTGACCCACGTTTCAGCCATGATCGGATCTGGCTTTCCCTTAAATTCTGGTTGTCCCAACTCTTTGAACAGCTTGGCTGTGACAACCCGTGAATTGCTATCATTTCCTCCTGTATTTTGAACACGAGTCTCCCTCTTCTGATTTTGCATGAACTACAAAAAGCTTCTAAACATCCCCTCGTTCATCATCTGCTCAATGGTGTTGTTCACAGGAGGAACATTGCCAGCCTGTTGCACGTTCCCCTCGTTGGTGAGTACAAGTGTCTCCACGGTCTCATTTCCACCGTTAATATTCTCAGTCGACATTCTCAAATACTGTCATAAAACAAGGGTTAATTAAGGAAATCAATATATCACATAATATCCCTATATACTGACCAACTAACAAATAAGCTTAGGTAGGACACACTAGCGAAGGATTTACTCGTCTCTCCCCTCCTAGTTCTATTCCCCGATCTCTGCCAGAGATCATATCCCCAAGCTCTGATACTAACTGTGACGACCCCAAAATAGGTATACATCACCCATTCTGAGTTGTCAAATACATGGTACAGAATTAACTACAACTTTATTATTACAACATATAAACTGTGAGTTTAAATACAGATATTTCCGTCTAGACAATATCCATATACAAATAAATCCTCATCATAATTATTGATACATTATTTTACAAAAATGGTGAGGACTACTAAACAACTCTCTCTAGAACCATTACTACATCCCCCGACTCGTACTCGCTACATTATCTCCTCCTGAGAAGAAAAATGGAACAAAAAGGAAAAGGGTGAGCTCAACTAGCCCAGTAAAGAATATTATGACTAAGATAATATAGAACAAATTATCGTTAGTCTTCAACAGGGAAAAAAATCTAATAGAATACATTAGACAACAAGTTTTAAATCAATATTCGCAGCGGAAAATATTAATTCATAGAAGAGTTACGTAGAGGATGAAATCTACTAATGTCTATGAATTTAACAGTCCATCAACAGTATTTTTATCCCTGTAACATCAATCAATGTACCTTTCGAATCATATATTCATCCTTGCACTACAGGCCAATGATATTCATCAGTTGGTCATGTTCATCTAAACACCTGTTCATCTTTGCACTACGAACCAAAGATATTTATCAGAAATCATTCATCTTTGCACTACAGGCCAAAGATATTCAATAATATCATCATTTAAGACTGAGGATGATGAAAAAAAATATTTTTTAAAGAAACGAATCCAGTGAAAAAAAATGACAAGGATTAAGGATTCGTACTTTGTTTTATCCATGTCCAAAAATACCTCAAAAATAATCATAGTGTTATAAAATTCAAGAATGATCAAAACATAGATACAATCAAAGCTAGTATCCACAATAGATATTTTAGACGAAAAGGGAAAATTTTCATTTTTCGATTAATAGTGTCATATTCGTGAATAGTATCGTATACGTGAATAATGCTGTATACGTGAATAGTAACACCGACACCAAAAGTTCCAAATTTGATAAAAACTTCAGATCAATATTTCAGCATAATGATATTGAAGAAATAATATCAAAAAAAATAATATCCCTTACCTCGAAAGACAGTACTTCTAGTTGAAACACCGGATATAGGCTATGACTTGAACTTGCACCGTATAGCAATACTCAAAGTATACTCAAAATACTCACAAGAATACGCTCGATAATATAGAGAGAGAAAACTTCAGTTTCTGGTGTGATTTTCAATTCTAACCTAAGCACCCTATTTATAGGAAATTGCTTAGAACACCAAACCAGAAAATTTAATAAATTAATAATTTTTTTTCTTAAACAACCTACGCACACAAATTGAGTCCAAGCATCAGCCACCCCTCAACAAAAGAAACAAAAACGTTTTTCATGCAAAAATTATTTAAAACTCCAAAATAATAATCAATTAATCCGGAACTTCAATAATCCATAATAAATAGCCCTTTTTATCAGAAAATTTGAATCTCGCTAGTTTTTATAGGAAATTCAATTCTCTACAACTTTGTAGAAGAAAGTTTTTCTAAATTCCAAACAGAAATTGACCGAAATCTACAAACGAGCAATTTTACAGGCTATAATCAAATTTCAATCAAGAAATGGGGTCCACAGACATGTTTAACATGTTTTAAACATTTATTGCAACAAAAATACTCTTTCTCCATCTATATTTCTCGTATACTCATATATCCCACATTCATTATAAAAATATCACCATTATTATATTATTAAAATATAATAATATATTTAAATGAATTATTTTATCAGAAAAAGATAAAATTTCAATTTTCAACAATTATCACTTTAAAAATTTTCTCCATCTATATCCACATAAAATCAATATTTTCCTCATCATATGAATCAATAATTAATTATTCACAAATAATATTACAGAATCACAATATTGACAACCAGGCAGTTCCCAGGAAAGAGGGGGCTTTCCAATAAGAATTTCTTCTTACTGGCGCGCAATTAGGTGACCAAACCTCTCCTTAGACAAAACTTTCTAGACATTGCCAATAATGTTATCTAATAATATTATTCAGATAATATGAATTATTGCTTCGATAATGAAAAATACTGTGTAATGACAATTAGTGAAACAACAGCAATATAAAATATCAACGAAGTAATTATTGAATCAATAAAATAAAATACTGAATAGTAATTACTGTAACCATTATTGAGTAGTGCCTTCTTACGTAAGAATCAATAATTGATGCAATATTGTGTGCTACTGTGTTTTAACCACCGAGTATTTTAACAGTAACAACTACGCCGTTATTTTTTAAACAACTTATATTTGTCATTTTCTTCATCGAATCACTTTCCGTTATGGGGCCCACACATGGCTGCGCCGTCGTACGAATATTCCCCGACAGTACGAATATTCCACGACCAAACGAATATTCCCCGACAACAATGAATATTTTATAACCACTTGCTTATTTTGAAATATTTGCGTATTTTACCCATAACTATCCACATTAATCAAATCAACCCTTACTATTCAAAATAATAATTAGAGGAAATTAAATTTCATTTATTAATTATTTGGGGTCTTACACCAAGTCCATCTATGCACTACGGCCAAAGATGACTTTCAACACAATATGAGCATGAGGATAATGACAATGATATAAGAATCAATCAAATGAGATAAAGGATAAATATTAAACATTTATAATATAATTTATCCAAAGTTCAATAATAACCAAATGTTATCAATCACTTAATAATCTCATAATCTAATATCATTAATATTATAACAATATTTTAATCATTTCTTAAACTTATAAATAATTTATTTCAATTGTTTACACTTTATCAAATAATGCATTTAATCATTCAAAAATGCCATACTCATAAGATTTCATCATCAATGATCAAACCCCTCATCAAAAATCTGCATATACCTTATATAGGATTCCCAAGCTATAAAATTCATTTTTCCAATTTTATTACTTCACATAACATATTTAATTCATTTACTCATAACTACTTCATTTTCATGAAAAATACCAAATCAGTCAAAAAGTTATTTCTTTTCTAGGATTTAGCAGAATATATTCCCATCTTGAACATATATTTTTCTCAGAATTTTTAAAATTCATTTACTATTTTTCATATGGCTAAAACTGTCGAATATTTAGACATTTATCATAAATTGTACTTTTGTCTAAAAATTCCGAAATTTACAGGGTATACTCCTGTTATATACATGTACTTCCAATAGAAATTTAACCAATTTTGGAGTTAACCACAAGGAGTTATAAGGGTTTACTTTTAAAATAGTCTTTTCCCATAAAATCTATAATTCTTAATCTATATATCCAAAAATCGCCATTTTTGGACACAATCTAGAAAACCCATCAAATTATTATTTCAAATTTTTCCATAATTTTTTAGGGTCAGAAAAATTACGAAACTGCCCCTGAAAGAAACCCCTTTTTAATGAAAATATTATTCGTATGAATACGAATAATCATTTACCATGCATGCGGTAATCCACATAGATAGGTTATTTCAACAGAATAATAAAGAATGGAACCAGATCATGCGTAAACGTATAGACAACATATTCCAACAGAATAATAAATAATGGAATAATAGAAGAATTCACCAGGCATGCGATAGACTGCACAGACAGGTTATTCCAACAGAATAGTAAATAATGGAACTAGGTCATGCGTAAAAGCACAGACATGATATTCCGACAGAATGAATGGAATAACTGAAGAATTTCACCATGTATGCAGTACTTCGCATAGACAGGTTATTCCAACATAATAATAAAGAATGGAATAACAGAAGAATTTCACCAATAAGAAAGAAGGAATACCCCTAACGAGTACAACAAATAATATCTCTTACGAGTACAATAAATAATATCTCCTACCTTAAAAAGAAAAGTATTCCGACTAGTAGGGCGGGAATATACTTGAAGAAAATTTGCACTATCTTCTACGCTCAAAGCTTTCTTAAACTCTAAAGAAATACGCTCGAGATTATAGAAGAAGAACTCTCTCTATAGTTTCTCTCTCTAGAGTTTCACTGAATTCGTACGAAATAATGAAGGAATAAGCTTCTATATATAGAAGAATGGACTGCATAGTAACTAATTCATGAACGGTCCAGATTGATTTACTTTTAATCGGACGGTTCATATTTAAAGCAAAATCTTTTAAATAAAATATAATATATTCTATTTATAATCTAATAAAACGAATAACTTTATAAAAGTATTCTGTTTTATATAAAAATATTTAATTTTACAAATATTATGCAAGCACAATGCAAACACTATGCATAATAGAATATTATATATTCTATTTATAGTGTAATAAAATAAATAACTTTATAAAAATATTTTGTTTTATATAAAAAGATTTTACTATGCAAACACTATGCATAATAGAATATCATATATTCTATTTATAGTCTAATAAAAAAAATAACTTTATAAAAGTATTTTGTTTTATATAAAAAGTTTTTCTATTTTATTACATTAATAACACGAATAAAACAAAACTCATCATCATTTTTATTATTCACACTATTAATCGACCAGGTCGTTCCCAAGAAAGAGAGGGCTTTCCAATAAAGATATCTCCTTATTGGCGCGCAATTAGGTGATCAAACTTCTCCTTGGCAGAACTTCTAGACATCGTTAATATTGAAAATAATAATCTTAATAACTTTGTCATCTCAATTATTGATATAATAATATATAAAATATCGACAATAATTGAATCAAATAACGTGAGATACTATGCAGTAATTACTGTAGCAATAATTGAACAAAACTGAGTTACTTCTCACATAAGCATTAATAATCAATACCGTGTGCTACTATGCAACCACGCGTATTACTGTACTTTTACTACCGAGTAGTTCAACAGTTTTAACAGTAAAACTTCTGCCGTTATTTTCATAAAAATAATTTTATCGTTTTCTCAATCCGACAATAATTCTGTTGTGGGTTCCACCAATGATTGTACCATCGTACCATTCCCCGACAAAAAGAATATTCCCCGACTAATCGAATATTCCCCAACACAACGAATATTTTATATCAACTTGCTTAGTTTGCAAAAAAATTCACATATTACCCTTAACTTTAAACTTTTATCAATTTAACTATTTACCAAAATAGAAAAATTGAATACTTTTATTTCTTAAAATTCGAGGTCTCACAGTTGTTACATCCTAGATCAATAACATCTAGATGCCCGAATTTAAAGTTTTCAAAAATCTGGGAAAAGTTGAAAAAGTTGTCTGACAACCGTATGTCAGGGCTTCTAGACCCGTGTGTGTTAGGTTTTATGTGTGTTTTATGTTATAGATCTGTAGTATGCCATGTGGACTAGGATCTGGAATTGAAATCAGGTTCATATCATGTTTATACTACAAGTTATGAACGGTCAAACCTAGTTGACCGATCACGAAACTTCTTTTTGGGCAGCTCAGAAATTCCCAAAAACTCTGACAAACATGTTCTAAGCTTTTGATCTTGATGTATATTAGTATTTAGGTCGTGTTGTTGGTTGATCTTTGTAGACTATCATGTGAGCTAAATATTAAAGCCCTTAGAACAAACATAAGTTGCACAAAATTATAGATAATCGTGGTCAAACCTACGTTGACCAACTCGCCGGAAGAAGATTCTGGGTAACCAAGAATCTTCAAGAATCGTTTTCTGACATTACTTTGACCGACCTTGAATTCTTAAATGTGTTGATGTTATGATGATCTGATAATATATATATGTTCCTTGACTTGAGAACTACAGGTTTAAAGCATTATAATACCAAAACAATGACCAAAACCCTAAGATATTTGAGCCACATAGTGAGCACTCGAACCTGTATGGGTTTGTGGGTAACCCAGAAAACTCAGCAGGCCTCTGACGGTAACTTTGCAACCTTGGATCTTGCGGTTATGTGATGTTATGGCCATGGAACGTGTTTGTAATTGTAGTATTACATTAATACTACAATCATAACCCATTAGAAAGCCCAGCAATATAATAACCAAAGATTAAATGGTGGTTTAACTAGCTAACCTGTAAACTGACTATGAATGCTCAAGAACACGAAGAACACCTATAGCGACATTTCTGTCACTATAGGCACCCTTTAGCGATATCTTTTTAATAAATTAATTATTTTAATTAATAAATAAATAAAATTGATTTTTAATTATTAAAAATATAAATAAATTCCTAAAAATTAATTAAAGCCTGAAAATTAGTTTTTAATTATTCTAAATATATTTCATAAATATTTAATATTTTTGGAATAAAAATGGTATTTAATTTATTTAAATATAGTATTAAATAAATTATTTTATAAAAATGATTTTAATACATGAAAAATCATGAAAAATTATATTATGGTATAAGAAAATATTTTAAGTTATTTTTAATGACTTTTAATATTTTTGATGAATTTCATTAATTAATTAATATTAATGATAAGTAATTTATTTAATTAATATATTAAATAAATTATAGAAAAATAGAATTTATTATTTATAAATCGTATAAAAATTATTTAAGTATTATAAAATTATTTTAAGTTATAAAATATAACTTTCGATATTTTGTCATGAAAAATATTAATATTTATTATTAATGGAAATTGTCGAATAATTAAATTTAATAATTTAAAAATTATATAAATATGATTTTAAGGTATTTAAAATACTTTGATAGATTATAAATATATTATAATATTATGACATGTATTTCATTAATATTTAATACTAAATAAATATTAATGATAAAGGAATTATGTGGTATTTAATTCATATAAATACGATATTAATGATTGAAAATTCATGATAAATAGTAATAATTATTTTAAAATTATTACGAGCTTATGAAAAATGTTGAGACTGATAATATAATTATCTAAGATAATTGTTAAGTTTTTTGGCAGAGTTTAATGGAACTTAAACTCGATATTTATCTAACTTAGCCGTCGGGATGTCAGAATTGTACCCAACTCGACTCAGACTGTAAAAGTTTTATTTGAGGTTAAGTCTTATGTGTGTTATAGATGGATATGATTATGTGATAATGTGTTTAGGTTATTTTAAATATTGTGATGATATTATTCTAACTTAGAAATAAATATTATTAATATTAGGTCTTCAGACAAAGCTTATTAAGTTGCATAGCGGTAATAAACGATTCATGCAAGTTTTTCTTAACTCGACCTCGAGTTGTATTATTCAATTATACTTGTGGTTAATCATTTCTGATTGCCATGTCTAAGAATTATTAAATCGCACTCTGTACATACTGCATGTATTTATTAGGTATGAAAGGCTGATCACCTTCATTACCATTCGGTCCAGATATATATATGTTCATGTTCTATGTTCATTCAGCTATGTAAAATTTGTTCATGCTAGTTCGCAATTATATTGTAGAATTGTAGCCAGCTTTTGTTCAATTCTTTCCATCATGATATATCCTTAAATTATTGAACTTAAACTTGTTGGACAAACTTATTGCTCACTCTTGCTATATCATGATAAACATTGCAGATTAAGACGCATACGTTGGATACAAGAAAGGACAAAGCCAAGTTCAACTTGGGATAATATGTTAAGATAATTATAATAGTATAGTATGATAATACTTTTATATGTTAGACATATTATGAATTATGTATAAGTTAAGGTTACTTGACCTTGGGAATAGTGTGTAAAGTCTATTGTATAAATAATTTATGTTTATATCTTCCGTAAATAGTAATAGTTATAGAATTGATTGTACCAGATCCGTGGTGATTTAGGACCCGAATTTGGGGCTCTCACAATTGGTATTAAAACTGTTGGTTATAAACCTTAGGTAGGGTTACCTAAGACTAATAACCGCATTTATTAGGATAAGTACTAACTCAAATAGAGTTAATGTGTCAGTAAGATTCAAAGATGAATCTCGGTAGGTTATAAAAGATACAGAGTTCCCTAACTCTGATAATAAAGTTGAACAGTAGTGGTGAATAGATAGAGTCTAAAAGACTAATAGTACATTGATAGGAGATCGTAAAATAAAACGATCAAGGCATAGAAAGGAATCGTAATATATACGATGAGATCATCCCGTGATCTGATAAGGTTATAGTAGGGAGAAGGATTAAGAGAATGATTGAAAAGTTTACAACAAGATTGCTGTGTGTTAGTTGTACTATGAATTGGTACAGATTCAGGAAAGGATTATGAATACGAGTCGAATGAAATTCGTATTGAGAAGGGAGTTAAGAATAGGTTTGTGTCACACTATATGATATATACCTGTTGAGAAGGTAATTCTTTTCTCCTGTATATAACAGATAGATAGGGTATAGGTAGAGAATATAGGATTAAGTATGAGTTTGATGAACTGTGTATATTTTTGCATAAAAAAGGAGTATTGAGGATAATAGGAATAGATAGATTACTAAGAAATTGATCATTAGTGGAGATATAAGTTTTCCAAATCTTATAGCTATGCTAGACTTGAAATTTTTGACATCAAGCTAAAAACGTACTATGTGCTTTTTGAAATGAATTTTTATTCTCAACTCCGGGTGACCATTGTGTATAAGTGGACTTCGGGCCACTGACACATCGTTACCTGTTATGGTAATAAAATAGATTTGTAATAATTTTTGAACGGTTTAAAGAATAGTCTATGCTACTTGTTTCAACTAGACGATAATGATTTGAAATTTCAAAATATATTTTATTTATCACTTATGTACCATATAACCTGGTGCAGAGATGATAAAACGTTGATGGAGTTGTAAATGTAGGAATACTTAGTGTTGAATTTGATCTAAAATTGTTGTTCCACTATTGTATGATGTGTTATGACAAAGTCACTCGATGACGACATCCTCAAATGGGCTGTTAATACAGTACGACATCATGGCGTCATTTTCAAACTAATTTCAAAATTTTAATTTGCCAACGGGGTTTTGGCTATACCTAAATATTTCAATTGAATTGATTTATTGATATGAGTCTAAGCTATTAGATTCGGCTAGACCAACGTTTATGAAATTCTAAGCGTTCTTTGAAAACTTTCCAGAACCAAATTATTTTGGTACGGAATTCTATGATAAGACTGAGGTAAAATTTTTGTGCCTATGGCAGAGATGAGAAACATATATCAAACCAGCATTACTGGGCCAGTATTGGGTATACCTATAAGACCCCAACTTTTATGAATAAAGATGATTTTTTCTATAAATATCATTTTTGAATATTATGGAATGAATTTGATATAATGTTATAGTTGTTGGTAATATTTATAAATTTTACAAAGTACGCAAGTTATATAATATTCGATTGGTCGGAAATATTCTTTTTAACAGCGAATATTCGTACAACGACACAATCATTGGTGGATCCCACAACAGAATTATTGTCGAATTGAGAAAACGACAAAAATACTTTATAAAAATAACGGTGGAAGTTTTACCGTTAATACTATTGAACTACTCGGTAATAAAAGTACAGTAATACGCGTGATTGCATAGTAGGACACGGTATTGATTATTAATGCTTACGTGGGAAGTCATCTCACTTTTGTTTTATTACTTATATACATATATATATATATATATATATATATATATATATATATATAATGTTGTCAAGTTGACAAAGTGGGTGGGGGGAAATATGGTGTTCACGTGGGAGGGGAGTACAATTATTATATATATAGGTTTATAACATGTGTGGATTATATATATAGATATATTTTATAATTTTTGCTTTATTCTTATTGGTTGGAGGATTGACTATTGCTAGCTTTAGTTGGCAGATTGTGGGATGCTTTTTCAAACCTAGACATTCATTGGCCAACTCCTTGAAAATGTGTACTGATACGTAGGAACCGTGAAGTTGTGTTGTTCATCCGTAAATAATTTTTGCGTCCATTTATTAACAGTACCCCTTCAATTCTCCTATAAATAGAAGTTCATTCCTTCATTATTTCTTATGAATTCACTAAAACTCTAGAGAGAGAAATTATAGAGAAACTATATAAAAGTATTCTGCTACTTCCCTACTCTTATATTCAGTTTCTTTTACGGTAAGGGGTATTATTTCTTTTGTATTCATGAAGAGAACTTCTGTTATTCCATTATTTATTATTCTGTTGGAATAACCTGTATATGCGGGCAACCCTATACTTGGTGAAATTCTTTTGTTATTCCATTCTTTATTATTTTGTTGGAAGATCATGTCTGTGCGTTTTACGCCAGACCTGGTTCCAGTCTTTATTATTCTGTTGGAATATCTTGTCTGTGCATTTTACGCCGGACCTGGTTCCGTTATTTATTATTCTGTTGGAATAACTTGCCTGTGCGGTCTATCGCATGCTTGGTGATTTCTTTTGTTATTCCATTCTTTATTATACTCAGTTGGTTAAAACTTTGACTTCTATACTCCATGAAATTAGTGGAATATCTTTTCATGGAAATATTCTTCTGAGCATTCTTGAATTTTACTCTACAAAGAAGTATCATGTTGACAATTTGGACGTTATTAGTTCCTGGATAAATTAATTCTTGAACTTGTTTTATTGAATTCTTATATCATTGTCATCATCCTCATGTTTATATGTTGTTGAAAGTCATCTGTGGCCTGTAGTACATAGATGGACTTGGTATGATTATGACCAGGGATTATTCAGTGTAATCATGACCGTAATGTTACAAATGATGTGGTAAAAGTCCTCATTGGCCCGTAGTGCATTGATGGACAATTGTTGGCATGATCATGACCATTAATGAATACACGAATGTCCTTGGCCCGTAGTGCATGAAAATTTGTGGTCGTGATACTAAAAAATATCCTTGGTCGTAGTGTAGGGGTGATTCGATGATGTGGATTATTTATTAAGTTGAGTCCTAGCGATAAAGTGATGAAAAACCTTTTAAATCATAGAAGATAGTAGATTTTATTCTCTACTTGACTCTTCTAATGGATTGCATGTTCCGCTGCAGTTAAACTTGATGTTTGTTATTTTTTATCAGTTTAATATTGTTGAAGGCTAATGATAACTTATTCTGCATTATCTTAGTCATAATATTTCTTATTGGGCTAGTTGAGCTCACCGTTTTACTTTCATTGTTCTCTTCAGGAAATGAGAACGTAGCAGGGACTAGTCGGGGAACGAAGTGACGGTCCAGATGATAGCATTAGTAGTCCTCACTATTCTATGAAATAGTGTGATAATAAATGTAATGAGGACCCCATTGAGTTTGTATATTGTCTAGATGACAATATTTGTATTAAAACTCACAACATATGTTTAGTCATATTTTACACGACTGTTGTATAATTAAGTTGTATTTGAATTTTGTACTATGTATTTGGCAACTCAAGATGCGTGATGTATACCTATTTTGGGTGCGTCACAATACTGGGCTAATCACTCTCTGTGTCTTCAGGATATGACGCTTTACGGATGAATTTCCATAAAACCTTTGCAAAAATGACAAACAATAGTCTATATAACTTCTCAGCATAATTTCAAAATTTTAACTCTTGTGAGGAATTTATTGGGTAGCATCTGATGATGAGAATGAATGGTGAATGGTTCAAGGTGTAAGGTGTAAGGTAAATTTCGGGGACGAAATTTTTAGAAGAAGGGGTGAATATGACAACCCGAGAAATTGGGATATTTATAAAATCTTAAAAGATTGAATTTAGGTTAAATAATAAACTTATACAGAAAATAAGTGAATGGATTTGAGATTTCCGAGAAAGAATTTTGTGAAATTTAAAATTTCTATGGTGAATTATTCAGGATTAAGTATATATGTGAATATGTTATGTGTATATGGTTGTATATGAGTACAGTATGTGGTTAAGGGTCAAAGGTTGACCATATAATAAATATCAGTGATAAACCCTAATATTATATTAAGAACGTCAACATTCAGTTATAAAATTCTTATGATTAATAAAAAATCCTAAAACTGGTTCTAGAAACCCTAATTTCAGTTCCGGGAATTCGAAATCCTAATTCTGAATATGAAACCCTAATGTGGAAATTCAAAGGCTAAATTTAATGATTTAAGTATTTGTGATTATAAATATAATTAGGGAAAACCCTAATTGACTATCTAGAAAACCCGAATACTTGGGTTATAAACCCTAATGCCCATTTTGGGAAAACCCTAATTATTATTTAAAAATTTAATTAGGAAATATTAATCCAAATTAGCAAGCTTGAATAATGATTAGTAAATTTTTATATAATTAGAAAATCCTAATTATAATTTAGAAATATTAATTTTCTATTTTGAAAACTGAAATTTGGAAATCTTAAAAATTAAATTGCAAACACTAAGGGTTAAACACTAAACCCTAAGGATTATACCATAAACCTTAAGGGTTATGAAAATTGACAAGTTAGACATTAAAATGGTTTACAAAAAGACTATTTTGCCCTTTAGCAATTTTTTAATAGGCAGCTTGTAAATCTTGCCAAGATCTTGAGTTAGTGACCAACTCTAAATATCTCATGAGCTTTATATCTAGCAAATCAGCCAACTTGAGCCACCTAGCAACACTTGGTGCAATGAATCAGGAATTAAAAAGATAAAAGTAAGTAAAACTTACTCTATTTATCATTCATGTCCCACCCATTTTTTCTCTCTAGCCATTCGAAATCTAGAGTGGGAGAGAGAGAGAATCAAAGCTAAGAACACTTCGTAGATTGCCAAGATCAGAATCTAAAGTCAAAAATCAAAGATATAAGCTTAGAAGGTATAAACCCTAAATCATGTGATCCATGTTATTTGTTATGATTTGTTACATTAAGTTGTGTATTAGGGTGTTATTTAGTGATCTGAGTTGATACATCCTAGATCAATAACATCTAGATGCCCGAATTTAAAGTTTTCAAAAATCTGGGAAAAGTTAAAAAAAAGTTGTCTGACAGCCGTATGTCAGGGCTTCTAGATCCGTGTGTGTTAGGTTTTATGTGTGTTTTATGTTATAGATCTGTAGTATGCCACGTGGACTAGGATCTGGAACTGAAATCAGGTTCATGTCATGTTTATATTGCAAGTTATAAACGATCAAACCTAGTTGACTGATCACGAAAATTCTTTCTGGGCAGCCCAGAAATTCCCAGAAACTCTGACAAGCATGTTCTAAGCTTCTGATCTTGTTGTGTGTTAGTATTTAGGTCATGTTGTTAGTTGATCTTTATAGATTGTCATGTGAGCTACATATTAAAGTCCTTAGAACAAACATAAGTTGCACAAAATTATAAATAATCGTGGTCAAACCCACGTTGACCAACTCATCGAAGGAGATCATGGGTAACATAGAATCTTCAAGAACCGTTTTCTGACATTACTTTGATCGGCCTTAAATTCTTAAATGTGTTGATGTTATGATGATCTGATAATATATATATGTTCCGTGACATGAGAACTACAGGTTTAAAGCATTATAATACCAAAACAATGACCAGAACCCTAAGATATTTGAGCCACATAGTGAGCACTCGAACCTTTCTAGGTTTCTGGGTAACCCAGAAAACCCAGCAGGCCTCTAACAGTAACTTTGCAAGCTTGGATCTTCCGGTTATGTGATGTTATGGCCATGGAATATGTTTGTAATTGTAGTATTACACTAATACTACAATCATAACCCATTAGAAAGCCCAGCAATATAATAACCAAAGATTAAATGGTGGTCAAACTAGGTAACTTGTAAACTGACTATGAATGCTCAAGAACACGAAGACCACCTATAACGACAGTTCTGTCGCTATAGGAACCCTTTAGCGACAGTTTCTTAATAAATTCATTATTTTAATTAATAAATAGATAAAAATGATTTTTAATTATTAAAAATACAAAATGAATTCTTAAAAATTATTTTAAAGCCTGAAAATTAGTTTTTAATTATTCTAAATATATTTCATAAATATTTAATATTTTTGGAATAATAATGGTATTTAATTTATTTAATTATAATATTAAATAAATTATTTAAAAATGATTTTAATACATGAAAAATTATATTAGGGTGTAAGAAAATATTTTAAGTAATTTTTAATGACTTTTAATATTTTGTGATGAATTTCATTAATTAATTAATATTAATGATAAATAATTTATTTAATTAATATATTAAATAAATTATGGAAAAATAGAATTTATGATTTATAAATTATATAAAATTATTTAAGTATTATAAAAATATTTGAAGTTATAAAATATAACTTTCGATATTTTGTCATGAAAACATTAATATTTATTATTAATGGTAATTATCGAATAATGAATTTAATTGTTTAAAAATCATATAAATGTGATTTTAAGGTATTAAAAATACTTTGATAGAATATAAATATATTATAATATTATGACATGTATTTCATTAATATTTAATATTAAATAAATATTAATGATAAAGGAATTATGTGGTATTTAATTCATATAAATACGATATTAATGATTGAAAATTCATGATAAATAGTATTAATTATTTAAAAATTATTACGAGCTTATGAAAAATGTTGAGACTAATAATATAATTATCTAAGATAATTTTTAAGTGTTTAGGCATAGTTTACTGGAACTTAAACTTGATATTTATCCGAATTAGCCGTCGGGGATGTTAGAATTCTACCGAACTCGACTCACACTGTAAAAGTTTGATTTGAGGTTAAGTCTTATGTGTGTTATAGACGGATATGATTATGTGATAATGTGTTTAGGTTATTTTAAATATTGTGATGATATTATTCTAACTTATAAATAAATATTATTAATATTAGGTCTTTAGACAAAGCTTATTAAGTTGTATAGCGGTAATCAACGGTTCAGGCAAGTTTTTCTTAACTCGACCTCGAGTTGTATTATTCAATTATACTTTTGGTTAATCATTTCTGATTGCCATGTCTAAGAATTATTAAATCTCACTCTGTGCATACTGCATGTATTCATAAGGTATGAAAGACTGATCACCTTCATTACTATTCGGTCTAGATATATATATATATATATATATATGTGTGTGTGTGTTCATGTTCAATGTTCATTCAGCTATGTAAAATTTGTTCATGCTAGTTCACAATTATATTGTAGAACTATAACCAACTTTTGTTCAATTCTTTTCATCATGATATATCATTAAATTATTGAACTTAAACTTGTTGGGCAAACTTATTGCTCACTCTTGTTATATCATGATAAACATTGCAGATTAAGACACATACGTCGGATACAGGAAAGGACAAAGCCAAGTTTAACTTGGGATAATATGTGCATATAATTTTAATAGTATAGTATGATAATAATGGTATATGTTAGCCAGGTTATGAATTATGTCTAAGTTAAGGTTACTCGACCTTGGGAAATAGTGTGTAAAGTCTATTGTATAAACAATTTATGTTTATATATTCCGCAAATAGTAATAGTTGTATAATTGATTATACCAGATCCGTGGTGATTTAGGACCCGGATTTGGGACACTCACAGGTTGAGTGTTAGATAACAAATGAGCAAATTGTGTGAACTTTCTCTCTCATTATCTCTTTAATTTAGATACAATGCATGTAAGTAATGCAAGCTGGCAAGTTATATCAGATTTGTTGAGATTTTAAGAGCACATGCCTGAGCTTTAGTTGGTCACCAACTAAATTTTTGGCAATTCTACAAGTTAGCTATTAAAGAATGTGAAAAGGGCAATTTGGTCTTTTGATTTCCAATTTTAATGGCATAAATGTAACTTGCCCAACCCTTAGATTTTACAAATTTAATGTCTAAGATTTTCTAATTAGGGTTTTAAAATAGAAAATTAAGACTTCTAAATTATAATTAGGGTTTCCTAATAATATTAAAGTTTACTAATCATATTAGGGCTTGCTAATTAGGATTAGTGTTTTCTAATTATGGTTTAGGGTTCTCGAATTTAAAATTAGGGTTTCCAATCATTCGATTAGGGTTCCTAACTGTGCGTTAGGGGTTCTTAATCTGAGATTAGGGTTTCTAATCCTTTATTAGGGTGTACTAAGTTTATACCCAATCCGATCAATCATTGATCACAAATTCTATATAGCACAAATACATACTCATCAACACAATTATTATAATTGTATTTTCTACCAACTCACTATTCGCAACTAGGGTTAGAGTTTCTATTCTCTGTTAAACACAACTCTACTCGTATTTCTCAGTCAATACACAAAATGACCACATCTCTTAGACTCGTATCACATATACTCAACACAATATTGATAGTCAATATCAATATTAAATATAAAAAAATTATTCGTAAAATTCGGATTGTTCAAAATCGTGGGTTATCACAGATACCAACTGTGACACCCCCAAAATAGGTCCACACAACCCATTCTGAGTTGCCAAATACATGGTACAGAAAATAACTACAACTTCATTATTACAACTGTCGTGCAAAATACGACAACACATATGTTGTGAGTTTAAATACAAATATTGTCTTCTAGACAATATCCAAACTCAAATAAGTTCTCATTACAATTATTGATACACTATTTTACAAAAAAGTGAAGACTGCTAAAACAATTGCCCTGAAACATTGCTCCACACCCTGACTAGTTCCCGCTATATTCTCGCCTCTTGAGAAGAAAAATGGAACAAAAAGGAAAAGGGTGAGCTCAACTAGCCCAGTAAAGAATATTATGACTAAGATAATGTAGAACAAATTATCGTTAGCCTTCAATAAAGTAGATAAAATATAGTGGACAACAAGTTTTAGATTAATATTCGCAGCGAAAATAATAATTCATTAGAAGAGTTAAGTAGAGAATGAAGTATACTATCTTCTACGATTTAAAAGTCCATCATCAATATTTTATCCCTGTAATATCAATCAATATACATCCTGAATCAAATATTCATCTTTGCACACGGGCCAAAGATATTCATTTGTATCACCAGTTGGTCATGTTCATCTCAACACCTGCCCATCTTTGCACTATGGGCCAAAGATATTCATCAAGTAATCATTCATCTTTGCACTATAGGCCAAAAATATTCAGTTATATCACCATTTAGGACTGTGGATGATGAAAAATATTTTTAAAAAAACAAATCTAGTGAGATAAAAGGACAAAGATTAGGGATTCGTACTTCAGTTTATCCAAGTTCAAAAATACTCCATAATAATTAGTTGTGGAGCAAAATTCAAGAATGAAGATCAAAACATAGATATAATCAAAGATAGTAACCATAATAGACAACTTGGACCAAGATTTTTTTTTAATTTTTCTGTGAATAGTGCCGTATTTGTGAATAATGTCTTATATGTGAATAGTGTCGTATACGTGAATAGTAACCCCGACACAAAAATATAAGAAGTTCATAAGAAAAATCACACTTCGTGAATAGTACTCGTGAATAGTACCATATTCATGAATAGTGCCGTATACGTGAATTGTGCCGTATACATGAATAATAACCTCGACATGAAAAGGTTAAAATTTCATAATAAAATTCATACTAATATTTCGGTATAATGATATTAAATGAAATAACATCATTTACTAAGAAAATAACATCCCTTACCTCAAAAGACAAGTACTTCTAACTGAAATATCGGATATAATGCTAAAAAAACTTGCACTGCTTATCAACTCTCAAAATATCTAAATACTCACAAAAATACGCTCGATATATAGAGAAATAAACTTTTGATTCTGGTGTGATTTTCATTTCTAACTAAGTACCCTATTTATAGGAAAATGCTAGAACACCAATGTAGACTAATCTGTTACTGGTGGATTCCACCCTTTGCCATTCACGCACACCACACTTTGAAATTTCAGCAATTTTCAACAAAAAAAACAAAAGTGGGGCCCACCCATATTTTTAATAAAATCATTTATTTTAGAAACTACAATAATTCATAATAAATATCCCTTTTATCAGAAAAAAAATATGAACCTTATATTCATTCCATATTAAACTTAATTCTCTACAACTTTGTAGAAGAAAGTTTTTCCAAATTCCAAACAGAAAATGACCGAAATCCACATACGGATGATTTTTAATACATTCATTCTGACAAAATACTGATAAAATACCTTAGCATTAATTCCTTCATTTATATCCACATAAAATAAATATTTCTTTATCATATAAATTAATAATTAATTATTCACAAATAATATTACAGAATCACAATAATGACAACCAGGTCGTTCCCAGGAAAGATGGGGCTTTACGATAAGGATTTCTCCTTACTAGCGTGCTCAATTAGGTGACCAAACCCTTTTCCTAGACAGAACTTACTTAGATATTGCCAATAATACTATCTAATAATATTATTCAAATAATATGAATTATTGATATGATAATGGGAAATATTGTGCAGTGACAATTATTGAAACAACAATAATATAAAATATCAACGTAGCAATTATTGAATTAATAAAATAGAATATTGAACAGTAATTACTGTAAAAATTATTGAGTAGTGCCTTCTTACGTAAGAATCAATAATCCAAAAAATACTGTATAATACCGTGTGCTACTGTGCAACAACGCGTATTACAATACTTTAACCACATTGTATTCCAAAAGTGTTAACAGTAACAACTACACCATTATTTATAAAAAAAAACTAATACTTGTCGTTTTCTTCATCTGACAGTTTTTCGTTATAAGGCCCACAAATGACTGCGTCATCGTACGAATATTCCCCAACAGCAAGAATATTCCATGACCAAATGAATATTCCCCAACAACAATGAATATTTTAATAACTAACCACATTAATAAAATCAACCCCTTACTATTTCCAAATAATGGATAGAGGAAATTTAATTTTATTTATAAAAAGTTGGGGTCTTACATAAAAGATATGTAAGATTAAATTGAGGAACATGAATATTAAATGTGTAATCTATGCACGAGGCAAGTTTCTAAACCCTACTCTTATGTTGAACAAATTCCTTACCCTATCTTGATTATGATTATGCAAACTTTCTAACCCTAAACTTTCTTTGAGCAAGTTTTCCCAAACCCTAATTTACATTGAGCATGATCTTATTCTATATTATGTTATGATTAAGGAAGTTTTCTGTTTCTAAACTTTCATTGATTAAGTTCTTAAAATTTATTATTGTTGAGCAAGTTTCATATTCTTATTTCGAATCATTCAGAGCTTAATCATTCAATTTCATGATTCTAAATGAAATGTTCTAACTCATTTGAAGTATTACTTTTGTTATATAATGTTCATTCAATTATATAGAGTTGAGATTCAAACCTTGATTTTAGTATTAATTTTAATAGTACATTGAAACCTTGAACAGATAGTGAATTCTTATTGATAAAAATAATCCTTAGTTGATGATTATTAAACTCTAAATCACCCTTGAGATGAATCCAAACCAAACTTCCTTTGGTGCGAACTCTAATGTCAAAGATGAGATGAACAACCCTGTTACATGGGATTATATTACACGATAGAGTTAAGATGTTGTGCACATAACCACAGCACTTGGCGCAGCGGTAAGCTTCGACCTGGGGTGAGCCATAGACCCGGACATCCTAGGATCGAGTCTCGCCTGCCTCAAGTGTGAGAATTCTTTAATTCGAGTGGCCACGGTACCCCTGGCACAAGTCGGGTAGCAAACCGCTCTGGTACTGGGCTCGGGGGATTAGTCAGCCTGCGGGTCGGAAACCCACGGATAACAAAAAAAAAAGAAGAAGATGTTGTGCACATACATGGTACTAAGGGCTGATTCCCCTATGTATGAGAAGTAAGGTCCGTGTAGTCTTACGATTATTAAGGGTTTAAAGTAGAAATACTTGAAAGCTTGGGACATAGTTCATGGTCTAATGACCTTCAGATGTACTTTTGATTCATGTTCTAAACTTGATTCAAAAGTCGAGCTATCTTTTGTTCAGAACCTATTGTTTGTTCGCATGTTATTATTATTATTGTTGTTAAACTTATGGGCAATTATTGCTCACTCTTGCATAATAACATTGCAGCTAAGGTTAAAAGAGGTGACAATTAGTTTATTGTTATTTGAGAATGATATTGTTAAGACTTATGATGTTATATTTAAGACTTATTTGTTTATGAAGTTTTCGTATTGATGTATTAAGGTTAGATGACCTGGGATTGATTTGTTTAAGCTGTTGTTACCCTATATTGGGAAGATTTCTATTTCATTTGTGAGTTTATTTATTTATGGGTAGTTAGATGCTATTTATTTTGATGAGTGAACACCAAATATGTGGGAAATTTGAGTAACCAGATTTGAGGGTGTCACAGGTTAGTATCAAAACTGTAGGTTATGAACCTTAGGTGGGGAAAAACCTTAGCTAGTAGCCATATAAGAGATCGAGAACATAGAGGTGATAAACTCTTATCGAGTTCTAAGAAATGAATTCCTTAATTCATTGAAGTTAATAAAAGACTTTATGTGCTTATGTAATAAACTTATGTGCTCGCGAGTATTGATTAGTAACTAAAACTTAAAAACCTTGTTGTTAGGATGCCTGATGTTGGAGGATCTAGTCGGGCTGGGGAGGAGGAACCCCGAGTGCCTAGATAGGAAGAGCCTCGAGACATCCATGTTTTCCAGGAGCAGTTGGTACAGAGAGAGCCATCTCTATTGATCATTATTGTGGGTCAGGAGCATGAGCTTGAGACTGATCCGAAGGAGGACCCTAAGGAAGAAGAGGAGGAACATGAGTTTCCACTGAACTCTATTACATCTCAGATGTATAACGAGGTGTATGACCGTAACATTGAGCTTCAGGGTAGAGTCAGAGAATTGGAGGAGCTGACAGATGAACGTCAGACCACTATAGGTCAAAAAGATGAGGAAATCCGGAGTCTTGATGTACGTCTTGGAAATGTGGAGTGGAAAGTTAGTTCACACATAGGGGGATATGGAGCAGCTGATGGCAGAGGTTGTGAATCTAAAAGATGATCTGAAAAAAGAGTCCGCCAAGAGAGCAAGGGCTGAAGATGCTTATGAGGAGGCTTCCCAGCATGCAGATGTAGCTAAGGAAGAGGTGCAGGCAAAGATGGCCAAGATGGGGGAGACGAATTGTGCATTCCACACTGTGATGAATAGAGCTCGGGATCGAGTTATGTACTATCTAGTCCAGTTTGAAGACCTACCTTGGTACATGCTAGATCGTAAGTCGATGTTTCATATCATGGAGGAAGAACGCAGAGAAGTTGTTCGACTTCTTAATAGGTCATGATATGAACAATATAAGTTCTGTGAATTTCTATGGTAGTTAATGATGTAAATTTTAGTGTGAATATAAGTAATGGAATATGATGATTTAATCCTAAAGATTCTTTATCTCGGGATAATTGATGTAAATAGCAGTGATGCTTTCTCTCTATCTTTTGAAAGTTATTAATGAATAAAATATCAATGTTTATTTAAAATGTTATGTGTTAAGTGATAATCTTAAAATGTTTAAGTTAAGTCTTAAATACTTAAGAGATTGAGTAATGATCTAATAAACGTATATCTTAAATAGAAAATGTCTCCAAGATAATGCCTGATGTTGGGTGTAAATCTAATTATGCACGACACACAAGTATACGTGATCAACAAGTAATATAATGATAAGTCAAGTATCGTTCCCACAGAGACAAGTATTAATTTTAATCAAACAATTACCAATTTGGTATTATTTCAATTTTATTAAACTAATCGAATTAATGATTGCAAATAATAAAAAAACTAATAAATAAAAACAAAAACAAATCAACTCAATTACTTACCACAAACTTTAATCAGATAATGGAGAATTAAGCGTACAACTTCACGTTAAGCTTCATTCAGATTATCAAACTTCTTTTCAATTCAATTAACTATTCTTGTTCATTAATCAAGAACACAACAGTAGAATTAGCCATCTCTCAATGAACTAATACCATACCAACTTAAATCCACAATTTATAGAATTAAGCCAAACACCCTAATTAACTAATTCACTATATCTCTATGTGAATTAAAATTAAATAAGGTTTAAATTCCATGTTCTCACACGATTACATGCAATGTTAGGTATATCTCTATCCTAAACATACATCAAGAATTCTGTCAAAATTCCATCAAGAACACATGTTATTATGATTAAGTCTAGATTCATATCTTATCTCTCGAATCCATATAAAAATTCACATAAAATTGGTGATCAATCAATTCATAAGTTATGCACAAATCACATTAGATTAACTGAAAAGATAGCTTTATTTAACTGAAATCAAAGTATAATAATCATCGTTTCACTTAAAGATCCATTGCGAGCTTAATAAAATAATTAGTTCATATCGAATGAATTAAAAACTGAATAGATTAAAGAGTATATCATCCCAATTACAGGAATTGAAATAAATATTATAAATAGTATAAAACCAACATGCTCAGCACTCATTTATAAAATCTTCGTGATCCTAGCTTCTTCACTCTGCTCCTCCACGATCTTTTCCAAAATTAGGGTTTCAAAAGTTACAATTGATGATTGTCTGATTGAATGATGAATTGAATGACTCAAGTCTCTATAAAAGTTGATAAAAACGTCCATAATCCAGTCCCAGTCGAAGCCAAAGTCGTTCAGTCCATGCCACAACAATGATTGAATTACATCCAAACTCCCCCTTCTGATCCGCGCACCCCAGCCCTGGCGGGGTGATAACTTCTTTTGCCACGTGTACCCCCGCTCCGGTGGGGTAATTCCTTTGTTAAACTCCCGCCCCGGCGGGTATCAAGCTACAGTTACTGATTTCCTTGCTAATTTCCACCACATTTCCACCCACCAAAGCTAACACGTAATAAAACTTTCAAACAAAACAATCATAAACACGTAAAACGATACCAAAATAGACACATTAAACACTGTTTAAGTTCATATAGGAACCCGATTCGTAGGTATGAAACCCACTCATCACCCGACACGTCAACAAGCTCAGGAAGGATCCATGAACTTCAACACCAACAATAACAACAATGACAATGCCAATGCTAATCCTGGTCAGAAGTTGGCAAACCTGTTAACGTGAGCATTTGTGAATCAGCCGCAAGTTCAAGCTACCTCATTCAAGGATTTCAAGGCAGTAGGATTGTCAGGATTTAGGGGATCCATGAATCTAGTCGAAGCTCAGACCTGGATTATAGAAATGGAGAAGGTATTTGAAGTTACAACGGTCAACAATGATCAGAAGAACGCTTTTGCAACGTTTATGCTGAAGTCAGAGGCCAGTTACTGGTGGCAGCCAAACAAGGTTAGAGGAGGTTATGGTGTGATCACATGCGATAGGTTTAAAGAGATGTTCTTTGAGATGTATTTCCCAACGAGCTATCAGAACTAGATGGAGGTTCAATTTCTGGAGTTGAAGTAAGGTAACATGATGGTGCCAGAATATGCAGTGAAAATCAACGAGTTGGCAAGGTTCGCAATTTATCAGGTGAATACAAATGAGAGGAAAACTAGGAGGTTTGAACAAGGGTTGAAGCCATGGTTGTACACCAAGGTGTTAATGTTCCAATTGAACACTTTTGTGGGAGTTTTGGAGAAGGAAATAATCGCAGAAGGTGGAAGAAGCGATGCTCTGACCAGGTATAACCAAGAACAGAAGAAGAAGAAGAATGAAGGTGAGAACAACAAAGCTAGTGGCAGCAATAGTGATGCTGGTTATAGTCAGAAGAGGAAGTGGAATGATAATATGTCTACTAGAAATCAACAAGAAAGTCAGAAAAATAAGGTGGAGGCTTGTCCAACTTACGGAAAGAATCACCTAGGATTATGCATGAAGGGGAAGATGGCTTACTACAATTGTGGTAAAGAAGGCCACATAGCGCTGAATTACCCTAACCCTAAAAAGGGGGCTTGTTTCACTTACGGGTCAAGGGATCATCTGGCTAGGGATTGCCCCAAGAAAGCAGTAGGAGGAGCAGGAGCAGGTGGAAGTAGGGGAAGCAGCGGTGGTAGCACTCTGGCTATCGTTGGGCTAACACCGCCAAATTGACTCACCGCCATAACTTTCAACATGAATGTGCAAGATGTTGTTTAGTCCTAAGATGTCGTGTCAGGTATCATTCCAATGAACAAACTTAAACCGTGCTAGTCCTCGAGCACAACAATATGTAATGCAATGTAACTAACTAGATGCCAACGAATCGAGCTATAGACATAACAAAGTTTATTCACTTGGCCTCAAAGAACTCACAATCGACATGACATTACATCATATCAAGACAAATCAATAACTTCTCAATAAATCACCAAATCATAACCTGTTATAACTGATATAGTGCTTGTGTGCTCAATAACCATGCTAACTGACATAAATTCAAATAAAACACATAATAAATCTCTTTAAAGGAATCATACAACGTAACATCAAGAAATCCAAAAACAAGCAAGATCCGATTAAAACCAAGCAATTACCAAATTCAAAGGTCAAAATGTGATACTTTTGCTTTATTTATTCACATACGGGGGCTTTCGCTCTTTTACCCATTTTTCATTTTTTATTTTTCTCATGACTATGTAATGTCTAGTCCTCTTAGGCTTTTTAGTGCTACCCCTTAACGAGTTTTCAACCAACGACTCCCAAACCGTCAAGCTTTAAGGCGCTAGGTGTAGAGACATCCCCTCAGGCATACTTACTAAAGTAACAAATGCCATAGAACTAGACTAGCCACGGTGTTTATTCATACTTTTTCTTTCTTTTGTTTTGTGATGCCCCCAAAACAGATATACACCACCCATCTTGGGTCGCCAGATACAAGGTACTGAAAACAAATACAACTTAATTATACAACAGTCGTATAAAATATGACAAAACATAGGCTGTGAGTTTTAATACAAATATTGTCATCTAGACAATATCCACACTCAATGGAGTCCTCATTACATTTATTATCACACTATTTCACAGAATAGTGAGGACTACTAATGCACCACCTAAGACCATCACTCTGTTCCCCGACTAGTCCCATCTACGTTTTCATTTCCTGAAGAGAATAGTGAAAGAAAGGGTGAGCTCAACTAGCCTAGTAAGAAATATTATGACTAAGATAATGCAGAATAAATTATCATTAGCCTTCAACAATGTTAAACTGATAGAATATAATAGACAACAAGTTTAACTGCAGCGGATCAAGAAATCCATTAAAAGAGTCAAGTAAGGTAAAAATCTACTATCTTCTATGATTTAAAAAGTTTTTCATCAACTTTATCGCAGAGACTCAGCTTAATAAATAAAATCGAATCATCCCTGCTCTACGGCCAAGGATATTCATGTAATCATCAATGGTCATGACTATATCGAATAATCCCTAGTCATAATCATACCAACAACTGCCCACCAATGAACTACAAGCCAATGAGGACTTTTACCACATCATTCGTCACATTACGATCATGATTATATCGAATAATCCCTGGTCATAATCATACCAAGTCCATCTATGCACGTAAGCCAAAGATGACTTTCATCACAATATAAGAATGAGGATGATGACAATGACATAATAATTCAATTAAACAAGTTCATGAATAAATTTTAAAGATTTATAAATTAATTTATCCAGGAACCAATAACGTCCAAATTGTCAACATGAGTAGCTTTATAAAGTAAAAGTCAAGAATGCTCAGAAGAATATTTCCATGAAAAGATATTGGATGAAGCACAAATATCAATGATATTCCACTAATTTCATGGAGTATAGAAGCCAAAGCTTTAACCAACTGAGTATAATAGAATATATGAAACTGTAAATGGATTTTCGCCCACCATTCGGTAATCCACGTAGACAGATCATTTCCATAATTTAACAAGTAATGAATATGAAGGATCATTCACCATGCATGTGGTAATCCACATAGACATGTTATTCCCAACAGAATAATAAATAATGGAACCAGGTCCGGCATAAACGTACAGACAAGATATTCTAACAGAATAATAAATAATGGAACCAGGTCCGGCGTAAACGCACATAAAGAATATTCCGACAGAATAATAAATAATTGAACCAGGTCTGGCGTAAACGCATAGACAAGATATTCCGACAAAATAATAAAGAAAGGAATATTAGAAGAATTTCACCATGTATGCGGTACTTCGCATAAACAGGTTATTCCAACATAATAATAAAGAATGGAATAACAACAGAGTTCACCAGGCATGCGATAGACCGTACAGACAGATTATTCCAACAGAATAATAAAGAATGGAATAACAGAAGAATTTCACCATGTATGCAGTACTTCGCATAAACAGGTTATTCCAACATAATAATAAAGAATGGAATAACAGAAGAATTTCACCATGTATGCGGTACTTCGCATAAACAGGTTATTCCAACATAATAATAAAGAATGGAATAACAGAAGCTCTCTTCATGAATACGAAAGAATAATACCCCTTACGAGTACAATAAATAATATCCCTTACCTTAGAAGAAACTGGATATTAGAGTAGTGAAGTAGCAGAATACTTTTATTCTTTATCTCTATAGTTTCTCTCTCTAGAGTTTCAGTGAATTCATAAGAAATAATGAAGGAATGAGCTTCTATTTATAGGAGAATGGACTGAATAGTAACTAATTCATAAACGGTCCAAATTGATTTACTTTTAAACGAACGGTCCATATTGATTTATTATTAAAATTTAAAGCAACGGTACATACTGATTTACTATTAAAACTTTAAACCAGTGATCCATATTGATTAACTATTATAACTTTCCACCAGCGGTCCATATTGATTTACTATTATATCTTCAACCAACGATCCATATTGATTTACTATTATAACTTCAACCAACGGTCTGAAAAATTATCACATCTCCTCATGGAATAATATTGTACCCAAAAATGATCTGGACCAAAAAGAAATATATTTTTCAGGTGAATAGTACCCCGTGAATAGTACTTTAAGAATAGTACCCCGTGATTAGTATCCCGACACGAAAAGTGTCTGAAATACCCGAGTGAACAATACTAGAGTGAATAGTAACCCGTGAATAGTACCCCGACACGAAAAGTGTCCAAAATACCCGAGTGAATATACTAGAGTGAATAGTAACCGGGTGAATAGTACTCCGAAACAAAAAGTGCCCCGAATACCCGATTGGTCAATATAACCTCCAGACATCAATTATTATCAAAATAAATGTCGATTTCTACTAACACTAATAATTCCAACATAATGGAACTATCAATTTCATCTTTAATCAACACGAACTTATTCATCATTAATATTATAACTCATAATATTTAACAACCAGGTCGTTCCCAGGAAAGAGGGGGCTTTCCGATAAGGATTTTTCCATATTGGGGCGCAATTAGGTGACCAAACCTCTCATTGACAGAACTTCTAGACATTGTCAATATTACAAATAATAATATGAATAACTTTGCCGGTTTAATTATTGATTTAATAATATAACATATTATGTAAATGATATTGTGACAATAATCGAATCAATAATATGAGAGATATGATGCAGCAATTACTATAGCAATAATTGAGTATTACTGAGTGACTTCTCACGTAAGCATCAATAACCAATACCGTGTGCTACTATGAAACCATGCGTATTACTGTACTTTTACTACCGGGTAGTTCAACAGTTTTAACGGTAACACTTCCGCCGTTATTTTTATAAAAAAATAATTCTGTCATTTTCTTACTACAGCAATACTTTCGTTGTAGGGTCCACCAATGATTATGTCGTCGTACGAATATTCCCTGTTAAAATGAATATTCCTCGACCAATCGAATATTATACAACAACTTAAATACTTTGCAAAATTTATAAATATTACCCACAACTATAACATTATATCAAATCCACACCATAATATTAAAAAAAATTATTTCGAGAAATTTAAATCTTTATTCATAAAATTTGGGGTCTCACAATCTCCCCTCCTTATAAAATTCCGCCCTCGAAATTTACGTACGTACCTGGTATGCCGAAGAGATGAGGATACCTTGACTTCATTTCAGATTCTAACTCTTGAGGTATAACCTTTGAGTGTTTAATACGATCCTTCTTATCCAAGATTTTAACAAGTATCTCTTTATACATTAAATCTTCTGCTATCTCGTCTAGTTTTAATTCAATAATATGGTTCGGGTCGTCCATATATTTACGTAACATCGATACGTGAAAAATATTATGATCACGTGACATACTTGGCGGTAAAACGAGTCTATAGGCCACAGTTCCTACTCGATCAAGGATTTCAAATGGGCCAATAAAATCGAGGGTTGAGATTTTCTGTCTTCATCGATTCTTACTTCTAGAATAACGCCCTCTTGAACCTTTTTCTTCACATTCATCAGCTCTGAGTATGTAGCTTGTGCAACTTTAACTTTATCGATTAAAGTCTATTTTAATCGTATATTCGTTATCTTCACGTGGGTCCCTAGAGTCTTTAACTCTATCTCCATTATTTGTAAGTTATACGAAATGGGACTTTGTGTTAACAAAATCACACTCATAAACGCATACGATCTTCTACTCAACGCGTCAGCTACCACATTCGCTTTTCCCACGATGATATTGAATGGTACGATCGTAATCTTCAACAGCTCGAGCCAACGTCTTTGGCACATTACACGTTCGTTTTAGGTGAAGAAAATATTTGAGATTTTTAGAAATGTGTTTTGTACTGGGGTCAATACAAAATTCAATTTCACGCTCTACGGTAGGCTAAGAAGTCTTCAAGAATACGTCATAAAATTTATTAACAGCAGAAATATCATTCAAAATTGTGACTCTCATCCAAGACTTGGATTGCACGTCACATTGATACCTATCAACTTGCCACTGTTATTCACAACGTCCCCTACAGAAAGTTCTGCTTCGGTACATTCCACACAAGGAAGTCACTGGCAAAAGGCTCAGGGCTCTTTACTTATGACTTGATATGACAATGATTGACTTTAGTGATTTGGTTGCTTGAATTCGCATAACAGGTTGGTTAGGAATATGAAAACTAACAACCTTACGAAAAGCATGATGAGTAGTTAACTAATCGATTCCTAAAATCACATCAAAGACAAGTATTTTCAAAGACATAAGATCGACAAATAACGTGAAAGTGTCGATTTGAATCAACAAGATCTATAAACAGTGGAGGTAACGAAGGTTTCTACTATTGAAGTTTCAACCAATAAGTTAAAGTCTAATTTCTCCGAAGTCAAATTTAAACGTTGAGCGCAAGCAAACGAGATAAAAGAATGGGTAGAACCGGTATCTAATAAGGTATAGACTTTGCAAGAATTTATAATTAACTAACCCGTGCTAACTTCGTTCAGGCCACTCGCTTTTTGAGAAGTCACGAAAACGCTCTTCCTGAAACCACCGACTTTGTTTTGTTCGTATTCGCCTTTGGTACCACCGTCCCAGCTGGACTTGACTTTGGTGCATAACAAAATCGAGCTAAATGACCTTCTCTTCTTGAAATTTCCACTTCTATTATCTTGGCCATGATTACCACCGAAGTGGTTACCATTCTTGGCATGATAATTTCCCCCCACGATGGTTATCATTGTTCCGATGGCCATTGCCATCGGTATGATTATTATCGTGTTGTTGGTCGTTACCTTTTGGTTGAGCTGACTTAACGATCTCATGTGCTTCATTGCATATCTCAGCATTTTCAGATGTCATTTTCAAACATTGTCACAAAACAAGGGTTAATTAACAAATCACATATTATCCCTATACTCTGACCAACCAATTAAATACCAAAAAAACTTAGATAGGTCATACTAGCGAAGGAATTCCCCGTCTCTCCCCTCCTAGTTCTTGTCTCACATCTCAGCCAGGGATCATATCTCTAAGCTTTGATACCAACTGTGACACCCCTAAAATAAGTATACATCACCCATCTTGGGTCGCCAGATACAAGGTACTGAATACAAATACAACTTAATTGTACAACAGTCGTGTAAAATATGACAAAACATAGGCTGTGAGTTTTAATACAAATATTGTCATCTAGACAATATCCACACTCAATAAGTCCTCATTACATTTGTTATCACACTATTTCACAGAATAGTGAGGACTACTAATGCACCATCTAGGACCAACACTCTGTTCCCCGACTAGTCCCAGCTACGTTCTCATTTCCTGAAGAGAATAGTGAAAGAAAGGGTGAGCTCAACTAGCCCAGTAAGAAATATTATGACTAAGATAATGCAGGATAAATTATCATTAGCCTTCAACAATGTTAAACTGATAGAATATAATAGACAACAAGTTTAAGTGCAGCGGATCAAGCAATCCATTAGAAGAGTCAAATAAGGTATAAAATCTACTATCTTCTATGATTTAAAAAGTTTTTCATCAACTTTATCGCTGAGACTCAGCTTAATAAATAAAATCGAATCATCCCTACTCCACGGCCAAGGATATTCATGTAATCATCAATGGTCATGACTATACCGAATAATCTTTGGTCATAATTATGCCAACAACTGTCCACCAATGAACTACATGCCAATGAGGACTTTTACCACATCATTCGTCACATTATGGTCGTGATTTTATCGAATAATCCCTGGTTATAATCATACCAAGTCCATCTATGCACGTAAACCAAAGATGACTTTCATCACAATATAAGAATGAGGATGATGACAATGACATAATAATTCAATTAAACAAGTTCAAGAATAAATTTTAAAGATTTCTAAATTAATTTATCCAGGAACCAATAACGTCCAAATTGTCAACATGATACTTCTTTGTAGAGTAAAAATCAAGAATGCTCAGAAGAATATTTCCATAAAAAGATATTGGATGAAGCGCAAATATCAATGATATTCCACTAATTTCATGGAGTATAGAAGCCAAAGCTTTAACCGACTGAGTATAATAGAATATATGAAACTGCAAATAGATTTTTGCCCGCCATGCGGTAATCCACGTAGACAGATCATTTCCATAATTTAACAAGGAATGAATATGAAGGATCATTCATCATGAATGTGGTAATCCATATAGACAGGTTATTCCAATAGAATAATAAAGAATGGAATAACAGAAGGATTCACCATGCGTGCGATAGACTGCACAGACATGTTATTCCCAACAGAATAATAAATAATGGAACCAGGTGCGGCGTAAACGCACAGACAAGATATTCCGACAGAATAATAAATAATGGAACCAGGGCCGGTGTAAAAGCACATACATGATATTCTGACAGAATAATAAATAATGGAACCAGGTCCGGCATAAACGCACAGACAGGATATTCCGATAGAATAATAAAGAACGGAATATTCGAAGAATTTCAC
Source organism: Panax japonicus (assembly GCA_020205505.1). NCBI lineage: Eukaryota > Viridiplantae > Streptophyta > Magnoliopsida > Apiales > Araliaceae > Panax > Panax japonicus. The sequence continues at coordinate 49,880,349 of CM035107.1, forward strand.
CATGTATGCAGTACTTCGCATAAACAAGTTATTCCAAAATAATAATAAAGAATGGAATAACAACAGAATTCACCAGGTATACGATAGACCGCACAGACAGATTATTCCAACAGAATAATAAAGAATGTAATAACATAAGAATTTCACCATATATGCGGTACTTCGCATAAATAGGTTATTCCAACATAATAATAAAGAATGGAGTAACAGAAAAATTTTACCATGTATGCAGTACTTCGTATAAACAGGTTATTCCAGCATAATAATAAAGAATGGAATAACAGAAGATCTCTTCACAAATACGAAAGAATAATACCCCTTACGAGTACAACAAATAATATCCCTTACCTTAGAAGAAACTGGATATTGGAGTAGTGAAGTAGCATAATACTATTCTTCTTTCTCTCTATAGTTTCTCTCTCTAGAGTTTTAATGAATTCGTAAGAAATAATGAAGGAATGAGCTTCTATTTATAGGAGAATGGATTGAATAGTAACTAATTCATAAACGGTCCAGATTAATTTACTTTTAAACGGACGGTCCATATTGATTTACTATTAAAACTTAAAGCAACGGTCCATACTGATTTACTATTAAAACTTTAAACCAACGATCCATATTGATCAACAATTATAACTTTCCACAAGCGGTCCATATTTATTTACTATTATATCTTCAACCAACGATCCATATTGATTTACTATTATAACTTCAACCAACGGTCTGAAAAATTATCACATCTCCTCATGGAATAATATGGTACCTAAAAATGATTTGGACCGAAAAGAAATATATTTTTTAGGTGAATAGTACCCCGTGAATAGTACCTAGGAAAGAGGTGGCTTTCTGATAAGGATTTTTCCTTTTTGGCATGCAATTAGGTGCCCAAACCTCTCCTTGACAGAACTTCTAGACATTGTCAATATTGCAAATAATAATATGAATAACTTTGCCGTCTAAATTATTGATTTAATAATATAACATATTATGTAGATGATATTGTGACAATAATCGAATCAATAATTGAGTATTACTGAGTGACTTCTCACGTAAGCATCAATAACCAATACCATGTGCTACTATTCAACCACGCGTATTACTGTACTTTTACTACCGGGTTGTTCAACAGTTTTAACGGTAACACTTCCGCCGTTATTTTTATAAAAAGATAATTCTGTCGTTTTCTTACTACGGCAATACTTCCGTTGTGGGGTTCACCAATGATTATGCCGTCGTACGAATATTCCCTGTTAAAACGAATATTCCCCGACCAATCGAATATTATACAACAACTTACATACTTTGCAAAATTTATAAATATTATCCACAACTATAACATTATATCAAATCCACACCATAATATTAAAAAAAATATTTCAAGAAATTTAAATCTTTATTCATAAAATTTGGGGTCTCGCACTTTTTTCTTTTTCTTTTTCTTTTTATTTTATTTTATAATATCCCAAAATTCCCCCCCCCCCCCAAATTTAGGTTCCTATCTAACCTTAACCATCACTGCCTATTCATGACTTCCTTTCATTCAAACAAGCATTATTCTTAAGAGTTCCATTATGTGTCAATTTTAACTCTATCAGTCAACATAGTCATTTTTAATGTGTTATCCTAATTATACCAATTTCAAATAGATAAAGATCTAATTCATGATATGAAATCACATCAAAGCCTTAACAGTCAATACTATACTTATCTATGAAATTTCAATCTCATCATTGGCCCAAACATACTTTAACCATCTAACAGCTAAAATCATGCAAATATGAACTAAATGTAATCTAAAAATAGTAAACTAACTAATATTTTTGAGATTTTTCAATTTTCAATTTTTTATAGATATGACTAAATAAGAAACAGAAATAGAAACTACTAAATTAAACTAAAGATGCAACTACATGAATGCATACAGTCGATGTTGGGATTTTTATTTGTCCCTTTTCTGTTCTTGTAATTTGGTGTTCTAATGTTAGGTGACATTTGTTTGAAAAAGCAAGTTATGAAAAGGTCCGACATGTATATGTCGACGATTGGACTGTAAGAGTCGCCAGTTGGTATTTTTAAATGGTTGCGCCAACTCAACCAAGAAAAGGTTTGCACATTGACCTAGTGATGTGACACTATTTACCTGGTCTGTGAAACCGAGATTCGTTAGGGTCCGGGGGCTTGATTATGCGGAGGGAATGTGTTAGGCACCCCCTGACATCTGTGTTACCATAGTGACCGCAACTTTTCAATTTAAACCATTATCTGAATATGTGTGTGTGTAGATCAATGTGCAATTATTTGGAAGTAGTGTTATACCTCATTTTCACCTATATATAAAGAGTTTGAATTTTGTATAAAAGTTCATTTTCAACAAAATATAGCAGTGATATTTTTTATAAGAGATTTTTTCAAACCCTTACGCTTAATAGTAATTAAGGCCTTTGATACTTCCATTTTATTATGTATTCGGCTTGATTGCTTTTATTTTTGAGATGCGAAGCATCTTCGAGAAAATAAGATAAAAAGAAGTGTCAAATTCCTTGTGGGCATTAGAACCATCTAAGGACATTCAAATACTGTGAATAATTTACAAGCCATGTACAGCTGAAAATGTCCATCACGGGAACCGAATCTAGATTCAGTAGACTGAATCTGTGATCACATGATTCCTAGGCTCACATGATGTAGCAATTCGTATGAAAGTTGTAAACAGTTATATATATATATATATATAAGCTATATATATATATATATATATATATATGTCTATATATATATATGAACGATCAACCGCCTCGAAGTAAACTCCAGGCGGAACGGAATATAAATAAAGTTGTAAAAGGCCACGAAGTAAACTCTAGGTCTGATAGAAGTGTAAATAAAGCAGTAAAAGCGATCAACCGCCATGAAGTAAACTCCAGGCGGGACGAAATGTAAATATATATATATATATGTATATAAGTATTTTGGGGTTGTCTCCGGGACTGGAACTAAATATCTCAGGGTTATCTCCGAGGTGGTAAACTGAGTATCCCGGGGTTATCTCCGGGATGTTTCTGCATTGACTTCAAGGGTTATCTCTGGAAGAAGACTTTGCTCTCCTACATGGTTAGTAATAGGAATGCAAAATTTCAAGTGTCTACACATACATGAACTAGCATGAAAACTTAAATGTAAACTAACATATGCAATATATGCTATATTTATAGAACTAAAGCTAAAACATTTAACAAATAACATAGAAATCCCCTAAACTTAACATACACATTGTCCTCATTATGAAAATACTACATTAAAATATAAGAGGACTTCCATGTAGCATGCTAAGCCTATGGTGGTGGTGGCGGTGGCATCTCTTCCACATCAGAATCAGAAGGTGGATACTGTGGCAATGGCTGCGGATTCGGGAACTGGAATAGATCTGCTGTAGCTGGATTCAGTCTTTGAAATGTCTCAATCAACGAAGCACTAAAATTGTTCATTGTGGTTAACATATGGTCCTGTCTGGAAGCAATCCTCATCAGCTTCTTATCTTCTGCTCTATCTCTCATATCAATATGCCTTTGCAGACTGTGGAACTCGGTACTTAATATGTACTTGGTAGACCTACTAAGCCTCGCAGCCTCCTCCTCACCAGACATCTCATCAGCTCTGAATTTGTCATCCTCAGAGGTATCTTCTGCCTCCTCCTCTTCAGGAGCATCAGGAAATACAAAACCTAAACCTTGAGGATGCGACTCCCCTCTAGCCCAAACTAAATATCTAGCAATCATTCTGGAATCAATTAGTTGGAGAGGCTGCTGCACGGGCTCGCCTGCCGTCCATGTAACCCCCGACTTCATACAAAACCTACAGATAAGTTGTTTGTTAGTCGTAGTGCATAGATGGACTGTTGATTGGTATGATTATGACCAGGAATTGTGCATTGGTATAATCATGACCCATAATGTTACAAACAAATGATGTGGTGAAAGTCCTCTTTGGCCCATAGTGCATTGATAATTCGTTGATGTGAAATATTTATTGATTGTTGTTATAGGGATAAAATATTGATGATGAACTTTTAAATCCTAGAAAATAGTAGACATCATGTTCTACTTGACTTTTCTAATGGATTACTATTTCCGTTGCGGTTGTTGATCTAAAACTTGTTGTCTATTGTATTGTATCAGATTTTTCCCTATTGAAGACTAATGATAATTTGTTCTACATTATCTTAGTCATAATATTTTTTACTGGACTAGTTGAGCTCACCCTTTTCCTTTTGGTTCCATTATTCTTCTTAGGAGGCGAGAATATAACTAGGACTAGTCGGGGAATGGAGTAATGACTCAAGATGGTTTTTATAGCAGTCCTCACTATTTTGTAAAATAGTGCAACAATAATTATAATGAGGACTTTATTTGAGTTTGGATATTGTCTACGAGGCAATATTTGTTTTGAAACTCAGCTATTGTGTTGTCGTATTTTGCACGACAGTTGTATAAATGAAGTTTGTATTTAAATTTTGTACCATGTAGTTGGCGACTCAAAATGGGTTGCATGGACCTATTCTGGGTACGTCATAGTTGGTATCAGAGCTTAGTGATATAATCTCTAGTAGAGATCTGAGGTTAGAACTAGGAGGGGAGAGACGAGTAAAACCTTCGCTAGTGTGTCGTACCTAAGCTTATATGTTATTTAATTGGTCGGTCATAATATAGGGATAATATGTAACATGTCAATTTCTTTAATTAACCCTTGTTTTGTGGCAGTATTTGAGAATGACATCTGAATTTTTTTGAGATAAGTAATGGAGCACATGCATCCATTGAGATACTGCCAATCAATAACCATGATAATGTGTATTAAGAAGGTAATAATCCTCCTGTAAACAACAACACCGACCAAATGATAAACGATGGGATATTTAGGAGCCTTCTACAATTCATACAACACCAAACGAGAGAGACTATTCAAAATGCAGGTGGAAACAATGGTAACTCAGGGTTGGTCACTACTAAGCAATTCAAGGAGTTTGGACCACCAAAGTTTTTGGGAAAGCCAGAGCCACTTAAGGCAGATGCATGGATTAAGTAGATTACCAAGATATTTAATGTCTTGGGATGCACTGAGTAGCAAAAGGTTCCCTTTTCCACCTTTATGTTGCGCGGAGAGGTAAATTACTGGTGGAAATATGTAAAATATACTCATCTTTCCGCATTAAAATGTCTTGGGAGAAATTCTAAGAATTGTTCAATGACAAGTACTTTCTAGAAAGTACTCGTCACATGAAGGAAGTGTAATTTATTAAGCTAGAACAAAACAATATGACCATATCGTAATACGAGGCTAAGTTTGCGGAGTTATCCCGGTTTGCATCCCATTTGGTAAATAATGAGGAGCATATGACGCGAATGTTTCTATGAAGTTTGAAGCCCAAAATTCGTCAATACCTCATTTTCCACAAATTTTGTTTATATTTAGATGTTGTAAATAGGGCTCAGTTATTGGAGCGTGATAATGAGTCAGCCCAACTAAAGGATAGCAGCCGAAAAAGCGATAGTGGTCATACCAGTGGCAACAATCATCAAAGCAGTCAAACATGGAGGAAATTAAAATGCCAGAAATGGTAACAACTTTAGTAGTAATCCTGGACAAGATAATAGAAGAAATGAGTCAAGTGGAAATTTCAAAAAGAGAAAGTTCACAAATGATGGAAAGACAACAACACCACCATTAATTTAATTTATGATTATTATTCTAAAATTTTAAATTGATAAATTGGAAAACTATGAATTTAGCCAATATAGTTGGCAAGTTTTACTTAATGCACAACTGAACTTTTAATTTTTTGAATTACCCCATTAAAAAAATTAAAATTTTTTAATTGAATTAGTCTGTTAACTGTAGCACAGTTCTGTTAATATCAACGTTAGCTTTTTCCTGCGTGGCTTTTTAAAAAAAAGAAAGAAAAATGACTTAGCCACTATCGATATTCCAAATCAGCTTCTCCTTCATTATGAACTTACGCATTTGGTTATCTTAGACAAGAGATCTTGTAAGACCCCAAATTATTAATAATTGAAATTTAATTTCCTCTATTTATCATTTTGAAATAGTAAGGGTTGATTTGATTAATGTGGTTAGTTATGGGTAAAATGCGCAAATATTTCAAATAAGCAAGTGGTTATAAAATATTCATTGTTGTCGGAGAATATTCGTTTGGTCGTGGAATATTCTTGCTGTCGGGGAATATTCGTACGACGGCGCAGGCTTGTGTGGGCCCCATAACGGAAAGCAATTGGATGAAGAAAACAACAAGTATAAGTTGTTATAAATAACGACGCAATTGTTACCGTTAATACTGTTGGAATACCCGGTGGTTAAAACACGGTAATACGCGTTGTTGAATAGTAGCACATGGTATTGCACCAATTATTGATTCTTACGTAAGAAGGCATTACTCAATAATTGTTACAGTAATTACTGTTCAGTATTTTATTTTATTGATTCAATAATTGCTGCGTTGATTTTTTTATATTACTGTTATTTCAATAATTGTCACTACACAGTATTTTTCATTATCGGAGCAATAATTCATATTATCTGAATAATATTATTAGAAAACATTATTGGCAATATCTAGAAAGTTCTGTCTAAGGAGAGGTTTGGTCACCTAATTGCGCGCCAGTAAGGAGAAATCTTTATTGGAAACCCCCAATTTCCTAGGAAAGGTCTAGTTGCCAGTACTGTGATTCTGTAATATTATTTGTGAATAATTAATTATTAATTTATATGATGAGGAAAATATTGATTTTATGTGGATATAGATGGAGAAAATTTTTAAAGTGACAATTGTTAAAAATTGATATTTTATCTTTTCAGATAAAATAATATTTTATTATATTATATAATATAATAATGATAATATTTTTACAATGAATGTGGGATATATGAGTATATGAGGAGGAAGAGTATTTTTGTTGCAAAAGTTGTTTAACACATGTTTTGTGTGTCGGTGGACCCCATTTCTAGACTGAAATTTGATTATAGCCTGTAAAATCATCTGTATGTGGATTTCGGTCAATTTCTATTTGAAATTTGGAAAAACTTTCTTCTGCAAAGTTTTAGAGAATTGAATTTTCTATAAAAAATCGTGACATTTGAATTTTCTGACAAAAGGGATATTTGTTATGAATTATTGAAGTTCCGAAGTTCCGAAATAATTAGTTTTTGGGAGTTTTAATTAATTATTTTGAGAAAAACATTTTTTGTGCAATTAGTGGGCTCACATGTGTTATAAATGATCTGAATTCAGATCTTCAAAGTTGGGCTAAGGAAATTTATAATATATATTAATATTTTATTAAATTTTCTGCCTTGGTGTTCTAAGCATTTTCTATAAATAGGGTGCTTAGGTTAGAATTAAAAATCACACCAGAAACTAAAGATTTCTCTCTCTTTCTCTCTCTATAATATCGAGTGTATTTGTGCCTTGAAATGTTTAGCGGTGACCGTCCGAGAGTTTCCAGTGTTTCTACCTACATTTTGGATAGGAGCCGCTCTCGCCTGATGTTGCATGAATTGCATAAAGCCTCTAAACAATCCATCATTCATGATTTGGTCAGTGTTGTTGTTTGCATGTGGATTGTCGCCTTCCTGATGCACATTCTCCTAATTTTTGATATGTGGAGACTCAACGGTCTCCTGTGCTCCATTGCTATTCTCAACATTCTCGGATGTCATTTTCAGACACTGCCGCAAAACAAGGGTTAGTTGACATGTAACATATTATCTCTAAACTCTGACCAACCAATTAAATACAAAATAAATTTAAGTAGGTCATACTAGCGAATGAATTCCCTGTCTCTCCCCTCCTAGTTCTAGTCTCACATCTTAGCCAGGGATCATATTCCTAAGCTTTGATACCAACTGTGACGCCCCCAAAATAGGTATACATCACCTATTCTGAGTCCCCAAATACATGGTACATAATATAAATATAATCTTAATTATACAACAAGAGAGCTGTGAGTTTAAATACAAATATTGTCTTCTAGACAATATCCACTGTAACGCCCCGAAATCCGGTCTATCTTCACACCCGAATTCCGTGCGTCACTAGTACATCATTCATTCAACATACATCATTATATACTGAAATATAACAACATACACTCTCAAATCCCAGGTTCTAATAACCTTATAGCTTTTCTCATTACAAATAATGATAATTACATTATTCTTTACATCTTGCACGAGTGACTTTTATCCGCCACCAAGGATACATAATCGTTCATTAAACTATTCTATAGTTTAATTCTCATCTTTCTACATTACAAGTCTTCACTTGATCTTCTCGCTCATTCACATTCTGAATGGCACTTCATCTGGATACCGACAGCTTGATCTATACGGGATCCTTATGTTCTTCTAACATCGTTCGCTGAAAATGTTTTTCATTTAAAGCAAGTGTGAGCATTCAATTGCTCAGCAAGTCTTAGCAGTTGAATAACAACTTCAAGAGTTTAACATTCCTTTGGAACTTCGATAACCGAACAAAGGCTATGAAGCAGCTTGAACAATAGGAATAATCTCGATTCCTATCATTTTAAAACATCAGTTATATCCAATTTGAAATACTTTCATTCTCTACTTTCTTTCATACACATCCTGTCTGGCTAGAATCAATAGCACAGACTTAACAATAACGGTTCATGTATAAACAGAACATTCTTTTATTGAACAGTTCAATCACAGAACAGTTCATATCATAGAAACACCAAAGTGTTCACATTGTGACACAAGACCTCATACATTCTACCACATTGTACAAATATCACACATTCGCACATAGACAGAACTTCTCAAGTTCAACATCTGAGAAGTTTAAGAAACTAGCATTCATTTAAAATATGAATGAAGTTAGGAAACTTGCCTTACGCACAGCTACAGCTTACGCTGAACTGCTCATTCCATTCCCTACAACACATAAGGAAATAACATGTACACCAATTAGTCATATGCTTGACTTACGCATTGGTTTAATTAACTTTACTTCTTAAGGTTCGCGTTCTTGCAATCTAAGTTTACGCGACCAACTTTCATTACCATTCTACAGCTTCATGACATACGGAGATGTCTTACTCAAAACGTTCATCATCTTTGATGATTAATATTCTTATCTTCTTCTTATAACTTCTCTAGGACTCAGCACACATCGCTTCTCTGCTGGTAGTCCATATGGTACTCTGAGTGGTTTCCCACAAACAACCAACAAACAAGTTCCCGTCTCATCTACACTGCCATCACAGTGAGTTAGATCGGTTTCCAGTTTCGTATATACCTTCGCTCTCTGAAGGAATTGTTTAGCCCAGCTCCCATATGTCAACCATCAAAGGTACGATTGTATCACAACCTAACTTTCTTTTAACTTATACGAACTATTAAATATAATGTTCGTTAAGTCAATTTCTTATTCCTTATGGCTTTCTGGCAACTAAATGCCATACCTCAGGATTAATTCATCATCGTCTACGTCATACAATCTTTTGTATACTCGGAACGATCATTTAATGTTAATACTATGAGACCATAGCGTTAAACATTTCATATGAACTTATTCATTTTTTTACAACGTCCGGTTTCTTCAACTCGGAGCGTTGTCCAAGCTATACTTATTAACTCAGCTTCTTAACGTTATACGTTATTGTCTTTAATTTAGTTTCTTCACCGATCATAGGTTTAATCAATAGTCTTTGCTGTCTTACGGTCAAACCATACAAAGGGTGTAGGTTCTACCCGTTTAATATTTGCGTACACTCAACCTTCACGTCGATTAAAGTGTTCAACGCTTACATTTCATTCTAACATTCTCATCTGACTCACAATCAGCTTTCATTAATCTTTTTACCGTTCGCTACGGCTTTCTTGATACATTCGTATCTTATTTACTACCTTTGTCAACGTCTAAGTCATACAACTAGGGTATACTTAGCACGTTCGTTAAACGCGAATACAATTCACAAGGATTTATTACGTATTCAACGTTCACGTTGCTCGTCTCTTAATCTCTCATTCAAACTTTACTCAAGGTTTTAATCACTTTCGATCGTTATCCATCCCATGAACCCCATGTTCATTATTCTTTCTTAATGTCGAAGCCATACTGATTGTTGTATGCTAAGACCGATCGTTCATTGCAACAACGTTGCATTCACAGCGTCTATACGCTTTACATTCATATCTGATTACCATGTCATAACATTGAAATATTATACATTACTATCGTCCATCAACGTCTAAGGAATCACCATCATAGCAATCCCTCACGTTCGATTCATTACGACTACGGTCCCGTAACCCGTAATTACATTCTTTTAATCTCGTTCAACCTTTTCATTCGACCTTCATCAAAGGTTTAAAACACTCACTTAAGTGTTCCATTAGTAAAACTACATGTTCGTATCTCTTTCTTTCACATCCCCAGTAGTTGAGCATTTAAAATCTCATTACTGGCTTTTTCCCTGTACCGGCGCTGCGGCGCCGATCCCCTTTACAACTCTCGCGCTGCGGCTCCACTCTGCAGTATCAAACTACCGAGGCTGGCGCTGCGGCGCCACTCTCTACACTAAGACTCGCGCTGCGGCGCGAGTTAGCAGTGTCTGGCTCTCCGACCTGGCGCTGCCGCGCCACCATTCTAGGCATGCCTGGCGCCGCGGCGCCAAGACCTTCTTCCCGAAAATTTTTTCTAAGTCTTGGGTCGTTCTGAGATGCATACTTTGAAATCTCATAACTTCTTCGTTATAACTCGGAATGGAGTCATTCCAAAGCCATTTTCTTACTTATCTTACGTACTTTGATTACTCATGGATAGAACTTTGTTCTGAATCCATTAACCTGCCATTCAATTGGCTTAATCTTCACCCTTCGTTCATTTTAACGTTTTTAACGTTCTTCGTTCGTTCGTCCGTAATTCGGTCATCCGAACTCGGAACTCGTTCGTTCTTGAGTCCACGACTCATATTTTCAACATTTTCTTACATTCTTATGAAACCCTACACATTTGGGTTCATTTACTAACTTTCAAATTGTCGAACTTCTTTTACAAAATTTTCGCCATAACTTCGTTATAGCTCCATTTTAATCCGTTCTTCATGAACGTTTCTACCGTTCCTAACCAAGCAATAAGCAAATAACTTATACGCGATGGTTTTAAACTTGTCCATCAACAACAATTATACTACGATGGTTTTAAATTTGTCCATCAACAACGTTCTTCGCGTTCTTCGCGTGTTCTTCGTGTTCTTCATTCGTTCTTCATTTTTAATCGATATTTTAGATTACGATTTCACTTTTTCTTGGAATTCGATGTTATAGAACACCATTCCTTACTTATTTGACTTACTCATTCATAAGATTTATTCAGATCGCTCAAAATCCTTACGAATCTTATACTTCTTTAAGAAATTTATAAACTAAATTTCTTATTTCTTATTTCTTCATTTTCTTACGATTTTAACTATATGAAATCATTCTCAATATGTTTTACTCCTTATTTTCATTAAGCTATGTTTTTGACATAGAAAACTTAAAGAAAATATTAGAAGAAATTAGGGTTCGGATTACCATTCTTCTTTAAATTCCTTTCGTCGGACAAAGTTTGCTCACGAGCCAACTTTTCCTTTTTCTTCTCCCTTTCATCTTCCATCCGAACTCTCTCTCTTTCTCTCTCAAGTGTAGGATTTTCAATAATCCAAACAAATGAAATTAAGCTTCCTATTTATAGATTTTCAAGGTTAGGGGCATTTTAGTCATTTCGCCCCTAAAATCACTATTCACACCTCCTTACTATTCAAGACTTAAGGACTAAGTTAACTTAGCCCTTAAGTTTTCTTAGCCCTTAAGTTTCGTAGTTCCGTCTTACGGTTTTCGTCCGATAGTTTTAAAAACTGCGATTCTCGGAATCCAAATATTTTTGGATATTTTGTCTTTGGCCATAACTGAAATATTATTAAATATTCCATCACGTCTCAACATTTTACGTAATCTATAACTTCTCGGAATTTCAAAATAAATCTCCGAGCAGAAACGGATGAATAGTGCCTATTTCGATCTTTTTCCCCGAAAATATTTTGTCTCCGGAAAAATTTTATTTTCGTCTTGAAAATTTCTACTCGTTCAGTCTAGCTCGTAGCCAGAATCCTCCCGATTAATAATCATTCTAGGTTATAGAACGATTAATAAACACATAACACAGAATAGTATTAATAAAAATTCATTTTATTAATAACTAATTCTTTAAATCTTAATTTCTGGACAATCCGGATTTCCGGGTTGTCACATTCTTTCCCCCTTATAAAAATTCCGTCCTCGGAATTTCTTTAAACCATACCCATACCCGGGTCATCACATTCACCCCTTCTTCATAAAATTTCGTCCTCGAAATTTTAACTTACTCTTCTTTTCAACTTCTCTTCAAAGAAGTTCTTATCTTTCTTTCATTCCCTACCCTTCATAACTTATCAAGAATCATGAAGTGAAAGGAATAATGAGGAATATAAAGATTCCTTTAAAACATTTCATTCTTTTGCTGAGGGGTCAAATTGACCATGAACTCTTACTAGGTTAAACAGCCTTTTGCCGTAAACCTTTCTTACATGGTAAGTTTACAATCACAAAGAAGGTAAACTACCTCTTCCATACGTAGGTGATCAACCTAACGTATAACCCCATTTCACGGTATGTTCACCTCAGACTTACTCATCAGATTCCTCACCAAAACAATTTGGTTTGGCATAACGTTTCAAAGAAAGCTCGATTTTCTTTTAATCATAAAATACCATTCGTCTTAGCCAAATCAAGTAGCTTAGACCATACCAATAAATTGGACATCAACTTGAAACATTCGTCTCGTCAACTAAATTGACATCGACTACTTCTTTAAATTCTTTTATAATACATCAAAATGTTTCATGACGTCATGATACCGCACTCTTTATAGTACGTTGAGGACTTCGTCAGTTTATGACTTCATCATTATGCATCATACTATAGTAGGTTGTTGATCCTCTGATCAAATTCCCCACCAAGTTTAATTGCATTAATAACTCCATCCTTTTACCATCCTTGCATCAAATGCACTGATGATATAAAATTCATTTTGATATTTCAAATCAATTTCTGTCTAGCCGAATCAACTAGCATAGACATATCAAGAATAGTTCTTTTAAAATCCATTGGTTTCAAAAATTGAACCAATTCATTCATTTTCAAAACGCGCAAATCAGCACGATTTCAAGAAACTTCGAAATCTAGCATAACTAGATGACTTGGAATATCCTATTCTCCGTATTCCTTCATTGTCTTACTTGCGACAATACATAATCTTCTCTAGCACCTTCAATGCTAAGTCTACTGAAAATAACTCGTTTTCAGTCTACACATTCCTTTACCTTAGTATAGTTCATCCACTTACCACACTTTATGTGTTTAGGAACTTTCCACAACCATATGTGTTTAAGAACTTATCTTCGCAATATGTAATCCAAGAACAAATCAAGGACTATCCATATGCTTAGGGCTCAGAAACATAGCATATAACTATGAGTCACAAACTTTTCATAAGTATGAGTTTCAAGAACTCGCACATATCTTATCATTCTCTACCTATCAAGTATATACATAAGAAAAGATTCACCTTCTCGTCACATACATCTTGATAGCGCGACCAATTTCAATGATTATCACTATAAGAAATTGAGTGGTTGTTACACCAAGCACAAACCTCTGTCCATACAAAGATTCATACAACTCAGCCATCACATGAGTCCTCAATTGAAATCTTACAATTTCTAACTTTCTCTTTACTTAATACAAATTTTCTTTAACTTGTATACTATCCTTTACCACTCAATTTGAGTTCTTCTTCTCGTACTACTTCGTAGTACCAATCATTCATAGCATTAGCTATAAATCATCCATCGTTTAACAGATCATCTGTTACTACGATTTACTATGATCACGTAGTGATCTTCTTATCCTTCTCTTTACGGTTATAGTCTTAGGTACTCATACCTAAGATTTATAACCTATCAGCTTTGATACCAACTTGTAACGCCCCGAAATCCGGTCTATCTTCACACCCGAATTCCGTGCGTCACTAGTACATCATTCATTCAACATACATCATTATATACTGAAATATAACAACATACACTCTCAAATCCCAGGTTCTAATAACCTTATAGCTTTTCTCATTACAAATAATGATAATTACATTATTCTTTACATCTTGCACGAATGACTTTTATCCGCCACCAAGGATACATAATCGTTCATTAAACTATTCTATAGTTTAATTCTCATCTTTCTACATTACAAGTCTTCACTTGATCTTCTCGCTCATTCACATTCTGAATGGCACTTCATCTGGATACCGACAGCTTGATCTATACGGGATCCTTATGTTCTTCTAACATCGTTCGCTGAAAATGTTTTTCATTTAAAGCAAGTGTGAGCATTCAATTGCTCAGCAAGTCTTAGCAGTTGAATAACAACTTCAAGAGTTTAACATTCCTTTGGAACTTCGATAACCGAACAAAGGCTATGAAGCAGCTTGAACAATAGGAATAATCTCGATTCCTATCATTTTAAAACATCAGTTATATCCACTTTGAAATACTTTCATTCTCTACTTTCTTTCATACACATCCTGTCTGGCTAGAATCAATAGCACAGACTTAACAATAACGGTTCATGTATAAACAGAACATTCTTTTATTGAACAGTTCAATCACAGAACAGTTCATATCATAGAAACACCAAAGTGTTCACATTGTGACACAAGACCTCATACATTCTACCACATTGTACAAATATCACACATTCGCACATAGACAGAACTTCTCAAGTTCAACATCTGAGAAGTTTAAGAAACTAGCATTCATTTAAAATATGAATGAAGTTAGGAAACTTGCCTTACGCACAGCTACAGCTTACGCTGAACTGCTCATTCCATTCCCTACAACACATATGGAAATAACATGTACACCAATTAGTCATATGCTTGACTTACGCATTGGTTTAATTAACTTTACTTCTTAAGGTTCGCGTTCTTGCAATCTAAGTTTACGCGACCAACTTTCATTACCATTCTACAGCTTCATGACATACGGAGATGTCTTACTCAAAACGTTCATCATCTTTGATGATTAATATTCTTATCTTCTTCTTATAACTTCTCTAGGACTCAGCACACATCGCTTCTCTGCTGGTAGTCCATATGGTACTCTGAGTGGTTTCCCACAAACAACCAACAAACAAGTTCCCGTCTCATCTACACTGCCATCACAGTGAGTTAGATCGGTTTCCAGTTTCGTATATACCTTCGCTCTCTGAAGGAATTGTTTAGCCCAGCTCCCATATGTCAACCATCAAAGGTACGATTGTATCACAACCTAACTTTCTTTTAACTTATACGAACTATTAAATATAATGTTCGTTAAGTCAATTTCTTATTCCTTATGGCTTTCTGGCAACTAAATGCCATACCTCAGGATTAATTCATCATCGTCTACGTCATACAATCTTTTGTATACTCGGAACGATCATTTAATGTTAATACTATGAGACCATAGCGTTAAACATTTCATATGAACTTATTCATTTTTTACAACGTCCGGTTTCTTCAACTCGGAGCGTTGTCCAAGCTATACTTATTAACTCAGCTTCTTAACGTTATACGTTATTGTCTTTAATTTAGTTTCTTCACCGATCATAGGTTTAATCAATAGTCTTTGCTGTCTTACGGTCAAACCATACAAAGGGTGTAGGTTCTACCCGTTTAATATTTGCGTACACTCAACCTTCACGTCGATTAAAGTGTTCAACGCTTACATTTCATTCTAACATTCTCATCTGACTCACAATCAGCTTTCATTAATCTTTTTACCGTTCGCTACGGCTTTCTTGATACATTCGTATCTTATTTACTACCTTTGTCAACGTCTAAGTCATACAACTAGGGTATACTTAGCACGTTCGTTAAACGCGAATACAATTCACAAGGATTTATTACGTATTCAACGTTCACGTTGCTCGTCTCTTAATCTCTCATTCAAACTTTACTCAAGGTTTTAATCACTTTCGATCGTTATCCATCCCATGAACCCCATGTTCATTATTCTTTCTTAATGTCGAAGCCATACTGATTGTTGTATGCTAAGACCGATCGTTCATTGCAACAACGTTGCATTCACAGCGTCTATACGCTTTACATTCATATCTGATTACCATGTCATAACATTGAAATATTATACATTACTATCGTCCATCAACGTCTAAGGAATCACCATCATAGCAATCCCTCATGTTCGATTCATTACGACTACGGTCCCGTAACCCGTAATTACATTCTTTTAATCTCGTTCAACCTTTTCATTCGACCTTCATCAAAGGTTTAAAACACTCACTTAAGTGTTCCATTAGTAAAACTACATGTTCGTATCTCTTTCTTTCACATCCCCAGTAGTTGAGCATTTAAAATCTCATTACTGGCTTTTTCCCTGTACCGGCGCTGCGGCGCCGATCCCCTTTACAACTCTCGCGCTGCGGCTCCACTCTGCAGTATCAAACTACCGAGGCTGGCGCTGCGGCGCCACTCTCTACACTAAGACTCGCGCTGCGGCGCGAGTTAGCAGTGTCTGGCTCTCCGGCCTGGCGCTGCCGCGCCACCATTCTAGGCATGCCTGGCGCCGCGGCGCCAAGACCTTCTTCCCGAAAATTTTTTCTAAGTTTTGGGTCGTTCTGAGATGCATACTTTGAAATCTCATAACTTCTTCGTTATAACTCGGAATGGAGTCATTCCAAAGCCATTTTCTTACTTATCTTACGTACTTTGATTACTCATGGATAGAACTTTGTTCTGAATCCATTAACCTGCCATTCAATTGGCTTAATCTTCACCCTTCGTTCATTTTAACGTTTTTAACGTTCTTCGTTCGTTCGTCCGTAATTCGGTCATCCGAACTCGGAACTCGTTCGTTCTTGAGTCCACGACTCATATTTTCAACATTTTCTTACATTCTTATGAAACCCTACACATTTGGGTTCATTTACTAACTTTCAAATTGTCGAACTTCTTTTACAAAATTTTCGCCATAACTTCGTTATAGCTCCATTTTAATCCGTTCTTCATGAACGTTTCTACCGTTCCTAACCAAGCAATAAGCAAATAACTTATACGCGATGGTTTTAAACTTGTCCATCAACAACAATTATACTACGATGGTTTTAAATTTGTCCATCAACAACGTTCTTCGCGTTCTTCGCGTGTTCTTCGTGTTCTTCATTCGTTCTTCATTTTTAATCGATATTTTAGATTACGATTTCACTTTTTCTTGGAATTCGATGTTATAGAACACCATTCCTTACTTATTTGACCTACTCATTCATAAGATTTATTCAGATCGCTCAAAATCCTTACGAATCTTATACTTCTTTAAGAAATTTATAAACTAAATTTCTTATTTCTTATTTCTTCATTTTCTTACGATTTTAACTATATGAAATCATTCTCAATATGTTTTACTCCTTATTTTCATTAAGCTATGTTTTTGACATAGAAAACTTAAAGAAAATATTAGAAGAAATTAGGGTTCGGATTACCATTCTTCTTTAAATTCCTTTCGTCGGACAAAGTTTGCTCACGAGCCAACTTTTCCTTTTTCTTCTCCCTTTCATCTTCCATCCGAACTCTCTCTCTTTCTCTCTCAAGTGTAGGATTTTCAATAATCCAAACAAATGAAATTAAGCTTCCTATTTATAGATTTTCAAGGTTAGGGGCATTTTAGTCATTTCGCCCCTAAAATCACTATTCACACCTCCTTACTATTCAAGACTTAAGGACTAAGTTAACTTAGCCCTTAAGTTTTCTTAGCCCTTAAGTTTCGTAGTTCCGTCTTACGGTTTTCGTCCGATAGTTTTAAAAACTGCGATTCTCGGAATCCAAATATTTTTGGATATTTTGTCTTTGGCCATAACTGAAATATTATTAAATATTCCATCACGTCTCAACATTTTACGTAATCTATAACTTCTCGGAATTTCAAAATAAATCTCCGAGCAGAAACGGATGAATAGTGCCTATTTCGATCTTTTTCCCCGAAAATATTTTGTCTCCGGAAAAATTTTATTTTCGTCTTGAAAATTTCTACTCGTTCAGTCTAGCTCGTAGCCAGAATCCTCCCGATTAATAATCATTCTAGGTTATAGAACGATTAATAAACACATAGCACAGAATAGTATTAATAAAAATTCATTTTATTAATAACTAATTCTTTAAATCTTAATTTCTGGACAATCCGGATTTCCGGGTTGTCACATCCACTCTCAGATTAAGTCCTCATTATATTTATTGTCACACTATTTAACAGAATAGTGAGGACTACTAGCTAATACTATCATCCGGACCATCACTCCGTTCCCCAACTTGTTGCAGCTACGTTCTCATTTTCTGAAGAGAACAGTGAAAAAAAGGGTGAGCTCAACTAGCCTAGTAAGAAATATTATGACTAAGATAATGTAGAATAAATTATCATTAGCCTTAAACAGTGTTAAACTGATAAAATATAACAAACATCAAGTTTAACTGCAACGGAATAAGCAATCCATTAGAAGAGTCAAGTAGAGAATAAAATCTACTATCTTCTATTATTTAAAAGATTTTTCATGACTTTTATCGATGGGACTCAGCTTAATAAATAATCCACATCATCGAATCACCCCTGAACTATGGCCAAGGATATTCTTTAGTATCACGACCACAATTATCCATGCACTACGGGCCAAGAATATTTGTGTATTCATTAATGGTCATGATCATGCCAACAACTGTCCATCATTGCACTACGGGCCAATGAGGACTTTAACCACATCATTTGTAACATTACGGTCATGATTACATCGACTAATCCCTGGTCATAATCATACCAAGTCCATCTATGCATTATAGGCCACAGATGACTTTCAAAAAAAGACAAACATGAGGATGATGACAATGATATAAAAATTCAATAAAATAAGTTCAAGAATTAATTTATCAAGGAACTAATAATTTCCAAATTGTCAACATGATACTTCTTTGTTGAGTAAAATTCAAGAATGCTCAAAAGAATATTTCCATTAAAAGATACTGGATGAAGCACAAATATCAAGGATATTCCACTAATTTCATGGAGTATAGAAGTCAAAACTTTAACCAACTGAGTATAATAAAGAATGAATAACAAAAGAAATCACCATGCATGCGGTACTTTGCATAGACAGGTTATTCCAACAGAATACTAAATAACGGAACCAGGTCAGGCAAAATTCGCACCGACAGGATGTTCCAACAGAATAATAAAGAATGGAATAACAACAGAAATCACCATGCATGCGGTACTTCGCATAGACAAGTTATTCCAACAGAATACTAATAAGGACGGAATCAGGTCCGACGTAAAATGCACAGACAGGATATTCCAACAGAATAACAATAAAGACGGAACTAGGTCCGGCGTAAAATGCACAGACAGGATATTATAACAGAATAATAAAGGCGGAATAATAAAAGAATGTCACTAAGTATAGGGTAACCCGCGTATACTGGTTATTCCAACAGAATAATAAAGAATGGAATAACATAAGTTCTCTTCATGAATATAAAAGAATAACACCCCTTACGAGTACAACAAATAATATTCCCTACCTTAAGAAGAAGAGTACTGGATATATAAGTAGTGAAGTAGCAGAATACTTTCTTCTTTCTCTCTATAGTTTATCTCTCTAGAGTTTCAGTGAATTCGTAAGAAAATAATGAATGAATGAGCTTCTATTTATCGAAAAATGGACTGCATAGTAACTAACTCATGAACGGTCCAGATTGATTTACTTTAATCTGACGGTCCATATTTAAAGCAAAATCTTTTAAATAAAATATAATATATTCTATTTATAATCTAATAAAACGAATATCTTTATAAAAGATTTTACTATGCAAACACTATGCATAATAGAATATAATATATTCTATTTATAGAATAACTTTATAAAAGTATTCTGTTTTATATAAAAAGATTTTCTGTATTATTACATTAATAATACCAACAAAACTGAGTAACTTATCAAGTAAGCATCAATAATTAATACCGTGTGCTATTATACAACCACGCGTATTACTGTACTTTTAACACCGGGCGTTTCAACAGTTAACGATAAAACTTCCGCCGTTATTTTTATAAAGTATTTTTGTTGTTTTCTCAATCCGATAATAATTCCGTTGTGGGGTTCACCAATGATTGTGCCGTTGCACGAATATTCCCTGACTAATCGAATATTATATAACAACTTATGTACTTTGCAAAATTTATAAAAATTACCCAAAACTATAACATTATATCAATTTCACTGCATAATATTCAAAAATAATATTTATAGAAAATTCATCTTTAATCAAAAAGTTGGGGTTTTACAAAACTGATTGAAACCATCGGTGGACAATCCAAGCCTCACATTTCTAGGTTCCAATGCAAACCCAGGATGTGCTAACTTAAAATCTTTCCAAGTCTGCCCATCTGCGGGATGATGTAGTTCTCCATCTTTAGCTGGAGATTTCACATGCCAACTCATATGTTCAGCTGTTCTTGAAGACATGTACAATCTTTTTAGCCTATGTGTTATTGGAAAATACCATAGAATCTTAAACGGTATACTTGATTTTTTTGTAGTCACACTCTCTTTATTAGGCCTAAACTGATCATGACTGCAAAACGTGCACCTTGTCAACTGTTCATTTTCCTTATAAAACAACATGCAATCGTTGGGGCATGCATCAATCTTTTGGTATCCAAGACCCAACTTCTTCACCATTTTCCTCAAAAGTAATAGTTACCATGTAATTTCTCACCGTCAGGCAACATACTCTTAATGACCTTTAAGAGCGACTCAAAACACTCATGGCTCATGTTGTGATCAGCCTTGATGTTAAGTAATGTCGCCACTGCAGAAAATGTCGTGTGTTTGGTGCAACCATGCCACAATGGCTCGCTACCCTCGTTTAACAACTTAAAGATGTCTTTGGCATCAGAATTCAAAGGTTGCTCTCTGCCTTGTTCCCAATCAAAATCTGGCCTTGCAATAACATGAACCATTTCATTTATACGATGAGTACTACTGCTCGAATTGTGTACTTTTGTGATGCCACCATGTCTTCTATGCCCATGTGTCCACCAGCATTCTTCGTAATTTTTCATGAACCCAGAAATAAGTAAATGATAGTTTACCACATCTCTGTCCATATACTTTATATTCTTACACTTCAAACATGGACATCGTATCTGTGAATGACCATTCATACATTCCGGGTGACTATACGTATACTCCAAAAACACTTGGCAACCAGCTCTAAATTCACCTATAACACCTATTTGGACAATTGACTTTCGTCGTGCCATCCAACTGCGATCTGAATAGAGGTCTATGATTCCACGGTACATATGTTAACATGAATTATTGTATTCCCTTGTTAGAGATTTATAATTCAACTCAATCCCATTTATGATGCTTATAAATACATATAGATGTATATGTACATATATAACATGAGTGTGCATCATACATGATTATTTGGGAATTGAACAAGGATACATGCCGAAACAAATTTACACAGCTTGAGATCGACTACCCAAAAAGGCATGGTATATTGTTGTCATCCTACATATTTTAACTGACACCAACCTAAAGACAATAGATTCGTAGGGGTAGAATATAAAATACACCTTTGTTTAGTTACACTATGGTATCATGCCTTTTTTGAAAATAACTTACCTCAGCTCTATCGAAATTTATTTTCTTTTTGTATCCATACATCAAGGTAATTTAATCAAAGTTTAGGTTTCTTTTTCATTTCATTTAAGCTTCTCAAAACTGGGCTCAAACTGGCTTGTTTTCTCACTTTTTCGCAAAAAAACTATTTTTGACACTTTTCCATTTCTCCAGTTTTGACTACTTGGATAGTCTAAGCATGTGTATTTTAGTTTCCTAAGGTTACTTTTATCATCATCTCATTTTAGTTGGTCATCTAGCCAATTTTAACCTATTAAAGCTCACTTTAGGCTCGATAATAGATCCTAACTTGATTTTCTTACTATATTTGGTCATTGCAATGATTTGGAATCATCACAAACATGAGTTAGCAATTTTATATGAGTTCATTATAGTCTTATAAGATAGGGCACTAAAGGTCACCCAAAACAGTCCACTTTTGGGCTTAAAATGTGATTTTTAGTTTAATGCTCAAAACAGTTTAGGCTTGGTTTCTTTAGCTTGTGTAGCTTACTTATGTCATATTATGACTATTGAAACTTGTCCACATGGTCCAGTTATAGGAATTCTATACTTAGGTAATTTGGTCAATACACAACATAGACCACAACTAAGTTAAGGAACACCTTTTAAATGATATGTGTAGATAATATAGGGACTCCATACTGTCTCAAAACTTCAGTTGCAAAAATTTGCTATAATAGTTCTCATATAGGCATAGATTTGACTATAATTTCATAAACAGTCCACATATAGGCAAAAGAAACCTTTATTATTTCTTATAGTATCTTTCAATATAAATATCAATTCATATGCTTCATATAGTATCTTTCAATGTAAAGCCCTCAAACTCGGGTACTTGATACCCGAACTCGGTGCTTCACAATACCATTTATTTGAGCGGAATAATACTAATAATAATGACAATAATATAAAAATTAAACTTAACTTACATTTATCAAAGTCTAATCCCAATTACGCAACCTTTACTATAATTCTTTGCATGATATATAATACATATCATTATCTTAATACAGTCTAAGTATTACAAAAGATACCATTAAACATGATCTGTTTGCTTTCCTTTTCACTTGTTCTTGTCTGAACCTTCGAGTTGTTCATGCCTAACTAAAAACATTTAAATTTAAGTAAGGATGAGCATTTGGGTGCCCAACAAGTAATAATAATTAGAAATATAATTAGCTGAAAAAAATAAATGTTTTCTTTGTACATCACTTCTACAACGAATTTATAGTTGTGAAGTAAACTGAACCGATAATAATAACATAACAATTCTATCTCAATTTTTTTGAAACTATGTATTGACTATATATATATAGGGTAGTCGATATACTATAAACATTGTTTTAAATTTTCGATAAGGTTAGACAAAACTTCATCTGCAAATCGTCATAACTTATGGGCACGAGGGTGTACATCCCATGGACCCTGTATTGATCAATACTACATTACAAGAACGATATGATCGTTCACTCTGTCCGCCTTGGGCACATAAAAGTTTTCCCTTGATCGGGATGTTTATACTTAGACTGAAATCTGAACCAAAACAATTTGATTGGATACAAAAAGGTTTTATCATATCCAACGATATTTTTGAATCGGTGTCTAGCTGATCAAGTAGCTTAGACGGCTTATATATATATATATATATATATATATATATATATATATATATATGTGTGTGTGTGTGTGTGTGTGTGTGTATATATATATATATATATATATATATATATATATATATATATATATCAACATGTGTTTAAATACAATGATTATCCAAATGGGGACACTTGTGTAACCATATTTAGAAATTAACGAACAAAATATAAATATCTGAATTATCATATACTAACATGTTGATAAACAATGATCGGATATAGAATATATCACAATAGGGTTAATAATATAGCATAATAATAATATAATTCTGAAACTTTTTACTCATGTCCATTGCATAAAGGAAATGCAAAGGTAAGATACTTGCCTAGTTTATTGCTTACAATACGCAACTTAGATTTACCTTTTATATAGTAACCTATCATTAATAAGATCATTTGATCGATTAGAATAACATACTATAACACACAGTACTGCTTATTGCATTCAACACATAACCTAATCACATTGTCACATATTTTCCGCAACCATTGAATCACAAATAAACACATATCTAATCCAATTATCTAAGTCCAGATCAATTTCTGAAACCTGTCGGTGTACCGACGGCTTTATTGGGTAATTAACGAGTCTAAGACTCTATCCTATTATTCAATATCTGTAAGTATCAGTCATATTATTTTTAAATGACTTATAATAATTTTTAAACATTTATTATAATTTATCATGGATTTTCAAACACCGGAATCATTATTAAATGATTTAAATATTAAATAATTCTATTATCATTAATATTTAATTAATATTAAACCATTAATGAAACCATTGCCAAAATATAAATGTTATTTATAATAACTCAAAATACTTTTAAAGTATTAATATTACCCTTAAATGATTTTTAAAAGAATTAAAATTATTTTTAAATAATTATCATTAATATTAAAATATTAATGTATTATTTATCAAAATATTAAAAGTCCTTAATCAAAACTTAAAATATTTTTAATTCATTTATATCATTTTTAAATGATTTTTTAAATAAATAAAACCATTCTTAAACTATTTATTTAATATAATTATTAAATAAATCTAATATCATTTAATATTAAATTATTAATGAAATTTTCCTTTAAATATCAAAAGTTATAATTTATAGCTTAAAAATATCTTTAAACACTTTATTTTCATTTTAAATGATTTTTATAATATTAAAATCATTTTTAAACTAATTTATTTAATATAATTATTAAATGATTCTAATATCATTAATAGTAAATAATTAATAAAATTTACCTTTAAATATTGAAAGTTATATTTTATAACTTAAAATATTTTTAAAATCATTATTTTCATTTAAAATGATTTTTCCAATATTAAAATCATTTTAAACTAATTTATTTAATATAAGTATTAAATAAATCTAATATCATTAATATTAAAATATTAAAATTTTTCATGAAAAAACATCAAAAGTTATATTTTATAACTTAAAATATTTTTATAACCTTTATATAATTTTTAAATCATTAATTCTATTTTTCCATAATTTATTTAATACATTTATTAAATAACTTAAGTATCCTTAATATTAATTTATTAATGAAATTTCATCACAAAATATTAAAAGTTACATTAATAACTCAAAAATATTTTAAAATACTTTATGCTTATTTAAAATGATTTTTATAATATTAAAATAATTTTTCTCTAATTTATTTAATACACTAATTAAATAAATTAAATATCATTAATATTCAAATAATTATAAATATTAATGAAAAATGTCCCAAATAATTAAAAGTTATTTTTCATAATTTAAAATAATTTTTAAAACTATGTTTGTAATTTTTAGAATTTATTTTCTATTTTTAATCATTTTTCGAAAATTCAGAAAATAAAATAAAGGAAACCGTCGCTATTGGCTATAGCGACACATTTCTGTCGTGATAGGTGTTCTTGAGGCTCAAGAACACTAACAGTCAGTGTTCATGGTGCCTACTTTGACTGTCTGTAACTTGCTGGTCAGATTGGTTTTGGGCAGGGTTTTGTAATGTTCTTGTAGTAGGATTGTAACACTACACAATACAACAACTAACATGGTCATACAACATAAGAACGAGGAGATCTGTCCATTCAAACTCATTGTCAGAGATTTCTGGGTTTTCTGGGTTACCTAGAAACCCAGTCAGCCACGAGGGTCCCAATTGAGGCTCAATTTTCTTTAGGTTCTGGTCACGATTAATGTGTTATAATGGTTTAAGGTTGTAGTCCACATAACAGAGTACAATTATCCATCATCCGATCAGACGATAAACATCATAATCACAAGCTAGCTCCCGATCAACCTATGTCAGAAATGGTGTTCATCACATTTCTGAAAATTCCAGAAATTTAAAATCAGAACGAGAAGGCCACTTTGACCAACGATTACTTTCATTATATTTTTTTATCTAAGTGATCTAAAGAATTACATGTAAAGTACATATGTTAGGCTACAAACTGATAACAAAAACAACATCAAATCATTTGATTAACTGACAGAACAGGGTGTGCAAAAATGTTGTTAGACATGATCTGGGAAAATTTGGGTTACCCAGAAATCTCCCGGTCAATGTCGGTTAACGGTCTTTGACCATCAATAACATGATATTTGTGCATCATATGATCGTGATTTCACTTGCAGAGCATAGACAACATGACAAGCTATTGATCTAAAACATAAAATAGCAAACATCATGAACAATGAAAGATCTAGAACGACTGACATTCGTTGTCAGACATAAATGTTAAACTTTCCCAGAATTTTTAAAACATCAAATTCGAGCACTTTAATGTTATGGATCTGGGATCTAACAACCCAGATCACAAAATAACATCTTATTACACAACATTAGACACCAAACAACAAGATCTAACATCAGATCACAAGATTTTTAAATTCTAGGGTTTATACATTTATGCTTTGATTTTTTGAATCTAAGCCTTAGATGTGTTATGGTTATTGGTGGGGCTTGAATTCTGACTGATGTAGCACTAAAATTTCGTGGGACTTGGAGAGAGAAGCTCTTGGATACGAGTTTGCAAAAAAGAAAAATGAGCAACTAATGAATTTCTTTCTCCTTGAGATTATATAATACATGTATAAAAGGTGTTGGCTGATAGATCTAGGTTGATTTGCTGGAAAGTTAATAACACAATGTCAACAATTAGTTCACCAACTCCTCATTTGGTTAAATACACAACCAAGCCCAATAAAAAATCCAAAGAGGGGTATTTTAGTCTTTTAACTTTTGATTTTATGGGAAACATGGTAATATGGCAAACCCTTAGGGTTTAGAGTTTGGGTTAGGGTTTAGGATTTGAACCAATTTAGGTTTTAAAAGCAAAATTCTAGGATTTCCAAAATTAGGATTTAAAAATAAATAACAATTTAGTTTCTTAAAATTACAAATTAGGTTTTTCCTAAATTACTTTAGGTTTCTAATGATATAAACTTACATATTAAATTTAAAGACTTACTAATTAGCATTAAAATGACTAAATTAGCAATTAACTTTTCTATTTGAACATTTGGGATTCAAAAATAGGAATTAGGGTTTATATAAAAAAATAAGGTTTCCCTAATTTGAGTTAATATCTATAACTCCGATCGTTAATCACATTATCATAATTACATAACGACTTAACAAATTCATAGAGTCGTAAATGGCCTTTGAATTAGAGTTTCAAATCATTTAGGGTTTATAATTTAAATATTAGGGTTTCAAAAAAATAATAGGATTTCTAAATATTAATTAGGGTTTTTTAAATTAATATTAAATTCTATAATACACATATATCACATAATATAACAGTATTGACTTTCCCGTTTGAATTTAAAAATAGGGTTAAACAAATTAATGCTAGGGTTTTGACATTATACACCATAATTGACCAATCATTGTCAGTCCACAAACATACAGTACATATGTATAGCACTGAAAAATCAAAATATAATATTATTATATTATTATTCTCATCCATTGATAAAAATCCAAAATTAGGATTTGGATTCCATATCTGATTTATTCTTCATATATAACATTATTAATTAAGTTAGAATAATTAACTTAATTAATCTTGCATAATGTGTGCAAGGAAATCGGGCCTTGCTAGTTAGGGTTTCGTGTTAGCTGAGGAGGAGAGAAATCCACGAAGAGCACGGAATTGATTGATTGATTAAAGAGGAGAGAACGACAGGTTGGCGATTACTCCAACGACGCGTGGCAGAACCCCTAGAATCCGTAAACCATGTTAGGGTTATTGGGATTCCAAGAGCATTCTTGTTGAGTCCTTTGAGTTGAGAACGAGTATACAAACCCTTTTAGTGCTTTTAGGTAGAATATTCAAGCCTTAAGTCACCAAAAGAGTTTAAGTCTTGTGTCTCTAGAGAGGTCCCCTTCCCAATGGAATGGAATGAGTATTTATAGGGTTTTCTGGAAAGTAGTCATGTGCAAGGCACATGCTTTCAGGAAAATTCCAAAAATACCCTTTTGTCATTAGAATAATGCCCATATTGCCTTGTCCTTCTAGCCACCAATCCAATCCCTCAATCAATTCCCAAAACGAGCCGCCTCCACGAGTCTTCTGCCTCAGGACGCGTGGAGGCTTCTCCTAGGTCAAGCATATTTATTTCTGACTTTTTTGTCTTTATTCCATTAGGTTATGCAACCCTAACCAATGGAATGGAATGGGTATTTATAGGTTTTTCTGGAAAGTAGTCATGTGCAAGGCACATGCTTTCATGGAAATTCCAAAAATACCCTTTAGTCATTAGAATAATGCCCATATTGCCTTGTCCTTCTAGCCACCAATCCAATCCCTCAATTAATTTCCAAAACGAGCAGCCTCCACGAGTCTTCTGCCTCTAGACGCGTGGAGGCTTCTTCTAGGTCTAGCACAATTATTTCTGACTTTTTCGTCTTTATTCCATTAGGTTAGGCTTCTCCCTAACCAATGGAATGGAATGGGTATTTATAGGTTTTTCTGGAAAGTAGTCATGTGCAAGGCACATGCTTTCAGGGAAATTTCAAAAATACCCTTTAGTCATTAGAATAATGCCCATATTGCCTTGTCCTTCTAGCTACCAATCTAATCCCTCAATTAATTTCCAAAACGAGCAGCCTCCACGAGTCTTCTGCCTCTAGACGCGTGGAGGCTTCTCCTAGGTCTAGCACAATTATTTCTGACTTTTTCGTCTTTATTCCATTAGGTTATGCAACCCTAATTTGCACATTTAATGAGGCCGTGGAACCCTAATTGTGCATTTAATTCAATTAGGTCATGTGAACTCTAATTTTGCACTTGGGCCCACATTTGCCCCCTGTGCGGGAGTCGCATTCCCTAATAGACGATCGCGCAAGAATACTTCAAGAATTTGAACGATTTTGTTGGACTTCACTTTACAAGTCTTGAAGATAATGGTCCTAGTAGAGGAAACCCCTAGAGAGCCAAACCCTTAAGGTTAAACCCTATGGAGGCAAAACCTAGCAGGGCTCTACCTTGGACCTATTGGGAATTCCTCCAAAAATATGTCCATAGCTTGCCAAAATTTATTTCTTTATTTTTTCCTGGAACAAGAGAAATGATCAAATAAAATAAAATTTAATAAAATCTTTCTTTTGGTAAATCAAATCTTTCCCTCTTTTACCAAATCAGAACTTAATTAATTTTATTTTTCGAAAATCAAATCAAATCTTAATCTTATTTTGGAAATAAAATCAAAGCTTTCTTTGAAGGAAATAAATCAAATCATTCTTTATTTTGGAAATAAACCAAATCTTTCTTTATTTGAAAGAAAAAGATTTTATTTATTTACTTTTATATATATATATATATATATATATATATATATATTATCATCATCTATATATATATAAATAATCCATTTTCGAAAATTACCCCTTGTTGGGAATAAAATTAAATCTTCTTTATATTTGATTTTGAAGATAAGATCCTTCCTTATTATCATTAAGAAAGAAAAATCAAACATATAATTCGAAATTTCCCTTTGTTAGGAATAAAATCAAATTTTTTTTTTCATATTTAGAAAATAATTCCTTTATATACTTTTATTTTGAAATAAATTCAAATATACTTATCTTTTGGAAATCAGCTTGAATCCTTCCCTTAATGGAAAAAGAGTGATTGCTTCCATTTTCGTTTCAAGCACACTTCGGGGCTATACATGTATTCATATGTATGTATCTCCCAAGCCTATTCACGCCTCCTTGCTTATCTTGCTTCATTTTGGATTTTCTTTCTTTCTACGAGTCAGGAAGATCCTCAAGGGAGCAGCAAGAAGACATTCATCAATCCGAGCGAGGGGTAACAATGAGGATTTCATCCTATAGGGCCAAACCCTATGGGGAACCCGAGCCTTGGAGCTTCATTCCTTCTTTCTATTTTTCTTGACTTGCTTCCTCTATTTCTCTTTTTTTTATTTCAGGCAATTGTAGTCTTTCTGTGCTTCCGAGCCCCATCACCATGATCATATCTTGGTTTTTTCCCTCAGAATTCATCAGAGAAAGGCTATAATTTTCACGGCGAAGGAGCACTCATTCCAAGAAATTTATTTGTGGAGCAACAGGACCTCATCAAAGGAATAAAGAGAGGGAACAACCTCAAGGGGCCGAACCTTAGGGGGCCGAACCCTAGGGGGCTGAACCCTAGGGGGGCGAAACCTATACAATTTTTTTTCAGGACTCCCCAATCTTTCTTTTGTCTTTCGACCCCCATTACCTTGATTACATCTTGGTTTTTTCCCTCGGATAATAAAGAAAGACTTGACGTTTCGTCCACGAAGAACACGAAGGAAAAAAAAAATGCTCTAGATGCAGTAAAATCCCTCTAGATGGCCAAATCCCTAGGAGACCGAACCCTAGGGGGGCTGAACCCTAGGGGGAAATCTATGTTTTGGGCGAAAAAATGAAGTTCAGGACGAGCGGTTACTATTTGGACCTTAACTTTTGATCGGTTTGGAGTTTTGGGGCCCGTAATATATCAAAATGACCGTATCAATGAGCCCTCCAAAATTCATCACTATGCAATGACATATGCCATTATAAGTCCAAAAAAAGGCTCCGAAGGATACCTTTTGACCGTCCGAAGTTTTTTTGAAAATTTTTGGGAATTTTCTTCTTGCATAAATGTACTCCCTAACTCTTTTTGACATTGTTTCATCTTTTTTTCAGGTGTTTTGAAGCTTTAATCTCAGACATTCCTCTTTGTCATGGTGAACACTTTGAGCTCAAGCACTTTATATGACGTCCCTTCCTTGCTTGTTTAGATCCCTTATGCTGAACTCTTTTTTTCTTGCAGGTCCTCCCTCTTGAACATTCTGCATACTTGGGAATAACCAAGGAGGCCCCGTTTCTCAATGATTGGGAAAGGGCTCCCATCCTTTGGTCTTTTTCGTCGTCTTTTGGAAGCAAGTCCAAAATTATGCCCGTACAACTTTTCCTCCACCATAGAAGGAAGACTTGTTTCTATATCCAACGGCTTGTGGAAGTTGGGATGACTTCTTGTTTGATTTAACTAACCACCTTCAAGAATAGTAACATTGGATCGACTAGCTACTTGGGAATACTTATTATGTGGATAGCTGACATTCTTTTTGTATCCAGCTATGTAGGAACATTCGTATCCAATAGGACCATCGTTTTCTTCAATCTACATATTCATCACTGCTTGGGGTGAATGAACCTTTACTCTGGAGGATGTCTATGCCATCTATCGGTAAGTATTTGACCCCTGCGTGTGAGTCACGCCTTTGGTGAGATGATAGCGCAAAATATTATAAGTGTTGAAGTCTTGATTCTAGTGTCTGAACACTTCACGGGGCTTGATGTTTTGCAATCCTCGAAAACGAAAGTCCTAGGAGAGGGAACCTCTAGGGAACAAACCCTAGAAGGGAGAGCCTTAGAGGAGCTCTCCTGGGATATTTTGAAAATATTCAATCTAATCTTTCTTACCATCTCTTGAAATTTCTCTTTCTTTTGGAATCAAGAAGCCATTGAGAACCAAACATTTTGTGAAGGCCTGAAAGCCTTGAAGGCCTGATAACCTCGAAGTCCTGCTGATAGCATCGAAGATCTGTTTATAGCTTCAAAGGCCTGATAGCATTAAAGACCTAATAATAGCCTTGAAGATCTACTGAGGGCCTCGAAGACGTGCTGAGGGCCTCGAAGAGTTGCTGATGGCCTCCAAGACTTGCTGATAGCCTCGAAGACCAAGCTTTATGTATTCATGTATCTTCAATTCGAAAGGTCATGACCTTTGGATCATGAACTTTCATAGTTCTTTTCATTTCTTGTATTAGAAAATCATGTACATTTATTTCATATAAACTAACACTTGAATCTATACTTTTCTTTTCTCTTTTTTTCAAGAAATTTAAAAAAAAGCATTCAAGTATAAGTGAAAGTTTTTCAATTTATTGATAATAAAATTGCTTTTAACGAAAAGCATAACATTTCATATAATAAATCTTACTTTTGTCGGTGAAAGAATAACGTTCACCACTTTTAGAGATAAAGTGTAACTTTTTCGGGGTTGAGGGCTTATACTCAGGGGCCTCAATTACTTTTTTTTAGAGTTGAAAGTATAACTTTTCGGGGGGCTTATAGTCAGGTGCCTCATTCACTTTTTGATGATAAAGTGTAACACTCGGGTGCCTCGTCATTTGGGTCGTCTAATTTCTTGGCAAGTGCAGTCTATGAGGACTTGAAAATGGGTGCCTCGTCACTTGGGGCGTCCAATATTTTGACAAGTGAAGTCTATGAGGACTTGAAATCGGGTGCCTCGTCTCCTGGGTCATCCAATATCTTGGCACGTGCAGTCTACGAGGACTTGAAATCGGGTTCCTCGTCACTTGGGTCATCCAATTTCTTGGAAAGTGCAGTCTACGAGGACTTGACCACCGTTTAGAGTGGACCACCATCTTAGGTGGTTTTTTTAGTCGTTAATTCTTGAGCCTCCTTCCTTGGTCATCCAATTTACTTGGCAAGAGATATTCCTAAGGAATTAAACCACCATTTTTGATGGACCACCATCTTGGATGGATTTTTAATTCATCTGTAATTTAGAGTTTTTTCGATGGTACGTAGATCCAATATTTGAGTTCTCGACTTCCGGGACTGCATCATGGGTGATGGTGTTGCACATTTCTTTTCCTAGCTCAATCTCCCCGGCCGCCAATTTCTCATGGTATATCCTTCGCAGACTGTAACAGTCAATAGTGGAATGCCCTGCGTATTGGTGGTATACACAGAAGTCTGATCTTCTTTTCATTCCTTCCGTTACAACCGACCGGGGCCTTGGAGGTTTCACCACTCCGTGCTCGACCCATTGTTCGTACAGGCTCCTGAATGCCTTCTCGCTACATGTGATAGCCTCCAGAACTGGAATTATTGTATACTTGTCCCCATGCTTTTCTCTGCTTCCTTCAAATTTCTCATTCTTCTCCCTCTTGCCTCCCTGTAGTTTTGACTGAGAATCCACCAAAGCCACAGTTGTTGTCATCTTGCTCTTTCATGTATACATTGCATGGCCGGTGGGAAATGTCATGATTCCCCCTAAGTCTTGTGCAAAAGATGAGAGGGTCGCAAATGAATCACACGCCTTGGTAATGAGGTGGGGCTTGAAGCCATCTAAAGCACCATTGTTGCATATGCTAACCAAATTCTTTTCTTCAATTAGTTCTACACACTTCTGTGTTTGGGCCCTGAACCTTTCCATGTAATCTGAAAGCTCCTCGTTTGGCTTCTGCTTGAATTGCATGAGCTCTACGATTGTTACTTGTTTCTATACATAAAAAAATTTCTTAAAAAATTGTAATTTTAGATCATCCCAATCATGGACTGATCCCTTCTCCAAGTTATAGTACCAATTGAAGGCATTATCCATCAAAGTCTTGTTAAATTCTCTCATCAACAAATTGTGATTGTACCTTTCATCATATCCTATCAAAAGAGACATTGACCCTACGAACCTGGCAATGTGTTCCCTGGCATTTCCTTTCTCCCTATTATATTTTGGAAATTGCGGGGGATGCTCGATATACCCTGCCGAATAGGGTTGTCTCCGAATATGTGTCGGGTAAGGTGGAGTAAAGTCTAACTCCTTAGGTCGGGATGTTTGCCTATGAAGTTGATTGATCACATCGATCATATTATCCTTTGTCATATATTGGCTCGCGGTATGGACTCTCTGTGGTATAGAAATTGGATGATGTACACTGACATCATGTAAATTTTGTATCAGTTGTGCTTGTGGGCTGGTTCATTGAACGAGGCTTGGGATGGTTGACATCTGTACTTGTGAAAATACAGGGATAGTGGTCGGAATGATGTTTGTCTTAGGCTGGATGACTTCCAATCTGGGTTATGGCGCGTCACCCCTATTCTGAGGTTCAAAGTGGATGATTGGGATGGACTGATTCTCCATCAATGGAGGTGCTGTTTGATTCTCCTTATTGTTGTTATCGTTGTTGTTGTCCTCCACTTCTGTCGGTTCTCCTTGTGAATTGTCTGGGAACATGGCCTTGAAAGCGGGAATCTGCATCAACTGCTGGCGGAAATTTCCCATTTCTTCTTGCTTCCTCTGCATCTCCAACATCATAGCCATCATCATCCCTTGTTCTTCCCATGCTTCCTTCAACGCCTTGAGCATCTCCAGTTGCACAGCATTTGTCTGCTCTCCGCTTTCTTCCTC
The DNA here is from genome assembly GCA_020205505.1 of Panax japonicus. NCBI lineage: Eukaryota > Viridiplantae > Streptophyta > Magnoliopsida > Apiales > Araliaceae > Panax > Panax japonicus. The sequence goes on from CM035107.1 coordinate 49,914,585, forward strand.
TCTTTGCCTTCCCGCGCATGTCTGCCTGACATTCGCTGGTTGTTGATCAGCCATGTATGGTGATGTTGAACTTCTTTCCGATGCGTCTTCAAGGATAGGTTGATCGAGATTTAGATTCACGCCTTGGAAATCTTAATTTTCTTGCCTTGGAACTGGACCCGGTGAGGTAATGATATTTGTTGGTAAAGATCTTCCTGTTGATCTCCCACTTCGAGTTGTGGGCATACCCTTCACGAATTCTACACCTCCCCAGCAGAGTCGCCAAAAGAATGTGGGCAAGGAAATTGTGCCTTGCTAGTTAGGGTTTCGTGTTGGTTGTGGAGGAGAGAAATCCATGAAGAGCACAAAATTGATTGATTGATTGAAGAGGGGAGAACGACAGGTGGGCGATTATTCCAACGACGCATGGCAGAACCCCTAGAATCCGGAAACCGTGTTAGGGTTATTGGGATTCCAAGAGCCTTGTTGTTGATTCCTTTGAGTTGAGAGAGAGTATACAAACCCTTTTAGTGCTTTTAGATGGAATATCCAAGCCTTAAGTCACCAAAAGAGTTCAAGTCTTGTGTCTCTAGAGAGGTCCCCTTCCTAATAACATGGAATGGGTATTTATAGGGTTTTTTGGAAAGTAGTCATGTGCAAGGCACATGCTTTCAGGAAAATTCCAGAAATACCCTTTAGTCATTAGAATAATGCCCATATTGCCTTGTCCTTCTAGCCACCAATCCAATCCCTCAATCAATTCCTAAAACGAGCCGCCTCCACGAGTCTTTTGCCTTGGGATGCGTGGAGGCTTCTCTCAGGTCTAGCACATTTATTTCTGACTTTTCCCTCTTTATTCCATTAAGTTATGCAACCCTAATTTGCACATTTAATGAGCTCGTGGAACCCTGATTGTGCATTTAATTCAATTAGGTCATGTGAACCCTAATTTTACACTTGAGCCCACACATAAATTCATATAATAAAATAAATAATTATTATAATAATTCTAAGAATCATTTCATATATTATTTAAATAATATATAATCATATTTTTATAGAAAATAAATAATAAAAACATTTCTACTATATTAATTATTATAAGAATATACTTTATAATAATCAATAATTCTAAAATAAAATTATTTGTAAATATTCATTTAATAACTGTATTTTTATTTATCACATAAATACATATACACGGTGAGGTAATGATATTTGTTGGTAAAGATCTTCCTGTTGATCTCCCACTTCGAGTTGTGGGCATACCCTTCACGAATTCTACACCTCCCCAGCAGAGTCGCCAAAAGAATGTGGGCAAGGAAATTGTGCCTTGCTAGTTAGGGTTTCGTGTTGGTTGTGGAGGAGAGAAATCCATGAAGAGCACAAAATTGATTGATTGATTGAAGAGGGGAGAACGACAGGTGGGCGATTATTCCAACGACGCATGGCAGAACCCCTAGAATCCGGAAACCGTGTTAGGGTTATTGGGATTCCAAGAGCCTTGTTGTTGATTCCTTTGAGTTGAGAGAGAGTATACAAACCCTTTTAGTGCTTTTAGATGGAATATCCAAGCCTTAAGTCACCAAAAGAGTTCAAGTCTTGTGTCTCTAGAGAGGTCCCCTTCCTAATAACATGGAATGGGTATTTATAGGGTTTTTTGGAAAGTAGTCATGTGCAAGGCACATGCTTTCAGGAAAATTCCAGAAATACCCTTTAGTCATTAGAATAATGCCCATATTGCCTTGTCCTTCTAGCCACCAATCCAATCCCTCAATCAATTCCTAAAACGAGCCGCCTCCACGAGTCTTTTGCCTTGGGATGCGTGGAGGCTTCTCTCAGGTCTAGCACATTTATTTCTGACTTTTCCCTCTTTATTCCATTAAGTTATGCAACCCTAATTTGCACATTTAATGAGCTCGTGGAACCCTGATTGTGCATTTAATTCAATTAGGTCATGTGAACCCTAATTTTACACTTGAGCCCACACATAAATTCATATAATAAAATAAATAATTATTATAATAATTCTAAGAATCATTTCATATATTATTTAAATAATATATAATCATATTTTTATAGAAAATAAATAATAAAAACATTTCTACTATATTAATTATTATAAGAATATACTTTATAATAATCAATAATTCTAAAATAAAATTATTTGTAAATATTCATTTAATAACTGTATTTTTATTTATCACATAAATACATATACACAGTATCTTGTACAAATCCTCATCTTTAAAATAAAAATAAATTATACGTAAATTTTCTGATTTAATTTTTATAGAAAATATCGGGTTGTTACATTCACGCTCCCTTATAAAGATTCCGTCCCCGGAATCACCGTTTTAAAACATATACATACTAGGGTACATAGCATACATAATCATTGCAAGTAGATCTTGATCAAAATTGATCGAACTGATCTTTAACTATTCAGCATAAAGATTATCTATCTGCTTATACGAAAAATTGATTTCTAATAGAACTCAATTTCATCCTTCAAAATAATTTATAAAATAATTTACTATATATAAGAAAATAATATAGAAGAAAATAAAATTGATTAGATTAATACCTAGAGTTGCATCCCCGACTGCTACAATTTCTTGAACGGTCATGTTGAAGACGCTTGCAGTTGATTTCATTGGTTTGATTGTTGATGTTGGTACCGTCGTCGCCAATGTCCTGCTTCCTTTTCTTTGTTTGCATATTATTTTCCTCCCTTCTCCTTCTTGGACAGTCTTCCACCTTATATTCCATTGATTCACACTTAAAACACACAGACTTTCCCTTTATCTCCTTTCCTTGTATCGTATAGGTGACAAAACTATCTTTTGCCCCTTTGTTACCCTAGCTATCACAAATGCTTACACCGGGTCAGTTGATCCTCTAAATCCTGGTGGTCTGCTTGCCTTGAAGTCTTTGACGTTCGTTGATCGATTATCTGGCTGATCTTTTCGCAGCTGGTATTCCGTTTTGCATAGCTTAATCGTCCATATTCGCAAAATTCTGTATCAAATCTGGTTGTCCTCCAGCTTTTTTTTGACAGCTTCTTTTGCCCTTTAGTTTCATTTTCGTCTTAGCGACATTATCATAAATTATTCTTATTAACTTACATTCTAAACCTTATCGTATACGCTTAACATATAACACAAAACTTTCTATTCGAATAATCATGTACTCAAAATATTAGATTTTGAAAATTTAGTTTTCTGCATTAACCAGTACTCATATAATTAACTATTATCTTTATACCAACTTATTTCATTAATCCATCATAGACTCATATTCATAACACTTGACATACCAAAGCACATGCTGCTTTAAACATCCGCTATCCCTTTGTGACTCAAAAGTCAGGAATCGCTGCCACAACTTATATAAAATTTGAAAAATATTACCTTATATAGACATAACTATCATATACACTACATACCATCATACGTAATCCAGTAATACTAATACTACTTATTTTCTTACACCTTCAATAAGGATCAGTTGCTTAGTATTCTATATATTCCCATCATCCTCAATAATCCATTCACACCTAATTATACTTAGTTCGTCCAACTTACAACACATTATGAGTTTAGGAACTCACCACAAACATATGAGTTTAAGAACCCAACATTGACCACATATTCTTTAACTATACTCTACCTATCAGTTATACTATCGTTTCAGGGTCCAGTACTATACTTTCCAAAATAACCACCTCATTAAGGTAGCTTTCAATGTGAGCCTCTATTTCAGCTATTGGCTCAGTTATGGAGGTTGACTTCTTCTTTACGATTTGAGGGTGTCTTAATCCTTTTCTATCTGACATCTACACATCTAAGTTATCCTGATTATCAACTAATAAATACACACAACAATTAATAGTTTTATATAAGTTATCTTTTATTTGATTTGACGATGAACTTATTCAATTCATCTCTCTTTTTAAACTCTATATGAGTTATTTGTATTTTCAACGTTTCCCTCTGTTCCAAGGTTATATCCTAAGGTCTAACCCACCTAAGGTTTTTAACCCTAAGCTCTGATACCAACTTGTAAAGCCCCCAAACTGAGGTACTTAAAACCCGAACTCGGTGCTTCACGATACCATTTCTATGAGCGGAATAATACTAATAATAATAACAATAATATAAAAATCAAACTTAACTTATATTTATCAGAGTCTAATCCCAATTACGCAACCTTTACTATAATTCTTTACATTATATATAATACATATCATTATTTTAATATAGTCTAACTATTACAAAAGATATCATTAAACATGATCTGTTTGCTTTCCTTTTCACTTGTTCTTGTCTGAACCTTCGAGTTGTTCATGCCTAGCTAAAAACATTTAAATTTAAGCAAGGATGAGCATTTGGGTGCCCAACAAGTAATAACAATTAGAAATATAATTAGCTAAAAGAAATAAATATTTTCTTTGTACATCACTTCTACAACAAATTTATAGTTATGAAGTAAACTGAACCGATAATAATAACATAACAATTCTATCTCAATTTTTTTTGAAACTAAGTATTGACTATATATATATGGTAGTCGATATACTATGAACATTGTTTTAAATTTTCGATAAGGTTAGACAGAACTTCATCTGCAAACCATCATAACTTATGGGCACGAGAGTGTACATCCCATGGACCATGTATTGATCAATACTACATTACAAGAACGATATGATCGTTCACTCTGTCCGTCTTGGACGCATAAAAGTTTTCCCTTGATCGGGATGTTCATACTTAGACTGGAATCCGAACCAAAACAATTTGATTGGATACAAACAGGTTTTATCATATTCAACGATATTTCTGAATCGGTGTCTAGCTGATCAAATAGCTTAGACGGCTTATTCAACGATCTATCAACATGTGTTTAAATACAATGATTATCCAAATGGGGACACTTGTGTAACCATATTTAAAAATTAACGAACATAATATATATCTGAATTATCATATACTAACATGTTGATAAACAATGATCGGATATATAATATATCACAATAGGGTTAATAATATAGCATAATAATAATAATATAATTCTGAAACATCTTATTCATGTCCATTGCATAAAGGAAATGCAAAGGTTAGATACTTGTCTGGTCTGCTGCTTACAATACGCAACTTAATTTTATCTTTTATATAACAACCTATCATTAATAAGATCATTTGATCGATTAGAATAATAAACTATAACACACAACACTTCTTATTGCAGTCAGCACATAACCTAATCACATTGTCACATATGTTCCACAACCATTAAATCACAAATAAACACATATCTAATCCAATTATCTAAGTCCAGATCAATTTCTGAAACTTGTCGGTGTACCGACAGCTTTATTGGGTAATTAACGAGTCTAAGACTTTATCCTATTGTTCAATATATGTAAGTATCAGTCATATTATTTTTAAATGACTTATAATAATTTTTAAACATTTATTATAATTTATCATGAATTTTCAAACACCGGAATCATTATTAAATGATTTAAATATTAAACAATTCTATTATCATTAATATTTAATTAATAGTAAACCATTAATGAAACCATTGCCAAAATATCAATGTTATTTATAATAACTCAAAATACTTTTAAAGTATTAATATTACCCTTAAATAATTTTTGAAAGAATTAAAATCATTTTTAAATAATACATTAATATTAAAATATTAATGTATTATTTATCAAAATATTAAAAGTCCTTAATCATAACTTAAAATATTTTTAATACATTTATATCCTTTTTAAAAGATTTTTTAAATAAATAAAACCATTCTTAAACTATTTATTTAATATAATTATTAAATAAATCTAATATCATTTAATATTAAATTATTAATGAAATTTTCCTTTGAATATCAAAAGTTATAATTTATAACTTAAAAATATCTTTAAACACTTTATTTTCATTTTAAATGATTTTTATAATATTAAAATTATTTTTAAACTAATTTATTTAATATAATTATTAAATGATTCTAATATCATTAATAGTAAATAATTAATGAAATTTACCTTTAAATATTGAAAGTTAAAATTTATAACTAAAAATATTTTTAAAATCTTTATTTTCATTTAAAATGATTTTTCTAATATTAAAATCATTTTTAAACTAATTTATTTAATATAAGTATTAAATAAATCTAATATCATTAATATTAAAATATTAATATTTTTCATGGCAAAATATCAAAAGTTATATTTTATAACTTAAAATATTTTTATAACCTTTATATAATTTTTATATAATTTTTAAATCATTAATTTTATTTTCTATAATTTATTTAATGCATTTATTAAATAACTTAATTATCCTTAATATTAATTTATTAATGAAATTTCATCCCAAAATATTAAAAGTTACATTTATAACTCAAAAATATTTTAAAACACTTTATGTTTATTTAAAATGATTTTTATAATATTAAAATCATTTTTCTCTAATTTATATAATACACTAATTAAATAAACTAAATATCATTAATATTCAAATAATTATAAATATTAATAAAAAATGTCCCAAATAATTAAAAGTTATTTTTCATAATTTAAAATAATTTTTAAAACTATGTTTGTAATTTTTAGAATTTATTTTCTATTTTTAATCATTTTTAGGAATTTCAGAAAATAAAAATAAAGGAAACCGTCGCTATTGGCTATAGCGACACATTTCTGTCGTGATAGGTGTTCTTGAGGCTCAAGAACACTGACAGTCAGTGTTCATGATGCCTACTTTGACTGTTTGTAACTTGCTGGTCAGATTGGTTTTGGGCAGGGTTTTGTAATGTTCTTGTAATAGGATTGTAACACTACACAATACAACAACTAACTGAAAGTAGTATGCACATAAGCCAATCATGTTTGATGATAAAGCATATACTTTGTAACAATCTTATTCATTTATTAATAAAAAGTATTAATTTATTAAAGGCTTTTAAATTATCTACATGATGCTATTTTATAATACGTGATAAACCCATAGTTTTAAGCAATGCTTTTAGAATAATGATGATGATCATTCTAATGAGAAATAAATTCTTAGAAAGCTTAAAACTAAAATAGTTCCTAATCGTTGGATTACTAAATTGGGGATTAGTGAATCCGGATAGATTAGTACATACGTTGCTTGCTCATTGGATGAGGATGATTGATCTCATGATCATTTGTGTGGAGACACTAAAGCAAGTATGTAGGTGCTTATTAGAGAATAAGTTCACTGAACGTGGCTCGCTAAGGAATACCTAATGGAGTTTTACTTGTCTGTCAATAGGAATTCCTGTAGTGATAGTAGTACAAGTGATCCTTGGACTTGAGATCATCATAGTATCTTGTGTATGATGAGTTATACTTTGACTTATTCCTTAAGACCCTTAGGGTATATCCAAGGGTATGCTTGGGTATTATAAGTTGTACATGGAGATAATGTATGATCAATAAAGAATCTACCACTTCTAGTAAAAGAAGAGATATGTCCTATGTGATTCGATAAATGACAACCCAGTAGTCCTTGGCCAAGGCAGAATGAAATTAGAAAGGAGTTTCTAATTTGCATTATTTGGAGTTGTGCATTTAAGAGTCGAAATACATATAATTAAATAAAATAAGACTTGACAGTAATTCCATGTCTTTTATTTAATTGGGACATTGTATGGTGGAAGGATTGAATTGTACGGTAACTATTTACTCAAAGGTTCTTTTATGATTAATGTTGAAATCTATATTATCTGGAAAGTCGTTGATCGCTAGGGAGGCTTATCCCTATTGTAGAATAAATATTATTTATTTAAATAAATTATTAGTTTAATTTATTTATTTAAATAAGATTAGAATTGTTCTAATTAATTTATTCACAACCGGTTTAATATGGAGAACCTAAAGGGTCACACCATAAAAGGAAGAATAATTATTTAAGAAGTTAATGGCATAATCGTAATAATATGTTAAGTATATTTAATTTAATCTATGGTGACAGAATAAATTAAATAGCTTAATATTTATATTTAATATTTTAGAAATATTAAATATAAATTAATAAGAGGAGTCTTATTAATATTATTATAATTATTATTATTTTAATTTCTAAAAAAGTTTAGGAATTAATTTAATATAAGTACTCTCATTTATTCCTAATAAGATTAGGAGGTTAATTAATTAAAAGAGTTTAATTAATTATTCCTAATAAGATTAGGGAGACTAATTAATTAAAAGAATTTAATTAATTAAATAAAACCCAATTTCTTAATTGTTAAGGAGGGTTGCCCACATCTATAAATAAGAGGAGTCTTATTATGGGTGTGAGGTTGTTGACTTTAACAACATACGTAATTCCAATTGTTGGAGAGTACATCTCTTTTTATAGAGATAGAAAATTAGGGTTTGAGCCAAATACCCATCTTCTTGAATTCTTCTTCTTCCTTGGTGGATCACCTCTAGAGGCCAAACACTTGGGTGGCTAACGTTGATCAAAGGAAGGAACCAAACCCGGTGGATTCAAGTTGAACGCGAAAAGGATTGGAGGTGAACTTGTACCTGAGGAAGCTCGGTCTTCAAGGGTATGATTTTATTCTTTATCTTTTCGTTTAATTAATAATTGTGCATAAAGGGTGATCCGGGTTTATGGTTTGTAAAATTTTAAAACTCTGATTTTACACGCTTCCACTAATTTTATGCAATTTGATTGCGTTCTTGAATATTACAAACCTAACACTAACATGGTCATACAATATAAGAACAAGGAGATCTGTCCCTTCAAACTCATTGTTAGAGATTTCTAGGTTTTCTAGGTTACCCAGAAACCCAGTCAACCTCGAGGGTCCAAATTTAGGCTCAATTTGCTTTAGGTTCTGGTCACGATTAATGTGTTATAATGGTTTAGGGTTGTAGTCCACATAACAGAGTAAAATTATCCATCATCAGATCAGATAATAAACATCATAATCACAAGCTAGCTCCCGGTCAACCTATGTCAGAAATGGTGTTCATCACATTTCTGGAAATTCCAGAAATTTAAAATCAGAACGAAAAGGCCACTTTGACCAACGATTACTTTCATTATACTATTTATCTAAGTGATCTAAAGAATTACATGTAAAGTACATATATTAGGCTACAAACTGATAACAAAAACAACATCAAATCGTTTGATTAACTGACAGATCAGGGTGTGCAAAAATGTTGTCAGACATGATCTGGGGAAATCTGGGTTACCCAAAAATCTCCCGGTCAATGCCGGTTAACGGTCTTTGACTATCAATAACATGATATTTGTGCATCATATTATCGTGATTTAACTTGTAGAGCATAGACAACATGACAAGCTATTGATCTAAAACATAAAACATCAAACATCATGAACAAGGAAAGATCTAGAACGACTGACATTCATTGTCAGACATAAATGTTAAACTTTCCAAGAATTTTTAAAACTTCAAATCCGAGCACTTTAATGTTATGGATCTGGGATCTAACAACCCAGGTCACAAAATAACATCTTATTACAACATTAAACAACAAACAACAAGATCTAACATCAGATTATAAGATTTTTAGATTCTAGGGTTTATACCTTTATGCTTTGATTTCTTGAATATGATCCTTAGATGTGTTATGGTTATTGGTGGGGCTTGAATTCTGACTGATATAACACTAAAATTTCGCGGGACTTAGAGAGAGAAGCTCTAGGATATGAGTTTGCAAAAAAAAATGAGCAACTAATGAATTTCTCTCTCCTTGAGATTATATATTACATGTATAAAAGGTGTTGGCTGATAGATCTAGGCTGATTTGCCGGAAAGTTAATAACACAATGTCAACAATTAGGTCACCAACTCCTTATTTGGTTAAATACACAAGCAAGCCCAATAAAAAAAATCCAAATAGGGGTATTTTATTCTTTTGACTTTTGATTTTAAGGGCAACATGGTAATATGGCAAACCCTTAGGGTTTAGGGTTTGGGTTATGGTTTGAACCAATTTAGGTTTTAAAGGTAAAACTCTAGGATTTCCAAAATTAGGATTTAAAAATAAATAACAATATAGTTTCTTAAAATTGTAAATTAAGTTTTTCCTAAATTAGTTTAGGTTTCTAATGATATAAACTTACATATTAAATTTAAAGACTTACTAATTAGCATTAAAATGACTAAATTAGCAATTAACTTTTCCATTTAAAAATTAGGGTTTCAAACATAGGAATTAGGGTTTATATAAAAAAAATTAGGGTTTCCCTAATTTGAGTTAATATTTATAACTCCGATCTTTAATCACAATATCACAATTACATAATGACTTAACAAATTTATAGAGTCGTAAATGGCCTTCGAATTAGGGTTTCAAATCAATCAGGGTTCATAATTTAAATATTAGGGTTTCAAAAAAACATTAGAATTTCTAAATATTAATTAAGGTTTCTCTAATTAATATTAAATTCTATAATACACCATATATATCACATAACACTGTTATATAACAGTATTGACTTTCCCATTTGAATTTAAAAATAGGGTTAAACAAATAAATGCTAGGGTTTTGACATTATACACCACAATTGATCAATCATTGTCAGTCCAGAAATATACAGTACATATGTATAGCACTGAAAAATCAAAATATAATATTATTATATTATTATTCTCATCCATTGATAAAAATCCAAAATTAGGGTTTGGATTCCATATCTGACTTATTCTTCATATATAAAATTATTAATTAAGTTAAAATAATTAACTTAATTAATCTTGCATAAATTCATATAATAAAATAAATAATTATTATAATAATTCTAAGAATCATTTCATATATTATTTAAATAATATATAATCATATTTTCATAGAAAATAAATAATAAAAACATTTCTACTATATTAATTATTACAAGAATATACTTTATAATAATCAATAATTCTAAAATAAAATTATTTATAAATATTCATGTAATAAATATATTTTTATTTATCACATAAATACATATACACATTATCTTGTACAAATCCTCATCTTTAAAAAAAAAAAAAAGTATACGCAAAAATTTTGATTTAATTTTTATAGAAAATATCGAGTTGTTACATTCAATATAATTATTGTATGTCGAATATTAAAACGCAATATAATGCTTCTTATAAAATAAAATACTCTTATTCATTAGAATAAAAGAGTATATAAAGGGAGTGGTGTTTGTATGTATATATACTTAACATCCTCCTCCTAACTGAACTACATACTGTAAATAGGCTTCATATCCAAATAGAATTGAAAAACCTAATTTTGTAGACATGTACTATCCTATTTGGATTCAGGCAACATAATAATTAAAAATACAAGCTTGTATACCCTCCAATATATGTCTAGACCATTTCTTCAATGCTCTTAAATTAACATGCTTATGTTTTTTTTGATATCTAAGCAATATATAAAATTAATCAATACCAATAATATGATGGCTATACAAATTGACTGAAAATAAAATAAGAACTAGAGCAAACAAACTTACTGGCGTAGAGTCCCAGACGTGAAAATCTCAGTGATAAATTGATGTATCGAGGATACACTTTTTTAAAAGCCCCCTTTCCTAGAACCTCTTTATACTTCAAATTACATCACATAAATCAGATTGAGGAAAAAGTTATAATGCACTAGACTCAACTCAAAAAGCAATGAACGCATAATGATAATAACAGAAATGATAACAATGGAAAAGTTTCATTGAAATAATTTCAATGTAGAATATACATATATGAAAGAGAGAGAGAGAGAGAGAGAGAGAGAAAGGGAAGTATGTATGTATATATACGCACTGAGTACCTCTCTTCCCCTTCTTCTCTTCTCCCCCTTTCTCCCTCTTATATCTGTCTAAGCTCCCTCTTATTTTTTCTTCACCTCTGCTATTCGAGCGAATGATTGAATCTGTTAACATTAAAATTGATCAGCGACCGCCTTCAGCGACCACATGCGGTCACTAATTTTTAATGACATGGACTTATCAGCGACCGCATGCGGTCGCAGATATTAAGTGGTCGCACAAAACATTGGCGCCAACATTTTCATCCAAATTTTTGGAGGAAAATTTATACTAGAGACTACTCAGCGACCACATGCGGTCGCTGTTAAAATATAGCGACTAGAATAAATAACTGTCGCAGATGGCGGTCGCTGTTACTAATATCAGCGACCGATAGTGCAGTCGCTGATAATATTAGTCGATGTTAGGCCTTTTTCTTTTAGTGGTCGGCTTCTCTCTCTTGGTTGGGTTGACTCGTTATCGCGCTCTAATAAGTGAGCCATATTTACAACATCTGAATACAAACACAGTTTGTGAGAAATTAGGTATTGACGTATCTCATATTTCAAACCTCACAGAAACATTCGCGTCATTCTCTCCTCATTGTTAACCAGATAGGACGCAAACCGGGATAACTCAGAAAATTTATCCTCGTACTAAGACACAATCATATTGTTTTGCTCCAGTTTGATAAACTCCACCTCTTTCATGTGACAAATACTTTCGAGAAAGTACTTATCGTTGAATAGTTCTTGGAACTTCTCCCAAGACATCTTCAGTGCGGGAGGTTGGGTACGCTTTACAGATTCCCACCAGTAATTTGCCTCTCCTCGCAACATGAAGGTGGCAAAGGGAACCTTTTTCTCCTCGGAGCATCCCAAGACATCAAATATCTTGGTGATCTACTTTATCCATGTCCCCGCCTTAAGTGGTTTTGGCTATCCCAAAAACTCTTGTGGTCCCAGCTCTTTGAACTGCTTAGCAATAACCATCCGAAAGTTGCCACTGTTTCTACCTACATTTTGAACAGGAGTTGTTCTCGCCTGATGTTTCATGAATTGCATAGAGCCTCTGAACATCCAACCATTCATCATTTGGTCAGTGTTGTTGTTTTCTTGAGGATTATTACCTTCCTGATACACATTATCTTGTGTATTGATCGTTGGTGATTCAACGGTCTCATGTGCTCCATTGCTTATCTCAACATTCTCAGATGTCATTTTCAAACACTTCCGCAAATTAATGGTTAATTGACATGCCACATATTATCCCTATATTCTGACCGACCGATCGATTAAATAATAAAATAAGCTTAAGTAGATCATACTAGCGAAGGATTTCTCCATCTTTCCCCCTAGTTCTAGTCTCACATTTTAGCCAGGGATCATATATCCCTTAGCTTTGATACCAACTGTGATGCCCCCAAAATAGGTATACATCGCCTATTCTGAGTCGCCAAATACATGGTACATAATTTAAATACTACCTTGTAATAACCTGATATTTTCTATATAAATAAATAAGAAATTTGCATATATATTTTTTTTAATTTTAAAGGTGGGAATACGTGCAAAGTAATGTGTATGTATATATGTGATAAATAAAATTTATTTATTACATGAATAATTTCAAATAATTTTATTTTAGAATTATTGATCATTATAAAGTATATTCTTATAATAATTAATTTTATAGTAGAAATGTTTTTATTATTTATTTTCCATGAAAATATGATTTTTGTATTATTTAAAATATATATGAAATGATTATTGAAATTATTATAATTACTATTTTATTATATGAATTTTAATTCAGATTATTAGGTTAATTATTTTAACTTAATTAATAATGTTATATATGAAAGATAAATCAGATATGGAATCCAAATCCTAATTTTGGATTTTGAGCAATGAATAAGAATAATAATATTATATTAAATATAATATTATTTTTCAGTGCTATAAATATATATTGTATGTGTGTATTGATAATAGTTGGTCAATTATGGTGTATAATGTCAATACCTAATATTAATTTGTTAAACCCTATTTATTAAACTCAATTATGAGTTCAAGGCTGTGTAGCAATGGTGTTATATGATTTATGTTATGTATTATTAGATTGAATGTTAATTAGAGAAAATCCTAATTAATATTTGAAAACCTTAATTGTTAAAAACCCTAAATTTTAAATTAGTAACCCTAATTGCTAATTGTAAGCTATAATGCTAATTATGGGATCTTAAACCCTAAATGTTCAAGAATGGTAATTAGAAAACAAATTATAATTAGTAAACTCTAAATTATATTTTTAAGAAACTAATTTTTTATTTTTATTTAAAAAAACCCTAAATCAAATCCTAGAAACCCATTTTTGGAAAAACACCCTAAGGGTTTGCCAAATTTACAAATTTTCCATTTAAATTTCTAGCAAAATTACCATTATACCCTTTTTGTCCCATTATTGAATTATTGCTAGCAAATCTTGTCATATCTCGGCAAGTCATCAACCTAGTCTAGTTATGAGCTACAAATCTCCAGCACGTCAGCAGTATTTAGCTGCATACATTGCATCTATATAAAATATATATAGAGATTAAGAGAGAGAAAAATCATTTCTAAGCCTCTTTTATGACCAAATTCCCAACAAAGCTCTCTCTCAAAAACCTCCAAAATTGAGTAGTGGATCAGTCCCACATCAAGCTCCTAGATCACCCATAACAGATCAAGAAGCCAAGAATCAAAAGTTTGTTCATAGAAGGTATAAACCTAAACCTAAAATCTGAACTTTGATCATATGTTTGATGTTAGTTTTTTGTGTGTTAAACATGTTATATGTAGTATATTTAAGTGATCTGGGTTGATAGATGTTAGATCCATAACATCCATAGGCTCAGATCTAGTGTTTTATAAAATCTGGAAATTTTTGCTTTTGTGTCTGACAGTCAAATGTCAGTCCTGTAGATATGTGCTTGTTTATTCTTTTGGTGATTTAAATGTTTTCTAATTGATGATGTTTTGACTTGTCTATTGTTCACAAAATGTTCTCTGTTAGTTTTTCTACACAGCCCGACGTCTAGACCACCCATATCATCAACATATTTGTCTATATAAGGCCATCAATACCGTTGACCGACCATGACCTTATTTTCTGGGAATCCCAGAAACGTGAAGAACAACTCTGTCAAGCTTTTCTAAAGCTTAGATCTTTCTGTTGTGATATGATTTGGTCATAAAACGTGTTTAGAGTTGTAATACTACATTAGTACTACAAAATTAACTCAATTTCAAACCCAGAAACATTTAGATCTGACAATTATCATCGATCAAAGTAGGCTACTCGAATACTGGCTTTGAAGATCTAGGTTCCTCAAGAACACCTAAGGCGACACTTACTGTCACCAAAGGCTTTAGCGACAGACTTATTAGTTTTAATTAATTTAATTTCTTAAAATCATTTAAAAATAGTAAATAATTTCTGAAAATTCTAAAAATAGTTTTAAAAATTATTTAAGTTATAAAAATTAACTTTTAATAAAATTTTTATAAATATTAATATTTACTTGGATATTATTGATATTTTATTTATTTAATAAATGCAATAAATAAATTAATTAAAAATAATTTTATTATATTAAAAATCATTTTAAATGATAAAAAGGTATTTAATAATATTTTAAGTTATAAAATATAACTTTTAATATTTTAAGACAAAATTTATTAATTATTTAATATTAATGATATTAAATTTATTTAATAATTATATTAAATTAATCAATTAAAATGATTTTAATATTATAAAAATCATTCTAAATTAAAATAAATAGTTTAAAAATATTTTAAGTTATAAAATATAACTTTCCATATCTAAAGTTAAATTTCATTCATAATTTAATATTAAACGATATTTGATTTATTTAATAAATATTAAATAAATAGTTTTAAAATAGTTTTATTAATTTAAAAAAATCATTTAAAAGGAAATAAATGAATTAAAGATATTTTAAGTTATAATAAATGACTTTTAATATTTTGATAAATAATAAATTAATATTCTAATATTAATGGTAAACATTTAATAATGATTTTAAATGTTTTAAAAATCATTTAAGGGTAATATTAATGTTTTAAAAATACTTTGAGTTATTATAAATAACTTTAATATTTTGGTAATGGTTTCATTAATAATTTAATATTAATTAAATTTTAATGATAATATAATTATTTAATATTTAAATCATTTAATAATAATTTAAGTGTTTGAAAATTAATGATAAATTATAATAATTATTTAAAAATTATTATAAGGCTATGAAAAATAATTTGACAGATATTCAAAATATCTAAACGAATATTGAACTGCACGATAGAGTCTTAGAATCGATAATTACCCGATAAAGCCGTCGGTATACCGAAATATTTCAGAAATTGATTTGGACTTAGATAATTTGTTTAGATACGTATTTGTTTGTGATGCAATGACTGTTAAACATAGGTAACAATGTGAATAGGTTATGTGCTGACTGCAATTACGTAAGACCCCAACTTTTATGAATAAAGAATAATTTTCTCAAAATATATTTTTGAATATTATGGTGTGGATTTGATATAATGTTATAATTGTGGGTAATATTTATAAATTTTGCAAAGTAAGCAAGTGGTTATATAATATTCGATTGGTCGGGGAATATTTATTTTAACAGGGAATATTCGTACGATGACACAATCATTGGTGGACCCCACAACGGAAGTATTATCGTAGTTAGAAAATGACAGAATTATCTTTTTATAAAAATAACGGCGAAAGTGTTACCATTAAAATTGTTGAACTACTTGGTAGTAAAAGTACAGTAATACGTGTGGTTGCATAGTAGCATACGGTATTAATTATTGATGTTTCTATGAGACGTCACTCAGTTATACTCAATTATTGCTACAGTAATTGCTGCATCATATCTCTCATGTTATTGATTCAGTTATTGTCTCAGTATCATCTGCATAATATTTATTATTATTAAATCAATAATTGAGACAAAAAAAGTTATTCATATTATTATTTGCAATATTGACAATGTCTAGAAGTTCTGTCAAGGAGTGGTTTGGTCACCTAATTACGCGCTAATAAGGAGAAATCCTTATCAGAAAGTTCCCTCTTTCCTGGAAATAACCTGGTTGTTAAATATTGTGAGTTATAATATTAATGATGAATAAGTTGTGTTGATTAAAGATGAAATTAATAGTTCCATTGTGTTGGGATTATTAGTTTTAGTGGAATTCAATATTTATTTCGATAATAATTGATGTCTGGAGGTTATATTGACCAATCGGGTAATTAATCGGAAAAATGAAAAATTAATTGTTATTATTTCACATGCTTATAACTATTTGTTCACATTTATGTACTATTAATTCACATTCATGATAATACTTGCATGACTAAATTAAAAATGGAGGTATAGTTGAAGGTACTATACTGTAATTAGTTTTTTCACATGATTATACTATTGAGTCACATGAATGAACTATTGATTCACATTCATGATAATACTTGCAGGACTAAATTAAAAATGAAGAAATAGAGGAAGGTACTATACTGTAATATTTCGAGCCCCAAAACGTGCAATTATCAAAACTATATTTTCCTATAAATAGAAGCTCATTCTTCCTTCATTTTTCACCGGCAAAACTATGATTTTCACCACTAAACTTGACACTTTTTACTTAATACACCACTTAACTTTTAATTTTTTAGATTATCCCATTAAACTAATTAAATTTTTTTAATTGGGTCATTCCGTCCAAAATAGTTGACAGACGTTAAAGTGGCGCTGATGTGACAAAAAAATAAAAAAAATTGCTTATGTGGCAAAAAAAAATCAAAAAATTTTTTTTTTAAAAAAATTTAACATTTTAAAGTTTTAAAAATAACAAAAACATAATAAAATACAACAAAAAATTAAAAAAAAGATTTTTTTTAAATATATTGTTTTTGAAAAACAGATTTTTTTTTAAAAAAAAATAGAATTCTATAAAAATATTTTTTTTTTAAAAACAGTTTTTTCAAAAAATCAAATTTATTTTTAAAACAGATTTTTTTTAAAAAAAATGGAACTTTTTTTAAAAAAAATAGATTTTTCAAAAAAGTAGAACTTTTTTTTAAAATATTGATTTTAAATTATTTTTTAAAAAAATCTATAAAAAATGAATTTTTTTTAAAACAATTGTTTTTTAAAAAAAAGTATATTTTTTTAATAAAAAAGATTTTTTAAAAAAAGAATTTTTTGAAAAAATAGATTTAAAAAAAATAGAATTCTAAAAAAAATATACTTTTATTAAAAAACATATTTTTTATAAAAAAATAGAGTTTTTTTAAAAACAGCTTTTTAAATAGATTTTAAAAAAATAGAATTTGTAAAAAACGGTAGAAATTTTTTTAAACAGATTTTTAAAAAACGGTAGAAATTTTTTAAAAAATTTTCACATTTTTTATTAAAATAGAATTTATAAGATTTTTAAAAAACGGTAGAAATTTTTTTAAACATATTTTTTAAAAAAGCTGTTTTTAAAAAATTTCTATTTTTTTTAAATTTTTTTTAAATAAATATGTTTTTTTTAAAAAGTATATTTTTTTAGAATTCTATTTTTTAAAAATCTATTTTTTTTAAAAAATATATTTTTTGAATTTTTTTTTAAAAAAATATATTTTAAAAAGTTCCATTTTTAAAAAAAACTATTTTTTAAAAATTCTCTTTTTTAAAAAATCTATTTTTTATAAAAAAAACTATTTTAAAGAATTTTCAACTTTTTTATAAAAAAATATGCTTTTTTAAAAAATTATATTTTTTTAGAATTCTATTTTTTAAAAATATGTTTCTTTAAAAAATTGATTTTTTGAAAAAACTATTTTAAAAAAATCTTTTTTTAAAAAAATATTTTTTTAAAAAAAATATTTTTTTAAAAAAGTCCAGTTTTTTAAAAATTCTATTTTTTTAAAAAAATATGTTTTTTTAAAAAATATATTTTTTAGAATTCTATTTTTTTTAAAAATCTATTTTTTTAAAAAACTATTTTCTTTTAAAATAAGCTGTTTTTAAAAAAATTCATTTTTTTATAGAATTCTATTTTTTTTAAAAATCTGTTTTTAAAAAACAAAAATTAGAATTCTATTTTTTTTTTAAAATCTGTTTTAAAAAACATATATATATTTTTTAAAAAAATCTATTTTTAAATTTTTTTGTTGTATTTAATTATGCTTTTGTTATTTTTAAAACTTTAAAATGTTAATGTTTTTTTTAAAATATGTTTTTGATTTTGTTTTGCCACATCAGCGCCATGTCAGCACTGCGTCAGCGCCACTTTAACGTCTGTCAACTATTTTGGACGGAATGACCCAATTAAATTTTTTTAATTAGTTTAATGGGGTAATCCAAAAAATTAAAAGTTCAGTGGTGTATTAAGTAAAATGTGCCAAGTTTAGTGGTGAAAATCATAGTTTTGCCATTTTTCACCAATTCACAAAAGCTTTAGAGCAATTATTATAGAGAGAAATTATAGAGAGAAAGAAGAAGAGAAGTCTGCTACCTCACTATTCCAGTATCCAGTTTTTTTAAAGTAAGGGGTATTATTTCTTTCGTATTCATTAAGAGAGTTATTTTCTTTCAGTACTCTTAAGGGTTGTTATTCCATTCTTTATTATTATGTTGGAATAACCTGTCTATGCGAAGTACCGTATACATGGTGAAATTCTTCTGTTATTCCATTCTTTATTATTCTGTTGGAATATCCTGTCTGTGCGGTCTATCGCATGCCTGGTGAATTCTGTTGTTATTCCATTCTTTATTATTCTGTTGGAATATCCTGTCTGTGCGGATTATGCATAACCTGGTTCCATTCTTTATTATTGTGTTAGAACATTAAGCTGTCTACGTGGATTACCGCATGGCGGCAAAAATCCATTTATGGATACTCAGATGATTAAAGTTTTGGCTTCTATACTCCATGAAATTAGTGGAATATCCTTGATATTTGTGCTTCATCCAGTATCTTTTCATAGAAATATTCTTCTAAGCATTCTTAAATTTTACTCCACAAAGCAGTATCATGTTGACAATTTGGACGTTATTGATTTTTGGATAAATTAAATTATAAATCTTTACAAATTCATCCTTGAACTTGTTTTATTGAATTCTTATATCATTGTCATCATCCTCATGTTTATAATATATTGAAAGTCATCTGTGGCCTGTAGTGCATGGATGGACTTGGTATGATTATGACCAGGGATTATTCGGTATAATCATGACCATAATGTTACAAATGATGTGGTAAAAGTCCTCATTGGTCGTAGTGCATTGATGGACAGTTGTTGGCATGATCATGACCATTGATGAATACACGAATATCCTTGGCGCGTAGTGCATGGATAATTTATGGTCGTGATACTAATGAATATCCTTGGTCGTAGTGCAGGGATGATGTGGTTTATTTATTAACTTGAGTATCAGCGATAAAAGTGATGAAAAACCTTTTAAATCATAGAAGATGGTAGATTTTACTCTTTACTTGACTCTTCTAATGGATTGCTTGTTCCACTGTAGTTAAACTTGATGTTTATTATATTTTATCCATTTAACACTGTTGAAGGCTAATGATAATTTATTCTGCATTATCGTAGTCATAATATTTCTTACTGGCTAGTTGAGCTCACCCTTTATTTCACTGTTCTCTTCAGGAAATGAGAACGTAGCCGGGACTAGTCGGGGAACAGAGTGACGGTCCAGATGATAGCATTAGTAGTCCTCACTATTCTGTTAAATAGTGTGATAATAAATGTAATAAGGACTCCATTGAGTGTGGATATTATCTAGATGACAATATTCTTATTAAAACTCTTAGATTATGTTTTTTTGTATCTTCCACGACTGTTGTATAATTAAGTTATATTTGAATTTTATACCATGTATTTGGCGACTCAAGATGGGGGTGATGTATACTTATTTTGGGAGCATCACAGTTGGTATCAAAGCTTAGGGATATGATCCCTGACTGAGATGTGAGACAAGAACTAGGAGGGGAGAGATGGGGAATTACTTCGCTAGTATGACCTACCTAAGTTTATTTGGTATTTATTTGGTCGGTCAGAGTATAGGGATAATATGTGACATGTAAATTAACCCTTGTTTTGTGGTAGTATTTAAAAATGACATCCGAGAATGTTGAGAATAGCAATAGAGCACAGGAGACCATTGAGTCTCCACAGATCAATAATCAGGATAATGTGAATCAGGAAGGCGACAATCCTCATGCAAATAACAACACTGGCCAAATGATGAACGATGGAATGTTCAGAGGCTTTATGCAATTCATGCAACATCAGGCGAGAGCGGCTCCTGTCCAAAATGTAGGTGGAAACACTGGAAACTCTCGGACGGTCACTGCTAAACAGTTCAAGGAGCTGGGACCACCGGGGTTTATTGGAGGACCAAAACCACTTAAGGCGGAAGCGTGAATAAAGTAGTTCACCAAGTTATTTGATGTTTTGGGATGCTCCGAGAAACAAAAGGTTCCATTTGCCACCTTTATGTTGCGAGGAGAGGCAGATTACTGGTGGGAATCGATAAAGTGTACTCAACCTGCCGCACTGAAGATGTCTTGGGAGAAGTTCCAAGAACTATTCAACGACAAGTACTTTCCCAAAAGTTATGAACGTTGTACCAACGGACGTCAAACTTCGCTGTTTTGATTAGCCATTTTCATAGCAGTCCCTTACAGCTCAATTTCAGCCTTCATCTGTGCATTATTTCTCAGTACTCTAAGAATGAATGTTGTAGAGCTCGTCGATATCTTCGATTTGATAGGTGGCAGGCCCCGTAACACTTCCCGGATCAAAAGTTATGGCCATTTTACCATAGCACACTACAGCAGAAAATCACCCGCGCGCGGGCGAGCGAACTTGCGCACGCCGCGCGACTTACATTAGCAAAAAGTGCGATTTTCAGCTTTTGCGCGGCCGCGCCCAACTTAGGCCAATTCTTGCGCGGCCGCGCGACTTCGGGTGTTGACCAAAGCTGACTTTTCATTAAACAGTGCAATTGAAGCGTAACGGAGAGAGGGATTCAATTAGGGCTTATATATTAGACATATTTTCATCATATAAAGATATTCAACCCCTTGGGGGATGAAGCTATTGACTTCTTCTCTCTTTAATTTCAATAATAGAATAGAGTAGAATAGTGTAGGTAATTTCTAGAGTTGATTGGATTTGAGACTTGAAACAATTGGAAATCATTAGAGATTCAACCTTGGCTCAAGAGAACAGATTTGCACTACAATTCTCTATCCTTATTCTCTCTTTGATTGCTTCTTGTATCTCATGATGTGTCTTCAATATGTGGATAATAGCATTAATTCAATTATGACTTAACTTCTATTCTGAGATTGCAATGGATTCTATAGATTAGTTATTTCTGATATGTTTCATTGTTAGCCTTATTGATTTCTATGGATTTGTCTATTAAGATTCATTCTTAATTGCTTAGTTGATTGGCCATCAATTACTATGATAACCCATATGAACTTGAAAGACGAAGTATGGGTTTAGATCTAATCTTGATAGCTTGTGAATGTATATTCTACGTTGTGATGGGATGTATGATTTGTGCTTATGATAGACATATACCGAAGCACCACTCGTAGTCAATTGAGAACTTGGAATTAAACCCTTATTATTTGTAAATCACATAGACATATAGTGATTTAGGTAATGTGGGTGTTCATGTGTATTCTATCAATTGTGGATTATTTGTGATATGGGTATGGTGCATTGAAAGATGGCTATACTTTACTTTAGTGTTCTCGACTAACAAAACGGTACAATTAGTTTGGCTTAACATGAAATGTATGGATTTGAATGAGTCAATAGATGAAGTTGTAATATCAGGTCTTCGTTATCTAGTCTCATTATAGAAGTAGTTAGGTTTATTTAATTTCATAGTTTAAATATAAAAACTCAAAGCAATCGTTCAAATAAGACTGAAATGGTTATGGGCTAATGCTTGGTGAACTTTATTAATTAATTCTTTGTGGGAACGATACTTTACTTACTCTTTTTTACTTGTTGACCACGTATACTTGCGTGTTGTGCGTAACTAGAATTTACCCAACAACTTTCTCTCTCCAAATCCGAAATTTTAGAGTGAGAGAGTGGTATATACCAAGCCAATATCAGTCCCTAACTTTACAAGATCAGAATCAAAAGGCAGAAATCAAAAATCCAAGCTAGAAAAGGTATAGAACCCTAAATCTTGAAATTTTTGTTTTTGATGTTAGATGTTGTAGGCTGTTGGTTAAATTTATGTATTAGGGTGTTATTCTGCATATATATATATATATATATATATATATAATAGTATTATATTATGATGATATTATTCTAATATTGGAGATCTATATTACTAATATTAGGTCTTTGGATAAAGCGTTATAAATTGCATAGCGGTAATCAACACTTCAGGCAAGTTTGTTTTTACTTAACTCTTCTAAGAGTTGTTTCATTCGGATAAGGTTATGGTTAATCATTAATGGTTTCCATGAATTGTACTCTGTGCATATTGCATGTATAAGTTAGGTATGACAGGCTGATCACCTTCATTACCAGTTGGTTCTGATATATTTGTTCATGTATAATACTTGTTCAGTCATAAATTTGTTCCTGCTAGTTCACAATTATATTGTTGAATTATAGCCAACTTATTATTCAGACTCATTCAATCATGATATATCATTATATTATTGAACTTAAACTTGCTGGGTAATTCTTATGCTCACCCTTGCTATATCATGATAAAACATTGCAGATTAAGATGAATGCGTCGGATACAAGGAAAGGTTAAAGACAGTTCCAGCTTAAAGTTAATGTGCGTGATTAGTTTTGTAATAGTGTAGTTTGATAATAAATTTATGTGTTAAATAAGTTATAAATGTGATTAAGTTAAGGTTACTCGACCTTGGAGAATAGTGTGTAATGTATTGTATAAATAATTTATTTTTATATCTTCCGCAAAAATAGAAATAGTGTTAGAATGATTGAACCGGATCCGCAGTGATTCAGGACCTCGGATTCGTGGCCGTCACACTAGTACGTCTGCTTGGGGTGCTCATGTTATATTCGTGAAGAAGAAAGATGGAAATATGCGACTTTGTATTGATTATCGGGAGTTGAATCATGTCACCATCAAAAAATAGGTACCCGTTGCCTCGCATTGATGACCTGTTTGACCAGTTGCAAGGCGCCAAATTATTTTCAAAGATTGATCTTCGTTCCGGATATCATTAGTTGAAGATTAAAACTGATGACATTCTAAAGACTGCTTTCAGAACTCTGTACGGGCATTATGAAATCTTAGTCATGTCTTTTGGGTTAACTAATGCTCCTGCTGCCTTCATGGATATGATGAACCGAGTATTCAAGGAATATTTGGATCACTTTGTGGTCGTCTTTATTGATGACATCCTCATATACTCCAAAACCCGTGAAGACCATGAGCAACACTTGAGACTGATACTCCAAATGCTTCATGAAAACAAGCTATATGTCAAGTTAAAGAAATGTGAGTTCTGGATTAATGAAGTTGCATTCCTTGGGCACGCGATATCTAATCATGGGATATCTGTTGACCCGACAAAGATTGAAGCAATTCAAATCTGGGAGCAACCTAAATCAGTGACCAAAGTACGTAGCTTTCTCGGCTTAGCTAGTTATTATCGGAGATTCGTAGAAGGGTTTTCTCAAATCGCCACTCCATTAACTCAGCTGACTCGAAAAGATATAAAATTCGATTGGAGCGAGGAATGTGAGAATAGTTTTTAAGAACTCAAGAGGAGACTCATTTCAGCACATGTTCTGACAATACCATCTGGCTCGGAGGGATTTGTCATCTACAGTTATGCTTCAGGCAAAGGGTTTGGATGTGTTCTCATGCAACATGTGAAAGTCATAGCCTATGTCTCACGAAAACTCAAAGAATATGAGAGGAATTATCATACTCATGATCTAGAGTTGGTAGCAGTCATTTTTGCGCTTAAGATTTGGAGGCATTACATGTATGGAGAGAAGGTGGAGATCTATACGGATCATAAAAGCCTCAAATATTTCTTCACTCAAAAGGAACTCAACATGTGGTAACGACAATGGCTTGAGTTGTTGAAAGATTACGATCATACCATTCAATACCATCATGGAAAACCGAACGTAGTAGCTGATGCATTGAGTTGAAGATCATATGCGGGTACAAGTGCATTATTGTCAACGCATTGGCCCATTTTTTATCCTCGATCAAGTAGGAACTGTGTCCTATAGTCTCGCCTTACCGCCAAGTATGTCTCGTGTTCATAACGTTTTTCACATATCTATGTTACGTAAATATGTGAAAGACCCGAACTACATTATTAAATTAGAACCAGACGAGATCGAGAAAGATTTAACGTATGAGAGTTACCTGTTAAAATCTTGGATAAGAAGGATCACATTCTACGCTCTAAAGTTATACATCAAGTCAAAGTTTTGTGGAGAAACCACGAAGTTGAGGAAATGACCTGGGAGTTAGAATCTGAAATGAAATCAAGGTATCCTCACCTCTTTGATATACCAGGTACGTACCCTAATTTTGAGGATAAAATTTCATAAGAAGGGTAGGTTGTAAGACCCCATCTTTTATGAATAAAGAATAATTTTCTCGAAATATATTTTTGAATATTATGGTGTGGATTGGATATAATGTTATAGCTGTGGATAATATTTACAAATTTTACAAAGTAAGCAAGTGGTTATATAATATTCGATTGGTCGGAGAATATTTGTACAACGGCACAATCATTGGTGGACCCCATAACGAAAGTATTGTCATAGTTAGAAAATGACAGAATTATCTTTTTATAAAAATAACAACGAGAGTGTTACCGTTAAACTATTGAACTACCCAGTAGTAAACTACAGTAATACGCGTGGTTGCATAGTAGCACACGGTATTGATTATTGATGCTTACGTGAGAAGTCACTTAGTTATACTCAATTATTGTTATAGTAATTGCTGCATCATATCTCTCATATTATTGATTCAATTATTGTCACAGTATCATCTGCATAATATTTATTATTATTAAATCAATAATTGAGACGACAAAGTTATTCATATTATTATTTGTAATATTGACAATGTCTAAAAGTTCTGTCAATGAGAGGTTTGGTCACATAATTGCGCACCAATAAGGAGAAATCATTATCGGAAAGCCCCCTCTTTCCTGGAAACGACCTGGTTGTTAAATATTGTGAGTTATAATATTAATGATGAATAAGTTGTGTTGATTAACGATGAAATTGATAGTTCTATTGTGTTGGGATTATTAGTGTTAGTGAAAATCGACATTTATTTCGATAATAATTGATGTCTGGAGGTTATATTGACCAATCGGGTAATTAATCAGATAAATGAGCAATTAATTGCTATTATTTCACATGCTTATAACTATTTGTTCACATGTGTGTACTATTGATTCACATTCATGTACTATTAGGAGAGGTGGTGCAAGATTGATAATACTTGCATGACTAGATTAAAAATGGAGGTATAGTTGAAGGTACTATACTGTAATTAGTTTTTTTACATGATTATACTATTGAGTCACATGAATGAACTATTAATTCATATTATTTACTATTAGGGGAGGTGGTGCAAATTTGATAATACTTGCAGGACTAAATTAAAAATGAAGAAAAAGAGGAAGGTATAATACTGTAATATTTCGAGCCCCAAAACGTGCAATTATTGAAACTATATTTTCCTATAAATAGAAGCTCATTCTTCCTTCATTTCTCACCAATTCACAAAAGCTTTAGAGCAATTATTATAGAGAGAAAGAAGAAGAGAAGTCTGCTACCTCACTATCCCAGTATCTAGTTTTTCTAAGGTAAGGGGTATTATTTCTTTCGTATTCATGAAGAGAGTTATTTTCTTTCAATACTTGTAAGGGTTGTTATTCCATTCTTTATTATTATGTTGGAATAACATGTCTATGCGAAGTACCACATACATGGTGAAATTCTTCTATTATTCCATTCTTTATTATTCTGTTGGAATATCCTGTCTATGCGGTCTATCTCGTGACTGGTAAATTCTGTTATTATTCAATTCCTTATTATTCTATTGGAACATCATGTCTGTGCGGATTACATATGACCTGGTTCCATTCTTTATTATTTTGTTGGAACATCCTGTCTGTGCGAATTATGCATGACCTGGTTCCATTCTTTATTATTCTGTTGGAACATCCTATTTGTACGGATTACGCATGACTTGGTTTCATTCTTTATTATTATGTTGGAATAACCTGTCTGTGCGGATTACGCACGCCAGGTGAATTCTTCTTTTATTCCATTCTTTATTATTCCGTTGGAATAATCTCGCTACGTGGATTACCGCATGGCGGCAAAAATCCATTTGAGGTTTCATATATTTTATTATACTCAGTTGATTAAAGTTTTGACTTCTATACTCCATGAAATTAGTGGAATATCCTTGATATTTGCGCTTCATCCAGTATCTGTTCATAAAAATATTCTTCTGAGCATTCTTGAATTTTACTCCACAAAGCATTATCATGTAGACAATTTCGACGTTATTGATTTCTGGATAAATTAAATTATAAATCTTTACAAATTTATCCTTGAACTTGTTTTATTGAATTATTATATCATTGTCATCATCCTCATGTTTATAATATATTGAAAGTCATCTATGGCCTGTAGTTCATGGATGGACTTGGTATGATTATGACCAGGGATTATTCGGTATAATCATGACCGTAATGTTATAAATAATGTGGTAAAAGTCCTCATTGGCCGTAGTGCATTGATGGATAGTTATTGGCATGATCATGACCATTGATGAATACACGAATATCCTAGGCCCGTAGTGCATGGATAATTTGTGGTCGTGATACTAATGAATATCATTGGTCGTAGTGCAAGGATGATGTGGTTTATTTATTAAGCTGAGTCTCAGCGATAAAAGTGATGAAAAATCTTTTAAATCATAGAAGATAGTAGATTTTACTCTGTACTCGACTCTTCTAATGGATTGCTTGTTCCGCTGCAGTTAAACTTGATGTTTATTATATTTTATCAGTTTAACATTGTTGAAGGCTAATGATAAATTATTTTGCATTATCTTAGTCATAATATTTCTTATTGGGCTAGTTGAGCTCACCCTTTCTTTCACTGTTCTCTTCACGAAATGAGAACGTAGCCGGGACTAGTCGGGGAACGGAGTGACGGTCCAGATTATAACATTAGTAGTCCTCAATATTCTGTTAAATAGTGTGACAATAAATGTAATGAGGACTCCATTGAGTGTGAATATTGTCTAGATGACAATATTCTTATTAAAACTCTTAGATTATGTTTTGTCGTATCTTACACGACTGTTGTATAATTAAGTTGTATTTGAATTTTATACCATGTATTTGGCGACTCAAGATGGGTGATGTATACCTATTTTGGGGGCGTCACAAATTAGTAGTACTATGTGTTATGATATATATTTCTAATCTATAGAATGATCTTATTAATGATAGGTCTCGATATAAAAGATAAAACTAAGTTGCGTAAATATAAGGAGCAGACCAGGCAAGTATCTTATCTCTGCATTTACTTTATGCAATGGACATGCGTAAGCGAATATCGGAATTGTTCTTTTTCATTGTTCAAATATCTTAACCTTTGTATATACTTATGCAATGATTCTGTATAAGTAAGTTATTAGATTATAATATGTTGTACAAGTTCTTTAATTCTGTTATTATAGATCACGATATATATAATGTTCGTTAATTTTTAATCATGGCTATACAAGTGACCTCACTTGGATAATTATTGTATTTAATCACATGTTGATACATACTTATTGATTTCCGGTATGTATACATCAATTAAAAGTCGTCTAAGCTATTTGACCCAGCTAGACACAGATTTAGAAATATCGTTGAAACATGGTAGAATTTTATTGTATCCAATCAAATTGTTTTGATTCGGATTCCCGACTAAGTATGAACATCCCGAACATGGGAAAACTTTTATGCACCTAAGGTGAATAAGATGAAAGAAAATATTGTTCTTGTAACGCCCGAGAAAATCGAAATTTTAGAAGAATTAAAATTTTATTTAATTATAAGGATTAAATGAATTTAATTGATTATTTATGGGAGCAGTCTAAATGAAGTTCGTTCTATGACCTAAACATATCAGTACGTCGTAGGATTTTGGCTACATGGTAGAATTAAAGTGTTTGAATTTCTAAGACGAAAATAAAATCTTTTCGAGAAATTTTCTGAAAAACACTATTCACGTATTTCTGCTCGGGAATTATTTTTGAACTTCCAAAAAATACGTAACGATGGAATATCGAGGTAAGATAGAATATCCAATAATATTTCAGTTATGAAAAACGTAAAATTTTGCCCGCGGACTTAAAACCTAACGTTTAGAGAAAGTGACTTCCGAGAAGGAATTTAAAGCGCGTGCAATGAATTAAGTAATGATCGTATAATATGTAGATATTGTACAAAGTAAAGAATACGTGTATGTATGAATAATAGCATATCATATATGATGAATTAGTATACGAGGTGGAATGCGAGATTAATACGTATATTATACATTATAAGACTTTAAGCCAATTATAATGGATTTGTGGGTATTGTTAAAGATTATGTTAGCCCAAGTATGGAAATGGTTAAGTCCAATGTGAATTAAATATAAAGCCCAATGTATAAGTTAAGATAATTAAGCTGAAGCCCAAAGTAAGAACCAAGGGGTTATGGGTTGGTTTAAACCATGGGTGATCCAAAGTGATAAACAAGTAACATAATGGCTAAGATACGTAATGACCAAGTAATTAAAGTGGGGAGCAAGATAACTTAATGGTTAAGTAAATGTGGTGAGCAAGCAAAGGATACAATTTGTGCTAAACAAGTTAACTTAATGCCTAAGTGTTGTGGAGGCCAAGTTTACTTAGTGCTTAAGCTAGGAATAGTAAGGAGATGGATGGATTAATGACCAAACTACCCTAACTTAGGATTTCCTATAAATAGCAAGCTTTGTATTTCATTTGTTGGTTGTTCTATTTTCATCCCACAAGTTGAGAGCTTATTGGTTAGAGATAATAAGCTACAAAAGCTATAGTTCATATTTCAAGAAGCAAGGAGATTAAAGATTAACCAAGTGTTATTCAAGAGTAAGTATTCTTAATCCATGATTCTCTTTCTCTTCATTTGTTAGAGAATGGGGTATTGGTAGAACTAGCATGCTAAGAAGGGGTTAGAATAATGAATATTAGGGCTTAAGTCTTAGTAAGCCTTATAAGTCATGAATAAGTAATTCAATCATAAATAAGTTATGAACTTATAATGAAAGTATAAGAACTTGTAACATGTTTACATTAATAAAGTGAGTATAAAAATAAGAAGTAAGAAGAATGGTTAAAAGTCATTAATCATAATGAGTCATATGAAGAAAAGACATAAGTTATGAGAAATGGAAATATATATATATATAAGTATTTTTATACTTTAATAAGTTACAAACTCACACAGAATAAGTAATAACTTACCGTGTTTATAAGTTAATGAAGCATGTATGTCAATATGTTATTATGAGGGAATAAATCCTTTTGAAATGAAGAACTAATCTTAAGTAACGAAGTTTCGCCGGAATTCACACGATTAGACTACAATCGTCGAATTCGTGAAATTCTCAGAATGGAAGTCGAATTTTGATATTGAGCTTGGAAACATTGGTTTTCTATGGAGACAAGTATTATTTGGCATTATAGAGTTGGGAACTCGAAAATGGCCGGATTTCGACTTAGAACGAAGAAACGGGCGTTGAACGTTCACGAACGTTTATCGTTTTTGTTAAAAATGGACTAATAGGTGAAATTTTAGCAAATGAAGTCGAATAGATAAAATTCTTGCATGACCACGTAAAGTATGTGATTTGTGAACCGTAGTCTCTTGAACGAGCCAATTCAAACTTATAACGAAGAAGTTATGAATCTGGGAATCTCACAAGTTTGAAAAAACTGTCAAAGTTTCTGTGGCTCAAAGTCTGTGTCGCGGCGCGACTGCAAGCCTAAATGACCGGCGTCGCGGCGCTAAAGTGGCCATAGTCCCCTGTAAACTCGCGCCGCAGTGCAACAAGTAACAAAGCACCTCGCGCCGCAGCGCCGAGTCCGGTTTTCAAGCCCTAATGGGCTACGCCGCAGCGCGGCTTAACAAAGCAACACTGGCGTCGTAGTGCCAACCTTAAAAGCTAGACAGAAAAGTATGGTTTCAAGTAGAAGATGAAGGGAAATTGTTTAGTAACGAACTAAGGGACTTAATAAAACATTGTTAAGTCATAATTAAAACTCAAGTGTTATCACTTAGAGTTAAAGAAAGTTAATTGAATGTAAACAAGAACTGTGTACAATAAGTGTATATAACCAATACCGATTAAGTGTCAATTAATAATGTAATGACGTTAGTAAGCCATGAGGAAGGATAATTAACTCAAACCGAGTAGTAATAATGAAATAATTTCAAGTTATAGAAAGGAAAGAAGTTGGTAAGAACGATGTTAATGAACGATGGAAAGCCGAAACTAATAAATAACAAATTTAATAAATGATTAGATTGAGAAGAAGGGTAAGATTCTTTAGGAACTATGTATGTTCATTCATGATCTAATGTGGTATGTTATGTGATTATGTGTTGTAGAGACCGTAAAGACTCAAAGGAAAAGTAATTTTACTGTAGCAGGCGCTGAAGGCAAGTTTTTTTAAACGCTTGTCTAACCTTCGTGTTAGCCAAGTTTTCAAATGATTCAAGTTATGATATACATGTATGATTTTAAAGAAAGAGTCGATGCCAATTTTAACTCGGCTAGACTAATCTTGATAGAGTGATTGATTTATTTACAAGTCTTTCAATATAGAATTTCGAACGCTATCCTACGCCAATTGTTGGGTACGGATTCAAGGTAAGCTTGAATATGAATAAATAAATGTATTTTCATAGAGTATTCGATGGGCACGTGAGGTTGCCACAACTTAAACGTACACACGTTTAATGGATATAGTGTTGATCAACATAGAGTAACTATAGGCTGATCATCTAGAAGTGCTCGTAAGATATGCCACACTTACGGACTTCGTGCTGAGTTGTCCTTTTCAATGAAATTATGAAACGCTCATGGTCTTGGACCATATTTGGTGTTTTACTGAATATTGTTATGATAAAATATTTTGAAGGAAAATGAATGCTATTTTAAGTTGTTGATAGTACTTCGTAACTAATATCCAGTTACTGAAGATATACGATTCCTATGTTTCAAGCATGCTTTTAAAATGAAATTGTTGTACTTACTGAGCTTGTTATGCTCACTCTTTCTTGAACCATATGAATGCAACTTAGACCGAATGGACCGAATGATTCGTCAGGAAAAAGTGAAGGCTAAAGTGAACTTGTAGATTACCTATGTAATAGTATAGGTTTGTAATGATAATATTTGATATTATGACAAGAACAAATGTAACGGTAATAAAGAACCTAGGAAATGGTAGAACTATTTTGGATATTCATTCTTTTGGGGCATTTCGATTGAATGTTTATGTGAGCTGTAGCACCGTGGACCACCATATGTCGGGTTGGAAGAGACTCGAATTTGGGGGCGTAACAGGTTGGTATCAAAGCATTAGGTTATAAAACTTAAGGGGGGAAGAACCTTAGACTAATAACCTCGTTAAGGAAGAGAAGTCTGAAGGAAGTAAAACTCAAGCTTTACTTAAGTCAAATGAGTTAATAAGGTATTGAGAAAACTCAGTATCGAAAGATTTAAAAGATGGAAAGTAACCCTAAATAAATTAAATGTGATTGGTGCTTATACTATTGTGTGTTAAGTACTAATAAATGTGTTATGTGTTATTGTAGGATGTCGATCGATAGCTTGATGTATAGAGATATACACGCGGTGAGCGAAGAGCTTGTGAACCGAGTAGAGTGTGTACCTATGCCAGTGGCGGAGGTACCATTAGTGATTTTAGAGTCGGAGACAGAGGAGTATTTTTCTGAGGAAGACTACTGTGAGGGAGATGTAGCTTGGACATCATACCAGGATATGATGAGCGATGTGGAGGGAGGAATGAAGATAACATCGGTTGATACGGTGGTACCTACACTAGAGTCATCACCTCCAGATGCAATGAGATCATTTTATCTAGCAGAGATTGACAAAAATGTGCAACTGAGTGTAGTTGTACAGAATCAGAATGAAGAGTTTAGTGCTCTTTACATAGAAAAGGAGTCTGCAGAAGCAGATTTTGAGTCAGAGCATGATGAGAAGGTGCTCATGATAAATAAGGCTAGAGACTATAAGAACGAGGTCGAGGAGCTTCGTAAAGAACTGGGGGAGAAGAACCGGAAGATAGCAAGGATGTCTTACATCCGTGAGAGGGCTCATAATGATTTCAAGCTAAAAATTGCTTGTTATTCCAATGAGTCAGGACAAACCCGCCATACTATTAGTCGGGATACTGTAGTGGCGATTGCGAATGAGAAACACGAGGATGCTGTTATGCATTATTAAGAAATCTAAAGTTATAAGTATATGTGTAGTAACGTAAAACCCTCTACTGTATAACAGGGTAGTCTTTTATAAATCTCAACTTTTGTGAAGTACCATTTCGGGATAAAAATGTAATAGCTTTTGGCTATGGAGAAAAAATTGTAAATAGTTTCAAACTATGAAGAAACATATAAATATAAAAGTTTTCATTGAGATGATTTGTTATGATGCGAGTTGATATGTGGTGAATAATAACTAAGTAAGTAAATAGATAATAATGAAAGTTTATCAGAAAATGCCGCCAAGGAGAAGACAATGTAGTCAGAAAGCGGAATCACATAATGATAACCAAGATAGGTCAGAACAACCCTGTGCAAGAGTTCGTTAATTTATTAACGGCTTCATTTAACAAAATCGGGGTTAGAGAAACCGCGGAAACCTAGAATAGTCAGAACGACTACCTTTAAAGAGTTTAAAAGCGTAGGTCCACCAGAGTTCAAAGGAACGACGGACCCAATAGATGCCCAGACAGGGGTAAAAGAATTAGAGAAGGCATTTTTTTATTAAAAACGTAGGTGAGGCACAAAAGATTCCTTTTGCAACTTACATGACAAAAGGGGAAGCCGACCTTTGGTGGGAGGCTCACCATGGTGGGGCTAGAACAGATGCGGTAACATGGGAACAATTCAAGAAGGTTTTCCTTGAGAATTATTTCCCTAAAAGTATGCAAGGGAGGATGGAGATTAAGTTCTTAGAACTTAAACTAGGGGACATAACGGTTCCCCAGTACGCGTCCAAATTCAATAAATTGGCAAGGTTTGCTCCACACCAAGTGGACACTGAGGAGATGAAGGCTCGTAGGTTTGAGAAGGGCCTGAAACTCTGGCTCTATAGTGGGATGTTGGTGTTCCAGAGGGTTTCCTATGGGACCATTCTGGAGAAGGTAATTATAGAAGAGGATGGTTGTGAGGCGTTGACTCAATACCACAAAAAGGGAAAGAATGAGAGCGAGGGAGAGGGACGAACCAAGACAGAGAATACCAGTAATAGTGACAGTATGCCAAAAAGATAGGAATTTTAACCCTGTGAATACTAGAGTGGGACAAGGGGATCCTAAGCGCAGGATCGAAGTGTGTAAACCATATGGAAAGACTCATCTAGGAGTCTGTCTGAAAGGGATTATAAGTACCTTTAAAACATTAAGGTAGAGGAGGAGGAAATAACTTTTGTTAATTATATTCGTGGAAATGGTTTCATGGATAATAGAAGTAGGCAAGTATGGGTAGATAATTATCGATAAAGTTGAGAGAATTTGAAGAAATTCTCGGTAGGGATGAGTTAAGTAACCATAGAACTTTAATAAATTGTTAGAATAAATGTATGAATCTTTGGTTTTCTAAGAAAACCCAAGGTAGTAATTTACAGTAATAAAGCACCGAGACGCTATTGTCGTCTAACCTTGACGTAAGTTAGTAGGATGTTAAGGAAGAGGATGAGTCGTTACGGTTGAGTATCGACTATAGTAATAGGAAATAAGTTAGCGGTTAAGGATAAATACCTATGGCCCAGGATCGATGATCTATCAGATCAGTTGAAAGGGGCAAAGAATTTTTCTAAGATAGATTTGCATACGGGGTATAGTCGGTTGAAAATAAGGAAGAAGAAGGAGGTACCTAGGACGACGTTCAGAACTCGTTATAGTTATGACAAGTTTCTGGTTATGTCATTTGGGTTGACTAATGTACTGAAGCTAGATTTCCTTAAGGGGCGCCGAACAAGTCGGTGGCAAATTGATAGGTTCTCTTGTGAGGTGCTATGGTTGAAGGTACCATTAGCGTCACACGATTTTAGAGGAAGGTTAAGTGAAGCACCTGTATTATCTCTATTAGATGATATGAGGAATTTTGTATTGTATCTCGATGTTTCACATAGATGACATGATTGCGTGCTCTTATAACATGGCAATGTCATTGTGTATGCATCACGCCAGTTAAAGGATTATAAGAAGGTCTATCCTACTTATGATCCAGAATTGGCAGCTGAAGTTTTAAATAAAAAATCTGAAGATAGTATTTATACGGGGAGAAATGTGAGATATACATGGACTCTAAGAGTCTAAAATATATCTCCACACAGAAGAAGTTGAATATGCGGTAGAAAGAGGACTGTGATATCTTATATCATTCAGGGGAGGTAAATGTAGAAGCTGACACATTAGGTAGGAAGAATAAGGAAAACTATCAATGTTAACAACTCAGAATGAGTTAATAACGGAGATGGCGGGAACAGAGTTAGAAGTTAGATTACGGAATAAAGGGGTAGAAATGTTATTCAAAAGGTAGACTCAATCCATGATAATGGAACGAGTTAATTAAGTACAACTAGGTAACGAGGAATGTAAGAAAATAAAGAAGAAGACGCATAATAAATAGAAGACTAAGTATAGTCTTGTTTTGAAGGAGGAATTTGAGTTCCAAATAATTTTAAAGTTAAAAGAAGAACTAATAAAAGGAAGATAGCATAATATGTTAGTAAGTGTTTAACTTCCAACTCAAATTATTGATAGGAAGTGATAAGTTATGTAAAATAAGATAATACATTCGGTGAAGGTGAAATGAAATAACCTCAATGTCGAAGAAGTAGTGTGGGAACTCGAGATTAAAATGAAGAAAAAAATTTCCTTAAAGGTTTATGTATTATTAGCGAGATTCTGGGGACAGAATCCTTATAAGGCGGGATGAATGTAACGCCCGAGAAAATCGAATTTTTAGAAGAATTAAAATTTTATTTAATTATAAGGATTAAATGAATTTAATTGATTATTTATGGGAGCAGGCTAATTGAAGGTCGTTCAATGACCTAAACATATCCGAACGTCGTAGGATTTTGGCTATATGGTAGAATTAAAGTGTTTGAATTTCCAAGATGAAAATAAAATCTTTCCGAGAAATTTTCCGAAAAACTATATTCGCGCTTTTCTGCTCGGGAATTATTTTTGAACTTTCGAAAAATACGTAACGATGGAATATCGAGGTAAGATAGAATATCCAATAATATTTTAGTTATGGAAAACAAAATATTTCGCCTGCGGACTTAAAACCTATTGTTTAGGAAAAATGACTTCTGAGAAGGAATTTAAAGCGCGTGTAATGAATTAAGTAAAGATCGTATAATATGTAGGTATTATACGAAGTAATGAATACGCGTATGTATGAATAATAGTATATCATATATGATGAATAAATATACGAGGTGGAATACGAGATTAATACTTAAATTATACGTTATAAGACTTTAAGCCAATTATAAAAGATTCGTGGGTATTGTTAAAGATTATGTTAGCCCAAGTATGGAAATGGTTAAGTCCAATTTGAATTAAATGTAAAGCCCAATTTATAAGTTAAGATAATTAAGTTAAAGCCCAAAGTAAGAACCAAGGAGGTTATGGGTTGGTTTAAACCCATGGTTTAAACCATGGGTGATCCAAAGTGATAAACAAGTAACTTAATGGCTAAGATATGTAATGACCAAGTAATTAAAGTTGGGAACAAGATAAATTAATGGTTAAGTAAATGTGATGACCAAGCAAAGGATAAATTTTGTGCTAAACAAGTTAACTTAATGCCTAAGTGTTGTGGAGGCCAAGTTTACTTAGTGCTTAAGCTAGGAATAGTAAGGAGGTGGATGGATTAATGACAAAACTACCCTAACTTAGGATTTCCTATAAATAGCAAGCTTTATATTTAATTTGTTGGTTGTTATATTTTCATCCCACAAGTTGAGAGCTTATTGGTTAGAGATAATAAGCTACAAAAGCTAGAAAGGCTATAGTTCATATTTCAAGAAGCAAGAAGGAGATTAAAGATTAACCAAGTGTAATTCAAGAGTAAGTATTCTTAAACCATGATTCTCTTTCTCTTCATTTGTTAGAGAAGGGGGTATTGGTAGAACTAGCATGCAAAGAAGGGGTTAGAATAATGAATCAAATAAGTCTTAATAAGTCGTATAAGTCATGAATAAGTAATTCAATCATAAATAAGTTATGAACTTATAATGAAAGTATAAGAACTTGTAACATGTTTACATTAATAAAGTGAGTATGATAATAAGAAGTAAGAAGAATGGTTAAAAGTTATTAATCATCACGAGTCTTATGAAGAGAAGACATAGGTTATGAGAAATGGAAATATAAGTATTTTTATACTTTAATAAGTTACAAACTCACCCAGAATAAGTAATAATTTATCGTGTTTATATGTTAATGAAGCATATATGTCAATATGTTAGTATGAGGGAATAAATCCTTTTCAAACAAAGAACAAATCTTAAGTAACGAAGTTTCGCCGGAATTCACACGATTAGACGACATTCGTCGAATTTGTGAAATTCTCGGAATAGAAGTCGAATTTTGATATTGAGCTTGGAAACGTTGGTTTTTAATCGAGACAAGTCTTATTTGGCATTATAGAGTTGCGGACTCAAAAATGGCCGAATTTCGACTTAGAACGAAGAAACGAGCGTTGAACGTTCACGAACGTTTAACATTTTCATTACAAATGGACTAATAGGTGAAATTTTAGCAAACGAAGTCAAATAGATAAAATTCTTCCATGACCACATAGAGTATGTGATTTGTGAACCGTAGGCTCTTGAACGAGCGAATTCAGACTTATAACGAAGAAGTTACGAGTCCGGGAATCCACAAGTTTGAAAAAATTATCAAAGTTTCTGTGGCTCAGAGTCTGCACCGCGGCGCGACTCCAAGCCTAAATGACCGGCGCCGTAGTGCTAAAGTGGCTATAGTCCCCTATAAACTCGCACCGCAGCGCGACAAGTAACAAAGTGACTCGCACCGCAGCGCCGAGTCCGATTTTCAAGCCCTAATGGGCGACGCCGCAGTGCGGCATAACAAAGCAACACTGGCGCTACAGCGCCAACCTTAAAATCTAGACAGAAAAGTATGGTTTCAAGTAGAAGATGAAGGGAAATTGTTTAGTAACGAACTAAGGGACTTAATAAAACATTGTTAAGTCATAATAAAAACTCAAGTGTGATCACTTAGAGTTAAAGAAAGTTAATTGAATGTAAACAAGAACGGTGTACAATACGTGTACATAACCAATGTTGATTAAGTGTCAATTAATAACATAATATGTTAGTAAGCCGTGAGAAAGGATAATTAACTCGAACCGAGTTGTAATAATGAAATAATTTCAATTAAGTTATAGAAAGGAAAGAAGTTGGTAAGAACGATGTAAAAGAATGACGGAAAGCTGAAACTAATAAATAACAAATCTAATACATGATTGGATTGAGAAGAAGGGTAAGATTCTTTAGGAACTATGTATGTTCATTCATGACCTAATGTGATATGTTATGTGATTATGTGTTGTAGAGACCGTAAAGACTCAAAGGAAAAGTAATTTTACTGTAACAAACGCTGAAGGAAAGTTTTTCTAAACGATTGTCTAACCTTTGTGTTAGCCAAGTTTTCAAATGATTCAAGTTGTGAGATGTATGTATGATTTTAAAGAAATAGTCGATGCCAGTTTTAACTTGGCTAGACTAATCTTGATAGAGTGATTGATTTATTTACAAGTCTTTTAATATAGAATTTCTAACGTTATCCTACGCCAACTGTTGGGTACGGATTCAAGGTAAGCCTGAATATGAATAAATATATGTATTTTTATCGAGTATTCGATGGGCACGTGAGGTTGCCACAACTTCAACGTACACACGTTTAATGGATGTAGTGTTGATCAACATAGAGTACTATAGGCTGATCACCTAGAAGTGCTCGTAAGATATGCCGAACTTACGGACTTCGTGGTGGGTTGTCCTTTTCAAAGAAATTATGCAACGGTCATGGTCTTGGACCAGATTTGGTGTTTTACTGAATATTGTTATGATAAAATGTTTTGAAGGAAAATAAATGCTATTTTAAGTTATTGATAGTACTTCGTAACTAATATCCAGTTACTGAAGATATACGATTCCTATATTTCAAGCATACTTTTAAAATGAAATTGTTGTACTTGCTGAGCTTGTAATGCTCACTCTTGCTTGAACCATATCAATGCAGCTTAGACCGAATGGACCGCAGGATTCGTCAAAGATAAAGTGAAAGCTAAAGCCAACTTATAGATTACCTATGTAATAATATAGGTTTGTAATGATAATATTTGATATTATGACAAGAACAAATGTAATGGTTATAAAGAATCTGGGAAAAGGTAGAACTATTTTGGAATATATATATATAAGACATATTCGTTCTTTTGAGGCATTTCGATTGAATGTTTGTGTGAATTGTAGCACCGTGGAGCACCATATGTTGGGTTGGAAGAGACCCGGATTTGGGGGCGTCACAGTTCTTGCATGTAGTATTGATCAATACAGGGTACATTGGGATGATCACCCTCGCGCCCGTAAGTTATGACTGTTTGCGGATGAAGTTCTGCTAAACCTTAGCGAAAATTGAAAACAAAGTTTATAGTCTGTCGACTGCTTTTTATTTCTAGTCAATACGTACTTTCAAAAATTTGAGATAGATTTGATATGTTGTTATTATTGGTTCAGCTTACTTCACAACTGTTGATGCATTGTAGAAGTGTCGTTCAAAGAAAATATTTAGTCCTTTCAGCTTATATTTATTGTTGTTATTACTTGCTGGGCAATCAAATATTCATTCTTGCTTTAAATTTAAATGTTTTCAGCTAAGTGTCATCAATCGGAAGGTTTAGGCCAGGACATGGGAAAGGAAATCAAATAGAATAATCTTATGTTATCTTATGTAATAGTTTGACTTTATTAAGACAATGATATCTATTAATAAACATGTAATGAATGTTTAAAGGTCGCGTACCTGGGATTAGACTTTGATATATGTAAATTAAGTTTGATAGTTATATTATTATTATTATTAGTATTATTCTATTCATAAAAATGGTATCGCGAAGCACCGAGTTCGGGTTTCAAGTACCCAAATTTGTGGGTGTCACAAGTTGGTATCAAAGCTTAGGGTTAGAAACCTTAGGTGGGATAGACCTTAGGCTATAACCTTAGAACAGAGGGAAATGTTGAAAATATAAATAACTCATTTAGAGTTTAAAAGGAGATGAATTGAATAAATTTATCGTTAAACAAAATAAAAGATAACTTTTATAAAACTATTATTTGCTGTGTATATATACTACGTGTTAATCAAGATAGTTTTTATGTAGATGTCAGATGGAAAAGAATTAGGATACCTTCAGATCATAAAGAAGGATTTAACCTCCATAACTGAGCAAATACCAAAGTAAATAACTGAATTAGAGGTTCACTCTGTAAGCAACCCTAATGAGGTGATTATACTGAAAAAGGTATTATCGGACCCAGAAATGATAGTATAACTAATAGGTAGAGTATAGTTAGAGAATATAAGGTTAAGCTCGAGTTCTTAAAACTCCTACTTATGGTAAGTTCATGACTCATAATTATATGAAATGTTTGAACCCCTCAGCGAATGGACGCCAAAGGTCTGACTAGGAAAAGTTCTTAAACTCATATGATTATGGTAAGTTCCTAAACCCATAATGTGTGGTATGTTTGATGAACTTGGTATAGTTATGTGTGAATGGATTATTGATGATAATGGAATATATAGAATACTAAGCAATTAATCCTTAGTGAAGGCGTAAGAAATAAGTGGTATTAATATTACTTGATTATGTATGATTCTATGATGCGTATACGATAAGTATGTCTATGTAAAGTAATATTCTCAACTTTTATATAAGTTGTGGCAACAATTCATAACTTTTATGTCAAAAAAGGGATAACGGATATTTAAAGTAATATATGTGCTATAATATATGGTGTAAAGTACTATGAATTAGTTGGATGAACATGGTTTTATTTAATCAGATTATGCCACCAAGACGAAAACGAAAATGAAACCAAAAGGCAGAAGAACCTGTCAACAAAGCTAGAGGACAACAAGACCCGATACAGAATTTGGCAAATATGGACGTTCAAGCTATGCAGAATGGATTACATGCCGTGGGAAATCAGCCAGATAATCGATCGACAATCTTCAAAGAGTTCAAGGCAATCGAACCGCCAGGATTTAGAGGATCAACTGACCTTGTAGAGGTGTTTGTTACAGCTAGAGTATCGGAGGGGAAAAAGACATCTTTTGTCACCTATACGATTAAAGGGGAGGCGAATTTTTGGTGAGAAGCAAATCAAGCTAGAGCCGGAGAAGGAAATAGTGGTAGTAAGACTGGAAAAAGGAAAGGAGAAAATTTTAGGAATACCAAAAATAGGCTAGGAGGTAGAAAGAAACAGGTTGCGCGGTGTGGGAATTGAGGAAAGAATCACTCAGGAGCGTGTCTTAAGGGTAAGTTTGTGTGTTACAAGTGTGGGTAGGAGGGACATATCTCTCCTAATTGCCCCAATCCAAGGATGAACAGAGTGTGTTTCATGTATGGATCAACAGAGAATAAGGTGAAGGTGTTAGGTTTGTAATATTCATGAACGCAATCAAATTGCACAAAATTAGCGGAAACGTGTAAAATCAGAGTTTAAAAAATTTTACAAACCATAAACCCGGATCACCCTTTATGCATAATTATTAATTAAACGAAAAAGAAAGAATAAGAATCATACCCTTGAAGATCTGAGCTTCCTCAGGTACAAGTTCACCTCCAATCCTTTTCGCGTTCAACTTGAATCCACCGGGTTTGGTTCCTTCCTTTGATCAACATTAGCCACCCAAGTGTTTGGCCTCTAGAGGTGATCCACCAAGGAAGAACAAAATTCAAGAAGATGGGTATTTGGCAAAGCCCTTATTTTTCTATCTCTCATAGAAAAGGAGCGTACTCTCCAACAATTGGAATAACGTATATTTGATATCTGATATAAGACTCCTCTTATAAAGATATCAAGTAACCCTATTAAAATAAGGTATTATTTATTTAATTAAACTCTTTTAATTAAATGGGCTCCCTAATCTTATTAGGGATAATTAATTAAACTCCTTTAACTAATTTTCCCTCCTAATCCTATTAGGAATAAATGAGAGTACTTATATTAATTAATTCCCAAACTCCTTTAGGAATTAAATAATAATAATAATAATAATAATAATAAGACTCCTCTTATTAATTTATATTTAATATTTCCAAAATATTAAATAATAAATATTAAGCTATTTAATTTATTCTATCACCATAGATTAAATTAAATATACTTAACTTATTATTACGATTATGCCATTAACTTCTTAAATAATTATTCTTCCTTTTATGGTGTGACCCTTTAGGTTCTCCATATTAAACCGGTTGTGAATAAATCA
Organism: Panax japonicus; assembly: GCA_020205505.1. Lineage (NCBI taxonomy): Eukaryota > Viridiplantae > Streptophyta > Magnoliopsida > Apiales > Araliaceae > Panax > Panax japonicus. The sequence continues at coordinate 49,957,377 of CM035107.1, forward strand.
ATTAGAACAATTCTAATCTTATTTAAATAAATAAATTAAACTAATAATTTATTTAAATAAATAATATTTATTCTACAATAGGGATAAGCCTCCCTAGCGATCAACGACTTTCCAGATAATATAGATTTCAACATTAATCATAAAAGAACCTTTGAGTAAATAGTTACCGTACAATTCAATCCTTCCACCATACAATGTCCCAATTAAATATAAGACATGGAATTTCTGTCAAGTCTTATTTTATTTAATTATATGTATTTCGACTCTTAAATGCACAACTCCAAATAATGCAAATTAGAAACTCCTTTCTAATTTCATTCTGCCTTGGCCAAGGACTACTGGGTTGTCATTTATCGAATCACATAGGACATTTCTCTTCTTTTACTAGAAGTGGTAGATTCTTTATTGATCATACATTATCTCCATGTATAACTTATTATACCCAAGCATATCCTTTGATATACCCTAAGGGTCTTAAGGAATAAGTCAAAGTATAACTCATCATACACAAGATACTATGATGATCTCAAGTCCAAGGATCACTTGTACTACTATCACTACAGGAATTCCTATTGACATGCAAGTAAAACTCCATTAGGTATTCCTTAGCGAGTCACGTTCAGTGAACTTATTCTCTAATAAGCACCTACATACTTGCTTTAGTGTCTCCACACAAATGATCATGAGATCAATCATCCTCATCCAATGAGCAAGCAACGTATGTACCAATCTATCCGGATTTACTAATCCCCAATTTAGTAATCCAATGATTGGGAACTATTTTAGTTTTAAGCTTTCTAAGAATTTAGATCTCATTAGAATGATCATTATCATTATTCTAAAAGCATTGCTTAAAACTATGGGTTTATCACATATTATAAAACAGCATCATGTAGATAATTAAAAGCCTTTAATAAATTAATACTTTTTATTAATAAATGAATAAGATTGTTACAAAGTATATGCTTTATCATCAAACATGATTGGCTTGTGTGCATATTACTTTCAATCTCCCACTTGCACTAAAGCCAATCGTCATGGTATCTCATACTCTTCTTCTCTAAGTGACGATTATCCTGCTGTTGGATAAGCTTTAGTAAATGGATATGTAATGTTGTTCTTGAGAGTCCACTATCTCTATAGTAATTTCTCATCTTTCAATGATTCTTATAATCAAATGAAAGTGCCACAGCACATGTTTGGATCCAAGATGAGACTTAGGAACAATTCCTAGTTCTGTAATGAACTTTTCATTCAAACAATCAACTTGTAGCTTCATTTATAGCTATATACTTTGTCTTTATCACTAAACCAACAACTCTTTGTTGTTTGGAACCTTTCCAATTCACTGCACCACCGTTCAAGGTAACCCTTTACCTTAAAGTGGATTTTCTGTCGTCTTGGTCTGTCTGAAAAACTTGAGTCTGTTAAGCCCTCTAGTTTTAATTCAGACCAGCCATGAATTATATCACATCCTTAGTGCTGGTTAAGTACTTTAAGATGTTTTTCACTGACTCATAGTGAACTTCTCCAGAATATGACTGATCAACATCAGGTCTCGTATATTTCATTGCATACATGATTGTCACTCATGTGATCTCTCTTTTAGGAGTCTATGGGGACTATTAAGAGAGATACACTCCATGGCTCATCAACATGAGACATCCCATGGAGTTTGCCATGCTAAACGACTTTAGCATCAAATGAATATATGTTCCTTGGGTTAAGTCGAGCATCCTTTTAAATCTAACTATATAGATTTGCATCCCCAATTAAGATACTCTTCCCAAATCATTCATGGAGGAATGTTTAGACAACTTTATCTTTACTGATTGTAGCATTGGTATGTTATTCCTCATCCGTAGTATATCAATATATAATACTAGAAATTTCACGATGCTCCCACTGACCCTTTTGTACACACTAGGTTCATTCTTGTTTTTGATAAAATCAAACTCTTTTGATTATCATATCAAAATGAATGTTCCATTTTTGAGAAGATAGCTTCAATCCATTTCTCTGAGTGTCTACAACTCTTACCTCATCGTATGTAACTGGATCATCATCTTCTATGATACGTACCTCATCATCATCATCCATGATGAATCCATACCTCCTAGGTATCTTCGGTACTATTCCAGATTTACGATTCAGTTGTGGTACAATAGGTCTATCTAAAGGTTCCTCTTATTTGACTTGTAGTGTTTTGTGGTTCTTGAACTTTTCAAGATGTAATATCCTCCCACTAGCCCCTTTAATGATAAACACCTTTATCTTAGAAGGTAGCGTGTTTCACAACAAACACCTTTTGCTAAGTAGGATTATAGAACATATAACCTAAACTTACTTTAGGATGTCCCACAAATCTATACTTGTCAAATCTTGTCCCAAGCTTATCCTTTGAAACCTTTTCACATAAGTTGGACAACCCCTTATCTTAACATATTTAAGATTAGGAATCCTCCCTGTCCATAACTTTTATGGAGTCTTGGGGCCGGATTATGAGGTTACCTTTTTCGTAGATATGCAGCCATTTCTAGGACATGATCCTAGAAGGATACTGGAATTACGGTAAAATCATTATGGACCGCACCATGTCCAACAAGGTATAATTTTTCCTTTCAGATACATCAATCAATTATTGTGTATCAGGAGGCGTCCATTGTGAGAAAACCATTTGAGATGATTTAAAACCTCATTGCACAAGTATTGCTTCCTTGATCCGATCAAAGAATCCCAATACTTTGCCATGTTGTTTCACTTCTGAATTCTTTGAACCTTTCAAATAATTCACACTTGTATTTCAACAAATACACACATTCAACTCTTTGAATGATCATCTCCTTTTCTTATACAAGTTTGTTCAATTTGCAAAATATATTTTTCACGTAAGTCAAGTATACAAAATCCATTAAGTAATATTCCAGTTCTATACAAGACATTATTATTATAAATAGAACAACAATTGTTCTTAAATATAATACCAAAAATTTCATTGTCCAACAATAAAATAGAAATAATGTTTCTAACAAGAACTGAAATACAATAACAACTTATTGACTTAATAGATTTTCTCGTAGGCATTGCTAAACTATAAGTTCCTATGGCTAATGCAGCAACCTTTGCTTCATTTCCCACTTATAGGTTTACTTATATTTGTTTAGTTTTCTACTTCTACTTGGTCCCTTCATAAATCTATATTTATGATAACCAAAGTCGGTATCCAATACCCAAGTAGAACCTTGACTTAAAGAAAAATTTATTTTAAATCATGAACAAAATTGTATTTATAACCGAAACTTCACTAAGCTTCTTTGGTTAGCCTCTGCAAGATGCTTCTTGCAGTTTCCTTCCAGTGTCCAGGCTTATTGCAGTGAAAGCAAACTCCTTTGCTATCCGTATCAGTTTTGTTCTTATTATCCTTTGTTTTTGCCCTTTCTATTTACCTTCTTAGAATCGTTCTTCTTTTCAGAAGATCCTTTGGCCCCTAACAGTAAGACTTGGTCTTTCTTGGTTGGAAAGTGACTCAATATTTTTCAACATGTTAAGAAAATCAGCGAGGCTGATATCTAGCTTGTTCATATGAAAAATTCACAACAATTGTGAAAGGAGTCCGGAAGTGAGTGCAAAATCAAATCTTGGCTCAACTCTCCATCCATGACAAAACCTGTTGTCCTAATTGATCAATCAAATTGATTATGTTAAGGACTTTTATCTGTACCGTAGTGTCATCGGTCATTCTAGATCGGAAGAGCTCCTTAGATATCTGATATCTATCAGTCCTACTTTCCTCACCATCAACCACTTGATGTGCAGGAATATAATAGGATCATCCATAGTTTCATGCTGACGCTGAAGCTCGTTACTCATGGATGCGAGCATGATGCATTGAGCCAACTATACATCATCTAGCCACTTTCTAAAAGTAGCAATATCTTCCTTAGAGTCATTGTCTGCAACCATTGCAGGGATAGGCATATTAAGGACATAAGATAGCTTTTCAGCCGTGAGAACTATTCTCAATTCCTTAACCAGTCCGTTTAATTCGGTCCGGTTAATTTAGCATCTAATATGCTACGCAGTGATAGTAATTTAGACATTGTAAAATTCTGTAAATGACTTTGTAATTAACAACATTTTAACATACATTCTTTTATTAATTACCAAAATAATTTAGGTCTTGTTTTAAATTGGTATCTCCCACTATTTTCTTCAAACTATATTACCCTCACTTGTATAGTTCGGCAAAATCCAATTAAAGATATGCTAGTGAGAATAAGGATCCCATTTCAAATGTATATAGCCTTGTGTGTGCACAACAAACTATATATAAATAAATAGGTAGACAACTCTTGTCAATTACATCAACTATGTAACTCCTTGTATTTTGCCTCTTAAATCGTAATGGTCAAGTGTGTGCACATCCGAACTAAAATGATTTAAGTTAAGTCAAACCCAGCATTTCCATATAAGTGAAGAGAAAAAATACAGCCCTTGTGTGTGCACAACAAACTCATATTAAATATTCAATACTCTATTGTTTCTATCATGCTAGAAGGCGACGTTCGATATTCCAAATATCTTTGAACGTTACAACTTAATATAAAATATTTGAGGGGTTTGTTATTAATATGTCTCATCTTGTTTAGCGCGCATGCACATATATATATAAAATACGCGTCATATTAATGAACATGCGAAGCATGTTTACATAATATATAATATATATAGTATAAGCATGCACATATAGAATACTATATTCTACCTGGATTGATTATGGACTTTTATTCTAGTTTGGTTCACTAGAGCCACCAAGTGAACCAAAAGGTCAAACCCTAGGGGTGCAAGAATTAATATTTAAATATAACTATTACATTTAAACCCGGGCTCCATTACAAACGGGTCTTCACGCGCTCCTTGTCCCTTGATCTCCAATTCTTCAAAATTAATTCTAACTATTCCTATTACAAAACTATTTAAAATAAATAGAAACCTTGATCAGCAGTCAAGGGGAAGTACATAGGAGGGAGATAGAATTTACATTAAGAAAAATTAGAGAAGACGAGGTACGCAGACCCCATTTAATAAAATCCATACATTCATGCATCCAACTAAAATAAAATCCAATCGCATTGGTCAATAGTCCATAATCAATCCCATTTATTATCATACACATCACCATATGCATCAATAAATAACATTCATCTCATGAATAATAAACATTTAATATATATTGATATCATTTAATGGGCAAATTTAGTTAGTATAAAATCTAGATTTTGAATTAAAAGAAACTCCTTTATTTTAATCCAAATTTAAATCAAAATAAAATTATTTTATTTTAATTTATCCAATTTTGAATAAAATAAACTATTTTATTTTAATCAAAATCTTTAATCAAAATAAACTCCTTTATTTTAATTAATTATGGAATCCAATTCCAAGTCAAAATAAACTCCTTTATTTTGGGTAATATGAAATCTTATTTCATATCTTAAATAAACTCTTTTATTTTAGGGAAACACGGATTTTCTTTCCTATTCACAAATAAACTCCTTTATTTTGAATAATATGAAATCTTATTTCATATTTAAATAAACTCCTTTATTTAAGGAAATTAGGATTCTCTTTCCTATTCACAAATAAACTCCTTTATTTTGAATAATATGAAATCCTATTTCATATTTAAATAAACTACTTTATTTAAGGAAACATGGAATCCAATTTCAACTCTAATTAGTTAACATGGAATCAAATTCCAACTCTAATTAGTTAGCATGAAATTCAATTTTAAAATTAAAATAAACTTTATATTTTAATATTAAAATAAACCTTTTATTTTAAAATTAAAATAAACTTTCATTTTAATAATAAAATAATTAAAATTAATATATATATATATATATATATATATATATATATATATTACCGTATATATATATATATTATATATATAGTTATATTATATATATATACGTTAACTTTATATATATATATATAATATGCCAAATCCTGATTCCTTTTTACCAGCAACCAAAAGTGATATCCCTTGCCTTGCGTTAATATGATAACAGGAAAGCAAAATTTGATTACGTGGTCAAAGTCCCAATGATCAAGCAGGATTTATTAAACTGGCCATTTTGATTCAGACTTGGTCCACGCGAATCACGGAATCAGTATTCCCTTGAACCGCGAATCACAACAAAAAAAATTGAAATACAGTTCGCGGAATATCACAAGCTTTCGGTTTTTTTTTTTTTAAATAAATTTTATACAATAAATTATGCCCAATTAAATTGTTCTAAACACATATCAATATACATTTCAAATTTTGAACAATTAACAATTTGCATAAAGGTTTGGCTCTGATGCCACTGTTAGGTTTGTAATATTCATGAACGCAATCAAATTGCACAAAATTAGCGGAAACGTGTAAAATCAGAGTTTAAAAAATTTTACAAACCATAAACCCGGATCACCCTTTATGCATAATTATTAATTAAACGAAAAAGAAAGAATAAGAATCATACCCTTGAAGATCTGAGCTTCCTCAGGTACAAGTTCACCTCCAATCCTTTTCGCGTTCAACTTGAATCCACCGGGTTTGGTTCCTTCCTTTGATCAACATTAGCCACCCAAGTGTTTGGCCTCTAGAGGTGATCCACCAAGGAAGAACAAAATTCAAGAAGATGGGTATTTGGCAAAGCCCTTATTTTTCTATCTCTCATAGAAAAGGAGCGTACTCTCCAACAATTGGAATAACGTATATTTGATATCTGATATAAGACTCCTCTTATAAAGATATCAAGTAACCCTATTAAAATAAGGTATTATTTATTTAATTAAACTCTTTTAATTAAATGGGCTCCCTAATCTTATTAGGGATAATTAATTAAACTCCTTTAACTAATTTTCCCTCCTAATCCTATTAGGAATAAATGAGAGTACTTATATTAATTAATTCCCAAACTCCTTTAGGAATTAAATAATAATAATAATAATAATAATAATAAGACTCCTCTTATTAATTTATATTTAATATTTCCAAAATATTAAATAATAAATATTAAGCTATTTAATTTATTCTATCACCATAGATTAAATTAAATATACTTAACTTATTATTACGATTATGCCATTAACTTCTTAAATAATTATTCTTCCTTTTATGGTGTGACCCTTTAGGTTCTCCATATTAAACCGGTTGTGAATAAATCAATTAGAACAATTCTAATCTTATTTAAATAAATAAATTAAACTAATAATTTATTTAAATAAATAATATTTATTCTACAATAGGGATAAGCCTCCCTAGCGATCAACGACTTTCCAGATAATATAGATTTCAACATTAATCATAAAAGAACCTTTGAGTAAATAGTTACCGTACAATTCAATCCTTCCACCATACAATGTCCCAATTAAATATAAGACATGGAATTTCTGTCAAGTCTTATTTTATTTAATTATATGTATTTCGACTCTTAAATGCACAACTCCAAATAATGCAAATTAGAAACTCCTTTCTAATTTCATTCTGCCTTGGCCAAGGACTACTGGGTTGTCATTTATCGAATCACATAGGACATTTCTCTTCTTTTACTAGAAGTGGTAGATTCTTTATTGATCATACATTATCTCCATGTATAACTTATTATACCCAAGCATATCCTTTGATATACCCTAAGGGTCTTAAGGAATAAGTCAAAGTATAACTCATCATACACAAGATACTATGATGATCTCAAGTCCAAGGATCACTTGTACTACTATCACTACAGGAATTCCTATTGACATGCAAGTAAAACTCCATTAGGTATTCCTTAGCGAGTCACGTTCAGTGAACTTATTCTCTAATAAGCACCTACATACTTGCTTTAGTGTCTCCACACAAATGATCATGAGATCAATCATCCTCATCCAATGAGCAAGCAACGTATGTACCAATCTATCCGGATTTACTAATCCCCAATTTAGTAATCCAATGATTGGGAACTATTTTAGTTTTAAGCTTTCTAAGAATTTAGATCTCATTAGAATGATCATTATCATTATTCTAAAAGCATTGCTTAAAACTATGGGTTTATCACATATTATAAAACAGCATCATGTAGATAATTAAAAGCCTTTAATAAATTAATACTTTTTATTAATAAATGAATAAGATTGTTACAAAGTATATGCTTTATCATCAAACATGATTGGCTTGTGTGCATATTACTTTCAGAAGGACTATCTGAAAAAGGGGAGGGATACAGGGAGCGCGAATATGGGAAAAGGCAGCTGGACTCTAGCGATATCGGAACCAACTTCAACAAACAAACCAACAGAATCAACCGCACGAGTCTTCAATATAAGGGTCCAGTATACCGTGGTAGCTGGGAATGGAACTCCAGGTATTACTTGAATAACTTTTATTTTCTTATATATGATTTCCTAATAAATAGTAAATTATTTTTTAAAAAATAAAGTTTAAAGGATGAATTTGAGTTCTATTAGAAATCAATTTTTCCGCTTAATGAGATAGACAAGCTTTATACTGAATAGTTAAAGTTTGGTTCGATCGAATCTGATCGAGATCTATTTGAAATGACTATGTATGTTATGTACCTTTGTATGTATAAGTTTTAAAACGGTGATTCCGGGGACGAAATCTTTATAAGGGAGTGGGAAAGTAATAACCTGATATTTTCTATATAAATAAATAAGAAATTTGCATATAATTTTTTATTAAAGGTGGAAATATGTGCCAAGTAATGTGTGTATATATATGTGATAAATAAAATTTATTTATTACATGAATAATTTCAAATAATTTTATTTTAGAATTATTGATCATTATAGAGTATATTCTTATAGAGTATATTCTTATAATAATTAATTTTATAGTAAAAATGTTTTTATTATTTATTTTCCATGAAAATATGATTTTTGTACTATTTAAAATATATATGTAATGATTATTGGCATTATTATAATTACTATTGTATTATATGAATTTTAATTCAGATTATTAAGTTAATTATTTTAACTTAATTAATAATGTTATATATGAAAGATAAATCAGATATAGAATCGAAACCCTAATTTTGGATTTTGAGCAGTGAATAAGAATAACAATATTATATTAAATATAATATTATTTTTCAGTTCTATAAATATATACTGTATATGTGTATTGATAATAGTTGGTCTATTATGGTGTATAATGTCAAACCCTTAATATTAATTTGTTGAACCCTATTTGCTAAACTCAATTATGAGTTCAAGACTGTGTAGTAATGGTGTTATATGATTTATGTTGTGTATTATTAGATTGAATGTTAATTAGAGAAAATCCTAATTAATATTTAAAACCCCTAATTATCAAAAACCCTAATTTCAAAATTAGTAACCCTAATTGCTAATTGTAAGCCATAATGCTAATTATGGGATCTTAAACCTTAAATGTTCAAGAAAGGTAATTAGAAAACTAATTATAATTAGTAAACTCTGAATTATATTTTTAAGAAACTAAATTTTTATTTTTATTTTAAAAAAAAAACCTAAATCAAATCCTAGAAACCCATTTTTGAAAAAACCTTACGGTTAAACCCTAAGGGTCAAACCCTAAGGGTTTGCCAAGTTTACAAATTTGCCATTCAAATTTATACCAAAATGACCACTATACCCTTTTTGTCCCATTCTTGAATTATTGCTAGCAAATCTTGTCATATCTTGGCAAGTCATCAACCTAGTCTAGCTATGAGCTACAAATCTCCAGCACGTCAGTCGTATTCAGCTGCATACATTGCATCTATGTAAAATATATATAGAGATTAAGAGAGAGAAAATTCATTTCTAAGCCTCTTTTATAACCAAATTCCCAACCAAGCTCTCTCTCTCAAAAACCTCCGAAATTGAGTAGTGGATCAGTCTCACATCAAGCTCCTAGATCACCCATAACAGATCAAGAAGCCAAGAATCAAAAGTTTATTTATAGAAGGTATAAACCTAAACCTAAAATCTGAACTTTGATCATATGTTTGATGTTAGTTTTTTTGTGTTACACATGTTATATGTAGTATATTTAAGTAATCTGGGTTAATAGATGTTAGATCCATAACATCTATAAGCTCAGATCTAGTGTTTTATAAAATCTGGAAATTTTTGCTTTTGTGTTTGAAAGTAAAATGTCAGTCCTCGTAGATCTGTGCTTGTTTATTGTTTTGGTGATTTAAATGTTTGAATATGTAGTATGCTATGAGATCTTGGATCTAGAACTTGATTCAGAGTCAGATCTGTTGTAGAGTGAAAGTTATTGATGGTCAAAGTCGGTTGACTAACCATAACCAAGCTAATTTGGGTAACCCAAACGCAACCCAGAACGTTCTGACAAGAAGTTCATGACTACAGATCTTTCTCATGTTTGTTGTTTTGATTCTTTTGTGGTAATAAGATTGTTTTATGTTATATGGACTGTAAAGTCATGCCTGTGACACCCCTAAATCTGGGTACTTCAATTCCACGGGATTTGGTGTTCACTATACAAATATCATCTATCTATCAACCCATAATAAATGCAAACCATGCAATAGATAGAAATAAAATATTCCCCTTAAGGGTTACAACATCCGAATAATAATACAATCCCAGGTTAAACTAACCTTAAACATCTGTGCGGAAATATAAACAATAAGTCTTAAGTAACATCAATTTTAATTACATCACATAAATAATCAGTCTTCATTACTTGCTAAGCTTGCCCTTGCCTTTACTAGTGGAAGGTTCGTCTTCTCTTTCGCTCTTAACTACAATGTTATTATTACGCAAGAGTGAGCACGATTACCCACAAGTATAACAATATAATAATAAAATAATAACATGCGAATAAATCAAAGACTTCTGAAATAAAAGCTCAACTTTTGAATCAAGAATGAATAACAAGAATCAAAAGATTTCTGAGGGTCATAAGACCTTGAACTATGTCCTAGGTTATCAAGGGTTATACTTGAAACCTTTAACAGTCATAAGACTATGGACCTTTCTACTCGTACTTAGGGGGATCAGCTCTTAGTACCATACTGTGCACAATATCTTAACGCTAACGCATAAGTAAATTCCTTTGCAGGGTTGTTCAACTCAGTTTGACATTCGAGTCCGCACCAAAGGAAGTTTGGTTTGGATAATTCAATAAGGGTTCTGAAATTTAGAATGTTCATCAACTAAGGACTAGTTGAATCAATAAAGTTCACTTGTCTAATGTAAAACCCCAACTTTTTGAATAAAGATTAATTTTCTATAAAAATTATTTTTAAATATTATGGAGTGAAATTGATATAATGTTATAGTTGTGTATAATATTTATAAATTTTGCAAAGTACGCAAGTTGTTATATAATATTCGATTGGTCGGGGAATATTCATTTTAACAGGATATATTCGTACAATGACACAATCATTGGTAGACCCCACAACGGAATTATTGTCGGATTTAGAAAACGACAAAAATACTTTATGAAAATAACGGCGAAAGTTTTACCATTAACTGTTGAAACACCCGGTGTTAAAAGTACAGTAATACGTGTGGTTGCATAGTAGCACACGGTATTAATTATTGATGCTTACGTGATAAGTCACTCAGTTTTGTTGGTATTATTAATGTAATAATACAGAAAATCTTTTTATATAAAACAGAATACTTTAATAAAGTTATTCTATAAATAGAATATATTATATTCTATTATGCATAGTGTTGCATAGTGTCTGCATAGTGTTGCATAGTGTCTGCATAGTATTTTGCATAGTAAAATCTTTTTATATAAAACAGAATACTTTTATAAAGTTATCTGTTTTATTAGACAATAATTAGAATATATTATATTTTATTATGCATAGTATTTGCATAGTGCCTACATAGTGTTTGCATAGTAAAATCTTTTATAAAGTTATTCGTTTTATTAGATTATAAATAGAATATATTATATTTTATTTAAAAGATTTTGATTTAAATATGGACCGTCAGATTAAAGTAAATCAATCTGGACCGTTCATGAGTTAGTTACTATGCAGTCCATTTTTCTATAAATAGAAGCTCATTCCTTCATTATTTTCTTACGAATTCACTGAAGCTCTAGAGAGATAAACTATAGAGAGAAAGAAGAAAGTATTCTGCTACTTCACTACTTATATATCCAGTACTCTTCTTCTTAAGGTAGGGAATATTATTTGTTTTACTCGTATGAGGTGTTATTCTTTTGTATTCATGAAGAGAACTTATGTTATTCCATTCTTTATTATTATATTGGAATAACCTGTATACGCGGGCAACCCTATACTTGGTGACATTCTTCTATTATCCTGTCTTTAGTATTCTGTTGGAATATCCTGTCTGTGCATTTTACGCCAGACCTGATTTCGTCTTTATTATTCTGTTGGAATATCCTGTCTGTGCGTTTTACGCTGGACCTGGTTCCGTCTTTATTATTATTCTGTTGGAATATCATGTCTGTGCGTTTTATGCCGGACCTGATTCAGTCCATATTAGTATTCTGTTGGAATAACCTGTCTATGCGAAGTACCGCATGCATGGTGATTTCTCTTATTATTCCATTCTTTATTATTCTGATGGAACATCCTGTCGGTGCGAATTTTGCCTGACCTGGTTCCGTTATATAGTATTCTGTTGGAATAACCTGTCTATGCAAAGTACCGCATGCATGGTGATTTGTTTTGTTTTTCCATTCTTTATTATACTCAGTTGATTAAAACTTTGACTTCTATACTCCATGAAATTAGTAGAATATCCTTGATATTTGCGCTTCATCCAGTATCTTTTCATGGAAATATTCTTCTAAGCATTCTTGAATTTTCTCTACAAAGCAGTATCATGTTCACAATTTGGACGTTATTGGTTCTTGGACAAATTAATTCTTTAACTTGTTTTATTGAATTCTTATATCATTGTCATCATCCTCATATTTATATTTTTTGAAAGTCATATGTGGCATGTAGTGCATAGATGGACTTGGTATGATTATGACCAGGGATTATTCATTGTAATCATGACCGTAATGTTACAAATGATGTGGTAAAAGTCCTCATTGGCTCGTAGTGAATTGATGGACAGTTGTTGGCATGATCATGACCATTAATGAATACAAAAATATTCTTAGCCCGCAGTGCATGGATAATTGTGGTCGTGATACTAAAGAATATCCTTGGCCGTAGTGCAGGGGTGATTCGATGATGTGGATTATTTATTAAGCTGAGTCCCAGTGATAAAAGTGATGAAAAACCTTTTAAATCATAAAAGATAGTAGATTTTATTCTCTACTTGACTCTTCTAATTGATTTCTTGTTCCGCTGCAGTTAAACTTGATAGTTATTATATTTTATCAGTTTAACACTGTTGAAGGCTAACGATAAATTATTCTGCATTATCTTAGTCATAATATTTCTTACTGGGCTAGTTGAGCTCACCCTTTCTTTCACTGTTCTCTTCAGGAAATGAGAACGTAGCTGGGACTAGTCGGGGAACAGAGTGATGGTCCTAGATGGTGCATTAGTAGTCCTCACTATTCTGTGAAATAGTGTGATAATAATTGTAATGAGGACTCTTTTTGAGTTTGTATACTCTCTAGTAGACAATATTTGTATTCAAGCTCACAACCTATGTTTTGTCGTATTTTACACGACTATTGTATAATTAAGTTGTATTTGAATTATGTACCATGTATCTGGTGACTCAAGATGGGTGATGTATACCTAATTTTGGGAGCGTCACAGTTGGTATCAAAGCTTAGGGATATGATCCCTGGCTAAGATGTGAGAACAGAACTAGGAGGGGAGAGACGGGGAATTCCTTCGCTAGTATGACCTACCTCAGTTTATTTGGTATTTAATTGGTTCGTCAGAGTTTAGAGATTATATTTTACATGTCAACTAACCCTTGTTTTGTGGAAGTATCTGAAAATGACATCCGAGAATGTTGAGAATAGCAATGGAGCACAAGAGACCGTTGAGTCTCCATATATCAATAATCAGGATAATGTGCATCAGGAAGGCGACAATCCTCATGCAAACAACAACACAAACCAAATGATGAATGATGGATTGTTCAGAGGCTTTATGAAATTCATGCAACATCAGGCAAGAGCGGCTCCTGTCCGAAATGTAGGTGGAAACTCTGGAAATTCTCGGACGGTCATCGCTAAATAGTTCAAGGAGCTGGGACCACCGGAGTTTATTGGAGAACCAAAACCACTTAAGGCGGAAGCATGGATAAAGCAGATCACCAAGATATTTGATGTCTTGGGATGCTCTAAGGAGCAAAAGGTTCCCTTCGCCACCTTCATGTTGCATGAAGAGGCAGATTACTGGGGGGAATATGTAAAACGTACCCAGCCTAACGCACTCAAGATGTCTTGGGAGAAGTTCCGAGAGCAATTCAACGAAAAGTACTTTCGCGAGAGTATTTGTCACATGAAAGAAGTGGAGTTTATCAAATTGGAACAAAATAATATGACCGTGTCGAAATATGAGGCTAAATTTTCCGGAGTTATCCCGATTTGCATCCCATTTGGTCGATAATGAGGAGCGAATGACGCGAATGTTTTTAAGAGGTTTGAAACTTGAGATACGTCAATATCTTATTTCTCATAAACTGTGTTTGTACTCAGATGTTGTAAATAAGGCTCAGTTATTGGAATGCGATAACGAGTCAACGCAACCAAGAGAAAGCAGCCGGTAGCATGAAAATACCAGTGGTATCAGTCATTGAAACGGTGACAACAAAACGTGGATGGAATCAACATGCCAGAAATAGTAACCACTTCGGTGGTAATCATGGCCAAGATAGTAAAACAGAACATTTCAAGAAAAGGAGATTCAACAATGATGAAAGGACGTCAGCACCAGCACCCGTTGTTAAGGAAGGAGAACGACCACCTATCATATGCTTCGAATGCGGAGGGGAGGGACACATCAGTCCAAACTGCGCAATGCCGTCCAAAGCATGTTATAATTGTGGAAGAGAAGGTCACTTAGCCCGATTTTATCATTCACCGAAGACAAGTTCAGCCAGGATGGAGGCACCAAAGGCCATCCCAGAAAAGTCAAAGCCGGTAGTGCAAAGGAGAGCGTTTGTTGTGACCTCCCAGAAACCATGGAACCCGAATGAGGTCATCACGGGTAAGCTTATCATAAACTCTAGCAAAGTTTATACCTTATTTAATACCAGTTCTACCCATTCTTTTATTTCTCCTACTTGCGCTCAACGATTAAATTTTACTCTGGAAAAATTAGACTTTGACTTATCTGTAGAAACTCCGTTGGGAGAAACTTTCATTACATCCACTGTTTATAAGTCTTGTTTGGTTCAAATTGATACCCTCACATTACCTGTCGATCTTATTTCATTAAAAATACTTGCATTTGACATGATTCTAGGGATTGTTTGGTTAACTACTCATCATGCAAAAATTGATTGTTTTCGTAAGGTTGTTAACTTTCATATTCCTAAACAACCTATTATGCGAATTCAAGCGACCAAACCATTAAAATCAATCACGGTCATCTCAAGCCATAAAGCTATTCATTTATTAAAAAACGGATGTCAATCTTTCTTAGCCCACGTCATAGATCTAAACAAAAATACGTCAGTTTTGAATGATATTTCTATTGTTAATGAATTTCCTGACGTATTCCCTGAAGAACTTCCTGGCCTACCCCAGAGCATGAAATTGAATTTTGTATCGACCTTGAACCCGATACGAAACCTATTTCCAAAGCCCCATATCGAATGGCTCCTATTGAACTTCAGGAGTTAAAGACCCAACTACAGGAACTGTTAGACATCAGTTTCATTCGTCCTAGTACTTCTCTTTGGGGTGCTCTTGTTCTATTCGTGAAAAAGAAAGATGGGAGTATGCGATTTTGTATTGATTATCGGGAGTTGAATCATGTCACCATCAAAAATAGGTACCCATTGTCACGTATTGATGACCTGTTTGACCGATTGCAAGGAGCCAAATTCTTTTCAAAGATTGATCTTCGTTCCGGATATCACCAATTAAATATTAGAACCGAGAACATTCCAAAGACGGCTTTCAGAACTCGGTACGGGCATTATGAATTCCTAGTCATGTCCTTTGGAATGAATAATGCTCCTGCTGCCTTCATGGAATTGATGAACCGAGTATTCAAGGAATATTTGGATCACTTTGTGGTCGTCTTTATTGATGACATCCTTATTTATTCCAAAAGCCATGAAGATCATGAGCAACACTTGAGGCTGATACTCCAAAAGCTTCGTGAATACAAGCCTTATGCCAAGTTGAAGAAATGCGAGTTCTGGCTTGAGGAAGTAGCATTCCTTGGGCACGTGGTAACAAGTCATGGAATACTCCAAAAGCTTCGTGAATATAATAGTATCTGTTTATTTTCCATGAAAATATGATTTTTGTACTATTTAAAATATATATGTAATGATTATTGGCATTATTATAATTACTATTGTATTATATGAATTTTAATTCAGATTATTAAGTTAATTATTTTAACTTAATTAATAATATTATATATGAAAAATAAATCAGATATAGAATCCAAACCCTAATTTTAGATTTTGAGCAGTGAATAAGAATAACAATATTATATTAAATATAATATTATTTTTCAGTTCTATAAATATATACTGTATATGTGTATTGATAATAGTTGGTCTATTATGGTGTATAATGTCAAACCCTTAATATTAATTTGTTGAACCCTATTTGCTAAACTCAATTATAAGTTCAAGACTGTGTAGTAATGGTGTTATATGATTTATGTTGTGTATTATTAGATTGAATGTTAATTAAAGAAAATCCTAATTAATATTTAAAACCCCTAATTATCAAAAACCCTAATTTCAAAATTAGTAACCCTAATTGCTAATTGTAAGCCATAATGCTAATTATGGGATCTTAAACCCTAAATGTTCAAGAAAGGTAATTAGAAAACTAATTATAATTAGTAAACTCTGAATTATATTTTTAAGAAACTAAATTTTTATTTTTATTTTTAAAAAAACCCTAAATCAAATCCTAGAAACCCATTTTTGGAAAAACCTTACGGTTAAACCCTAAGGGTCAAACCCTAAGGGTTTGCCAAGTTTACAAATTTGCCATTTAAATTTTTAGCAAAATGACCACTATACCCTTTTTGTCCCATTCTTGAATTATTGCTAGCAAATCTTGTCATATCTTGGCAAGTCATCAACCTAGTCTAGCTATGAGCTACAAATCTCCAGCACGTCAGTCGTATTCAGCTGCATACATTGCATCTATGTAAAATATATAAAGAGATTAAGAGAGAGAAAATTCATTTCTAAGCCTCTTTTATGACCAAATTCCCAACCAAGCTCTCTCTCTCAAAAACCTCTGAAATTGAGTAGTGGATCAATCCCACATCAAGCTCCTAGATCACCCATAACAGATCAAGAAGCCAAGAATCAAAAGTTTGTTTATAGAAGGTATAAACCTAAACCTAAAATCTGAACTTTGATCCTATGTTTGATGTTAGATTTTTTGTGTTACACATGTTATATGTAGTATATTTAAGTGATCTGGTTTGATAGATGTTAGATCCATAACATCTATAAGCTCAGATCTAATGTTTTATAAAATCTGGAAATTTTTACTTTTGTGTTTGAAAGTAAAATGTCAGTCCTCGTAGATCTGTGCTTGTTTATTGTTTTGGTGATTTAAATGTTTGAATATGTAGTATGCTATGAGATCTTGGATCTGGAACTTGATTCAGAGTCAGATCTGTTGTAGAGTGAAAGTTATTGATGGTCAAAGACGGTTGACTGACCATAACCAAGCTAATTTGGGTAACCCAGATGCTACACAGAACGTTCTGATACGAAGTTCATGACTACAGATCTTTCTCATGTTTGATGTTTTGATTCTTTTGTGGTAATAAGATTGTTTTATGTTATATGGACTGTAAAGTCATGCCTGTGACACCCCTAAATCCGGGTACTTCAATTCCACGGGATTTGGTGTTCACTGTACAAATATCATCTATCTATCAACCCATAATAAATGCAAACCATGCAAAAGATAGAAATAAAATCACCCCCTTAAGGGTTACAACATCCGAATAATAATACAATCCCAGGTTAAACTAACCTTAAACATCTGTGCGGAAATATAGACAATAAGTCTTAAGTAACATCAATTTTAATTACATCACATAAATAATCAGTCTTCATTACTTGCTAAGCTTGCCCTTGCCTTTACTAGTGGAAGGTTCGTCTTCTCTTTCGTTCTTAACTACAATGTTATTATTACGCAAGAGTGAGCACGATTGCCCACAAGTATAACAATATAATAATGAAATAATAACATGCGAATAAATCAAAGACTTCTGAAATAAAAGCTCAACTTTTGAATCAAGAATGAATAACAAGAATCAAAAGATTTCTGAGGGTCATAAGACCTTGAACTATGTCCTAGGTTATCAAGGGTTATACTTGAAACCTTTAACAGTCATAAGACTATGGACCTTTCTACTCGTACTTAGGGGGATAAGCTCTTAGTACCATACTGTGCACAATATCTTAATGCTAACGCATAAGTAAATTCCTTTGCAGGGTTGTTCATTTCAGTTTGACATTCGAGTCCGCACCAAAGGAAGTTTGGTTTGGATAATTCAACAAGGGTTCTGAAATTTAGAATGTTCATCAACTAAGGACTAGTTGAATCAATTAAGTTCATTTGTCTAATGTAAAACCCCAACTTTTTGAATAAAGATTAATTTTCTATAAAAATTATTTTTGAATATTATTGAGTGAAATTGCTATAATGTTATAGTTGTGTATAATATTTATAAATTTTACAAAGTACGCAAGTTGTTATATAATATTCGATTGGTCGGGGAATATTTATTTTAATAGGAAATATTCATACAATGGCACAATCATTGGTAGACCCCACAACGGAATTATTGTCGGATTGAGAAAACGACAAAAATACTTTATGAAAATAACGGCGAAAATTTTACCATTAACTGTTGAAACACCCGCTGTTAAAAGTACAGTAATACGCGTGGTTGCATAGTAGCACACGGTATTAATTATTGATGTTTACGTGATAAGTCACTCAGTTTTGTTGGTATTATTAATGTAATAATACAGAAAATCTTTTTATATTAAACAGAATACTTTTATAAAGTTATTCTATAAATAGAATATATTATATTCTATTATGCATAGTGTTGCATAGTGTCTGCATAGTATTTTGCATAGTAAAATCTTTTTATATAAAACAAAATATTTTTATAAAGTTATCTGTTTTATTAGACAATAATTAGAATATATTATATTTTATTATGCATAGTATTTGCATAGTGCCTACATAGTGTTTACATAGTAAAATCTTTTATAAAGTTATTCGTTTTATTAGATTATAAATAGAATATATTATATTTTATTTAAAAGATTTTGCTTTAAATATGGACCGTCAGATTAAAGTAAATCAATCTGGACCGTTCATGAGTTAGTTACTATGCAGTCCATTTTTCTATAAATAGAAGCTCATTCCTTCATTATTTTCTTACGAATTCACTGAAACTCTAGAGAGATAAACTATAGCGAGAAAGAAAAAAGTATTCTGCTACTTCACTACTTATATATCCAGTACTCTTCTTCTTAAGGTAGGGAATATTATTTGTTTTACTCGTATGGGGTGTTATTCTTTTGTATTCATGAAGAGAACTTATGTTATTTCATTCTTTATTATTCTGTTGGAATAACCTGTATACGCGGGCAACCCTATACTTGGTGACATTCTTCTATTATCCTGTCTTTAGTATTCTGTTGGAATATCCTGTCTGTGCATTTTACGCCAGACCTGATTTTGTCTTTATTATTCTGTTGGAATATCCTGTCTGTGCGTTTTACGCTGGACCTGGTTCCGTCTTTATTATTATTCTGTTGGAATATCATGTCTGTACGTTTTATGCCGGACCTGATTCAGTCCATATTAGTATTCTGTTGGAATAACCTATCTATGCGAAGTACCGCATGCATGGTGATTTCTCTTATTATTCCATTCTTTATTATTCTGATGGAACATCCTGTCGGTGCGAATTTCGCCAGACCTGGTTCCGTTATTTAGTATTCTGTTGGAATAACCTGTCTATGCAAAGTACCGCATGCATGGTGATTTGTTTTGTTTTTCCATTCTTTATTATACTCAGTTGATTAAAACTTTGACTTCTATACTCCATGAAATTAGTGGAATATCCTTGATATTTGCGCTTCATCCAGTATCTTTTCATGGAAATATTCTTCTGAGCATTCTTGAATTTACTCTACAAAGCAGTATCATGTTCATAATTTGGACGTTATTGGTTCTTGGACAAATTAATTCTTTAACTTGTTTTATTGAATTCTTATATCATTGTCATCATCCTCATATTTATATTTTTTTGAAAGTCATATGTGGCATGTAGTGCATAAATGGACTTGGTATGATTATGACCAGGGATTATTCATTGTAATCATGACCGTAATGTTACAAATGATGTGGTAAAAGTCCTCATTGGCCCGTAGTGAATTGATGGACAGTTGTTGGCATGATCATGACCATTAATGAATACAAAAATATTCTTGGCCCGCAGTGCATGGATAATTGTGGTCGTGATACTAAAGAATATCCTTGGCCGTAGTGCAGGGGTGATTCGATGATGTGGATTATTTATTAAGCTGAGTCCCAGTGATAAAAGTGATGAAAAACCTTTTAAATCATAAAAGATAGTAGATTTTATTCTCTACTTGACTCTTCTAATTGATTTCTTGTTCCGCTGCAGTTAAACTTGATAGTTATTATATTTTATCAGTTTAACACTGTTGAAGGCTAACGATAAATTATTCTGCATTATCTTAGTCATAATATTTCTTACTGGGCTAGTTGAGCTCACCCTTTCTTTCACTGTTCTCTTCAGGAAATGAGAACGTAGCTGGGACTAGTCGGGGAACAGAGTGATGGTCCTAGATGGTGCATTAGTAGTCCTCACTATTCTGTGAAATAGTGTGATAATAATTGTAATGAGGACTCTTTTTGAGTTTGTATACTCTCTAGTAGACAATATTTGTATTCAAACTCACAGCCTATGTTTTGTCGTATTTTACACGACTATTGTATAATTAAGTTGTATTTGAATTATGTACCATGTATCTGGTGACTCAAGATGGGTGATGTATACCTAATTTTGGGAGCGTCACAGTTGGTATCAAGGCTTAGGGATATGATCCCTGGCTAAGATGTGAGAATAGAACTAGGAGGGGAGAGACGGGGAATTCCTTCGCTAGTATGACCTACCTCAGTTTATTTGGTATTTAATTGGTTCGTCAGAGTTTAGAGATTATATTTTACATGTCAACTAACCCTTGTTTTGTGGAAGTATCTGAAAATGACATCCGAGAATGTTGAGAATAGTAATGGAGCACAAGAGACCGTTGAGTCTCCATATATCAATAATCAGGATAATGTGCATCAGGAAGGCGACAATCCTCATGCAAACAACAACACAAACCAAATGATGAATGATGGATTGTTCAGAGGCTTTATGAAATTCATGCAACATTAGGCAAGAGCGGCTCCTGTCCGAAATGTAGGTGGAAACTCTGGAAATTCTCGGACGGTCATCGCTAAATAGTTCAAGGAGCTGGGACCACCGGAGTTTATTGGTGAGCCAAAACCACTTAAGGCGGAAGCATAGATAAAGAAGATCACCAAGATATTTGATGTCTTGGGATGCTCCGAAGAGCAAAAGGTTCCCTTCGCCACCTTCATGTTGCGTGAAGAAGCAGATTACTGGTGGGAATATGTAAAACGTACCCAGCCTAACGCACTCAAGATGTCTTGGGAGAAGTTCCAAGAGCAATTCAACGACAAGTACTTTCTCGAGAGTATTTGTCACATGAAAGAAGTGGAGTTTATCAAATTGGAACAAAACAATATGAACGTGTCTCAATATGAGGCTAAATTTACGGAGTTATCCCGATTTGCATCCCATTTGGTCGATAATGAGGAGCGAATGACGCGAATGATTTTAAGAGGTTTAAAACTGGAGATACGTCAATATCTTATTTCTCATAAACTGTGTTTGTACTCAGATATTGTAAATAGGGCTCAGTTATTGGAATGCGGTAACGAGTCAACGCAATCAAGAGAAAGCAGCCGGTAGCATGAAAATACCAGTGGTATCAGTCATCGAAACGGTGACAACAAAACGTGGATGGAATCAACATGGCAGAAATGGTAACCACTTCGGTGGTAATCATGGCCAAGATAGTAAAACAGAACATTTCAAGAAAAGGAGATTCAACAATGATGGAAGGACGTCAGCACAAGCACCCGTTGTTAAGGAAAGAGAACGACCACCTATCATATGCTTCGAATGCGGAGTGGAGGGACACATCAGTCCAAACTACGCAATGCCGTCCAAAGCATGTTATAATTATGGAAGAGAAGGTCACTTAGCCCGATTTTATCATTCACTGAAGACAAGTTCAGCCATGATGGAGGCACCAAAGGTCGTTCCAAAAAAGTCAAAGCCTGTAGTGCAAAGGAGAGCGTTTGTTGTGACCTCCCAGAAACCAAGGAACCCGAATGAGGTCATCACGGGTAAGCATATCATAAACTCTAGCAAAGTCTATACGTTATTTGATACCAGTTCTACCCATTCTTTTATTTCTCCTACTTGCGCTCAACGATTAAATTTGACTCCAGAAAAATTAAACTTTGACTTATCTGTAGAAACTCCGTTGGGAGAAACCTTCATTACATCCACTGTTTATAAGTCTTGTTTGGTTCAAATTGATACCCTCACATTACATGTCGATCTTATTTCATTAAAAATACTTGCATTTGATATGATTCTAGGGATTGTTTGGTTAACTACTCATCATGCTAAAATTGATTGTTTTCGTAAGGTTATTAGCTTTCATATTCCTAAACAACCTATTATGTGAATTCAAGCGACCAAACCATTAAAATCAATCACGGTCATCTCAAGCCATAAAGCTATTCATTTATTGAAAAACGGATGTCAATCTTTCTTAGCCCACGTCATAGATCTAAACAAAAATATGTCAGTTTTGAATGATATTTCTATTGTTAATGAATTTCCTGACGTATTCCCTGAAGAACTTCCTGGCCTACCCCCAGAGCATGAAATTGAATTTTATATCGACCTTGAACCTGATACAAAACCTATTTCCAAATCCCCATATCGAATGGCTCCTATTGAACTTCAGGAGTTAAAGACCCAACTACAGGAATTGTTAGACATCAGTTTCATTTGTCCTAGTACTTCTCCTTGGGGTGCTCTTGTTCTATTCGTGAAAAAGAAAGATGGGAGTATGCGATTTTGTATTGATTATCGGGAGTTGAATCATGTCACCATCAAAAATAGGTACCCATTGTCACGTATTGATGACCTGTTTGACCAGTTGCAAGGAGTCAAATTCTTTTCAAAGATTGATCTTCGTTCCGGATATCACCAATTAAAGATTAGAACCGAGGACATTCCAAAGACGGCTTTCAGAACTCGGTACGGGCAATATGAATTCCTAGTCATGTTCTTTGGAATGACTAATGCTCCTGCTGCCTTCATGGATATGATGAACCGAGTATTCAAGGAATATTTGGATCACTTTGTGGTCGTCTTTATTGATGACATCCTTATTTATTCAAAAAGCCATGAAGATCATGAGCAATACTTGAGGCTGATACTCCAAAAGCTTCGTGAATACAAGATTTATGCCAAGTTGAAGAAATGCGAGTTCTGGCTTGAGGAAGTAGCATTCCTTGGGCACGTGGTACCAAGTCATGGAATATCTATTGACCCGGCAAAGATTGAAGCTATTCAAAGCTGGGAGCAACCTAAATCAGTGACCGAAGTACGTAGCATTCTCGGCTTAGCTGGTTATTATCGGAGATTCGTAGAAGGGTTTTCTCGAATCGCTACTCCACTAACTCAGCTGACTCGAAAAGATACAAAGTTCGGTTGGAGCGAGGAATGTGAGAAGAGTTTTCAAGAACTCAAGAGGAGACTCATTTCAGCACCTGTTCTAATAATACCATCTGGTTCAGAGGGATTTGTCATCTACAGTGATGCTTCGGGCAAAGGGTTAGGATGTGTTCTCATGCATAATTTGAAAGTCATAGCCTATGCCTCACGACAACTCAAAGAATATGAGAGGAATTATCCTACTCATGATCTAGAGTTGGCAGTTGTTGTCTTCGCACTAAAGATTTGGAGGCATTACTTGTATGGGAAGAAAGTGGAGATCTTTACGGATCATAAAAGCCTCAAATATTTCTTCACTCAAAAGGAACTCAACATGCGACAACGACGTTGGCTTGAATTGTTGAAAGATTATGATCATACCATCCAATACCATCCTGGAAAAGTGAACGTGGTAGCTGACGCTTTGAGTAGAAGATCATATGCGGGTACGAGTGAAATATTGTTAACGCAAAGGCCCATTTTGTATGACTTGCAAAGGATGGAGATAGAGATAAAGACTCCAGGATCCCACGTGTTTATGGCGAATATATGAGTAGAACCGACTTTAATTGAATAAATTAAAGTTGCTCAAGTTACAGATCCGGAGCTGATGTGTATGAGTAAGAAAGTGCAATAAGGTGCGATGCTGGAAGCAAGAATCGATGAAGAAGGAATACGTACTTTGAGTCAACTCCAGACTTTGTGTTCCTAACGACCCTGATTTAAAGTATAAATTCAGGATGGAGGTGCACAACACACCGTTTGTAATCCATCCTAGGAGTACCAAAATATATCATGATATTCGTCATACATTTTGGTGGAGCAATATGAACAGAGTGATAGCGTTGTTTATATAAAGGTGTCTAACGTGTCAATGAGTTAAGGCGAAGAATCAAGTACCAAAAGGTCCATTGCAACCACTTGAAATTCCAAAATGGAAGTGGGAGCACATTACCATGGATTTCGTTACCGGTCTTTCCAAAGTTTCTCAAGGCATAGATGCGATTTGGGTCATTGATGATAGATTGACCAAGTCTGCTCATTTCTTACCGATACGAGAAACTTATACACTTGAACGTCTTTCTCGTAAGTACATAAACGAGGTTGTAAGATTGCATGGTATGCCAGTATCAATAGTTTCTGATCGAGACCCAAGATTCACTTCAAGATTTTGGGTTAGTTTGCAAAAAGCTATGGGCACAGATTTATAATTTGGCTCAGCATATCATCCTCAGACGGACGGGCAGTCGGAGAGGACGATTCCAACTCTTGAAGATCTATTAAGATTTTGTGTCCTTGACGTCAAGGGAAGTTGGGATAAGTTCAAACCATTGGTGGAGTTTTCCTACAACAACAGTTATCAAACAAGTATTGCATGGCTCCATTCGAAGCGTTGTATGGAAGAAAGTGTCGTTCTCCAGTATGCTGGGATGAGATGGGTGAAGCAACGTTGTTGGGACCAGAGTTGGTATGTATAACTACGAAAAAGATTCAAACGATCCGGCAACGTATAAAAACCTCACAAGATCGACAAAAGAGTTATGCTGATCTTCATCGAAAGGACGTGGAATTCGATATAGGAGATCATGTGTTGTTACGTGTTGCTCCATGTAAAGGAGTTACGATATTTGGAAAGAGAGGAAAGCTCAATCCTCGATTAATCGGCCCATTTTTAATCCTCGATCGAGTAGGAATTGTGGCCTATAGACTCGCTTTACCGCCAAGTGTGTCTCGTGTTCATAACATTTTTCATATATCCATGTTATGTAAATATGTGAAAGACCCGAAGCACATTATTGAGTTTGAACCAGACGAAATAGCTGAAGATTTAACGTATGAAGAGGTTCCAATTCAAATCTTGGATAAGAAGGAACATATTCTACGCTCCACGGTTATACCTCAAGTCAAAGTTTTATGGAGAAACCACGATGTTGAGAAAATGACTTGGGAGTTAGAATCTGAAATAAAATCAAGGTATCCTTACCTCTTCGATATACCAGGTACGTACCCTAATTTTGAGGTCGAAATTTTATAAGAAGGGGAGATTGTAAAACCCCAACTTTTTGAATAAAGATGAATTTTCTATAAATATTTTTTTTAATATTATGGAGTGAAATTGATATAATGTTATAGTTGTGGATAATATTTATAAATTTTGCAAAGTACATAAGTTGTTATATAATATTCGATTGGTCGGGGAATATTCATTTTAACAGGGAATATTCGTGCAACGGCACAATCATTGGTAGACCCCACAACGGAATTATTGTCGGATTGAGAAAACGACAAAAATACTTTATGAAAATAACGACGGAAGTTTTACCGTTAACTGTTGAAACACCCGGTGTTAAAAGTACAGTAATACGCGTGGTTGCATAGTAGCACACGGTATTAATTATCGATACTTACGTGATAAGTCACTCAGTTTTGTTGGTATTATTAATGTAATAATACAAAAAAAAATTATATAAAACAGAATACTTTTATAAAGTTATTCAACCAAATACTCAACCAAGCTCTCTCTCTCTCTCTCCCTCTCTCTCTCAAAAACCTTTGAAATTGAGTAGTGGATCAGTCCCACATCAAGCTCCTAGATCACCCATAATAGATCAAGAAGCCAAGAATCAAAAGTTTGTTCATAGAAGGTATAAACGTAAACCTAAAATCTGAACTTTGATCATATGTTTGATGTTAGTTGTTTGTGTTAAACATGTTATATGTAGTGTATTTGAGTGATCTGGGTTGATAGATGTTAGATCCATAACATCTATAGGCTCAGATCTAGTGTTTTACAAAATCTAGAAATTTTTACTTTTGTGTCTGACAGTCAAATGTCAGTCCTTGTAGATATGTGCTTGTTTATTGTTTTGGTGATTAAAATGTTTGAATATGTAGTATTCTATGAGATCTTTGATCAGGAACTTGATTCAGAGTCAGATCTGTTGAAGAGTGAAAGTTATTGATGGTCAAAATCGGTTGACCGACCATGACCAAGCTAATCTGGGTAACCCAGATGCTACCCAAAACGTTCTGACAAGAAGTTCATGTCTACAGATCTTTCTCATGTTTGTTGTTTTGATTATGTTGTGGTAATAAGATTGTTTTATGTTATATAGACTGTAAAGTCATGCCTTTATATCCCTTAAACATCAAACAGGTTGATCTTAGTGGCTGGTCTAAGTAGGTAGGAGAACATGATTTTCGTTTTTTGGGTAACCTAGAAAACGTATGAATGTTATCTCTGACATGGTTTGACCGAATCCTATCTTCTTTATGTGTTGTTGTGTTATTGATGTTTTGTAATAGATCTGCTCCCTTGCATGTTGGCTATACACTGGATCCATTAGATCACTAAATCATTACACAAATTTCAAGTTGTAGAAGCCTAAATATGGCAATACGAACTGTTCTTCATTTCTGGTTAACCCAAAAAATGAAGAACAGCTCTGACAGACATTTTAGTGGCTCAGATCTTTCTAATTGATGATGTTTTGACTTGTCTATTGTTCAAAAAATGTTCTCTGTTAGTTTTTCTACACTGCCCGACGTCTATACCACCCATATCATCAACCGATTTGTCTATATAAGGCCATCAATACCATTAACCGGCCATGACCTTATTTTCTGGGCAGCCCAGAAACGTGAAGAACAACTCCGTCAAGCTTTTCTGAAGCTTAGATCTTTCTATTGTGATACGATTTGGTCATAGAACGTGTTTAGAGTTGTAGTACTACATCACTACTACAACATTAACTCAATTTCAAACCCAGAAACATTTAGATCTGACAATTATCACCGGTCAAAGTAGGCTACTCGAACATTGACTTTGAAGATCTGGGTTCCTCAAGAACACCTAAGGCGACACTTACTGTCGCCAAAAGCTTTAGCGATAGACTTATTAGTTTTAATTAATTTAATTTCTAAAAATCATTTAAAAATAGTAAATAATTTCTGAAAATTCCAAAAATTGTTTTAAAAATTATTTTAAGTTATAAAAATTAACTTTTAATAATATCACATATTTTTCATAAATATTAATATTTAATCGAATATTATTGATATTTTATTTATTTAATAAATGCATTAAATAAATTAATTAAAAATAATTTTATTATATTAAAAATCATTTTAAATGATAAAAAGGTATTTAATAATATTTTAAGTTATAAATATAACTTTTAATATTTTAAGAAAAAATTCATTAAATATTTAATATTAATGATATTAGATTTATTTAATAATTATATTAAATAAATTAATTAAAATGATTTTAATATTATAAAAATCATTTTAAATGAAAATAAATAGTTTAAAAATATTTTAAGTTATAAAATATAACTTTCCATATTTAAAGGTAAATTTCATTAATAATTTAATATTAAATGATATTTGATTTATTTAATAAATATTAAATAAATAGTTTTAAAATAGTTTTATTAATTTAAATATTATTTAAAAAGGAAATAAATGAATTAAAAATATTTTAAGTTATAATAAATGATTTTTAATATTTTGATAAATAATAAATTAATATTCTAATATTAATGGTAAACATTTAAAAATCATTTAAGGGTAATATTAATGTTTTAAAAATACTTTGAGTTATTATAAATAACGTTAATATTTTGGCAAGGGTTTCATTAATTATTTAATATTAATGATACTAGAATTATTTAATATTACAATTATTTAATAATGGTTTCAGTGTTTGAAAATTCATGATAAATTATAATAATTATTTAAAATTATTATAAGGCTATGAAAAATAATTTTAACTGATATTTAAAATATCTAAACGAATATTGAACTACACGATAGAGTCTTAGAATCGATAATTACCCGATAAAGTCGTCGGTACACCAAAATATTTCAGAAATTGATTTGGACTTAGATAATTTGATTAGATACGTATTTATTTATGATGCAATGACTGTTAAACATAGGTGACAATGTGATTATGTTATGTGCTGACTGCAATTAGCAGTACTATGTGTTATGATATGTATTTCTAATCGATAGAATGATCTTATTAATGATAGGTCTCGATATAAAAGATAAAACTAAGTTGCGTAAATGTAAGCAGCAGACCAGACAAATATCTTATCTCTGCATTTACTTTATGTAATGGACATGCGTAAGTGAATATAGGAACTGTTCTTTTTCATTGTTCAAATATTTTAACCTTTGTATATACTTATGCAATAATTCTGTATAAGTAAGTTATTAGATTATAATATGTTGTACACGTTCTTTGATTTTATTATTATAGATCAAGATATATATTTTGTTCGTTAATTTCTAAGCATGGTTATACAAGTGACCTCTGTGACGCCCCCAAATCCGGGTACTTGAACCCCGAACTCGGTGCTTCACGACACCATTTCTATAAACTGAATAATACTAATAATAATAACAATAATATAAAATTCAAACTTAATTTACATATATCAAAGTCTAAATCCCAGGTACGGGACCTTTAAACATTCATTACATCATAGATAATAATTATCATTGTCTTAATAAACTTTAACTATTACACAGAATATTATAAATCTCATTCGAACAGCTTTCCTTTCCCCTTGTTCTTGCATGAACCTTCTGGTTGATTATACTTAGCTGAAAACATTTAAATTTAAATCAAGAATGAGCATTTAATTGCCCAGTAAGTAATAACAATAATATATATTAGCTGAAAGAATTAAATATTTTCTTTGAAAGACACTTCTACAACGAATCAACAGTTGTGAAGTAAGCTGAACCAATAATAACAACGTATCACTTCTATATGAAATTTTTAAAACTACGTATTGACTATAACTGGAGATCAGTCAACATACTATGAACATTGTCTTCTATTTTCAAAAAGGTTAAACAGAAATTCATTTGTAAACCGTCATAACTTACGGGCACGGGGGGTGATCCGTCCGTTATGCCCTGTATTGATCAATACTACATGCAAGAACGATATTATCGTTCACTCTATCCACCTTAGGTGCACAAAAGTTTTCTCGTGTTCGGGATGTTCATACTTAGTCTAGAATTCGAACCAAAACAATTTGATTGGATACAAAAATGTTCTATCTTGTTTAACAATATTTTTATGTCTAGCTGAATCAAATAGCTTAGACGGCTTTTAAGTCAATGTACACATACTTGAAATCAATAAGTATGTATTAACATATGATTAAATACAATGATTATCCAAGTGGGGACACTTGTCCGACCCAATATGCGAATTAACGAACAGAATAAATATCTGAATTATACAATACACTACACCAAAAATGGCCTTTAGCGAAAGAAATTTTGTGAACAAATTTACTCTTTCACATGAGGAGTTGTTTAGCGAAGGAACAATGAAGGAAAACAGTATAGTGACAATATAGTTATTAGCAAAAGAAACATCCTTCACAATTTATATTTTTTTTCCTCGCAAAATTGGGACGGTAGAAAGATTTTTGGAGCCAATTTATAATGAAAATTTACGGGGAAAAAATCTATTTAGTGAAGGAATTATTACTCACTATATATCATTTTCAGAAGTTTTTTGCGAGGGATAAAATTTTTCGCTATCTTGTTCTAAATAATTTTTTTTGAATTAATTATGGTGAATGTAAATACCTTAAATTTTTTACAATAGTAAATTTAATTTTAATAACACTTTTAAAGTAACTTACAATATCAACTATTTATTTTAATAAACTATAAAGTAAATAACTTTACACTATGTTAAACTTTAAAATTTCTCCATAAAAGTTAATTTTTATGAACATAATTAAATAAAATTAAAGTTAAATAAAAATAAATTTAAATAATCTAACATACTTTAAATTTTATTTTAAGTATATAATATTAATCCAAAAAAGTCTTGGAGATTAATTTAAAGTAATTTTATTTTTTGGTATTTTATTTAATATTTAGTTAAATAACAATTTGGGAGAGATTTAATTAAAAAAGACTTTTGAATTATTTAATTTTATTTTTAATTAGTTCAGTACTAAACCATAAGAAAAAAATTCAAAAAATAGGACTTTTTTCATAATTAAACATGCCGTCACAATTCTGGTGATGGCCAAGGCCCGTATCGGCACTTTCGTGGAGGCCCAAATCCTTAAAGGAGTTGGCATTGATATATGTAGATGAAAGTGAAGTTCTTACTCTTGCTGACGATGAGAATCACATCAACAAGCACAATTTTTTGATCATCTCAAACCCTTTCAGTCGATTGTCTCATCTCTAACCCTTTCAGTCCAGTCGATCGAATCTCACCATCTCAGTCGATTCGTCTCACCATCTCAGTCGATTGAATCTCCTCTCTCACCATCTCAGTCGCGAATCTCCGCTCTCACCATCTTAGTCGATCGAACTGACGCCGGCGACTAGAGGTACTTCGGTAGTATTAGGCGACTAGAGTTTCTTCAGATATGCTTTAGATTATTATTATTATATTGTTGATTCCTAGTCCTTTGAATTTATACAGAAGTTTTAGCTCAAACAATTTCCATGGATCCTTACCCACCGAGCTCGGGAAGTTAACCGCCTTAGAGCAGTTGTAAGTACTCTTTAACTACAATCATGTATTGCATGTTTGTTTGTTTGATTTTGATTTATATGCTATTTTGCACTAATTTTTAGCAAGTAATTTTAACCATAAATTCTGAATAATAATGATTTTGTGATAGCAGTGGAGTGAGTGGACCAATTCCACAACAAGTATCAAATTTGAAACTCCTCCACACTTTGTACCTCCTTACAACTTTCCTTCAAATGGTCTTAATCTGATGAATGATGACCTCTTTATGTTAGGTAATTTGACACACAATTTTTTTTTGCTTCAAGTGGGCATCTGATAATCTTTTTACCGGAGAACTTCCTGAATTGGAACTCTCACAAATCTCAAGAACCTGTATGTATTTGTATATTTTAGGATTGAGAGGTTTTTAATCCTTTTTAAATATTGACCTAGTAAATTATAGTGATTCGCCAACAAGTTTTAATCTATAACAGGATACTGCAAGGAAACAATCTTGACGGTCCAATTCCGCGCAGTTATGGTGATCTAACCAAACTGGAAGACCTGTAAGGATGTGCATGCTTTAATTTCTCAAAACTTCAAAATATATACGAGTCAGTTTTATAATTTAAGAGCTGTAGTTTCTCTCAATCAATGATTTTCCTTGTCTTTAATTTATGTAGGAGAATTGGTGATCTTAGCAAGGGTGATTCCTCTCTTGACTTCTTGGGAAACTTTACAAGTCTGTCCATATTGTAAGGATTCGAACAAGTACTTGTTCTAGGTTTCTGTGTATTAATATTAATCTTTGAATCTCCTCCTATTTCTTGTAGATTGTTAAGAAACTGTGATTTGTTTGAACAACTTTCAAAATAACTGAGTTCATTTTCTAACTTGAAAATCTTGTAAGTATATATTATTGATTGTCTATTCATGCCATTACCATGACCTTTTACTTTTTTTGTTAATTATATATATATATATATATATATATATATATATTTATATATATATATATATATATATATATATATATATATATATATATCATGTTTCAACTAATCCTCTCTTTGCCTCTGGAAATATATGTCAAATGGAGAAGACCCCATGTAGGAAAATTCCATGAACACTCAAATTTGTTAAGAAGTCGAGGCATTTAATTTACATGTTCTGTCATTATAGATCATAATTTTTCCTTTCTTTTTCTGTCCACTTAAATCTCATAAACACAATGTTAGGGGGTAGGGACAGTTCTAATAGGATACTTTGCTAGTATCATATATATAAATGTCTACCTAACCTAAGTAGGTACTGTAGTCACCTCCTTCAATTTTGACCAACTAAAAATCATTACATTTTTATCATCATTCATTGTTTACCAAAATGCAATTTGTTTTAGATTCGTTCTAAATGAATTCCACTTCATAAGAGAGATAAAGTACATGGTACTAGTAGCAACATTCATTCATATGCAAGGTTCTGTCCCCATCTAATCGCATGACTATACTTGTTCTTTAAATTTGTTCCTGCAAACTAGTTCATAATTTTAGGGTGCTTTCATTTTCAGGTCTGCCGGTACTGGGGTTCTGAAAATTGGGACGGATTACTTTGGAAAGATTTTGTGGATAATATTAGCTGAAGCATGATTGAACCACCAGAATTAAGTATGATTTTTAGTTATGTTTTAAACATAAATCTTTCAACTTTAGTTGTTTCTTGTTGTTGCTGCTGCAATTGCTATTGTTGTTGTTGCTGTTGTTGAACTGCAACTGTTGTTGTTGCTGGTTCTTGTAAAGATTCATGCCTGCCATCAACTTTGGTGGGCCCATTGGTCCTATCCCTGTTCGCTGCATTGGATTGATATTAGCTCGATTCAGCGTTAGGCCGCCCAACATTGAAAGACCTGTAGAGCCTGGATACATGTGTCTAGCTCCTGACATTCCACATATGCCTGATTGTGATCCCCCTATCATGTTTGTTCTGGTCTGTGCCATCCTAAGTTTTGCTTCCATGAGAGTTACTTGTGCCGAACTTAGCTGCCCATAACGAAGTTGTTGTATTATGGCATTGATAATATTTGAAGCCTAGCTCAGATTCATTGAGTTTTGACCAACATTTCCCAATCCTGAGAAAGGACCCATTGGTACTGATATACCAGCTCCCCCCACTCCCCTTGACACTCCCATGCCCATCATATTGTTAATGTTCAATGTACAATAACAAATTCTGTACTTATCGTGACTTGAGCATTATCTATTTATATATGGAGTATTAGTTTTAATTTTTGGCTCTTTAAGCAGTTTATCAATTAGTTTGAAACAAGTATGACATTTATATTAACTTAAATTATTAAATTTAATATTTATTATAGCATTTAATAATAATAAATATGAAATTTGTGATTTGAAAATTATTTATAATTTGTGAAGGATTTTACTTGAGAAATGAATTTTAATGAAGGATTATTTTCGTCACTAAATCTTTTCTAGTTAATTAGTTAGTCATCAATGAAGGATTATTTTCCTCACTAATTTGAAGATACATTCTCAATTTATAATTAGTGAAGGAAAATTTACTCTCGTTAAATAAATGTGTTCTTCATAATATTTATTTGTGAGGGAATAAAGTTATTCACTAATTTCAAATAGTCCTTCTTAAAATATTATTTGTGAAGGAAACCAATCTTTCACTAAATAACAATATTCCATTACTAAATATAATTTGTGAATAAAAAAGTTATTCACGATATATCCTTCACAAAAAATATTTTGTTACTACTTAGCGAATGATACCCAATTGCGAGGAGGTCTAATGCGAGCACTCGTGTGAAGAAAATATTTCTTCGCAATAAATCACTTGTGAGTGATATTGTATGTCTTGCGAAGGATTTATCCTTCACTAGAGGCCATTTTTGGTGTAGTGATAATACAATGATCGGATAATGTAAGAACTTGTATGAATACAAAGATCGGATACATAATCAATAATAATAGAGTTAATAATCTGGCACAATAATAATATGATTCTGAAACTTTCTTACCCATGTCCATTGCATAAAGTAAATGTAAAAGTAAGATACTTGCACAATATAAAGAATAGTTTGGATACTTGCTCAATAATAATTGGAGTAAGTTTAGAAAACTTGCCTGAGCTGCTGCTTACAATAACGTAACTTAGATTAATCTTTTATACAGCTACCTATTAGTAATAAGATCATTCGTTCAATTAGAATAATATAGCATATCACATAGTACTGCTAATTACAGTCAGCCCATAACCTAATCACATTGTCACATATGTTTAACAATTATTGATTCACCAATAAACACATATCTAGTCAATTTATCTAAGTCTAGATCAATTTCTAAAATATTTCGGTGTACTGACGGTTTTATCGGGTAAATATCGAGTCTAAGACTCTATCGTGTAGTTCAATATTCATTTAGATATTTTAAATATCAGTCATATTATTATTCATAGCCTTATAATAATTTTTAAATAATTATTATACTTTATCATGAATTTTTAAACACTGAAATCATTATTAAATAATTTAAATATTAACTAATTCTATTATCATTAATATTTAATTAATATTAAACTATTAATGAAACTATTGCCAAAATATTAAAGTTATTTATAATAACTCAAAATATTTTTAAAGTATTAATATTACCCTTAAATGATTTTTAAAACATTTAAAATAAATTTTAAATAATTACCATTAATATTAGAATATTAATTTATTATTTATCAAAATATTAAAAGTCATTAGTTATAACTTCAAATATTTTTAATTCATTTATTTTCTTTTTAAATGATTTTTAAATCAATAAAACCATTTTTAAACTATATATTTAATATAATTATTAAATAAACTTAATATCATTAATATTAAATTATTGATGAAATTTACCTTTAAATATCAAAAGTTATATTTTATTACTTAAAATATTTTTAAACTATTTATTTTCATTTAAAAGGATTTTGATAATATTAAAATCATTTTTAATTAATTTATTTAATATAATTACTAAATAAATCTAATATCATTAATATTTAATAATTAATGAAACTTATCTTAAAATATTAAAAGTTATGTTTTATAACTTAAAATATTATTAAATACCTTATTATTATTTAAAATGATTTTTAATACAATAAAATCATTTTTAATTTATTTAATACATTTATTAAATAAATTAAATACCAATAATATCCAAATAAATATTAATATTTATTTAAAATATGTCAAATTATTAAAATTTAAATTTTATAACTTAAAATAATTTTTAAAAATGATTTTATAATTTTTAGGAATTTATTTCTATTTTTAATGTATTTTTCGGAAATTATAAAACAAAAATAATTAAATTCCTCGCTAAAGGCATTATAGAGACAATTTTGTTGGTGAAAATCAATACGCTTAAAAACATGCATTTGCGTTACTGTCATCAACTTTTTCCTCCGGTGTTGCTGAATTTTCTGCACTATTCCCACCGAGGTGTTTTCCACTTCTCAACATAACTGTTTGACATTGCTCTTGATTACCCTTCGGATTTCTTTCGGTGTCGCTAGGTAATGTTCCTTGTGGTCTATTATTCAATGCCAATGCAATATGACCTATCTGATTCTCTATATTTTTGATAGCAATAGCTTGATTCTTCATAGCCAAATCGTTGCTAGTCATGTACCTTGCCCATGATTCCTCCCCATCGAATTTCCTGTCCTACTGTTGAATCTGTTGTGGATGACTATGAAAACC
Source organism: Panax japonicus (assembly GCA_020205505.1). Taxonomy (NCBI): domain Eukaryota; kingdom Viridiplantae; phylum Streptophyta; class Magnoliopsida; order Apiales; family Araliaceae; genus Panax; species Panax japonicus. The sequence goes on from CM035107.1 coordinate 49,993,699, forward strand.
AGGGGGATATGATGGTCGAGGAGCTTGAGTTTACTGATTATTGCTCCATGAAAGGTTTGGGTGGTTCCTATTCCCCTGGTTGTAGGTGTTTTGGTAAATTTTGCGGAATTCTATTGTAGTTGCCTATGAACTGAACAGATGCTGGATTTATTGCACACTGCTCTATCGAATGATCACCCGCACACAATTCACATACTACCATAACCTGCTGAACTTTTTGTTGAACTTGAGCCCCTGCCATCGTATTTACCCTCTCATTCATCGTATCAATCTTCATGGATAATACAGAAAGCTGTGCTTGTATAGCTGTTACTCCATCTAATTCCAAGATCCCAGCCGCCTTTGTCTGTGTCATTCTTGCTGTGGGCCACTGATAGTTATTTGCCGACATTGTTTCTATCAAATTGTAGGCTTCCTCGTAACTCTTAGTCATGAATGCACCGCCCGATGCCGCATCAATGCTAGTTCTGACATTTCCATGTAGCCCGTTATAGAAGGTGTTCATTTGTAACCATTTGGGCAATCCATGATGTGGGCACTTTCTAAGTAATTCCTTGTATCTCTCCCATGCCTCATAAAGTGACTCTCCATTCTGCTGCTCAAACATTGTGATGTCATTCCTCATTTTTGCACTCTTCGCCGGTGGGAAAAATTTGGCAAGAAATTTTTAAGCCAAATCTTCCCACGTAGTGATCAAACCCAGTGATAAAGAATGTAACCAACTATTTACCTTGTCCCGTAAAGTGAATAGGAACAAGATAAGTCTCACTGCCTCATCCAACACCCCATTGTACTTGAACGTGTCGCACATTTCCAAAAAACTGATCAAATGCTCATTCTGATCGTCGTTTGCCATTCCCCCAAACTGACATAAGTTCTGCATCATCTGAATGGTCCCAGGCTTTATTTCAAAAGTGTTCGCAGCAATTGCAGGCCTAGTAATGCTCGACTGCAGATCAGTCACCCTAGGTGTCGCAAAATCCCTTAACGCTTTCTGGTCTTCGCCAGCCATCGTTTCTTCCTTATCAGAATTTTCGAATTCGTTCCTCATTTCCTCAATCCACTTACTCAACTTTTGAAATCGTCTGTCAATGTCGTCTTCAAAAGGAAGCAAGTCTGGATGTTTAGATCGTGTTTGCATAAACCAATGTCGAAAACCTGAAATAGAGAAAACAAAAATAAAAATGTTTAAATAAAACTGGACTAATTAAACTGATATTGTAAAAACAAATATTAAAATCTCGGCGAAATTGTCCCCGGCAACGGCGCCAAAAACTTGTTGGTGAAAATCAATACGCTTAAAAACACGCAAGTGCACGTGGTCAACAAGTAATATAGTAGTGAATAAAGTATCGTTCCCACGAGGACAAAATATCAAGAATCTTAACTTCACAATTATCAATTTTGTATTAACCCTAATTTTATTAAACTAATCAATTCAATGGTTTTAAATTATAAAAAAAACTAAATTAATAAAGAAATTAACTATCACAAAACAGTCACCAATAACAAAATTCGGAATCTCAAACAGTTAATGGAGAATTAGACTTATGATTTCACCTTGAGCTTCACTCTGATTTTCAAACCTGTATTCCAACTCAATTCAATATTCCAGTTTATTAATCAAGAACACGAACGTAGTAAAAGCCAACTCTCGATGCACTAATACCATATTAACATCAATCCACAATTAAGATAGAAATTCGTTAAACACCTAAATTAACCGACTCACTATATCTCTTTGTGAACTGCAGTCAAAGAAGGTTGAAGTTTAAGCTCTCTATACGATTACATGCGATGTCAAGCGTATCTCTACCTTAACAATAATCACAAATCTGCTATCGACAAAATTCATGACACATGCTATATTAACTAGGTCTATATTTGAATCTCCTCTCTCGATTCCTTTCAAAACCACAAAGAACTGTTGAACAGGCAATTCATAAATTCACTCTCAAATTAATATAGATAAACTAAAAATATCTTATTGAATTGGAAATCAAAGTTATAAAATCATCGTTTCACCCAAAGATCCATCACAAGTCTAATAAGTAAATTACTTCATAACGAATGAATTAAAAACTGAATAATTTGTTGAAAACATCATCCCAATTACAAATAAGACTAAAGAGAAGAAGAATAAAGAAACCCCCTTCACGTCGCCTTGATTCGCAACCGTCGTGATAATCTCTGAAAATTACTCCTCTAACGTTCGCTCTTCAATCCTTGAAATCGCTCTTGAATTCTTGCCTTTGTGTTGTATGATTGTTGTTTTTCAATGTAGTAGCAAGCTTCCCTCTCTTCTGGCCGAATCTTTTATTAGAGTCCAAACGCATCAGCCCAATCCCACAAATCGAGATCTATCAGACTTTGAAACAGAATAGGACAGTTCAGGAAACGGGACCCCCGCCCCGGTGGGGGGTACAGTGCAAAACAAGCCCGCCCCGGCGGGCATAGCCACTGACTTCAAATTTTTCAAGCTGCAACTTTTTTCCACTTTTGCTCTAAAAAGACCACCTTTCCTCACCAATTGCATCCATGACCACCCTACACATAAAATATCACGAAACGAGTAAAAATGAACACAAAACATGAAGATAATTACGAATTTAAACTTGAAATGAATTTCGATTCGTGTATATAAAATCCAATTATCAAATGTCTGTCGTGATAGGTGTTCTTGAAGCTTAAGAACACTGACAGTCAGTGCTCAAGGGTACCTCCTTTGACCATCTTTAATTCGTTATGTGTAGTGTTTTTGGGCTAGCTATAACTTGGATCTTGTAGTATTGATGTAATGCTACAAGTGTAAATCAACATCTGGGTCAGATCATAACATATGAGCAAGATATAAATCTTTAAAATCACTGTCAGACATGTTCATCATGTTTCTGGGCTGCCCAGAATTTTTGGTTATGGACGGTCAACGCCTTTTGTGGCCTTCAAACATGAAATATGTTGATGATATGGTTGGTCTAGACGTCGGGCTGTATAGACAAGCTAACAGAGTACAAGGTCTAAAACCTTTTCATGTCTAAATATCAATAACATGAAGGATCTAAGTCATCAAACTCAATGTCAGAGTGTTTCTAGGTTTTCCCAGAAACCCAGAAGTTTGAGTTCCTAGTTTCGTGCTCGATTTAATTTAGGTTCCAACCTTATTTCATGTGATATAATGGTTCATATCTATAGAGTACATGACATGTAAAAATAAAATAACATGAGATCATCATAACATCAACACGATCAAGATAAATGGGCCGGTCAAAGTACCCTCCCCAGAACTGTTCTTGAACATTTCTGGGTTTCCCATAAATGTTCTTGAGCAGTTTCGGCTAGCTACGTTTGACCATCATTCAGATCAATTCTTTTACGTTTGTAGGTGATATAAAAGCTTTAACATGTAGTCTTCAAGTCAGTCTACAACAAACAAAACAACAACATGGCAAAACAACTTAAACCTAGCAAGATCCAAGCTCTGCAAAACACTGTCAGAGGTTTCTGGGCAGAATCTGGGTTTCAAGAACAGCCGGTCAATGTCGGTCAACCCACTTTGACCTTAAATAACTTTTAATCTAGAACAGATATGGACTTGATTCAAGTTTCATATTAAAGATCTCCTAACATACTACAAGTAAAAACTTTAAAAACATAAAAACACATAACAGATCGAGATCTATGGGACCTGACATTCACTGTCAGATCCTTATTTTCAAATATTTCCAGATTTGGAAAATCATCAAATTCGAACCTCTAGATGTTATGGGTTTAACATCTAGCAACCTAGATCATTGATTAACAGCCCATACAACATATTTAACACAAAAAAAATTTACATCTAACATAAGTCCAAAAGATTTTCGAATTTTAGGGCTTGCACCTTTATGCTCCAATTCTGATTTCTATGCTTCTGATTTGATGTTGGTGTTCGTGGGGCTTGATTTGTCACTAAACTAACAAGGCAATTTCGTGGGTTTGAGCTTGAGAGAGAATGGCTAAGTTCTTGTGAATAATTTAGGCCATTAAGTGCATTTTGTCTCTCTTGAATCTATATGTATATCATGTATGCAATGCCATTAGCTGATGCATTGAATTTGATACGCTGGAATACTAGCTGCTAGGTTGGTAGGGTAGAATGGCTGCCAAGATTTGGATAAGATTTGTCTAGCAATAATTCAACTAATGGGACAAAAAGGGTATTTTTGTAAAACCCCAACTTTTTGAATAAAGATGAATTTTCTATAAATATTATTTTTAAATATTATGGAGTGAAATTAATATAATGTTATAGTTGTGGGTAATATTTATAAATTTTGCAAAGTACGCAAGTTGTTATATAATATTCGATTGGTCGGGGAATATTCGTTTTAACATGGAATATTCATACAACGGCACAATCATTGGTGGACCCCCCAACGGAATTATTGTCAGATTGAGAAAACGACAAAAATACTTTATGAAAATAACGGCGGAAGTTTTACCGTTAACGGTTGAAACACCCGGTGTTAAAAGTACAGTAATACGCGTGGTTGCATAGTAGCACACGGTATTGATTATTGATGCTTACGTGATAAGTCACTCGGTTTTGTTTTATTGGTATTATTAATGTAATAAAATAGAATACTTTTATAAAGTTATTCTATAAATAGAAAATATTATATTCTATTATGCATAGTGTTGCAAAGTGTCTGCATAGTGTTTTGCATAGTAAAATCTTTTTATATAAAACAGAATACTTTTATAAAGTTATTCTATAAATAGAATATATTATATTTTATTATGCATAATGTTGCATAGTGCCTATATAGTGCCTGCATGTTGTTTTACATAGTAAAATCTTTTTTATAAAACAGAATACTTTTATAAAGTTATCTATTTTATTAGACAATAATTAGAATATATTATATTTTATTATGCATAGTATTTGCATAGTATTTGTATAGTAAAATCTTTTATAAAGTTATTCGTTTTATTATATTATAAATAGAATATATTATATTTTATTTAAAAGATTTTGCTTTAAATATGGACCTTCAGATTAAAGTAAATCAATCTGGAACGTTCATGAGTAATTACTATGCAGTCCATTTTTCTATAAATAGAAGCTCATTCCTTCATTATTTCTTACGAATTCACTGAAACTCTAGAGAGATAAACTATACAGAGAAAGAATAAAGTATTCTACTACTTCACTACTTACATATATATCCAGTATTCTTCTTCTTAAGGTAGGTAATATTATTTGTTGTACTCGTAAGGGGTGTTATTCTTTTGTATTCATGAAGAGAACTTATGTTATTCCATTCTTTATTATTCTGTTGGAATAACCTGTATACGCGGGCAACCTTATACTTGGTGACATTCTTCTATTATTCCGTCTTTACTATTCTGTTGGAATACCCCGTCTGTGCATTTTACGCCGGACCTGATTCCGTCTTTATTATTTTGTTGGATTATCCTGTCTGTGTGTTTTACGCCGGACCTAGTTCCGTCTTTATTATTATTCTGTTGGAATATCCTGTCTGTGCGTTTTACGCCAGACCTGATTCCGTCCTTATTAGTATTCTGTTGGAATAACATGTCCATGCGAAATACCGCATGCATGGTGATTTCTGTTGTTATTCCATTGTTTATTATTCTGTTGGAACATCCTGTCGGTGCGAATTTCGCCTAACCTGGTTCCGTTATTTAGTTTTCTGTTGGAATAACCTGTCTATGCAAAGTACCTCATGCATGGTGATTTCTTTTGCTATTCCATTCTTTATTATACTCAGTTGGTTAAAGTTTTAACTTCTATACTCTATGAAATTAGTAGAATATCCTTGATAATTGCGCTTCATCCAGTATCTTTTCATGGAAATATTCTTCTGAGCATTCTTGAATTTTACTCTACAAAGCAGTATCATGTTGACAATTTGGACGTTATTGGTTCTTGGACAAATTAATTCTTGAACTTGTTTTATTGAATTCTTATATCATTGTCATCATCCTCATATTTATATTTTGTTGAAAGTCATCTGTGGTCTGTAGTGCATAGATAGACTTGGTATGATTATGACCAGGGATTATTCGGTGTAATCATAACCGTAATGTTACAAATGATGTGGAAAAAGTCCTCATTGGCCCGTAGTGCATTGATGGACAGTTTTTGGTATGATTATGGCTATGGATTCTCTTTGGTCGTAGAGCAAAGATGAATTATTTTATGGCATGATCAGGACCGTTGATGAAAACATGATTATCTTAAGTCGTAGTGCATTGATAATTTGTGGTCGTGATACTAAAGAATATCCTTGGCCATAGTGCAGGGGTGATTCGATGATGTGGATTATTTATTAAGTTAAGTCCAAGCGATAAAAGTAATGAAAAACCTTTTAAATCATAGAAGATAGTAGATTTTATTCTCTACTTGATTCTTTTAATGGATTGCTTGTTCCGCAGCAGTTAAACTTGATGTTTGTTATATTGTATCAGTTTAACACTGTTTAAGGCTAATGATAATTTATTCTACATTATCTTAGTCATAATATTTCTTACTGGGATAGTTGAACTCACCCTTTCTTTCACTGTTCTCTTCAGGAAATGAGAACGTAGCTGGGACCAGTCGGGGAACAGAGTGATGGTCCTAGATGGTGCATTAGTAGTCCTCACTATTCTATGAAATAGTGTGATAATAATTGTAATGAGAACTCCTTTTCAGTTTGTATACTCTCTAGTAGACAATTTTTGTATTCAAACTCACAGATTATGTTCTGTCGCATTGTACACGACAGTTGTATTATTAAGTTTGTATTTAATTCTGTACCATGTATTTGGAGACTCAAGATAGGTGATGTATACCTAATTTTGGGGGCATCACAGTTGGTATCGAAGCTTAGGGATATGATCTATGGCTAAGATGTGAGACTAGAACTAGGAGGGGGAGACGGGGAATTCATTCGCTAGTATGACCTACCTAAGTTTATTTGATATTTAATTGGTCGGTCAGAGTATAGAGATAATATGTGATATGTTAATTAACCCTTATTTTGTGGCAGTATTTGAAAATGGCATCTGAAAATGTTGAGATAAGCAATGGAGCACAGGAGACTGTTAATTCTCCACAGATCAATAATCAGTATAATATGCAACATAATGGCGATAATCCTCCTGTAAACAACAACACTGATCAATTGACGAACGACGGTACGTTTAGGAGCTTTTAGAATTCATGCAACACCAGGCGAAGACGGCTCCTGTTCATAATGCATGAGGAAACAATGGCAACCCACAGTTGGTCACCGCTAAGCATTTCAAGGAGCTGGGACCACCAAAGTTTTTGGAAAAGCCAGAACCACTTAAGGCGGAGACGTGGTTAAAGCAGATCACCAAGATATTTGATGTCTTGGGATGCTCCGAGGAGCAAAAGGTTCATTTTGCCACCTTTATGTTGCGTGAAGAGGCAGATCACTGGTGGAAATCTATAAAACGTACCCATCCTGACACACTCAAGATGTCTTGGGAGAAGTTCCAAGATCTGTTCAATGACAAGTACTTTCCTGAAAGCATTCGTCACATGAAGGAGGTGGAATTTATCAATTTGGAGCAAAACAACATGACCGTGTCGCAGTACGAAGCCAAGTTTGCCGAGTTGTCCCGATTTGTGTCCCACTTGGTTGATAATGAAGAGAGAATGACGCGAATGTTTTTAAGAGGTTTGAAGCCGGAGATACATCAATATCTTATTTGTCATAAACTGTGTTTATATTCAGATGTTGTTAATAGGGTTCAGTTATTGGAGCGCGATAATGAGTCAACCAAACCAAAAGAGAGCAGCCGACAAAATGATAATACCGGTGATAACAATCATCAAAGCGGTGGCAATAAGCATGGAGGGAATCAACATGTCAGAAATGGTAACCACTTTGATGGTCATCATGGCCAAAATAATAAGAATGGACATTTCAAGAAGAGAAGGTTCAACAATGACGTAAAGACGTCGGCACCAGCACCCGTTTCAAAGGAAGAAGAATGACCACCGGTCGTATGTTTCAAATGCGGACATGAGGGACACATCCGTCCAAACTGTACGCAGCAATCCAAAATGTATTTTAATTATGGAAGAGAAGGTCACCTATCTCGATTTTGTTGTATGGTGAAGTCAATTCCAGCTGGGATAGTGATGCCAAAAGGATGTCCCAGACAAGCCAAAGTCGGTAGTTTAAGAGAGAGCATTTTTTTTAGTGACGAGGAACCTAAATAAAATTATCACGGGTATGTTAGTCATAATCTCTTGCGAAGTCTATACCGTTTTAAATACCAGTTTTACGTAGTCTTTTATTTCACCTAGTTGTGTTCAATGTTTGAAGATAACTCCAGAGAAGTTAGACTTTGATATATCTGTTGGGAGAAACCTTCATTACATCCACTATTTATAAGTCTTTTTTGGTTCAAATTGGTACCCTCACATTACCTGTCGATCTTATTTCATTGAAAATACTTGCATTTGAGGTGATTCTAGGGATTGATTGGTTAACAACTCATCATGCAAAAATTAATTATTTTCGTAAGGTTGTTAGCTTTCATATTCCTAACCAACCTATTATATGAATTCAAGCAACCAAACCATTAAAATCAATCACTGTCATCTCAAGCCATAAAGCTATTCGTTTATTAAAAAATGGATGTCAAGCTTTCTTAGCTCATGTCACTGATCTACACAAAAATACGTTAGTTTTGAATAATATTTCTATTGTTAATGAATTTCCTGACGTATTCCCTGAAGAACTTCCTGGCCTACCCCCAGAGCGTGAAATTGAATTTTGTATCGACCTTGAACCCGGTACAAAACCCATTTCCAAAGCCCCATATCGAATGGCTCCTATTGAACTTCAGGAGTTAAAGACTCAACTGCAGGAATTGTTAGACATTGGCTTTACTCGTCCTAGTACTTCTCCTTGGGGTGCTTCTGTTCTATTCGAGAAGAAGAAAGATGGGAGTATGCGACTTTGTATTGATTATCGGGAGTTGAATCAGGTCACCATCAAAAATAGGTACCCATTGCCACGTATTGATGACATATTTGACCAGTTGCAATGAGCCAAATTCTTTTCAAAGATTGATCTTCGTTCCGGATATCACCATTTGAAGATTAGAATCGATGACATTCCAAAGACGGCTTTCAGAACTCGGTACGGGCATTATGAATTCCTAGTCATGTCCTTTGGATTGACTAATGCTCCTGTTGCCTTCATCGATATGATTAACCGAGTATTCAAGGAATATTTGGATCACTTTGTGGTCATCTTTATTGATGACATCCTCATATATTCCAAAACTCGTGAAGATCATGAGCAACACTTGAGACTGATACTCTAAAAGTTTCGTGAATATAAGTTTTATGTCAAGTTGAAGAAATGCGAGTTCTGGCTTGAGGAAGTAGCATTCCTTGGGCATGTGGTATCAAGTCATGGAATATCTGTTGACCCAGTAAAGATTGAAGCTATTCAAAGCTGGGAGCAACCTAAATCAATGACCGAAGTACGTAGCTTTCTCGGCTTAGCTGGTTATTATCGGAGATTCGTAGAAGGGTTTTCTCGAATCTCTACTCCACTAACTCAGCTGACTCGGAAAGATACAAAGTTCTGTTGGAGCGAGAAATGTGAGAAGAGTTTTCAAGAACTCAAGAGGAAACTCATTTCAGCACTTGTTCTGACAATACCATCTAGTTCGGAGGGATTTGACATCTATAGTGATGCTTCGGGCAAAGGGTTAGGATGTGTTCTCATGCAACATGGGAACGTTATAGCCTATTCCTCACGACAACTCAAAGAATATGAGAGGAATTATCCTACTCATGATCTAGAGTTGGCAGCTGTTGTCTTCGCACTAAAGATTTGGAGGCATTACTTTTATGGGGAGAAAGTGGAGATCTTTACGGATCATAAAAGCCTCAAATATTTCTTCATTCAAAAGGAACTCAACATGCGACAACGGCGTTGGCTTGAACTTTTGAAAGATTATGATCATACCATCCAATACCATCCTAGAAAAGCGAACGTGGTAGCTGACGCATTGAGTAGAAGATCATATATAAGTGCAAATGAGATATTATCAACGCAAAGGCCCATTTTGTGTGACTTGCAAAGGATGGAGATAGAGTTAAAGACTCCAGGGACCCATGTGATGATGGCGAATATACGAGTAGAACTGACTTTAATTTATAAAGTTAAAGCTGCTCAAACTACAGACTTGGATCTGATGCGTATGAGGAAGAAATTGCAAGAAGGTGCTATGCTGGAAGCAAGAATCGATGAAGAAGGAATACTTCGAGTCAACTCCAACCTTTGTGTTCCTAACAACCCTGATTTAAAGTATAAAATCATTATGGAGGCGCATAACACACCGTTTGCAATCCATCCAAGGAGTACCAAAAATGTATCATGATATTCGTCATACATTTTGGTGGAGCAATATGAAGAGAGAGATATCGCTGTTTATCTCAAGGTGTCTGACGTGTCAATGAGTCAAGGTAAAGCATCAAGTACCAAAAGGTCCATTGCAACCACTTGAAATTCAAGAATGGAAGTGGGAGCACATTACCATCACTTTTGTTACCGGTCTTCCCAAAGTTTCTCAAGGCATAGATGCGATTTGGGTCATTGTTGATAGATTAACCAAGTCTGCTCATTTCTTACCAATACGAGAAACTTATACACTTGAACGTCTTGCTCATATTTACATAAACGAGGTTGTAAGATTGCATGGTATGCCAGTATCCATAGTTTTTGATCGAGACCCAAGATTCACTTCAAGATTTTGGGTAAGTTTGCAAAAAGCTATGGGCACGAATTTACGATTTAGCTCGACATATCATCCTCAGACGGACGGGCAGTCGGAGAGGACGATTTAAACTCTTGAAGATCCATTAAGACTATGTGTCCTTGACTTCAAGGGAATTTGGGACAAGTTCTTACCATTGGTGGAGTTTTCCTACAACAACAGTTATCAAGCAAGTATTGGCATGGCTCCATTCGAAGCGTTGTATGGAAGAAAGTGTCGTTCTCCAGTATGCTGGGATGAGGTGGGTGAAGCAATGTTGTTGGGACCAGAGTTGGTACGTATGACTACGGAAAAGATTCAAACGATCCGACAACGTATAAAAACTTCACAAGATCGACAAAAGAGTTATGCTGATCTTCATCGAAAGGACGTGGAATTCGATATAAGAGATCATGTGTTGTTACGTGTTGCTCCATGGAAAGGAGTTACGAGATTTGGAAAGAGAGGAAAGCTCAATCATCTATTCATCGGCCCATTTTTAATCAGTGATCGTGTAAGAATTTTGGCCTATAGACTCGCTTTACAGCCAAGTATGTCTCGTGTTCATAACGTTTTTCATATATCCATGTTACGTAAATATGTGGAAGACCCGAACCACATTATTGAGTTAGAACCTGACGAAATAGCGGAAGATTTGATGTATGAAGAGGTTCCTGTTCAAATCTTGGATAAAAATGAACATATTCTACGCTCCAAGGTCATACCTTAAGTTAAAGTTTTGTGGAGAAACCACGATGTTGAGGAAATGACTTGGGAGTTAGAATCTGAAATGAAATCAAGGTATCCTTACCTCTTCAATATAACAGGTACGTACCCTCATTTCGAGGGCGAAATTTCATAAGAAGGGGAGATTGTAAAATCCCAACTTTTTGAATAAAGATGAATTTTCTATAAATATTATTTTTAAGTATTATGGAGTAAAATTGATATAATGTTATAGTTGTGGGTAATATTTATAAATTTTGCAAAGTACGCAAGTTGTTATATAATATTCGATTGGTCGGGAAATATTCATTTTAACAAAAAATATTCGTACAACGGCACAATCATTGGTGGACCCCACAACAGAATTATTATCGGATTGAGAAAATGACAAAAATACTTTATGAAAATAACAGCGGAAGTTTTACCGTTAACTGTTGAAACACCCGGTGTTAAAAGTAAAGTAATACACGTGGTTGCATAGTAACACACGGTATTGATTATTGATGCTTACGTGATAAGTCACTCAGTTTTGTTTTATTGGTATTATTAATGTAATAAAACAGAATACTTTTATAAAGTTATTCTATAAATAGAATATATTATATTCTATTATGCATAGTGTTGCATAATAAAATCTTTTTATATAAAATAGAATACTTTTATAAAGTTATTCTATAAATAGAATATATTATATTTTATTATGCATAGTGTTGCATAGTGCCTGCATGGTGCCTGCATAGTGTTTTGCATAGTAAAATCTTTTTATATAAAATAGAATACTTTTATAAAGTTATCTGTTTTATTAAATAATAATTAGATTATATTATATTTTATTATGCATAGTGTTTGCATAGTGCCTGTATAGTGTTTGCATAGTAAAATCTTTTATAAAGTTATTCGTTTTATTAGATTATAAATAGAATATATTATATTTTATTTAAAAGATTTTTCTTTAAATATGGACCGTCATATTAAAGTAAATCAATATGGACCGTTCATGAGTCAGTTACTATGCAGTCCATTTTTCTATAAATAGAAGCTCATTCCTTCATTATTTCTTACGAATTCACTGAAACTCTAGAGAGATAAACTATAGAGAGAAATAATAAAGTATTCTGCTACTTCACTACTTATATATCCAGTACTCTTCTTCTTAAGGTAGGGAATATTATTTGTTGTACTCGTAAGGGGTGTTATTCTTTTCTATTCATGAAGACAACTTATGTTATTCCATTCTTTATTATTCTGTTGGAATAACCTGTATACGCGGGCTACCATATACTTGGTGACATTCTTCTATTATTCTATCTTTACTATTCTGTTAGAATATCATGTATGTGCATTTTACGCCGGACCTGATTCCGTCTTTATTATTCTGTTGGATTATCCTGTCTGTGCGTTTTACGCCGGACCTGGTTCCATCTTTATTATTATTCTGTTAGAATATCCTGTCTGTGCGTTTTACGCCGGACCTGATTCCATCTTTATTAGTATTCTGTTGGAATAACCTGTCTATACAAAGTACCGCATGCATTGTAATTTTTGTTGTTATTCCATTCTTTATTATTCAATTGGAACATCCTGTCGATGCGAATTTTACCTGACTTGGTTCCGTTATTTAGTATTCTGTTGGAATAACCTTTCTATGCGAAGTACCGCATGCGTAGTGTTTTATTTTGTTATTCAATTCTTTATTATACTCAGTTGGTTAAAGTTTTGACTTCTATACTCTATGAAATTAGTGGAATATCCTTGATAATTGCGCTTCATCCAATATCTTTTCATGGAAATATTCTTCTGAGCATTCTTGAATTTTACTCTACAAAGCAGTATCATGTTGACAATTTGAACGTTATTGGTTCTTGGACAAATTAATTCTTGAACTTGTTTTATTGAATTCTTATATCATTGTCATCATCCTCATATTTATATTTTGTTGAAAGTCATCTGTGGCCTGTAGTGCATAGATGGACTTGGTATGATTATGACCAGGGATTATTCAGTGTAATCATAACCGTAATGTTACAAATGATGTGGAAAAGTCTTCATTGGCCCGTAGTGCATTGATGGACAGATTTTGGTATGATTATGGCTATGGATTCTCTTTGGCTATAGTGCAAAGATGAATTATTTTATGACATGATCAGGACCGTTGATGAAAACATGATTATCTTAAGCCGTAGTGCATGGATAATTTGTGGTCGTGATACTAAAGAATATCATTGGCCGAAGTGCAAGTGTGATTCGATGATGTGGATTATTTATTAAGCTGAGTCCCAGCGATAAAAGTAATGAAAAACCTTTTAAATCATAGAAGATAGTAGATTTTATTCTCTACTGGACTCTTTTAATGGATTGCTTGTTCCGCTGCAGTTAAACTTAATGTTTGTTATATTGTATCAGTTTAACACTGTTTAAGGCTAATGATAATTTATTCTGCATTATCTTAGTCATAATATTTCTTACTGGGCTAGTTGAGGTCACCCTTTCTTTCACCGTTCTCTTCAGGAAATGAGAACGTAGCTGGGACTAGTCGGGGAACAGAGTGATGGTCCTAGATGGTGCTTTAGTAGTCCTCACTATTCTGTGAAATAGTATGATAATAATTGTAATGAGAACTCCTTTTGAGTTTGTATACTCTCTAGTAGACAATTTTTGTATTTAAACTCAAAGATTATGTTCTATCGTATTGTACACGACAGTTGTATTATTAAGTTTGTATTTAATTCTGTACCGTGTATTTGACGACTCAAGATAGGTGATGTATACCTAATTTGGGGGGCGTCACAATTTTAGTAATTTTATTTTAATCTCAAGGGTATTCTTGTCCAAGGTGCTTGAATCTAGGATTTATTCACTAGATTTTACATCTTAAAGTTTCCCAAATAATTACTAGGGTTTGGACAATTAAAATTTAAAGTGTAATAAAATTTTAATTTTAAACACACTAATTAAATTATGGTTTTCAATAGAAATTAGGGTTTTTAATAGAAAATTAGGTTTTAAATAATTAGGGTTCTTTAACATTATTAGGGTTCACAAATTAACAATTAGGGTTTAACAATTACTACATAGTCTCGAACTCATAACTGAGTTTAACAATTAGGGTTTAATAACACGATATGAGGGTTATGACATAATTTACCATATTTGGCCCACCATTATCAGTCTAAACATTTATAGTACATATTTATAGTACTGAAAAATTAAAATATAATTAATATTATATTATTATTCTCATCCCTTGATCAATACCCAAATTTAGGATTTGGATTCCATATCTGATTTATTTTTCATATCTAACATTATTAATTAAGTTAAAATAATTAACTTAATAATCTGAACTAAAATTCATATAATAAAATAGTAATTATAATAATTCCAATAATCATTTCATATATTATTTAAATAGTATAAAAATCATATTTTCGTAGAAAATAAATAATAAAGAAATTTCTACTATAAAATTAATTTTTATAAGTATATATGTTATAATGATCAATAATTCTAAAATAAAATTATTTGAAATTATTCATGTAATAAATAAATTTTATTTATCACATATATACATACACATTACTTGGCACATATTCCCATCTTCAAAATAAAAAAAAATTATATGCAAATTTTTTTATTTATTTACATAAAAAATATCGAGTTATTACATTCACCCTCTCGTATAAGGATTCCGTCCCCGGAATCACCGTGTTAAAACTTATACGTACATACATGGGTACATAACATACACAATCATTGCAAGTAGATCTCAATCATATTTGATCGAATAAATCTTTAACTATTCATATAAAGCTTGTCTATCTGATTAAACGGAAATTTAATTTCTAAAAGAACTCAAATTTCTCCTTCAAAAATTATTTATAAAATAATTTGCTATATAAAGGAAAATCAAATATATATACACGAAAATAAAAGTTATTCGAATAATACCTAGGGTTCCATTTCCAGCTGTCATAGTATCATGAACCGTCATATTGAAGACTCGTGCGGTTGGTTTGTTGGTTAAAGTCGGTTATGTGATTGCCATAGTTCCATTTCCTTTTCTCGTGGTTACACTCCCTGCCTCCATTTTCCTCTTTGGACAATCCCTCACCCTATGTTCCATCGACCCACACAGAAAACACCCACTATTCATCCTTGGGTTGGGGCAGTTGGGAGAAATATGGCCATCCTGCCCACACTTGTAGCATACAAACTTACCCTTCAGACACTCACCAGAGAGATTCTTCCCACATTTCCCACACTGAACTACCTGCTTCTTCACACCTTCCTGTTTCACCTGAATATTCCCAAAATAATTCCCCTTTCTTTTCTCACCCCTATTCCCACTATTAGTTTCCACCTTCACAACTCCTACAGCCTTGCCTTTGTTCCTCTTCTCCTTGTTGTAGATGCTTATGGCCTCACTCCCCTCCTCAGCTATGATAGTCTTTTCCATGAGTGCTGTAAAAGAATTGATTTGCAACACTGCCACCTTATTGTAGAGCCAGGGTTTTAATCCCAGCTCGAACCTTCTTGCCTTCCTAGCCTCCGTATCAACTTGGTGCGGAGCGAACCTAGCCAACTCATTAAACTTTGCGGCATACTCCGCAACAGTCATGTTCTCCTGCTTCAACTATAGAAATTTTACCCCCATCTTAGCATGCATGCTAGCTGAGAGGTAAAACAAAGTCTTAAACCTAGCCCAAGTAACTACTCCCTCTCTTGCCCTCGCTTGATTTGCTTCCCACCAAATGTTGCCTCTCCTTTCATCATATAGGTGGCAAAAGAGGTCTTTTTCCCCTCATCTACCCTAGCAACTACGAACGCTTTTTCTATTTCATTAACCTATGTCTGGGCTTCTATAGGGTCAGCTGTTCCCCTGAATTCTGGTGGTCCTACTGCCTTGAAGTCTTTGAACTTTGCCAACCGATTGTCTGGTCGGTTCCCTACGACTGGTATTCCCTGCTGTATAGCCTGAGCTACCAAGTTCGTAAAGTTTTGTATTGGGTCTTGCGGTTGTCCCTCAGCGTTGTTGACAGATTCTTCTACCCTTTGATTTTGTGTTTGACGTCTTGGCGGCATTTTCTGATTACATAAAATCATAAATTTAACTTACATTCTAAACCTTATTGTATAAGTTTAACATTTAACACAGTTTTATACAAAACTTATTTCATTAATGAAACACTGATTCGTATTCATCAATTCAAAGTATTTTACATAACATAACACATACTGTTATCCCTTTGTGACCACAAAAGTTGGGAATTACTGTAATAACTTATACAAAAGTTTGAGAATATTTCATTACACCCGTACATTATCAAACATACATAATCAACTACTAATCCTACTTATTTCCTAAGTCACAGTCTTTTATCTTTCTTTTCCTTTTCTTGCTCGGACCTGCACACGATTTGTTGATTCCGGCTCCCATTTGATTAATTTGGATTTTAAGCTTATCTTGTTCTTTCCTAGTTTCTATTAACGCCTTTCACAATTGGTTATTTAGTAGCTTTTCTATTTCCCACAGCTTTTTTAGAGAAGAAACCTTGTTCTTCAGATTCTGTACTTCCGTTGATGCTTGATCAGCTCCAACTTTAGTGTCTGAATCACTATCTGTCAGTTCTATCATTTTTGGATCTGGTACTACGTTTTCCAATACCACCACCTCATCAAGGTTGTCTGCACTATGAGCCTCTATTTCAGCTTTTGGCTTTGATATCGGCTCCTTCTTTACGATCAGAGGGTATCCTAATTCTTTTCCACCTGATATCTACACACAACTTATCTTGATTAGTAAATAGTATACACACAGCAAATAATATTTTTATAAGAGTTATCTTTTATTTTGTTTAACGATGAATTTATTCAATTTATCTTCTTTTAAACTCTATACGAGTTATTTGTATTTTCAACGTTTCCCCCTGTCCTAAGGTTATAGCCTAAGGTCGATCCCACCTAAGGTTTCTAACCCTAAAGCTTTGATACCAACATTTGACGCCCCCAAATCCGGGTACTTGAAACCCGAACTCGGTGCTTCACGATACCATTTCTATAAGCTGAATAATACTAATAATAATAACAATAATAAAAAATTCAAACTTAATGTACATATATCAAAGTCTAAATCTCAGGTACGCGACCTTTAAACATTCATTACATCATAGATAATAATTATCATTGTCTTAATAAACTTTAACTATTACGCAGAATATTATAAATCTCATTCGAACATCTTTCCTTTCCCCTTGTTCTTGAATGAACCTTCTGGTTGATCATACTTAGCTGAAAACATTTAAATTTAAAGCAAGAATGAGCATTTAATTGCTCAACAAGTAATAACAATAATATATATTAGCTGAAAAAATTAAATGTTTTCTTTAAAAGACACTTCTACAACGAATCAACAGTTGTGAAGTAAGCTGAACCAATAATAACAACGTATCACTTCCATATGAAATTTTTTAAACTATGTATTGACTATAAGTGGAGATCAGTCAACATACTATGAACATTGTTTTCTATTTTCGAAAAGGTTAAACAAAAATTCATCTGTAAACCGTCATAACTTACGGGCACGGGGGGTGATCAGCCCGTTATGCCCTGTATTGATCAATACTACATGCAAGAACGATATTATCGTTCACTCTATCCACCTTAGGTGCACAAAAGTTTTCCCGTGTTCGGGATGTTCATACTTAGTCTGGAATCCGAACCAAAACAATTTGATTGGATACAAAAACGTTCTATCTTGTTCAACAATATTTTTATGTCTAGCTGAATCAAATAGCTTAGACGGCTTTTAAGTCAACGTATACATACTTGAAATCAATAAGTATGTATCAACATATGATTAAATACAACGATTATCTAAGTGGGAACACTTTTCCAACCCTATATGTGAATTAACGAACAGAATAAATATCTGAATTATACAATAATACAATGATCGGATAATGTAAGAACTTGTATGAATACAAAGATTGGATACATAATCAATAATAATAGAGTTAATAATCTGGCACAATAATAATATGATTCTGAAACTTTCTTACTCATGTCCATTGCATAAAGTAAATGCAAAAGTAAGATACTTGCACAATATAAAGAATAGTTCGGATACTTGCACAATAATAATTGGAGTAAGTTTAGGAAACTTCATGAGCTGCTGCTTACAATAACGCAACTTAGATTAATCTTTTATACAGCTACCTATCAGTAATAAGATCATTCGTTCAATTAGAATAATATATCATATCACATAGTACCGCTAATTGCAGTCAACTTATAACCTAATCACATTGTCACATATGTTTAACAGTTATTGATTCACCAACAAACACGTATCTAGTCAATTTATCTAAGTATAGATCAATTTCTGAAATATTTCGGTGTACCGACGATTTTATCGGGTAAATATCGAATCTAAGACTCTATCGTGTAGTTCAATATTCGTTTAGATATTTTAAATATCAGTCATATTATTATTCATAGCCTTATAATAATTTTTAAATAATTATTATATTTTATCATGGATTTTCAAACACTGAAATCATTATTAAATGATTTAAATATTAACTAATTCTATTATCATTAATATTTAATTAATAATAAACTATTAATAAAACTATTGCCAAAATATTAAAGTTATTTATAATAACTCAAAATATTTTTAAAGTATTAATATTACCCTGAAATAATTTTTAATACATTTAAAATCAATTTTAAATAATTACCATTAATATTATAATATTAATTTATTATTTATCAAAATATTAAAAGTCATTAGTATAACTTCAAATATTTAAATTTATTTATTTTCTTTTTAAATGATTTTTATATCAATAAAACCATTTTTAAAATATTTATTTAATATAATTATTAAATAAACTTAATATAATTAATTTTAAATTATTGATGAAATTTACCTTTAAATATCAAAAGTTATATTTTATAACTTAAAATATTTTTAAACTATTTATTTTCATTTAAAATGATTTTGATAATATTAAAATCATTTTTAATTAATTTATTTATTATAATCACTAAACAAATCTAATATCATTAATATTTAATAATTAATGAAACTTATCTTAAAATATTAAAAGTTATGTTATATAACTTAAAATATTATTAAATACCTTATTATTATTTAAAATGATTTTTAATACAGTAAAATCATTTTTAATTAATTTATTTAATATATTTATTAAATAAATTAAATACCAATAATATCCAAATAAATATTAATATTTATGAAAAATATATCAAATTATTAAAAGTTAATTTTTATAACTTAAAATAATTTTTAAAACTGATTTTATAATTTTTAGGCAGTTATTTCTATTTTCAATGTATTTTTCGAAAATTATAAAAAAAAAATAATTAAATCTGTCGCTAAAGGCTTTAGCGACAATTTCTGTCACGATAGGTGTTCTTTAGGCTCAAAAACACTGACAGTCAGTGCTCAAGGGTACCTCCTTTGACCATCTTTAATTCGTTATGTGTAGTGTTTCTAAGCTAGCTATAACTTGGATCTTGTAGTATTGATGTAATACTACAAGTGTAAATCAACATCTGGGTCAGATCATAACATATGAGCAAGATATAAATATTTGAAATCACTGTCAGACATGTTCATCATGTTTCTGGGCTGCCCAGAATTTCTGGTCATGGCCGGTCAACGCCTTTTGTGGCCTTCTAACATGAAATCTGTTGATGATATTGTTGGTCTAGACATCAGGCTGTATAGACAAGCTAACAGAGTACAAGGTCTAAAACCTTTTCATGTCTAAATATCAATAACATGAAGGATCTAAGTCATCAAACTCACTGTCAGAGTCTTTCTGGTGTAAGACCCAAAATTATTAATAAAAGAAATTTAATTCCTCTATTTATTATTTTGAAATAGTAAGGGGTTGATTTGATTAATGTGGTTAGTTATGGGTAAAATGCGCAAATATTTTAAATAAGCAAGTGGTTATAAAATATTCATTGTTGTCGGGGAATATTCGTTTGGTCGTGGAATATTCTTGCTGTCGGGGAATATTCGTACGACGATGCAGCCTTATGTGGGCCCCATAACGGAAAGCGATTGGATGAAGAAAACGACAAGTATAAGTGGTTTATAAATAATGGCGTAGTTGTTACCGTTAATACTGTTGGAATACCCGGTGGTTAAAACACAGTAATACGCGTTGTTGCACAGTAGCACACGGTATTGCGCCAATTATTGATTCTTACGTAAGAAGGAACTACTCAATAATTGTTACAGTAGTTACTATTCAGTATTTTATTTTATTGATTCAATAATTGATGCGTTGATATTTTATATTACTGTTGTTTCAATAATTGTCACTACACAATATTTTCCATTATCTAATCAATAATTCATATTATCTGAATAATATTAGTAGAAAACATTATTGGGAATGTCTATAAAGTTCTGTCTAAGGAGAGGTTTGGTCACCTAATTATGCGTCAGTAAGGAGAAATTCTTATTGGAAAGCCCCCTCTTTCCTGGGAATGGCCTGGTTGCCAGTACTGTGATTCTGTAATATTATTTGTGAATAATTAATTATTGATTTATATGATGAGGAAAATATTGATTTTATGTGGATATAGATGGGGAAAATTTTTAAAAGTGACAACTGTTAAAAAATTGATATTTCATCTTTTCTGATAAAATAATATTTTATTATATTATTATAATAGAATAATGATGATATTTTTATAATGAATATGGGATATATGAGTATATAAGGAGGAAGAGTATTTTTGTTGCATTAAATGATTAACAAATGTTTTGTGTGTCGGTGGACCCCATTTCTTGACTGATATTTGATTATAGCTTGTAAAATCGTCCGTATGTGAATTTCGATCAATTTTTATTTGGAATTTGGAAAAACTTTCTTCTACAAAGTTGTAGAGAATTGAATTTCCTATAAAAAGTCGCAAGATTCGAATTTTCTAATAAAAGGGCTATTTATTATGAATTATTGAAGTTCTAAAGTTCCGAAATAATTGATTTTTGGAAGTTTTATTTATTTTTATTAATAAAAACATTTTTTATATGTTGTGGGCATCTTTAACATGTGCATGGAGGCTGAATTCAGATTCAAGATGTGGGCGTATGAATTTTGTTTATATATAATATTATTATATTCAATTTTCTGCTTTGGTGTTCTAAGCAATTTCCTATAAATAGGGTTCTTAGGTTAGAATTGAAAATCACACCAGAAACTAAAGATTTCTCTCTCTTTCTCTCTCTATAATATCGAGCTTATTTTGTTAGTATTTTAGTACTTTGAGTATTGCTATCCGGTGCAAGTTCTTTCAGCACTATATCCAATATTCCAGTCAGAAGTACTATTCTTTCTAAGGTAAGGGATGTTATTTTCTTCGTAAATGATATTATTTCTTCAATATCATTATGCCGAAATATTAGTCTGAATTTTTTATCAAATTTGGAACTTTTTCATGTCGGGGTTACTATTCATGAGTTACTATTCACGAGTTACTATTCATGAGTTACTATTCACGAGTTACTATTCACGAGTACTATTCATGAAGCATGATGATGTTTTTTGTGAAATTTCTATCTTTTGGTGTCGGAGTTACTATTCACGTATACGACACTATTCACGAATACGACACTATTCACAGAAAAATTAAATTTTCTTTTCTATGTCCAAGATTGTCTGTTATGATTCCTATCTTTGATTGGATATATATTTTGGTCTTCATTCTTGAATTTTACTCAAGTCTGATTACTTATGAAGTATTTTTGAACTTGGATTGTGTAAAGTACGAATCCTTAATATTTATTCTTTTGTTTCACTGGATTCGTTTTCTTTAAAATATTTTTCATCATCCTCAGTCCTAAATGATGATATAACTGAATATCTTTGGCCTGTAGTGCAAAGATGAATGATTTTATGATGAATATCTTTGGCCCGTAGTGCAAAGATGAACCGGTGTTGAGATGAACATGACCAACAGATGAATATCTTTGGCCTGTAGTGCAAAGATGACTATTTGATTTATGATGTATATTGATTGATGTTACAGGGATAAAATATCGATGATGGACTTTTAAATTCATAGATGATAGTAGATTTCATTCTCTACTTAACTCTTCTAATGAATTGTTGTTTCCGCTGCAGTTGTTGATCTAAAACTTGTTGTCTATTGTATTCTATCAGATTTTTCCCTGTTGAAGACTAAGGATAATTTTTTGTATATTATCTTAGTCATAATGTTCTTTACTGGGCTAGTTGAGCTCACCCTTTTCCTTTTTGTTCTATTTTTCTTCTCAGGAGACGAGAATATAGCGGGAATTAGTCGGGGTGTGGATTAATGGTTCAAGATAGTTGTTTTAGTAGTCCTCACTATTTTGTAAAATAGTGTATCAATAATTGTAATGAGGACTTATTTGAGTGTGGATATTGTCTAGAAGACAATATTTGTATTTAAACTCACTGTTTATGTGTTGTCGTATTTTGCACGACAATTGTATTAATGTAGTTGTAGTTGTTTCTGTACCACGTATTTGGCGACTCAGAATGGGTGATGTATACCTATTTTGGGGGCGTCACATCAGGGTTTTCC
Source organism: Panax japonicus (assembly GCA_020205505.1). Lineage (NCBI taxonomy): Eukaryota > Viridiplantae > Streptophyta > Magnoliopsida > Apiales > Araliaceae > Panax > Panax japonicus. The sequence continues at coordinate 50,016,838 of CM035107.1, forward strand.
CAGAAAGCCAGAAGTTGGAGTTCCTAGTTTCGTGCTCAATTTAATTTAGGTTCCAACCTTGTTTCATGTGATATAATGGTTCATACCTATAGAGTACATGACATGCAAAAATAAAATAACATGAGATCATCATAACATCAACACGATCAAGATAAATGGTCCGGTCAAAGTACCCTCCCCGGAACTGTTCTTGAACATTTCTAGGAAACCCAGAAATGTTCTTGAGCAGTTTCGGCTAGCTACGTTTGACCATCATTCAGATCAATTCTTTTACGTTTATAGGTGATATAAAAGCTTTAACATGTAGTCTTCATGTCAGTCTACAACAAAAAAAAACAACAACATGGCAAAATAACTTAAACCTAGCAAGATCCAAGCTCTGCAAAACACTGTCAGAGGTTTCCGGGCAGAATCTGGGTTTCAAGATCAGCCGGTCAATGTTGGTCAACCCACTTTGACCTTAAATAACTTTTAATCTAGAACAGATATGGACTTGATTCAAGTTTCATATTAAAGATCTCCGAACATACTACAAGTAAAAACTTTAAAAACACAAAAACACATAACATGTCGAGATCTGTGGGACCTGACATTCACTGTCAGACCCTTATTTTAAAAAAAAATTGGATTTGGAAAAACATCAAATCCGAGCCTCTAGATGTTATGGGTTTAACATCTAGCAACCCAGATCATTGATTAACAGCTCATACATCATATTTAACACAAAAAAAATTACATCTAACATAACATCAAAAGATTTTCGAATTTTAGGGCTTGCACCTTTATGCTCCAATTCTGATTTCTATGCTTCTGATTTGATGTTGGTGTTCGTGGGGCTTGATTTGCGACTGAACTAACAAGGCAATTTCGTGAGTTTTAGCTTGAGAGAGAATGGCTAAGTGCTTGTGAATAATTTAGGCCATTAAGTGCACTTTCTCTCTCTTTAATCTATATGTATATCATGTATGCAATGCCTTTGGCTGATGCATTGAATTTGATATTCTGGAATGCTAACTACTAGGTTGGTAGGGTAGAGTGGCTGCCAAGATTTGGATAAGATTTGTCTAGCAATAATTCAACTAATGGGATAAAAAGGATATTTTAGTAATTTTATTTTAATCTCAAGGGTATTCTTGTCCAAGGTGCTTGAATCTAGGATTTATTCACTAGATTTTACATCTTAAAGTTTCCCAAATAATTACTAGGGTTTGGACAATTAAAATTTAAAGTGTAATATAATTTTAATTTTCAACACACTAATTAAATTAGGGTTTTTAATAGAAATTAAGGTTTTTAATAGAAAATTAGGGTTTAAATAATTAGGGTTCCTTAACATTATTAGTGTTCCTAAATTAACAATTAGGGTTTCTTAATTATCATTATAATTTACTAAAACAATAATTAGGGTTTCTAATTTTAGCAAATTAGGGTTTTCAAATAATAATTAGGGTTTTTCCTAATTACAAAAATTATATAATACACAGTAAAATTCATATAACACAATTACTACATAGTCTCGAACTCATAACCGAGTTTAACAATTAGGGTTTAATAACACGATATGAGGGTTATGACATAATTTATCATATTTGGCCCACCATTATCAGTCTACACATTTACAGTACATATTTATAGCATTGAAAAATTAAAATATAATTAATATTATATTATTATTCTCATCCATTGATCAATACCCAAATTTAGTGTTTGGATTCCATATCTGATTTATTTTTCATATCTAACATTATTAATTAAGTTAAAATAATTAACTTAATAATCTGAACTAAAATTCATATAATAAAATAGTAATTATAATAATTTCAATAATCATTTCATATATTATTTAAATAATATAAAAATCATATTTTCTTAGAAAATAAATAATAAAGAAATTTCTACTATAAAATTAATTATTATAAGTATATATGTTATAATGATCAATAATTCTAAAATAAAATTATTTGAAATTATTCATGTAATAAATAAATTTTATTTATCACATATATACATACACAGTACTTGGCACATATTCCCATCTTCAAAATAAAAAAAAATTGTATGCAAAATTTCTTATTTATTTACATAGAAAATATCGGGTTATTACAACCTCACTTGGATATTATTGTATTTAATCACATGTTGATACATACATATTGATTTCCGGTACATATACATCAATTAAAAATTGTCTAAGCTATTTGACCCAGCTAGACACATATTTAGAAATATCATTGAAACATGATAGAATTTTATTGTTTCCAATCAAATTGTTTTGATTCGAATTCCCGACTAAGTATGAACATCCCGAACATGGGAAAACTTTTGTGCACCTAAGGTGGATAAGATGAATGATAATATCGTTCTTGCATGTAGTATTGATCAATACAAGGCACATTGGGATGATCACTCTCACGCTCGTAAGTTATGACGGTTTGCGGATGAAGTTCTGCTAAACCTTAGCGAAAATTGAAAACAAAGTTCATAGTCTGTCGAATGCTCTTCATTTATAGTCAGTACGTAGTTTCAAAAATTTGAGATAGATTTGATATGTTGTTATTATTGGTTCAACTTACTTCACAACTGTTGATCCGTTGTAGAAGTGTCGTTCAAAGAAAACATTCAATCCTTTCAGCTTATATTTATTGTTGTTATTACTTGCTGGGCAATCATATGCTCATTCTTAGTTTAAATTTACATGTTTTCTGCTAAGCGTGATCAATCGGAAGGTTCAGGTCAGGATAAGGGAAAGGAAAGCAAATAGAATAATCTTATGTTATCTTATGTAATAGTTTGACTTTATTAAGACAATGATATCTATTAATTATCATGTAATGAATGTGTTAGGAATAAGCATTTAAATTATATTCCTTTTTACATATGATTTGATATGATATATATGAATGAATATGCAAGTATGCTTGCATTAAGAAAAGTTGTAAAGTCCTTTAATAGATAATAGAAACATGTATATAAGGACTTAGAATGAATTGATTAAAATATGTTAGGTTGATCCTACATAAGCAAAATAACTTTGTAAAGTCTTTGAAAAGAAATGATGTATGAGGACTATATATATAGAAAGATCAAGCATGTTAGGTTGATCTTATGATGTAATAGATAGGCTTCTCTGATCTATGAGCACTGCACCAGAAATTGTAGTCTGCCAGGAGAGTCAAGGAAAACTCGAGAACTATCGAGGCAGAAACGTAGTCTGCAAGATAGTAGATCTCGAAGTTCGTAGACTTCCAGGAGAGACGAGGAAATATCATAGTGTGTCGAGTAGAACTTCCTCGAAGCCGTAGACTACTAAGGAAGTCATGTTCAGAATCGTAGAGACAGCCTGCTTACGAGCCGACCGAGCATCTGCCAAAGCCAATTCAAGAATCGTAGACTACACTCAGAGTCGTAGAGTCTACTGATCACATCAGAGGCAGAGATCGTAGTCGAGCAAGATCAGATAAAGACACCGAGCACAAAGTCAGAAATCATAGAGTCTCAAGATCTGATCTCGGAGACGTAGTGTCTACACAGCCGAAGTTGAATCGTAGAGTGTAGAACTAAGACTTCAACAGATATGCTCACAATACCAAGGTAGAATTGTAGAGCAAATACGATTCTTAACAAATGAGCAATCCCAGAATATCCAAAGGAACGAAACCTCTAGTTAGTACTACAAAGAAATATCCCACCTGAAGGAAACCAAAGAGCACTCAACGAATGACATACAAGCTAACAGAAGATCTAAGCACAACCCAATTAGCATCCAGATTGAGTTGTAAAGTCATTCGAGATGAAGTCTTCCACAAGTTGGTCATAAGAAGACTTCAGTAACTAACTAAGGAAAGTCAGCAGGTGCAGTAGTTGTCAAGTAGATAAAAGTCAACGATCTTGGAAGCAACCAGGATCATAGTGTTTGCCATATAAAGAAGGAACTGATGGAGTGTACACAGAGATATTGGTTAGCCTCTGAAGAATAAGGCTAAATTTATTAAGCATTGGGTCAGTCCATTGATGATAAGTGAGGAGATCACAAGGAGAAAGCGAGTTGGACACGCCACAAATCTGAAGTGTCTTGCTATTCAGAAGGTACCAGAGCAAGGAGTCAAACCATCAGTATCTGAGAGCATTCAAAGAAAACAGAAGTGTTAAAGCACTGCACAATAGAAGGAAGAGGTGTTCTACACTGAAGATCAAATGAACACTCTTTGAAGATCGTAGTGTTGTCTCTACATGCCAAATGAGCAACAATCAACAAGACACTACGATCAGGTCCAAGAAATGCATGCATCAGAATCATAAATTTCGGTCATCCGAAGATTGAAGTATTGGAAACTATTCAATCTGAAGGTTGGTATTTGGACAAGATCTTATTGAGAGCATCGATGCAAAAGGACAACCTCTGATCGAGAAATCAGAAGGAGAAAACAAAGTCATCGACCTACCCGAGACATCAGAGTGACATCTCTAACGTGGTAGATGAAATAGTAGACTGCAGTGTTAGAAAGTCAAAAAAATTTGTCATGTCACATCTGCAGTCTACACCAAATAACTCGAGATCTGCGAAGCATTTCAAAGAGCTTTCAACGGCTACTTCTCAACGGGAAGATTGGGAAGGAGTATAAATAAGCCAGAGCTTCAACGATCAAGGGTGCTAATGATTTCTATGTTACAGAATTGTTGAGTTGGTAGAATGCTAACGTTGACTCTACGAGCTCCACCTGAGCTTAACAGAACAAGTCTTAGTGACAGTGAGACTACGAAGGTGGAAGTGAAACAGCTTTGAAGAAGGACTTAAATAGACCAAAGCTTCACTCAACAAAGATGAGAATGCCACTTGAATTGGCATCTAAGCTAAGATCCGAGAAGGACAAGAAGATAGCATTTAGAAGAGTGGAAAAGCACAAGGTAGATCCTGAGGGCCACTCTATGATTCACCATGAACCCAAAGCTAAATTAGAGTAAGTGCAGAACCATGTCTGCCAACATGTTAAGAAGGATTCAGGAAATGGTTATGGTGCACAGCTAACACTACATGAAGATGAGTAGAACATAAGAAGATCAGCTGCACCAAAGGTGATGTGGTCCAGTCTCGAAGCAGAATGCAAAGAGGACCATACCAAGCTACTAAGAATAAAAGATGATCAAGCTTAAAGATATCTTAGCAGCTCAGTACCAACAACAACAAGAAGAAGAAGAAGCCAGGGCCTGAGGGGTCCTTGTCCGGATGGACTAAATAAAGTTCCAAGAATGCTGGGCTTCAAGAGTTCCTAGGGAACTAGAGAAGTTCCAATACTACTGGCCTTGAAGAGTTCTTAGTGAACTGAAGTCCCAAGGCTACTGGCCTTGAAAGAATCTTAGTGATTCAGGGTGCTGCCCTTCTTTAGTGGAAATCCTGCTAGTTGAAAGTAGAAGAGTGGATTAGAAGCTTGAGTCTCTAAACCATTTAAAACCCCTTGTGTATTTTACTTTATGTCATTTACATTATGCACATATAACTGCTATAACTGCTATGTATGTTTTAACTGCTTACTACTGAATTAACTCTACGAACAATGTATGTCTGATTATGAATACATCAATGAAGAGGATCTTTTACTTATTTTGATGTGCTTGAAAAGATTCTTATGTTTATCTTATGCTAATTCATAAGCAAAACAAAATAAATGATAAAAGTATTTGAAATTAAAAAGGATCTATTCAACCCCCCCCCCCTTAGATCTATATTGTGCCTACTAGGGAACTAACAATTGGTATCAGAGTAGGTTCTCATGCTATATTCAAAAACTAATCACTTTGAGTCTGATCCTAGGCACAAACATTGTTCTAAACTTAGTTTAGTAGTAAGTCACTTGCTATATGCAGATGAGCTCACATGTTGGAGATATTGTGTACAGGTAAATGTGTATATACACCTGAAGCTGCTCAGATTGGTCCATACTCTTGATTGCCATATCAACAAAACCAATCCTTGCTCATGGTCAATCTTGTAGTCTGAAGACCAGGCTTGGAAGCTCAAGAGACATCAACAGAAAAGAGTCAAACATCCACCAGCCTGAAAAGATGAAAAGGCCATACATGCTAAGAAATGTTTATCTAGAGAATAAAGAAGAACTTCTCAAACATGTATCTGGCGAACCAGTAGCTAGATGTAAAATCTTATGAACTCAAGATGTCAAAGAACCAAGGATGCTGAGAGTTCCTTTGCTTACATCTTCAAGACGACGACTGATTGATTGAAGGTCAATTAGAGCAATAAGCCATCAGGAGCAAATGAGAAACTATGCACATCAATGCCTAACCTCAGTATACCTAAGCTAAATGACTGACAAGAAACTGAAAGTAAAAAGGTACGATTCCTCACTAATATAATTGTATACATCATGTTACACCTCCTTATGCACTATAACAGTATCCTGTCAAGAAACCATAATCTACCTAAAAAGGTGAAGAGAGTAAATACACTGAAGTTGGAAACTCAAATGTTTACAAACTTTCTCTTCATCCAAGTTTTAGGATGAAGATGACATCTTGAAAGAAATATGAAATAGGTCATAAGCATATCAAAGGTTAATTCAATTCTTCATGGAGTAATCTTTACTGATGGGTTAGTATATATGTACAAACCTATGTTATAAGTGTTTGATAACATTCAGAGTATGATCAGTTCTACAAGAGTATCTTGAAGATTCATAGAAATTGACCTCTATGAATCAACCAGATATGCATAAGTAATAGTGTTGATTCTCACTCTGTAAACATAACTAAGCAAATGATGAAACCATAAAAGGAAAAGAGTGTTTTATTAAAATGGTAAATCTTACACACATTCATCATCATGCATCTCAAAATTGTTGCATGCATGAATCTGATTGTTGGTGATCAATATGATGTTAATTCTAATATATAAGGAATAGGGTTTTTGAAACTAACCTGGCAAGCCCATTTAACTATGGGTACCAAAATAGAAACATATCTAACCTACAGGTACTTGGTCTATCTAACCTCACTAAGGAATGATAAAGCAGAAGACTTCAGTCAAAGAAAGATTCAACCAGCAGAAGGCTTAAGACTGTTCAGAAATGATTTTTATAAAATTCCTATATATCAAAGCCTTCCCTTGAAGACCTGCTGAGCTAATCTAAATGAAGCTCACTTGGCTGCTGATCTTTATATGGAAGCAGGCCATTCAACCAAAGATGGAAAGGGTCTTAGATGATCAATCATGCAAAGCTTGTCATGAGAGAAGAATCCTCAAGGAAGCTCACCTCAGAGGATCATCGACCATCAAATATGAGGAAATCACTACAGGAGCAGAACTCCACAAGTACAAAATATAAAGGAAGATTACGTTCATAGTACTGTCAAATGATCGCAGAATGATCAGTCCTGGAGATATCCATGTCTACGATGTAAACATATTTGATTGTCAGTGGTGATTCCAGTCAGAAGGAGAGATTCAAGGATTCCTCCTAATACACATGAAGAAAAGGAAATCACACCTCAATAAAAGGACAGCATCAATCATGGGGGATCAGTAATTTGTTAAGGAATAATAGCACCGAGATATTCTATGAAGAAATGTACCAGCTACAGAGTCCCAAAACTTTGTGGCTGATGAACCAAATGAAAATCCATAGTCAGAAGAAACGTCTCAAAACGTACTATTGATAACCCATCAACCACCAAACTTATACGATCAAACATCTGCTCGTAGTGTAAGAGCAGGAGGACACCACAATTACCGCAAATGCAATTGTCTAAAGATGGTAGAGGACCTCCCCACCAGAAAAGATCAAATGAGATATCAGTGCAAATCACTTCTAAAGTATTTCATCTGGAAAGCGCCTCAGGGACAAACCTGACCCTTAGCTCACTCTAAGAGGTTGGCCCTTCCTGAGCTACCTTAACCCAGAAGGATTGCTTAATCAAGTTCATCTCAAGGACCAAGAATATCAACAATCGTAGAGTAGAGTTTGAAGAAAACCCAATGATCATGGTACAAACTCAACGATCGTAGAAGCAGACTCGACGATCGCAGTCTTATCAAAAAATACTCTAGCTCATGAGGAGCTTGAAAGAACGAGATAACTGCTCTACCATTAAGAATCATGAGGAGATTAGTTCGAATATAGCTTGGAAAGACATCATGCAAACGCACATCAGAACTTAAGTGCCCAAACTGACTTGGGGTATATCAGTGGTGTAGACACTCAAAATTTTCTTTTCTTGTTACTAACTATGTATGAGGGCAAAAGTGTCTTTTTCACACTCCAGAGGTAACCCTAGAGGACCACAATATCAATTCAAACCTCAGAGATAACCCTGAGGATATTCAAAGTCAACAGCATGACAATCTCAGAGATAACCCTGAGAAAAGACTGCTACACTCGTGCGAACATCGGAGATAACCCTGAGAGGGGAAAAATGGTCATTTTTCCAACTCAACTTCACTTCAAATCAAATACACTCATTTCAACTAAAATTGCTTCAAAAGAAGTCCCACAAGAACCATATCTTAACTTTGGAGCGCAAACTACGCAAAACAGCTCACCGAATTGCCTAACGGAAACCCAAAAATGCTATTTTGGTCATGGACCCATATTCTCGGAATCAAAAAAGGACAAATCCTATGTCATTGTGCTCTCGGAAAGATCTTTTCGGAATGGTATTGCACGCTTCTATCGGACTCCCGGATTGAAAGTTAAGAAGGACCGAGCGAACAGCGCATTGTCCGAGTGTACGTACTTCGACACGGCGGGACCCACATTATTGGGCATCTCGGACAGCCGCAGGTAGACCTGTGGCACCCCCCCCCCTCTATATATATAGAGGGCTTTGATTTTACAACTGTGTGTCGAACTTTGTTCGATGAGCCTGGATTTTACATCCGGTGCGTTTATCGCTTATATATATATATATATATATATATATATATATATATATATATATATATATATATAGAAGGACGCGGAAGAGGAAGATATAGAAGAACAGAGAAGCGCATACATACACAATTCAAATAACTAAATAAAAACAGTTTTATTAAAGATAACTTGAACTATTTACAAAACAAAAGATTACAATTGACTTACAGTTTACTGAAATTGAAACATTAGAAGAAGAGAAGAAGAGGGGCTAGGTAGGCTAAACAGCGGTTGAGTCTAAAGATTCGCCAGAGAAGGAGCTCTGGGTCTTTCGAAGTCTGCCTAAATGACTGAGTTCTGCTTCCTTTTATAGATTAAGGAAAAGAACTATTACAAATGCAAATGCAAATGAAATACAAATGAAATTCAAATTACAGACAAATGACTGTTCATGAACAGTAGTAACTTTTGACTAAATAATACAGACGCAATAATGACCAAATGGCCGACACACTTTTGACTAAATCAACTTTCGGTGGAAAAGCTGATAATGACTTTTGACAAATGAGGCCATGGGGCCAGGCGTGCTACTGACTGAAGATGCTGCTGACGATGCTGCCGGGGCAGGTGACTGTAGTTGCCTGAGCAGGTGACTGGAGATGATGATGTCATATCTCCACTTTGATTGATACAGAAGGGGATCAGGAGAATGGATCTTGACCATCCTGCAGATTAACTGTGCCGTATGGATCATAATCACCATCATCATCGACGAACTGGCTGACTGAATCTCCTTGGGAAGAATGAGCAGAAGCTTCTTCATTTAGAGCTTCGTCAATTCTTTTATTGAGAACTTGAGCAATTTTTAACAATTCTTTACTGGTACAATCTTTAAAATCGGAAATGCTACAGGAACATGATGATCCAGTAGGACTGACTTTGGATATTGATTTTTCTGATTTTTCTTTAACGGATGCCGAACTGGCTTTGACTGAAAGAAATTCTTTCTCTTTAATGGCTGCTGCATTAGCTGTGACTGGAATAACTGGTGACGGAGAAACAGGAGGAAATTCCTGTTGCACCTGGGTAACAATCCTATCGACGTTGAATTTATCCCACCACTTGACGTAAAAGAGGCGAGATACACGAGGAAGAGGATCATTTGGAGTACTGTTGACTGGGGAACCTGGAGGAGGAAGACTGTACTCCCATTTGAGAATCCAGGGGATTTTGTATTTACTAACGAATAAAAGAGTAGGTGGAACTCCTTCATTCAACTTGGTGGGTTTGTAGTGGTTATGGAAATGGTTTAACTGAACTTTCAATGGGTCAGGAAGAAGATCGTAACAAGATCCTAACCTATACCACCAAAGGACAAACCAATAAGGGAATGGACTCTTGAATTTATGGTCAAATTGAATGAACCATGAATGACTGAGGGACTCGTTCTGGTGAAGGAAAACCTTATACCAGGCTTCAATGTAATCATAGTAACAGAATTGATTATCTTGACTGGAAAGACTCATAAGATCGGAGGGATTCTTCCCCCAATCAGTGATTTGAATAAACTGTTTGATATACAGAGAATGATAAAGGACTTTAGTTTTATCATTCTGTGCATAGATGGGTTTAATGATTACTGACTCAGTCTCTAGCAGGATATCCTTATAATACACAAGGGACTTATAAGGGGCTAGAGGTTGGAAATGCCATCCAGGGAGAAAAAACTGGGCAGCAAACTTACTTGGATCATTGCTAGGCTTCATATTGGGTTCAATATGGAATAAATAATTTTCCCATCTGAGCAAATACTCAGCAGGAGGATGACCAGAGGCTGAGGACGAAGCCTTAGCAGGATTACTGAAGGGGTCAATCGGAACAGGTTGACTTGCCAGAGCCGAACTGTAAGGCTTAGGCATGGTGCCAAGAACAGTAAATTTATTACTGGTTTGAACTGTTGGGTTAACTGGGTGAGGAACCATAGCTCTTCTGAGTTGATTGAGCGGGCCGGAAGGGCGACCCGGGCCCCTTGAGGAAGAAGCTCCTCTGGTGCTCATTTATGAATAGTACCTGTATTAATAAATTCTCTAGTAAGAAAGTCTGGAACTGAATTGTTACTTCCTTTAATATATTCAATATCAAAATCAAAAATGCTTAAAATGGCTTGCCATCTAGCGAAGGAATGCTTAGAGGCCACATTTTCAACATCCTTTTCAAGGATAAATTTTGCTGACTTACAATATATTCTAACTAGGAATTTTTGGTTGAGTATATCTCTCTGAAATTTTTTAATACATAAAACAAGTGATAAAATTTCTTTTTTAATAGTACTGTATTTTAACTGTGTAGGGTTCCATGCGCCAGAATGGAAACGAACAATTTGTTCATCAGAAGTTGGAGTAATTTGTTGTTTGAGTATACCACCGAATCCAATATCAGAGGCATCGGTTTCAATTATTTTGAATGCTGAATCATTTGAGATGCCAAGGCAAGGCAAAACCTTGACATATTTTTTAACTTGTTGGACGACAGAAGTATGAGTGTCAGTCCAGGGAGGCGGATTACTTTGTAAGCGCTGAAAGAGAGGCTTACAAATCTTCCTAAGGTCCTTGTAAAACTGGCCAATATAATTGAGCGAGCCAAGGAACCTTTGTAGCTGATTTTTGTCGGTAATCTTATCTGGGAACCGGTCGGCGAATTGAATAGCTCTGTCAATTGGCCGCGTGAGTCCATGATAGAGGATTAAACCGAGAAACCTGACTTTAGTCAGAAACAGACTACACTTGGAAGGTGAAAGAACAAGACCATTGGTTTTAACCGTTTTGAAGAATGAATTCAAATGTTTAATATGTTCTTCAATAGTCTTGGAGAAGACAAGAATATCATCGATATAAACAATAATGACTGAAAGGATTCAAAATATTGTTGAGAATATTCTGAAATTCACTGGGTGCATTTTTTAGTCCAAATGACTGAACATTCCATTCGTAGTGTCCGAACGGAGTAGTGAATGCAGTCTTGTACCTATCATCTGGGTGAATGGCTACTTGCCATAATCCAGACTTAAGGTCGAATTTACTGAAAATGGTAGAGACACTTAACCTACTAAGGAGATCATCCTTGTTGGGTAAAGGGTACCTAATCCATTCTAAAACTTTGTTTAATGGCTTGTAATTAATGACTAGACGAGGAACTCCTCTTTCTTTCTCAGCTTCATTATTAACATAGAAGGCTGGGCAAGACCAAGGTGATTTACTATGTCTAATGAGACCTTTATTGAGAAGATCATTAATTTCAATTTTGCATAATTCCATTTGTTCATGACTCATTTGAATAGGCCTAGCCTTTGTGGGTATTAAATGTTCTTTAAATTCTTTTGCATAAGGCAACCTAACTGTGTGTTTCTTCCTATGCCAAAAAGCATTGGGAGAGTTTGAACATAAATCTTTTAATAAATAATCTTTTAATTCTTTTATTTTTTCTTGAACTCTATTTGTTTTGAGTTGTTCTTCAACTTGTTGGTATTTAATTTCTTCTTTAAGAAACTTTAGGTGATTAATTTTGCAATTTAGTATATTTACTGATTTAGAAATTGATTCTTCTTGAATAAATTTTAAATCTCTTTCTTTCGGTTTAATAAGAAATTTAAAAGTGATTTTCTTACCTAAATGTTCACAACTTAATCCTTTGTTACTAGTAGTAAATGGGTATAATAAATATATAAATGGAAGACCTAAAATGATTTTATCAGTAAGATTGCGTACTAAGACAAACGAGGTCTTAAAACACATACTATCCTGACAAATATGTACATTAGGTAACTTATACTTTATTTCCATTTGACTACCGTTGGCTGAATTTAGTTTTTCACTAGTTTTCTTGTAATATCTAGTGGGGATAATACCTTCTTGAATACAATTCAAATCTGCACCAGTATCAACTAGAGCAGGGAGTTGTACTGAGAAAGTTTTATCAATAACTAAATTAATGGATATATACCATTTTTGAATAGTAATATCTTTAATTCTTTTAAGAGATAGACCTTGTATGAATAGATCAGACTCTTTAGCTCCAGATGACTCTGGTTCTTCCTCACATTCTTCACTAGAAGAAGAATCATTAACTAGAAGATCTGATTTTTTATCGTCAATTTCTTTTCTTAAATTGGAAATATCTAATTTTAAATTAGATATCTCTTTCTTAAGTTTATTAACTTCTTGATTTAATTCTGGGAGGGTAACCTCTTTAACTGGAGACTTAAATCTTTCAAGGGTTTTATTCAAACTGAAAATAGGTTTTTCTTTGGTTCTAAGAACCTTGTCAGTGACCTTTTTATCTTTAGTTAATAAATCTTTTAACTGTTTTAGATACTGAGTTTTTAATTCTGGATCTGTGATTTTACTAATTAAATCAACTAATAAAGAACTTTCTTCTTCATCTTTTGTGAGTACATTAATTCTTTTACAACAGTCTTTATTACAATTATCAGCACATATAGTGACTTCATTTTCTGTATCAGGATTACTATTGGATGAATTATAACTGGAAGATTCTGGGATATCAGAAGCTTCATTGCTACTACTACTATTATTTTCGATTCTCATTAACTCTAATAGTTGTTCAGTATCTTCTGTTGAAATATTTAACTGAGCTAATTTCTGTTTAACTCTACATTCATTTTTGTAATGACCTTTTTGTCCGCAGTTATGACAGACAATTTTACTCTTATCATATTTCTTTGATTTTTTAAATGATTTTTTCTTAGATGACTTAGGCTTATTATAGTAATTATCTTGATTATTTTTGATATCTTTATTATGACTATACCGTCTCTTACGGCGTTTGTGACTTTTATGTGACTCAATATGTTTATCTTTATGCCTATGCTTTCTTCTAGAGGGAGCAATCGGCGGTAAACCATACTGTTCACAGAACGTGCCTAACTCATATTTAGCTTTATTTTTATCTTTTCTAGCCTGTTTGGCTAACTTAAAATCAATGCACATTTTTAGGCCAATTTTTTGAATATGACTTATGATATCACCATAGGTTAAATTATCATAGTCTATAAATCCTAAATTTTTGCTTAATTCTTCTCTAACTTTGTGGGCAAATAAAGAAGGTAAACCATTAACAAATTTTTCTTTCCAAAATGGTTTATTACTATCATTTCTCATCATAACTCTAGAAGTAAAAACATCTTTGTACCATCTAAAATCACTTAGAGTGGGACAAGTAAGATTACTTAATTGGTCATGAATTCTTTCTGTAATATTACTAGGGGTTCCAACAAAATGTTTAATTATGGTAAATATTAAAGTGTTAACTCCATCTGGAAGACCAATACCCAGATCTTCATTGAAGATGGGATTGCCTTCATTGTCTCTTTGAATAGCATGAATAATGGAAATTCTGATATCTTCTGTGAGATGTTTTTCCCACCAAGACCTAAGAATACCAGTAAATCCACTTGCTAATAATTCAACAATATCGGGTTGAGATAAAGTGTTGAACTTAGTTATATAACTGTTAGCTACCATTGACATGTGATTAAGTTTATTAAGAATTTCTTGTTCACTAAATCCATCTATATTCCATTCATAAATTTTATTGGAGGAAACAGAAAATTGTTTATCTAGATTTCTCTCTTCGAACTGTAAATCCGGAGGAGTTGGTCTAGAGTACCAATTTCTAGTAATACTTGTATGTTTAGCCGTTAATTTGTTTAATTGTTCATTAAGGTTTGATATAGATGATTGGTCCGAGGAACTTTCATTATTATCATCAGATTCTACCTGATCGATAACAGCAATTGTTCCACTTGGGCCTGGTTCTGTGTTTTAGTTTGTTGAATAACTTTTCTATTGATTGAACCAATTCACTATCTTTATTAGGTAAGCTTAGATTATATCTATTTTCTGGCAACTTAATTAAAGGTTGTTCAATTTTTGAATCAGGTTTTTTAATAATATTTTCTTCAAATTTTTCTTCAATTCTATCTAACTGTTTTCCTACAGTAGCTAGATATTGATTACTAAAATTTAATTGTTCAATTATTTTTTTATCATTATTAGTTCCTTCTGAAATTTTAAAGGGACTGGCTATAACCGAAGTATTTTTTACTGGGATTAGAACTGTTTCTAATGGAGGGTGAGTAGAGGATACTTTTGTTTTATCTTCTTTGATCCACTGGGTTTTACTGATAACATTACATTTACCTTGATATTGTTCATACCAATCGTAAAAAGTAATGTTAATTTCTTCATTTTTAATAAATATTTTTCATCTATTAACTATCTTATCTCTTTCCTTTTCAGTAGGATGATTAGATCTGAATAGATGTCTTTTTGTTTTATTAGATTTTGAATTAAAATCTTTAACTAAATTTTTCCAATCTAAAACAAAATCCTTTTTAAGAACTCTTAATTGATTATTAATAGGGGCATTAAAATCAGATTGAGTTGGATATACTGAGGATGCCGGAGAAGAAGAAGCATCATCTTCAACGGTATCATTCTGAGTATAGCAAGGATGACTAACTTGTCCTTGATTAAGGATACCTTTAAGTTTGATATCTCTAACCAGAGGATTACTAAGAACATCAGAATCTCTTCTAGTATGAATAACTGAAGGGGTAGCAGAACTAGAAATATCTTCAATTATAACTGGAGATCTAGTTCTTTCAAAACTAATTTTAACAGTTCCATCAGAAAATTGTTGAATATTTTCAATATTTAACAAATTATTAACTATGGGTTGTTGAGGTAATTCATTTGGCAAAGTCCATTGATTAGGTAAGTTAATATCTTTCCAAAGAATTGTTCTTGGGATCTGGATATTAGCATCACTAGTTGAACTTTGAATTAAAACTGTTTGATCTTTTGGGCTTTTATTAAGAGCATGAACGTTCAAGTTTGACTTCATTGTCTTATAATAAATCCTATAAATCAAAGCAATGGGCTGAGATCCTTCAATCATTTGAGTAATCTCTCCATCAGTTTTAATATTTAATGATAAAGCTTTAAATAAGTTTTGATCACTGAGACTAAGGGTGAAATCAGGAAAGCAATTAAAATGGATAGGACCATTATGCAAACTTGCTTCCATGGCACCAATTATACTTGGGTAATAATTTAAAAATCTTGCATCTCTAAGACAGAGATAAATAGATGAATTAATTCCTTTTCTGTTTAGTGGTTTGACTGCAACTTGTACAAGACCTATGTGAATAAAATTGTATCCTTTCTTTCTATGTTTATTAATGACTTCTGGTGATAATAAACTAAAATTTTCATATTCTTTGTTAATTGCATAAACTCTTTCAACTGTTTTGACATTATAATCCGTTTTAAATTTGTCTGAAAAGGTTGACTGATAAATTTCTTTTGGAGATACTCTTGGTATGTTCCAATTGTGTACAACATGATTAATGTTTTCATAACTATGTTCTTCTTGGTTTACTATGTCCGGAACAGGAGGCAAAGTAGACCTGTTACTAACTGAAGAGCTGGATCTAAATAATCTACTCATCTTTAACTGTTTCAAAATAAATTCTCTCTCAAGGTTCATTCATGCATACCCCGTTTACCCTAAGTAGACTCATACCTATGTTCTATAACCCGACACTGCTCACACCCTGGAGACTTACAAAGGTTAGACACGAACTAGGTGGCCTACAGGTAAATAAGGTGACTTCAGAACGTTGATGAAGAAGATAATTTTGAAAAAGTAAAGAGAAGTTTGATTAAAAAGATCTTACTAAACAGTTACTAACAACATAACTTGGCTCTGATACCAGAAGGACGCGGAAGAGGGAGATATAGAAGAACAGAGAAGCGCATAAATTTGTCTGAAAAGGTTGACTGATAAATTTCTTTTGGAGATACTCTTGGTATGTTCCAATTGTGTAAAACTTGATTAATGTTTTCATAACTATGTTCTTCTTGGTTTACTATGTCCGGAACAGGAGGCAAAGTAGACCTGTTACTAACTGAAGAGCTGGATCTAAATAATCTACTCATCTTTAACTGTTTCAAAATAAATTCTTTATCAAGGTTCATTCATGCATACCCCGTTTACCCTAAGTAGACTCATACCTATGTTCTATAACCCGACACTGCTCACACCCTGGAGACTTACAAAGGTTAGACACGAACTAGGTGGCCTACAGGTAAGTAAGGTGACTTCAGAACGTTGATGAAGAAGATAATTTTGAAAAAGTAAAGAGAAGTTTGATTAAAAAGATCTTACTAAACAGTTACTAACAACATAATTGAGCGAGCCAAGGAACCTTTGTAGCTGATTTTTGTCGGTAATCTTATCTGGGAACCGGTCGGCGAATTGAATAGCTCTGTCAATTGGCCGCGTGAGTCCATGATAGAGGATTAAACAGAGAAACCTGACTTTAGTCAGAAACAGACTACACTTGGAAGGTGAAAGAACAAGACCATTGGTTTTAACCGTTTTGAAGAATGAATTCAAATGTTTAATATGTTCTTCAATAGTCTTGGAGAAGACAAGAATATGGAATAAATAATTTTCCCATCTGAGCAAATACTCAGCAGGAGGATGACCAGAGGCTGAGGACGAAGCCTTAGCAGGATTACTGAAGGGGTCAATCGGAACAGGTTGACTTGCCAGAGCCGAACTGTAAGGCTTAGGCATGGTGCCAAGAACAGTAAATTTATTACTGGTTTGAACTGTTGGGTTAACTGGGTGAGGAACCATAGCTCCTCTGAGTTGATTGAGCGGGCCGGAAGGGCGACCCGGGCCCCTTGAGGAAGAAGCTCCTCTGGTGCTCATTTATGAATAGTACCTGTATTAATAAATTCTCTAGTAAGAAAGTCTGGAACTGAATTGTTACTTCCTTTAATATATTCAATATCAAAATCAAAAATGCTTAAAATGGCTTGCCATCTAGCGAAGGAATGCTTAGAGGCCACATTTTCAACATCCTTTTCAAGGATAAATTTTGCTGACTTACAATCTATTCTAACTAGGAATTTTTGGTTGAGTATATCTCTCTGAAATTTTTTAATACATAAAACAAGTGATAAAATTTCTTTTTTAATAGTACTGTATTTTAACTGTGTAGGGTTCCATGCGCCAGAATGGAAACGAACAATTTGTTCATCAGAAGTTGGAGTAATTTGTTGTTTGAGTATACCACTTCTGATGAACAAATTGTTCGTTTCCATTCTGGCGCATGGAACCCTACACAGTTAAAATACAGTACTATTAAAAAAGAAATTTTATCACTTGTTTTATGTATTAAAAAATTTCAGAGAGATATACTCAACCAAAAATTCCTAGTTAGAATAGATTGTAAGTCAGCAAAATTTATCCTTGAAAAGGATGTTGAAAATGTGGCCTCTAAGCATTCCTTCGCTAGATGGCAAGCCATTTTAAGCATTTTTGATTTTGATATTGAATATATTAAAGGAAGTAACAATTCAGTTCCAGACTTTCTTACTAGAGAATTTATTAATACAGGTACTATTCATAAATGAGCACCAGAGGAGCTTCTTCCTCAAGGGGCCCGGGTCGCCCTTCCGGCCCGCTCAATCAACTCAGAGGAGCTATGGTTCCTCACCCAGTTAACCCAACAGTTCAAACCAGTAATAAATTTACTGTTCTTGGCACCATGCCTAAGCCTTACAGTTCGGCTCTGGCAAGTCAACCTGTTCCGATTGACCCCTTCAGTAATCCTGCTAAGGCTTCGTCCTCAGCCTCTGGTCATCCTCCTGCTGAGTATTTGCTCAGATGGGAAAATTATTTATTCCATATTGAACCCAATATGAAGCCTAGCAATGATCCAAGTAAGTTTGCTGCCCAGTTTTTTCCCCCTGGATGGCATTTCCAACCTCTAGCCCCTTATAAGTCCCTTGTGTATTATAAGGATATCCTGCTAGAGACTGAGTCAGTAAACATTAAACCCATCTATGCACAGAATGATAAAACTAAAGTCCTTTATCATTCTCTGTATATCAAACAGTTTATTCAAATCACTGATTGGGGGAAGAATCCCTCCGATCTTATGAGTCTTTCCAGTCAAGATAATCAATTCTGTTACTATGATTACATTGAAGCCTGGTATAAGGTTTTCCTTCACCAGAACGAGTCCCTCAGTCATTCATGGTTCATTCAATTTGACCATAAATTCAAGAGTCCATTCCCTTATTGGTTTGTCCTTTGGTGGTATAGGTTAGGATCTTGTTACGATCTTCTTCCTGACCCATTGAAAGTTCAGTTAAACCATTTCCATAACCACTACAAACCCACCAAGTTGAATGAAGGAGTTCCACCTACTCTTTTATTCCTTAGTAAATACAAAATCCCCTGGATTCTCAAATGGGAGTACAGTCTTCCTCCTCCAGGTTCCCCAGTCAACAGTACTCCAAATGATCCTCTTCCTCGTGTATCTCGCCTCTTTTACGTCAAGTGGTGGGATAAATTCAACGTCGATAGGATTGTTACCCAGGTGCAACAGGAATTTCCTCCTGTTTCTCCGTCACCAGTTATTCCAGTCACAGCTAATGCAGCAGCCATTAAAGAGAAAGAATTTCTTTCAGTCAAAGCCAGTTTGGCATCCGTTAAAGAAAAATCAGAAAAATCAATATCCAAAGTCAGTCCTACTGGATCATCATGTTCCCGTAGCATTTCCGATTTTAAAGATTGTACCAGTAAATAATTGTTAAAAATTGCTCAAGTTCTCAATAAAAGAATTGACGAAGCTCTAAATGAAGAAGCTTCTGCTCATTCTTCCCAAGGAGATTCAGTCAGCCAGTTCGCCGATGATGATGGTGATTATGATCCATACGGCACAGTTAATCTGCAGGATGGTCAAGATCCATTCTCCTGATCCCCTTCTGTATCAATCAAAGTGGAGATATGACATCATCATCTCCAGTCACCTGCTCAGGCAACTACAGTCACCTGCCCCGGCAGCATCGTCAGCAGCATCTTCAGTCAGTAGCACGCCTGGCCCCATGGCCTCATTTGTCAAAAGTCATTATCAGCTTTTCCACCGAAAGTTGATTTAGTCAAAAGTGTGTCGGCCATTTGGTCATTATTGCGTCTGTATTATTTAGTCAAAAGTTACTCCTGTTCATGAACAGTCATTTGTCTGTAATTTGAATTTCATTTGTATTTCATTTGCATTTGCATTTGTAATAGTTCTTTTCCTTAATCTATAAAAGGAAGCAGAACTCAGTCATTTAGGCAGACTTCGAAAGACCCAGAGCTCCTTCTCTGGCGAATCTTTAGACTCAACCGCTGTTTAGCCTACCTAGCCCCTCTTCTTCTCTTCTTCTAATGCTTCAATTTCAGTAAACTGTAAGTCAATTGTAATCTTTTGTTTTGTAAATAGTTCAAGTTATCTTTAATAAAACTATTTTTATTTAGTTATTTGAATTGTGTATGTATGCGCTTCTCTGTTCTTCTATATCTTCCTCTTCCGCGTCCTTATATATATATATTTACGTTTAGTCCCGCCTAGAGTTTACTTCATGGAGGTTGACAGTCTTTACATCTTTGTTTATTTTTCGTCCCGCCTGGAGTTCACTTCGTGGCGGTTGATTGTTTTTACAGCTTTATTTACATTTCTAATCCCCCGTGGAGGTGTTTCGTGGTGGATGATCATGCCTATATATATATATATATATATATATAGAGAGAGAGAGAGAGAGAGTCCGGATCAGGTCCGGACTCCCGGATTTTGTTAAAATCCGGACTTATTTTTTTTTTTTTTTTTTTGCTTTTTTTTTTTGAAACAACTAAAAAATAAAAAATAAAAATTATGGAACTGAAATTTTTACATTATACAGTGTTTTGGGCGTGATTTGGATGCCTATAACAAAGCATGTCTGTACAGTCTGGGCAGACTGTACATACATTGGTTGGTATAGGTATTAAAAACACCCCCAAAACACTGTATTATGGAAAAATTTCAGTTCCATAAAATTTTTTTTTTTTTTAGTTGTTTCAAAAAAAAAAGCAAAAAAAAGAAAAAAAAATTTGGTCCGCATTTTGATCCAGTCCGGACTCCCGGACTGGATCCGTGTTCTATATATATATATATATATATATATATATATATATATATATATATATATATATATATATATATATATATATATATATATATATATATTTACAACTTTTATATATATATATATACCTGCTTACTGCTTTATTATCAATTGCGGCAACATGTGAGCCTAGGAATCATGTGGTCACAGATTCAGTCTACTCGATCTAGATTCGGTTCTCGTGATGGACATTTTCATCTGTAAACAGTTTGGAAATTTATTCACGGTGTTCGGATTTCCTCAGATGGTTTTCATACCCACAAGGAGTTTGGCACTATTTTGTACAGTATTTTCTCGAAGATGCTTCGCATCTCGAATATTAAAAACAATCAAGCAGAAAACTTAATATAAAATGGGAGTGTAAAAGGTCTCAATTACTATTGAGCACAAGAGTTTGAAAAACCTCTTTTATAAAACATCACTGTCATATCTTGTTTAAAACTAAATTTTTATACAAATTAAAACCTTGTGTATATAGGTGCGAACGAGGCCTCACACTACTTTCAAATAATAGCACATTGACCCATACACACACACTTTCATATAACAGTTTCTTGAAAAGTGGCGGTCACCGTGGTAACACGGATGTTGGGGGGTGCCTAACACCGTCCCTCCGCATAATCAAGTCCCCAAACCCTAATAAATCTCGATTTCACCGACCCGTTTAGCAGTGTCACATCACTAGGTCAATATGCAAACCTTTTCTCGGTTGTGTTGGTACGACCATATAAAAAACCAACTGGCGACTCTTAACAGTTCATCGTCGACATGATATATGTCGGACCTTTTTCACTTATTTTTTCAAACAAATCTCACCTAACATGAGAATACCAAAGAACAAGTAACGAAAAGGGACAAATAAAAATCGCGACGTCGACAGGTGGCGACTCTACTGGGGACACCAGTAAGAGGGCTTAAGCTGCTATTACAATCTTTTCAAAAATGTTATATACTTGTGTGTGGATGTTGCATTTACATTGGAATGAATGTGTACGAATGCATTTACTTATTGCCCTTAGTGCTTCGCACCATATTTGCTTGTGATATTAGTACTTCGCACATGTCATCATTTTCATACGGTGAGACACGTTGTATATGAATGTATGTTGTGTGGTTCCTCCACCAGGAGGCTATCCTGTCGGTGTTTGATTACTGGACTCGTAGGAAGACTAATTCCAACGAGGCTCAAGAAAGGCACCACCCAAATTCGCTTCAGTTGAAAGACCGGATTAATTTCTCGTCAAGTAAATTGCGATGATTTGGGAACCTTCATGCCAAAAAACCGTGAGAGTAACCTAAGATAGGTCAGTCTCTAATAAACCAAACATAGAGGAAAGTCTCTTCATACTTTCACATTTCAATTACTTGTAAATTCAATTACTTGTAATTTCATTTCCATGTAAATCTCAATGTAATGGAAAATATGAAGGAATATGTGTACATGCCTTCCCTTTATATCAAAACCTGACATGCTATCTTGTCAACTGACATCTGTTTTACAGGACGATACTCCTAAACGGACACATTACGTAATATTGCTACATTCACTAAGACTAAACTACATAAGTTTTTTTGTAGGAATATGATTGGTCCAGTAACCCGGTCAAAATCCAAAAAGGCCACGAGCCTACAGCCAATTATGTCTTCATCTGACCATACTGATCTTAATCCAGTTCTTCACGAAGAATTCGATGAATTAAGTAAAAAATCACAGATTTGGCTGTTCTGCTTAAAGAACTACACCAATATACTCAGGGTACAAGGATACCCGTACATGCTGAATCCTCCGCACAAGGAGGAACCCAAGGTCCGAATACTGCTAGTTCCAGTCACAGGAATCCTCATAATCACAGACAGATTCTTTCAGCTTCAGCCACACGGAAATTATCTCCACCTACAGTTCCTGAGCCTGTACGGTCTCCGATAAAGGTGCCTGCCCATGACTATGATATTTCCTAAACCGATACCGATGAAGGAGAAAGAAATCCTAGTTCCAGATCCCGTAATGGAAGAAAAGGAACAAAGAATTAAACAAGACATCGTCAAAATGATGTCCAACGTACGCATCATTGTCCATGATGAACATACAAATAGATACACCCCAGACGATGATTGCCTAGACATAATTGTCATCATTCGGGAAAAGGAGGACGATGAAAGCCCCTCCATCACTGCAGTCCACCAGGACTTTGCCTTCGACAATTGGAGCAGCGCTCCTTGCATTGGCCGACAAGGGTAAAACGGGCAGAAACTCATTCTGCCCTGTAGATAGCAATAACTGCTTACTTTTTTTTGTACAGTATTAGCAGTTACTTTTGTCATTACATGCTAACACTTTGTGTGATTGAACAGTTTCATATATTAAGTGAGAGCATGTTGGTTCAGGACTCTATAGTTAGATGTTCCTAGACTTGCTGATGGGGTGCCTATTCTCCCCAAGGACTGTAACTTTGATGTAAAGTTGGACTCAGACATGATGGAAGTACAAGAGGACTATGAGATACCTAAGGAGATCGAAGAATGGGTCGAAGACAAACCCAAGCCAAATATTGATCAAACCACCTCCTTTAAACCTAGGAACCTTAGAAAACCCCAAACAAATCCAGAATTGTACAGACCTCACTCCAAACCAAAGGAATGACATGGTTACTCTATTGACCCTATTCTAGGATGTGTTTGCATGGTCTCATTAAGACATGGTTGGTTTATCCATGGACATTGTCATTCATCGCCTTCCCATCAAAGGGGGTTCAAGCCAGTCAGGCAGAAGCTCAAGCGATTAAAACCTGAGTGGATGTTAAAATTTAAAGAAGAAATTGTGAAACAATTTCAAGTTAGCATCATCATGGTGTCAACATACCCTGAATGGTTGTCCAACATAGTCCCCATACCTAAACCTGGAGGAAAGGTGCGAGTTTTGTGGATTACCGGGATCTGAATAAAGCTTTTCTTAAGGATGGCTTTCTCGTGCCATTTATCTACATTCTCATTTATAATACTGCTCAATACGACATGTACTCCTTTGATGATTTCTTTACAGAGTAGCATCAAATCATGGTTGCTAAAAAATATTGTGAGAAAGATGCTTTCATCACTCCTTGGGGATCCCTTTGCTACAGACGATTGTCATTCGGCCTCATCAATGCCGGAGCTACCTATCAGTGAGCCATATGGCTCTTTTCCACTATCTAATGAATAGAAAAAAAATAATAAATAAAAAAATAAAAAAGAGAAGAAAAAAGAAAAAGAAAAAACTCTTCAACAGGTTATACATTTGCTGCCTTACCATCGGTAGGTTCTACAGATGGCTTTGGAGTTTGAAGAAATATCCTTCCTCCACATTCCGTGGAATAGGAATGATTTTAGGGATGTATTAGCTGTAACATTCCAGAATTTTAATTATAATATTAAATATTTATTAAATTTTATAAATATTTAATGGATGTGTTTATCGTTGAATAAATATTTGTTTAATTAATTTAATTTTATTTGGAGAATTATTTGTTAAATAAATAGTTGATTAATTAAGGAAATTATTAGTATATTGATATTTCAATTTAATGGTGATGAATTCATAGTGATGATTTTAGGATGAATGTCAAGAAAATTGAGTTTTTCATGAAAATATGAATTTTGAGAAATTAAAATAGTTTTAGTTGGTGTTAAATTGTTCTAATTGGTTGTAAATGTGAGCAATCATGTTTATGATAGTTGTATATTTATTTTACGTGTTAATGTTACTGTCTATTGGGTGAAATTTGTGTTTATATGGCTAAAGTCGTCTACTGTTCATTATCCTTCTTTGCGTCTGTCTGAACACCGGCGCAGCTGCGCCGATGCCAAGCCAGAAAACGGAGCAGTTGCGCCGGTCCCAAGCCTTTGTATGGCGCAGCTGCACCATACCCTTGTTTGAGATTCTGGCTTCTACTATTTCTGCATATTTGGGAAAACATCATAACATGGTCTGAAATTATGTTTGCATGTTAAATGTGTAATGTTAAGGTTAACATAACATAGTGAAATGTGGTTAGTAAGTTCAAAGTTGTAAAAATGATTAGTAAAGTGAGAACGCATTATGTGATAACTTAGTTTATACAATGAACGTTAGTTAAGTGTTGTGATGATTAACAGTTGGGAATTTCGAAATGTAAATGGTAGCATAAGACTTGTGTTAAAATAACAAGTTTAGCTAGTAATGCGTTTTATATTGAAAAGCGAATATTAGTATGTCTAATAGATGTTGTGGTTTTAATACTGTGTATAGGTGAATGTGAGTTTTAATATTTTAGCTTACGCTCGAGGCAAGTTTTCTAACTCTACACTTTTGTTGAGTTAGTTTTATTATTACATTGTGTAACTTCATTCTTTTGATTTAGCAAACTTTTTATCTTAACTATTATTGAATAAGTCAATTGTTTCTAAAATTCATTAGAGCAAACTCTAACTCTAATGTTATTGGAAATTCTTATTTGATTGATTCATTCTAACTTCTTTACAGTTAAGCAAGTTTCTTAAGTTCTATTATTGTACAATGAACGTAGTTTTGAACTATCGTCTCTATTATTGAACTATTTTAATTCTTTGCATGAGTTAATACATTGTTGGGCAAGTTTTTAGTTTCCAGCTTGCTATCCGTTAAATGTACGTTCAGGAATATCATTTCTAATGTTAGAAGACTCAAACCTTAGCTTATTTTACTGTCCAAGCAAAGGTTAACCATTTTATTCATTTTATTTAATGCTTATGCTCTATAGTTATTTCAAGCATGAGTTTGATATGTATAATCAGTTCATTTATGATTCTCAAATGTTCTAGGTTATGTTGTTATTAAAAAACTATTGTGTTATCAAGCATTGTTGATTCAACTAGTTCCCTAGTTGATGATCATTAAACTTCAATTACCCTTGAAAGCTTATCCAACCCAAACTTTCTTTGGTGCGGACTTGTACTCTAAATACTGAGATAAACAGCCCTATGTTTAGGGGTTTACGCTTAGCGTTGAAATAGTTGTGCACAATACATTGTACGAAGGATTGATCCCCCTAAGTACGTGGAGTTCTTATAGTCATATGACTGTTAAAGTTAAAGTTGAAAGATTACTTATAACTGTGGACATGTGACTGTGGACATGGTTCGTGGTCATTTGACCCTTAGTAGTATATTTAAGAATGTTAAAAGAACATATCGTTCAGTTCTATTGAGCCTATGAATTGGCAAATGTTGTAACGTTAATAGAACATATCATTCAGTTCTATTGAGCCTATTATTTGGCAATTGACATAAAGATATTTATTCTTATTTTAAGTGAGCTTTGTTTGATCACTCTTGCATATTTATACACTTATTGTTGTTATGGTTGAGAAGGTAGATAAACCTACAACTAGCAAAGGAAAGGGAAAAATGTACAAGTGATGAAGACTTGTAATTATACTTTATCGTTATGATGATAAACTTTTATTAGATGATGTGATGTAATTAATTTTAAATTCCGCATTTGATTGATTTTAATTAAAGGTTAGATAACCTGGGAGATAATGTCTTTATTAGAGTAATCCTTTATGGGCAGGTTTTATGATTTAATTTATTATAATTGGGTAGTTAGATATGAATGTTTTGATTACGTGAACACCAAATCTTGAGGTAATGAAGTACTGGGATTTGGGGGTTTCACAAGTTGGTATCAAAACTTTAGGTTATGAACCTTAGGTGGGGAAAAGCCTTAGGAAGTTACCTTTGAAAAGATAGTGGTGATTAACTTTTATTGAGTTTTAAGGAAGAAATAATAAAACACTTATATGATTATGTGTTTATAACTTTTGTGCTCGTGAGTGTCGAGTAGTAATGATTAATAATTAAAACTTCAAATTTTGTTGTCAGGATGACTAATGTCGGAGAATCCAGTTAGGCTAGGGAGGATAGACCTCAGATGCCTATAGAGGAGGAGCCTCGCGACATTCAGGTTATTTGGGAACAACTACTACCACGGGAGTCAGCCCCGTTGGTCACAGTGGTTGAAGACGAGGATGATGATGTGGAGACGGATGAGGAGGATCCCGTTGAGTTGCCACAGGAGGATGAGGATGAAGAGGACGAGAAGGAGGAGACTCCACTAACCTCGGTAGCTGCTTGTATGTACAATGAAGTCTACGACCGTAACGTGGAACTTCAGGATACAGTCGAGGAATTTCAAGAGATAGTAGCTTAACAACAGATTGCAATAACACAGAAAGATGATGAGATCCAAGATCATTAGGAACGACTGACTAATGTCGACGAGAAGCTAGAACAAACTGAAGGAGAGAAAGAAAAACTGATCGAGGAGGTAGCAGAACTGAAGAACAAGCTGAAGGAAGAAGCTACTAAGAGGGCAAGAGCCGAAGACGCATATGAGGAGGTGTTTCAACGAGCCGGGATAGCAGTGAAAGACGTATAGGCAAAGAGAATGAAGATGGAAGAGATGAATAGAGTATTGAACAACATGGTTAATCAAGCTCAAGATCAGGTCATGGGATATCCGATTCAGTTCGAGACGCTGCCATCATACATATTAGATCACAAAACAATCTTCCAGATTATGGAGGAAGAACATAGTAAGGCTAAGCAGTATCTTAATAGAACATCATAGTTATTATGAGATTGATAAAATGTTAAATAAATTGTAAATCCCAAGTGTTATGTGACCTATGGGATATGATGATGATGTTGTCCTGAAACTTTTGTAGTTCAGGAAAGTAATGTAAATAGCAGTGATGCTATCGTTTTATATTTTCAAAGAGGTTATAAATAAATAAAAGTTGTTATTTTATTCAAAGTGTTATGTGGTTATGTGGCTATTTTTTTGTGGAGGCAAGTTAAGTAGAAATTACTTAAAAGAGTTGAATAATAACCTAATGAGTGTATTTTTAACAGAAAATTCCTCCCAGACGTCAACCACCACGACAGAGAACCACCAAAGGAACCAACAACAACAACAACAATGTTGATGATAACCCCGTTCAACAATCAGTGACGTTATTGATAGGAGCGTTGCAGAATCAACCACTGAACCAATGAACAACGTTTAAGGAGTTCAAGGCGGTTGGACCACCTGAATTCCATGGGTCTGTGAATTCAGTCGAGGCACAGACTTAGATTATGGAGATAGAAAAGGTGTCAGATGTTGCTAGGGTAGGGGATGACCAAAAGACTGCTTTTGCAACATTAATGTTGAAAGTAGAGGCTAGTTATTGGTGGTAGGCCAATAAAACTCGAGAAAGACCAGGGATGATGACCAGGGATGATGACCTGGGATAGGTTTAAGGAGATATTCTTCGAGACCTATTTTCTCGAGAAATTGAAGGGTCAGCTGGAAGTGCAATTTTGGGAACTAAAGTAGGGAAAATGACGATATCTGAGTATCACGTTAAATTCAATGAGTTGGTGAGGTTTGCGCCTTATCAAGTTAGCACGGACGAACGCAATGCGAAGAGGTTTGAACAAGGACTGAAGCCCTAGTTATACAGTAGGGTTTCTATAAGACCCCAACTTTTTTTAACTAAAGAATAATTTTTCTCAAAATATATTTTTGAATATTATAGTGTGGATATGATATAATGTTATAGTCGTGGGTAATATTTGGAAAATTTTGTAAAGTAAGCAAGTTGATATAAAATATTCGATTGGTCGGGGAATATTCGTTTAAACAGAGAATATTCGTACGACGGTACAATCATTGGTGGACCCCACAACGGAAGTATTGTCGTAGTTAGAAAACGACAGAAATATCTTTTTATAAAAATAACGGTGAAAGTTTTGCCGTTAACTGTTGAACTACCCGATGGTAAAAGTACAGTAATACGCGTGGTTGTATAGTAGCACACGGTATTGATTATTGATGCTTACGTAAGAAGCCACTCAGTTTACTCAATTATTGCTACAGTAATTGTTGCATAGTATCTCGCGTTATTTGATTCAATTATTGTCACAGTATCATCTGCATAATATTTTATATTATTAAATCAATAATTGAGACAACAAAGTTATTCATATTATTATTTGCAATATTGACAATGTCTAGAAGTTCTGTCAATGAGAGGTTTGGTCACCTAATTGTGCGCCAATAAGGAGAAATCCTTATCAGAAAGCCCCCTCTTTCCTGGGAATGACCTGGTTGTTAAATATTGTGAGTTATAATATTAGTGATGAATAATTGTTGAAGTATTAAGAATGTGTTTATTAAAGATAAGTGAATTACAAAAGTTAGAGAGGAATAATGCAAACTTAGAAAGCTTTAGGGGTACTAAAGTGTAATAAGTTAAATCAATCTGGACCATTGGTGGTGGTTTTAATAGTAAACCAATCTGGACCATTGATGGTGGTTTTAATAGTAAACCAATCTTGACCATTGATGGTGGTTTTAATAGTTAATCAATCTGGACCATTGATGGTGGTTTTAATAGTTAATCAATCTGGACCGTTGGTGGTGGTTTTAATAGTAATCAATCTGGACCATTGATGGTGGTTTTAAAACTAATCAATCTGGATCGTCGGTGGTGGTTTTAAAAGTAAATCAATCAGGACTGTTGGTTGTATTTTTAATAGTAATCAATCTGGACCATCCGTTCTAATAGTAAATCAATCTGGACCGTTTATGAATTAGTTACTATTTAGTCTATTCTCCTATAAATAGAAGCTTAATTCTTCTTTCATTCTCACCAATTCACTGAGATTCACAAGAGACACTATAGAGAGAGAAACTATAGAGAGTAAAAAGAAGAGTATTCTGCTACTTCACTTTTGCAGTATCTAGCTTTCTACTAAGGTAAGGGGTATTATTTCTTTCGTATTCACAAGGAATACTACTTTTCGTATTCATCGTTTAATATGTTGGAATAATCTATCTACGCGGATTACGTACCGTATGACGAGTGAAAATCCATTTGCAGTTTCGTATGTTATTTCTTTTCATCTAAACTTAATATGGTAAGTATTGCTTCTATAATCCTTGAAATTAGTGGGATATCCTTGAAGTTTTGCGCTTCATCCAGTATCGTTTCATTGGAATATTGATCTGAACTTTCTTATTAAATATCAATATTTTCACCCGGGGTACTATTCACGAGTTACTATTCACCCGATTACTATTCACTATAATATTATTCACTCGGGTATTCGAGACACTTTTCATGCGGGATACTATTCACGATTTACTATTCATGGGTTACTATTCACCTGGTTACTATTCACTATAATATTATTTAGTCGGGTATTTGGGGTATTTTTCATGTCGGGTTACTATTCACGAAGTACTATTCATGGTGTACTATTCACCCGATTACTATTCACTCGAAAAATTAATTTTTTTTCTGTACAAAATATTTTTGATACATGGATATTATTCTTGAATTTTATTCCACAAAGCAGTATCATATTGACAATTTGGACATTATTGAATACTGGATAAATTAAATTATGAATCTTTAAAATTTATCATTTGCTTGCATTTAATTAAATGCTTATATCATTGTCATCATCCTCATGCTTATATTGTGATGAAAGTCATCTTTGGCTTACGTGCATAGATGGACTGTTGGCTGATATGATTATGACCAAGGATTATTCGGTATAATCATGACCATTGATGATTACATGAATATCCTTGGCCCGTAATACAGAAATGATTTGATGATGTGGTTTATTTATTAAGTTGAATCTCAGCGATAAAGTTGATGAAAACCTTTTTAAATCATAGAAGATAGTAGATATCATGCTCTACTCGACTCTTCAAATAGATTGTTTATTCCACTGCAAAAACTCTTGTTGTCGATTATATTTTATCAGTTTAACATTGTTGAAGGCTAATGATAACTTATTCTGCATTATCTTAGTCATAATATTTCTTACTGGGATAGTTGAGCTCACCCTTTTACTTCCATTGTTCTCTTCAGGAAATGAGAACGTAGCCGGAACTAGTCGGGGAACGGAGTGATGGTCTAAAATGGTTGTTTTAGTAATCCTCGCTATTTAGTGTGATAATAAATGTAATGAGGATTGAATTTGAGTTTGGATATTGTCTATGAGACAATATTCGTGTAAAAACTCTCAACTCTGGTTGTATAATTAAGTTTGTATTTGTATTATGTACCATGTATTTGGCGACCCAAGATGGGTGATGTATACCTATTTTGGGGGCGTCACAGTTGGTATCAAAGCTTAGGGATATGATCCCTGGCTGAGATGTGAGATAAGAACTAGGAGGGGAGAGACGGGAAATTCCTTTGCTAGTATGACCTACCTAAGATTATTTGGTATTTAATTGGTCGGTCAGAGTATAGGGATAAAATGTGATATGTCAATTAACCCTTGTTTTGTGGAAGTGTTTGAAAATGGCATCTAAAAATGTTGAGATTAACAATGAAGCACATGAGACCGTTGAGTCACCAACGATCATTACCCAGGATAATGTGCAACAGGAAGACAATAATCCTCAGGCAAACAACAACACCGATCAAATGATGAATGATGAGATGTTCAGAAGCTTTATGCAATTCATGCAACATCAGGCGAGAGCGACTCCTGTCCAAAATGCAGGTGGAAACACTGGCAACTCTCAGACGGTCACCGCCAAGCAGTTCAAGGAGCTAGGACCACCAGATTTTATTGGAGAGCCAAAACCACTTAAGGCGGAGACGTGGATAATTGATCACCAAGATATTTGATGTCTTGGGATGCTTCGAGGAGCAAAAGGTTCCCTTTGCCACCTTCATGTTGCGAGGAGAGGCAGATTACTGGTGGGAATCTGTAAAGTGTACTCAACCTGCCGCACTGAAAATGTCTTGGGAGAAGTTCCAAGAGCTGTTCAACGACAAGTACTTTCCCAAAAGTATTCGTCAATAAAGGAGGCGGAGTTTATCAAGTTGGAGCAAAACAATATGACCGTGTCACAGTACGAAGATAAGTTTGTTGAGTTGTCCCGGTTTGCGCCCCACTTGGTTCATAATGTGGAGAGAATGACGTGGATGTTTCTAAGAGGTTTGAAATCCGAGATACGTCAATACTTAATTTCACACAAACTGTGTTTGTATTCAGATGCTATAAATAGGGCTCAATTATTGGAGCGTGATAATGAGTCATCACAACCTAGAGAGAGTAGCCGACAAGTCGATAATACCAATGCTAGCAGTTATAGAAGCAGTGACAACAAACGTGGAGGGAATCAACATGCCAGAAATGGTAACCACTCCGGTGGTATTCATGGCCAAGATAATAGAAGTGGAAATTTCAAGAAGAGGAGATTCAATAATGATGAAAAGACATCAGCACCAGTACCTGTTGTTAAGGAAGGAGAACGACCACTGGTCGTATGTTATAAATGCAGAGGGGAGGGACACATCAGTCCAAATTGTACTCAGCAGTCCAAAGCATGTTACAATTATGGAAGAGAAGGTCACCTAGCCCGATTTTGTCGGGCACCAAAGTCAAGTCCAGCTGGGATGGAGGCATCAAAGGTCTTCCCAGACAAGACAAAACCGGTAGTTCAAGGGAGAGCGTTTGTCGTAACCTCCCAAAAAGCAAGGAATCCAAATGAGGTGATCACGGGTAAGATAATCATAAACTCTTGCAAAGCTTATACCTTATTTGATATCGGTTCTACCCATTCTTTTATTTCTCCTACTTGCGCTCAACGTTTAAATTTGACTCCAGAGAAATTAGACTTTGACTTATCATTTGAAACTCCGTTGGGGGAATCCTTTATTACATCCACTGTTTATAAGTCTTGTTTTATTCAAATCAGTAACCACACATTACCTGTCGATCTTATCTCCTTAAAAATATTTGCATTTGACGTGATTCTAGGGATTGATTGGTTAACTACTCATCATGCTAAAATTGATTGTT
Organism: Panax japonicus; assembly: GCA_020205505.1. NCBI lineage: Eukaryota > Viridiplantae > Streptophyta > Magnoliopsida > Apiales > Araliaceae > Panax > Panax japonicus. The sequence goes on from CM035107.1 coordinate 50,049,668, forward strand.
ATCGTAAGGTTGTTAGCTTTCATATTCCTAATTAACCTATTATGCGAATTCAAGCGAACAAACCATTAAAATCAATCACGGTCATCTTAAGCCATAAAGCTATTCGTTTATTGAAAAATAGATGTCAAGCTTTCTTAGCTCATGCCACGGATTTAAACAAAAATATATCAGTCTTGAATGATATTTCCATTGTTAATAAATTTCCTGACGTATTCCTTGAAGAACTTCTTAGCCTACCCCCAGAGCGTAAAATTAAATTTTTTATCGACCTTGAACCCGATACAAAACCCATTTCCAAAGCCCCATATCGAATGGCTCCTGTTGAACTTCAGGAGTTAAAGACTTAACTGCAGGAATTGTTAGACATCGGTTTCATTCGTCCTAGTACGTATCCTTGGGGTGCTCATGTTCTATTCGTAAAGAAAAAAGATGGAAGTATGCGACTTTGTATTGATTATCGAGAGTTAAATCATGTCACCATCAAAAATAGGTATCCGTTACCACGAATTGATGACCTGTTTGACCAGTTGCAAGGCGCCAAATTCTTTTCAAAGATCGATCTTCATTCCGGATATCATCAGTTAAAGATTAAAACCGATGACATCCCAAAGACTGCTTTCAGAACTCGGTACGGGCATTATGAATTCCTAGTCATGTCTTTTGGATTGACTAATGCTCCTGCTGCCTTCATGGATATGATGAACCGAGTATTTAAGGAATATTTGGATCATTTTGTAGTCGTCTTTATTGATGACATCCTCATATATTCCAAAAGCCGTGAAGATCATGAGCAACACTTGAGGCTGATACTCCAAAAGCTTCGTGAAAACAAGATTTATGTCAAGTTGAAGAAGTATGAGTTTTGGCTTGAGGAAGTAGCATTCGTTGGGCATGTGATATCAAATCATGGAATATCTGTTGACCCAGCAAAGATTGAAGCAATTCAAAGTTGGGAGCAACCCAAGTCAGTGACCGAAGTACGTAGCTTTCTCGGCTTAGCTGGTTATTATCGGAGGTTCGTAGAAGGGTTTTCTTGAATCGCTAATCCATTAACTCAGCTGACTCTAAAAGATACAAAATTTGGTTGGAGCGAAGAATGTGAGAAGAGTTTTCAAGAACTCAAGAGGAGACTCATTTCAGCACCTGTTCTGACAATACCATCTGGTTCGAAGGGATTTGTCATCTACAGTGATGCTTCAGGCAAAGGTTTAGTATGTGTTCTCATGCAACATGGGAAAGTCATAGTCTATGTATCACGACAACTTAAAGAATATGAGAGAAATTATCCTACTCATGATCTAGAGTTTGCAGCTATCGTTTTTGCGCTTAAGATTTGGAGGCATTACCTGTATGGAGAGAATGTGGAGATCTATAAAGATCATAAAAGCCTCAAATATTTCTTCACTCAAAAGGAACTCAATGTACGGCAAAGACGATGGCTTGAGATGTTGAAAGATTATGATCATACCATCCAATACCATCCTGGAAAAGCAAATGTAGTAGCTGATGCATTGAGTAGAAGATCATATGCGGGTGTGAGTGCGATATTATCAACGCAAAGACCCATTTTGTATGACTTAGAAAGGATGGAGATAGAGTTAAAGACTCTAGGGACCCATGTGATGATGGTGAATATATGAGTAGAACCAACTTTAATTGATAAAGTTAAAGCTGCTCAAGGTACAGACCTGGAGCTGATGCGTATGAAGAATAAAGTACAAGAAGGTGTTGTTTCGGAAGCAAGAATTGATGAGGAAAGAATAATTCGAGTCAACTCTAGACTTTGGGTTCCAAACGACCCTGATTTAAAGTATAAGATCATGATGGAGGCGCACAACACACCATTTGTAATCCATCCTGGGAGTACCAAAATGTATCGTGATCTTCGACATACATTTTGGTAGAGAAATATGAAGAGAGAGATAGCGGGGTTTATCTCAAGGTGTCTAACATGTCAACGAGTCAAGGCGGAGCATCAAGTGCCAAAAGGTCCATTGCAACCACTTGAAATTCCAGAATGAAAGTGGGAGCACATTACCATGGATTTCGTTACTGGTCTTCCTAAGGTTTCTCAAGGCATAGATGCAATTTGGGTCATTGTTGGTAGATTGACCAAGTCTGCTCATTTTTTACCGATACGAGAAACTTATACACTTGAACGTCTTGTTCGTATATACATAAATGAGATTGTAAGACTGCATGGCACGCCAGTATCCATAGTTTCTGATCGAGACCCAAGATTCACTTCAAGATTTTGGTCTAGTTTGTAAAAAACTATGGGCACGGATTTACGATTTAGTTCGGCGTATCATCCTCAAACGGACAGACAATCAGAGAGGACTATACAAACTCTTGAGGATTTATTAAGACTCTATGTCCTTGACTTCAAAGGAAGTTGGGACAAGTTCTTACCATTGGTAGAGTTTTTCTACAATAACAGTTATCAAGCAAGTATTGGCATGGCTCCATTTGAGGCATTGTATGGAAGAAAGTGTCGTTCTCCGGTATGCTGGGATGAGGTAGGTGAAGCAACGTTGTTGGGACCGGAGTTGGTACTTATGACTTTGGAAAAGATTCAAACGATTCGACAACGTATAAAAACCTCACAAGATCGACAAAAGAGTTATGTTGATCTTCATCGAAAGGACGTGGAATTCAATATTGGAGATCATGTGTTGTTACGTGTTGCTCCATGGAAAGGAGTTACGAGATTTGGAAAGAGAGGAAAGATCAATCCTCGATTCATTGGCCCATTTTTAATCCTTGATCGAGTAGGAACGGTGACCTATAGACTCGCCTTACCGCCAAGTATGTCTCGTGTTCATAACGTTTTTAACATATCTATGTTACGTAAATATGTGAAAGACCCGAACCACATTATTGAATTAGAACCAGATGAGATAGAGGATGATTTAGCATATGAAGAGGTAGCTATTAAAATCTTGGATAAGAAGGATCATATTCTACGCTCCAAGGTTATACCTCAAGTCCAAGTTTTGTGGAGAAACCATGATGTGGAGGAAATGACCTGGGAGTTAGAATCTGAAACGAAATCAAGGTATCCTCACCTCTTCGACATATTAGATATGTACTCTAATTTCGAGGACGAAATTTCATAAGAAATGGAGGTTGTAAGACCCCAACTTTTTTTAACTAAAGAATAATTTTTCTCGAAATATATTTTTGAATATTATGGTGTGTGTGTGTGACGCCCCCAAATCCGGGTTCCCTAACCTCGAGTTTGGTTCTCACGATCCATCAAATATATCACATCTAACTACTCATTCATTAATGAAAAACATCATTCATAATATTCCTTAATACAACTTATAACAAATATCTCAGGTTAACTAACCTTGACATAACTTACATATCCTTATATAGCCAAAAGGTTTACATAAATAATTACGTAATAAAATATAACCATTAAAATTTGACACTAACTACTTCTGAACCTTGCCTTTGCCTTTGTCCCTGTTAGAACCTTCTACTACATCAGCTTTAACTGAAATATTTTATTTAAGCAAGGGTGAGCAACGAGTTTGCCCAACAAGTTAAAATATACAACAAATGATATATATCATGAATAGAAGAGTCTAGCTTCTTTAGAACTTCAACAATAATCAAAAGATTTCGAAGTAGCTGAATAATAATTCAATCTCAATACTAAAACTTTCTCCCATTTCATACTGAATAACATATCAGAGATGAAAGAGTAAAATTCTTTCAAAGATTCAATAATATTCGATTGAATAATAAGAATTGACAATACTGCAACAATATTCAATAAAGTGGGATATACCCAGATTTCATGTTGAGTGATCACAAAAGGATCATGAACTACTAGAGGAATCATTTAGTTATTAAAACTAAACTACCACAAGAATATAAATTAGTTATAAAAAGTAAATTATACTCTTCTACAAGTACCTGGAGCGGCCAACTCCTTTGTACCCTATATTATGCATAATACTCAATAATAACGCATAGGTCGATTTACGACATTAAAATTTGTTCATCCCAGTCTTACATCATGAGTCCGTACCACAACAATATGGTTTGGATTACTTTCGAAGAAATATTATGATTTCAATCATTAATAACAATATTAATTTAGCCGAAACCAATGGCATAGACCTTCCAATAACAATTCAGTTCATAATAAATAGAACATTTCATGCTTTAACAAATATTAGTCTTGCCAAAACAATTAGCTGAGACATGATTTATAAATAGTTCAAATAATAGAACAAGAATCAATTGTACTACGTGCGAATTACAACAATTATTATAGATGTGAATAACTATCAATAATTATTCACTGCCATGCTTGAAAAATAGTAACTCAAGTTGAGTTAGGAACTTGCCTGATTCGTTGACTACTGCTACGCAATTTAAGTTAACTTCTTTTGCAAGACCTATCATTGATAAAATCGATCTCTTAATTAGCATCACATATCTTACTCATAGCAATTTAACATGAAATCACATAACCAATCATTAGTAAGTACACTATACTATCTTAGACTTAACACTTACTCGTTCATTTATAAGTTCGTAATATAACTTGAAAAACTATTTATGAACTCAGTAGACTTAATATATCATTTCAGTTTCTATTTCAGCAAAGCTTAAACAACACTGACATCTCTTCTGACATTTTAGTTTCCCTTTTCAGCAACCTGAAATGTTCATTTCGGGAAGCTGAAATACACTATTCACGAAAATATGAAATCAGCTTATTATTTTCTAATATTTGGGCCAATCATATATACATATATTCCATATACAAAAGTATTTTTCTGGAATTTTTCAACTCCCTTAAGTATTTTTCAAAAGTTAATTCCTAGTTAATTCCTTAAGAAATTAGCTACCTCTTACTTAACTCCAAAAATTCCCAACTCTTGACGGGATCTTATACATGTTAACGTGAGCATACAGTTTAAATTTTAAGGCCATCGGAGTTACACAACTCCGGTTATAGCGATTTCCGTTGGGAAAACACAAAAATTGAAATAGTTATAACTCGCTCATTTTAAGTCGGAATGAGCTCATTTTTGGACACAACCTACGTTATCCCATATATTTTCATCCCCCAAAAGGCCGAATTTTATCTCATTAAATAACTGGCCGAAACAGCCCTTCCCATTTCTTGCCAGCAGCTTTTTAAGTATTTTCTTATTTTTCATCCTTTACTAAAATCATTCCACACGAAAATCTACAAATCCTTTTTAAGTGGTTCCACTTGGATATTTTAGAAGACTCATAGATCTAACTCTAGGACTTGACCACGCTCAAAAATTCAAATTAGAATGAGAGATATGATCATTTCTATATCATACTTTGTTTTCTCAAAAATCTGTTTTTCAACATTTGGTGTCCTTTAAGAAAACTTCTATATTTTCACATAAAATCAACATAGCTCAACATAATATTTAAAATAACTCATATACTCATGGATCTAACATGATCCATGGTTTAATTCACCAAATAATCAACAATCATAAAATCAAACACAACAAAAGCTAAGAAAAATTTTATTTTCTAACTTTTGAAAAACCTAACTCATATTTCTTAGTTTAGATTCCACTTTTGTTCCATAAAAGAGTTGAATCTAAATATAAAACACTTTTAAATACCAAGATCTAAGGTTTTAAGCCTCAAGATCATAGTTTTACAAAAATCAAAACTCATATCATCACAAAGAGAAATTAAACTATAAAAGTAGGGATTTCTTATACCTTCTCTTAATTCCTCTTCTTCTTCTTTCTAATACTTAGATTATGGAAATTAAAAACTTACAAAACTCTCCCTCTCTTTCTTCTTCTCTCTTGACCGAAGTCTCTCTTTGCTCTCTCTCTCTCTCTCTTTGTTTTGTTAACTAACTTAGGAAATAAAATAAAAGAAAAGAACAAAATAGATTTTTGTTAGTAAATTAAGTATAGATATATTATGTATATCTATATAAATTCCCCCACATTCTCTCTTTAATCATTAAGGTGTTTCTTGCAAGCTTGAGGTTGCTTGTAAGCTTGGTAAAAGATGTTGGTTTAATAGAAACTTGACACATGTGAAGAGTTGGTGTGAGTTAGTAAAATGAAATCATTACACCACATGGCCTCCTTTTCTCATTCCTTATTTGGGCCGAAAATTTGGGCCTTTTATTCCCCCAATTTGGTTTAATTTTAGGGTCCTTTACATAAGTATACAACAAATAGAAAGTAATTACAAAAAATGTGACTCAACTAAATAATTACAAAAGGAGTGTTTTTAGGACCCATATTACAAAAATAGTACAATTCACATTAATAAAGAAACCTAAAATCAAGGAAAAATAATTGTTATAAATAATAATTCAAATTCAAATTCAAATTCAAATATTTGGGATCTAGCAACTAAAACAAATCCAAATTCTGATTTAGGAACATCATGAACTTTATAACTCTCTGGCGTTATCTCCTCCGTCAAACTCAATCCAGGAACAAGTGCCTGCAAAATTTTGGTTTCAAAATCATGTAATAACTAATCAAATATGCAACCATATTAATTACAACTATATATAGCAAGATATCAATGTATATACATATACAAACATTGTAATACTGATAATCAAACTTTCGTACCAAGGTAACCAAATATTTTTACTAAAGTAACCAAACATTTATACCAAGGTAACCAAATCTACCTTCACACATGCAGTATGAATTTTTTGCCTTGGTCTAAAAGTTTGGCAACCAATTTCATGAAGGTAAATAAAAAATAGAACACTGCATAGGAAAGAGAGAGATAAGAGAGTGATGTGTAATGTAATATTGATAATCAATCCTTCGTACCAATGTAACCAAACATTTATACCAAGGTAACTTTTTTTTTTATGAATATTTGGTTACCCACAAAAACTAAAATGGTTACCTTTGTATGAAGGTTTGGCTACGAACTGCACCATATTCAAAATAATTTTATTTTTAAAAGGTTATTATGAATATGTTGCAGTTGGTAGCCAAACCTTCGTACAAAGGTAACAATTTTAATTTTTGTGGGTAACCAAATATTCATAAAAAATAAATTGCAATAGAAAACATAACATGACAAGCCCTTACCTGGGCACAACTCTAATCAATGTTCTAAAAGAGACGGCGTGAATTTGACGGAGGCATAGAATAAAAAATGTTAACTGCAAGAAGATGAATTCATCCTTTACTTTTTCGGTTTAAAGCCCAACATTTAGCATGTCTCTCTCACAAAAATACTCAGAAAAGTAGAAGGATTCGCCTTCGTATATCATCGGAGAAGACGACGAAGAAATTTGCAGTATTTTGAATCGAACAGAGACGCCCATTTGGAGGGATTGGAAGGCAAGATCTCAACAAGAAGCGAATGGGTCAAATGGGTAAGGATTGATTCATGGGTTTGTTGGGTTTTATCAACCAGCTTGGGGAGAGAATAATTGATGATTGATTTGGAGCTTGGTTGCTCTATTTTATAATTGATGTTGAGTAGTCCTCCTATGATCGTTTCTCTCTCCTCAATTCCCAATCCCTTTTCCCTTTCTCTATCAATCAGGTCGTACCCTTTCTATATAACCTACTGTTTATCATATATGTATGTTGGATGTAAGGGTGTAAAAAATTAATTATATATGTGTTGGATGTCTGCTTTGTTTGAATAAGGAATACCCTAAATTAAAGAAGTATAAATATGTACTAATAATGAAAATAAAATTTTAAAGATATTAATTGTGTAAATATTTAATGAGTGCACTTTTATTGTAATTATGTTTTTAAATGTACTATAAAATGTAATTGTTCCTTAATTTTAATGTAATATTTTGTTTACACAAATGTCCAAAAAATCCCTTAACAAGTGGGCAAAAGTTTGGGCTAATTCCTTTTTTTTTCTTTTTTTCGGCTTGCATTTTCTTATTCCTTTGCCTACTAATTAAAATGAGTTTCGGCTCCTCCACCAAATGAATTGGGTCATCACTAAACTTGCCCTTTATATTAAATATTGGGCTAGCTCAATAATTTAATTATTCTTAAATTAATTAACTAAAAGTCTCTGGCTTAAATAAACACTTGGGCTATAAATTAATTCTTTGGGCCTTAAAATCAACTTAGCTCTATACTTATTAATTTTTTATCCATTCCCCATTATTTAATTAGGGTTCCCTTACACACATTAGTAAGTTAAATCCTTATTCATATATCTTTAATTTCATAACCCAATTAGACTTGCTATTCTTAGGTTATAAAATTAATTAATTGAGATGTATAAAATAAATCTCTTAAAATTAGTACATAATATAAATACTAAAATTCTACCATATTATAACCTCTTAGGATATTTAATTATCATACCTAATATATGTATTAGGTTACATAACTTTATTCTTCATCTCTTTACACAATAAATGTATACACATTATATAATAATATTTACTCAATCACGTATATCATTCATATATGTCCTAACATATTTCTCATAGTTTATTAACTTATTATTTCAAATTGACTTAATAAGTTATAAACACATACATTTTCATATCAATAATCAATTACTTAAGGATTGTAAATCCTTTTAATTTAGTAATCAAGGCTAACATTCAAGCTATGTTAATTTGTTACATAACTTTCATTACTCTTCCTAGAAAATGATTAAGTATACTTCTTAGTTAATAAATTAACTATCTAGATTAATTATCATATACACTTATATGATTCAAGTACTTTCTCTCTTTAAAAAAAAATTATTCAAAAATATTGAATTATGTGAAATTCTAGGTTCTCACATTCTCCCTTCCTTATAAGGATTCCGTCCTCGGAATCACCGCTTTCTTACTCTCTAATGTTCTTTAAAGTTGTATCATCAATTCGTTTCAACACAATATTAATTTGTGATTCATATACTAATTTGTGACTTGGGATCTATAAAAGAAAACCATTCACAGCTATATCTACCCAATATTTCTCGCGTAATTCATTTACTCAACTAAATCATTACCTGTCACCACCTCCCGTGCAGTTACTGCATCTTGCAATGTCATGTTGAACGTCCGCGCTGTCGGTCTTTCCAGCTGAGCAGGTCCTTTGATCGCTAGTGTTCCACTGCTATTTCTTCTATTGTTGCTTCCTCTTTCTGAATTCTTCTTTGGACAGTTACGAATTTGATGTTCTAGCGATCCACATGAAAAACAACCTGGTGTCTTCTTTGAACTTGGACAATTTGGAGAGATGTGTCCCTCTTGTCCACAGTTAAAACACACTCATTTTCCCTTCAAACATACTCCCTGATATTTTTTACCGCAATTTGCACACGCCTCACCTTTCTTCCTATTATCTCCTGACTTGTCTCCAGATTCAGTATTGTCCTTCCACTTACGCTTATTAGAGTTACTTCCTCCACTGCTTCCACCTTCATCCTTCTTTTTCTTCTTCTCTTGATGATACCTTGACACAACTTCACTTCCTCCTTCAGCGATGATTGCTTTTTCCAACAGGGCCAAAAATGTCTTAATCTGCAACACAGCTACTTTGCTATATATCCCTGGCTTCAGTCCATTTTCAAACCTTCGCGCCTTTCTTATCTCAAGTGTCCACCTGATGTGGAGCAAATCTCGCTAGTTCGTTGAATTTGGCGGTGTATTCTGTAACCGACATATTCTCATGCTTCAACTCCAAAAAGTTTACTTCCATTCTTGCTTGCATACTTTCTGAGAAATAATTTTCGAAAAATAACTCCTTAAACCTTGTCCGAGTTACTACTACTGTACCAGCTCTAGCTTTGTTTGTCTCCCACCAGTAATTCGCCTCACCCTTCATCAAATAGGTAGCAAAATCTGTCTTTTGCTCCTCCGCTACTCTAGAAATAACAAAAGCTTTCTCCATCTCATTTACCCATGTCTGGGCTTCTATAGGGTCAATGGTTCCCTTGAATTTCAGCGGTCCTACAGCCTTAAAGTCTTTAAAGTTAGCTAATCGATTAGCTGGTCGATTCCTTGCTACTGGGGCTCTAGTTTGCATAGCTTGAGCTAGCAAGTCTGCGAAGTTCTGCATTGGATCAGCTTGATCTCCTTCATTATTCACAGACCGCTCCTCCCTTTGGTTACGATTTTGTCGTCTTCGCGGCATTATCTGATGAAATAAAGATTCACATTAGTACTTTGTCTTTGTGCAACATTTTATTAATAGTAGTCAACATTTTAAACTTAAACCAATTTCAGCTTTCTGGATTATTTAATCCAGCTTACTGAATTATCAAATTCTTCAGATAATCATCTTAATAATTTAATTCTCAAAATTTAATTACTTATTCAAACATATATTCATATCATTGCATTTATATTCATGAAAATAGTACACAGTACTTTTCAGTACATAGCGCAAACTACTACAAACGATTATTATCCCCGTGCGACAAAAGTTGGGATTCATTACTACAACTTTACACAAAAAGTTGAGACATAAAAAAAATTATCTTGATATTCATACCAAAGCGAATATTATACTCCAAAAGATTATACTCCTAACACTTAATATTTCTTCCATCCACTTCCTCCATATGTCTTCTTTTTAGGACAAGTCTTAACCCTATGACCCGTTCCACCACATGCAAAACACCCTCCTTTCTTTGGTTTAGTACAATTTGGTGATAGATGTCCTTCTTGACCACAATTGTAGCACACATTCTTACCCCACATACATTCCCCTGAATGGTTCTTTCCACACTTGCCACATGCGTGTTTCTTCTTTGAATGTGAATTCTCTAAGTTGTTGTCATTGCCGTTGTTCTTTTTCCTTTTATTACTCTTCTTTTCCTTAATTACATATTTAGATGATACATTACACTTAGCCCTTATTCTATCGACTTGTGCCTTCAGATTATTTCGTTCTTATGTCTTCTCGCGTAATGCTCTTTCTGTCTTCCATAATTCCTCCAGGAGAAGTACTATAGCCCTTAAATCTTGAACTTCTGCAGATGCTTGACATTCTTCGATTGCTACTTTTCCTTCTTCCCCATCTTTGATCTTTATTTTTGGCTCCACCTTAGTTTCTTTGGAATATACTTCTTCCTCTTCATCCAGCTCCATCTCGGGATACTCTTCAGGATCGCTTGCTAGATTTACCGCAGGTTCGTCTCTTAAAACTTCCTCAACTAACTCACTCTGAGCTAACACCTCGGCTAATGGCATTGGTGCAGCTGCTAACACTTCCGTAACCAACTTATCATCTCCTGACATCCTGTAACCAGTTTTAAATAACTTCATTAGTACATCACTATTAAACATAATCCATAAACACTGAGTGTCCAAATATCTTACTATTGATGAACTTTCCTAATCCATCACTTAGAACCCAAAACGAGTTTTCTCTATCCTGTTTATGGTTATATTCCTAAGGCTTTCCCCCCCCCCCCACCAAAGGTTTATAACCTACAGCTTTGATACCAACTTGTGACGCCCCCAAATCTGGGTTCCCTAACCTCGGGTTTGCTGCTCACGATCCATCAAATATATCACATCTAACTACTCATTCATTAATGAAAAACATCATTCATAATAATCCTTAATACAACTTATAACAAATATCCCCGGTTAACTAACCTTGACATAACTTACATACCCTTATATAGCCAAAAGGTTTACATAATAAAATATAACCATTAAAAGTTGACACTAACTACTCCTGAACCTTGCCTTTGCCTTTGTCCCTGTTAGAACCTTCTACTACATCAGCTTTAACTGAAATATTTTATTTAAGCAATGGTGAGCAACGAGTTTGCCCAGCAAGTTAAAATATACAACAAATGATATATATCATGAATAGAAGAGTCTAGCTTCTTTAGAACTTCAACAATAATCAAAAGATTTCGAAGTAGCTGAATAATAATTCAATCTCAATACTAAAAATTTCTCCCATTTCATACAGAATAACATATCAGAGATGAAAGAGTAAAATTCTTTCAAAGATTCAATAATATTCGATTGAATAATAAGAATTAACAATACTGCAACAATATTCAATAAAGTGGGATATACCCAAATTTCATGCTGAGTGATCACAAAAGGATCATGAACTACTAGAGGAAATATTTAGTTATTAAAACTAAACTACCACAAGAATATAAATTAGTTATAAAAAGTAAATTATACTCTTCTGTAAGTACCTGGAGCGGCCAACTCCTTTGTACCCTATATTATGCATAATACTCAATAATAGCGCATAGGTCGATTTACGACATTAAAATTTGTTCATCCCAGTCTTACATCATGAGTTCGTACCACAACAATATGATTTGGATTACTTTCGAAGAAATACTATGATTTCAATCATTAATAATAATACTAATCTAGCCAAAACCAATGGCATAAATCTTCCAATAACAATTTAGTTCATAATAAATAGAACATTTCATGCTTTAACAAATATTAGTCTTGCCAAAACAATTAGCTGAGACATGATTTATAAATAGTTCAAATAATAGAACAAGAATCAATTGCACTACGTGCGAATTACAACAATTATTATAGATGTGAATAACTATCAATAATTATTCACTACCATGCTTAAAAATAGTAACTCAAGTTGAGTTAGGAACTTGCCTGATTCGTTGACTACTGCTACGCAATTTAAGTTAACTTCTTTTGTAAGACCTATCATTGATAAAATCGATCTCTTAATTAGCATCACATATCTTACTCATAGCAATTTAACATGAAATCACATAATCAATCATTAGTAAGTACACTATACTATCTTAGACTTAACACTTACTCGTTCATTTATAAGTTCGTAATATAACTTGAAAAACTATTTATGAACTCCGTAGACTTAATATATCATTTCAGTTTCTATTTCAGCAAAGCTAAAACAACACTGACATCTCTTCTGACATTTTAGTTTCCCTTTTCAGCAACCTGAAATGTTCATTTCGGGAAGCTGAAATATACTATTCACGAAAATATGAAATCAGCTTATTATTTTCTAATCTTTTGGCAAATCATATATACATATATTCCAAATACAAAAGTATTTTTCTGGAATTTTTCAACTCCCTTAAGTATTTTTCAAAAATCAATTTCTAGTTAATTCCTTAAGAAATTAGCTACCTCTTACTTAACTCCAGAAATTCCCAACTCTTGGCGGGATCTTATACATGTTAACGTGAGCTTACAGTTTAAGTTTTAAGGCCATCGGAGTTACACAACTCCGGTTATAGCGATTTTCGTTGGAAAAACACAAAAATTGAAATAGTCATAACTCGCTCATTTTAAGTCGGAATGAGCTCATTTTTGGACACAACCTACTTTATCCCATATATTTTCATCCCCCAAAAGGCCGGATTTTATCTCATTAAATAAATGGCCGAAACAGCCCTTCCCATTTCTTGGCAGCAGATTTTTAAGCATTTTCTTATTTTTCATCCTTTACTAAAATAATTCCACACGAAAATCTACAAATCCGTTTTAAGTGGTTCCACTTGGATATTTTAGAAGACTCATAGATCTAACTCTAGGACTTGACCACGCTCAAAAATTCTAATTAGAATGAGAGATATGATCATTTCCATATCATTCTTTGTTTTCTCAAAAATCTGTTTTTCAACATTTGGTGTCTTTTAAGAAAACTTCTATATTTTCACATAAAATCAACATAGCTCAACATAATATATAAAATAACTCATATACGCATGGATCTAACATGATCCATGGTTTAATTCACCAAATAATCAACAATCATAAAATCAAACACAACAAAAGCTAAGAAAAATTTTATTTTCTAACTTTTGAAAAACCTAACTCATATTTCTTAGTTTAGATTCCACTTTTGATCCGTAAAAGAGTTGGATCTAAATATAAAACACTTTTAAACACCAAGATCTAAAGTTTTAAGCCTCAAGATCATAGTTTTACAAAAATCAAAACTCAAATCATCCCAAAGAGAAATTAAACTATAAAAGTAGGGATTTCTTATACCTTCTCTTAATTCCTCTTCTTCTTCTTTCTAATACTTAGATTATGGAAATTAAAAACTTACAAAACTCTCCCTCTCTTTCTTCTTCTCTCTTGACTGAAGTCTCTCTTTGCTCTCTCTCTCTCTTTGTTTTGTTAACTAACTTAGGAAATAAAATAAAAGAAAAGAACAAAATAGATTTTTGTTAGTAAATTAAGTATAGATATGTTATGTATATCTATATAAATTCCCCCACATTCTCTCTTTAATCATTAAGGTCTTTCTTGCAAGCTTGGGGTTGCTTGTAAGTTTGGTAAAAGATGTTGGTTTAATAGAAACTTGACACATGTAAAGAGTTGGTGTGAGTTAGTAAAATGAAATCATTACACCACATGGCCTCCTTTTCTCCTTCCTTATTTTGGCTGAAAATTTGGGCCTTTTATTCCCCCAATTTGGTTTAATTTTAATGTAATATTTTGTTTACTCAAATGTCCAAAAAACTCCCTTAACAAATGGGCTAAAGTTTGGGCTAATTCCTTTTTTTTTTCTTTTTCTTCCATTTTTTTATTCCTTTGCCTACTAATTAAAATGAGTTTTGGCTCCTCCACCAAATGAATTGGGTCATCACTAAACTTGTCCTTTATATTAAATATTGGGCTAGCTCAATAATTTAATTATTCTTAAATTAATTAACTACTAGTCTCTGGCTTAAATAAACACTTGGGCTATAAATTAATTCTTTGGGCCTTAAAATCAACATAGCTCTATACTTATTAATTTTTTATCCATTCCCTATTATTTAATTAGGGTTCCCTTACACACATTAGTAAGTTAAATCCTTATTCATATATCTTTAATTTCATAACCCAATTAGACTTGCTATTCTTTGATTATAAAATTAATTAATTGAGATGTATAAAATAAATCTCTTAAAATTAGTACATAATATAAATACTAATATTCTACCATATTATAACCTCTTAGGTTATTTAATTATCATACCTAATATATGTATTAGGTTACATAACTTTATTCTTCATCTCTTTACACAATAAATATATACACATTATATAATAATATTTACTCAATCACGTATATCATTCATATATGTCATAACATATTTCCCATAGTTTATTAACTTATTATCTCAAATTGACTTAATAAGTTATAAACACATACATTTTCATATCAATAATCAATTACTTAAGGATTGTAAATCCTTTTAATATAGTAATCAAGGCTAACATTCAAGCTATGTTAATTTGTTACATAACTTTCATTACTCTTCCTAGAAAATGATTAAGTATACTTCTTAGTTAATAAATTAACTATCTAGCTTAATTATCATATACACTTATATGATTCAAGTACTTTCTCTCTTTAAAAAAAAATTATTCAAAAATTTTGAATTATGTTAAATTATGGGTTCTCACATTCTCCCCTCCTTATAAGGATTCCGTCCTTGGAATCACCACTTTCTTACTCTCTAATGTTCTTTAAAGTTGTATCATTAATTCATTTATATCAACACAATATTAATTTGTGTTTCATATACTAATTTGTGACTTGGGATCTATAAAAGAAAACCTTTCACATCTATATCTACCCAATATTTCTCGCGTAATTCATTTACTCAACTAAATCATTACCTGTCACCACCTCCCGTGCAGCTACTGCATCTTGCAATGTCATGTTGAACGTGCGCGCTGTCGGTCTTTCCGGCTGAGCAGGTCCTTTGATCGCTAGTGTTCCACTGCTATTTCCTCTATTGATGCTTCCTTTTTCTGCATTCTTCTTTGGACAGTTACGAATTTGATGTTCTAGCGATCCACATGAAAAACAACCTGGTATCTTCTTTGGACTTGGACAATTTGGAGAGATGTGTCGCCTTTGATCGCCAGGATTGAATTTGAGTTTGGATAATGTTTATGAGACAATATTCGTGTAAAAACTCTCAACTCTGGTTGTATGATTAAGTTTGTATTTGTATTCTATACCATGTATTTGGCGACCCAAGTTTGGTGGTGTATACCTATTTTGGGGGTGTCACAGTTGGTATCAAAGCTTAGGGATATGATCACTGGCTGAGATGTGAGACAAGAACTAGGATGGGAGAGACGGGGAATTCCTTCGCTAGTATGACCTACCTAAGATTATTTGGTATTTAATTGGTCAATCAGAGTATAGGGATAAAATGTGATATGTCAATTAACCCTTATTTTGTGGCAGTGTTTGAAAATGGCATCTAAAAATGTTGAGATTCACAATGAAGCACATGAGACCGTTGAGTCACCAACGATCATTAACTAGGATAATGTGCAACAGGAAGACAATAATCCTTAGGCAAACAATAACACTGATCAAATGATGAATGATGGGATGTTCAGAAGCTTTATGCAATTCATGCAACATCAGGCGAGAGCGACTCTTGTCCAAAATATAGGTGGAAACACTGGCAACTCTCAGACGGTCACCGCTAAGCAGTTTAAGGAGCTGGGACCACCA
Organism: Panax japonicus; assembly: GCA_020205505.1. NCBI lineage: Eukaryota > Viridiplantae > Streptophyta > Magnoliopsida > Apiales > Araliaceae > Panax > Panax japonicus. The sequence continues at coordinate 50,066,122 of CM035107.1, forward strand.
GAGTTTATTGGAGAGCCAAAACTACTTAAGGCGGAGATGTGGATAGAGCAGATCACCAAGATATTTGATGTCTTGGGATCCTCTGAGGAGCAAAAGTTTCCCCTTGCCACCTTCATGTTGCGAGGAGAGGCAGATTACTGGTGGGAATCTGTAAAGCGTACTCAACCTGCCACACTGAAAATGTCTTGGGAGAAGTTACAAGAGCTATTCAACGACAAGTACTTTCCCAAAAGTATTCGTCATATGAAGGAGGTGGAGTTTATCAAGTTGGAGCAAAACAATATAACTGTGTCACAGTACGAAGCTAAGTTTGTTAAGTTGTCCCGGTTTGCGCCCCACTTGGTTGATAATGAGGAGAGAATGACACGGATGTTTCTAAGAGGTTTGAAACCCAAGATACATCAATACTTAATTTCTCACAAACTGTGTATGTATTCAGATGTTGTAAATAGGGCTCAGTTATTGGAGCGCGATAATGAGTCAACACAACCTAGAGAAAGCTGCCAAAAAGTCGATAATACCGATGGTAGCAGTTATAGAAGCAGTGACAACAAACGTGGAGGTAATCCACATGCCAGAAATGGTAACCACTCCGCTGGTATTCATGGCCAAGATAATAGAATTGGAAATTTCAAGAAGAGGAGATTCAATAATGATGGAAAGACGTCAGCACCAGTACCTGTTGTTAAGGAAGGAGAACGACCGCTGGTCGTATGTTATAAATGCAAAGGGGAGGGACACATCAGTCCAAATTGTACTTAGCAGTCCAAAGCATGTTACAATTGTGGAAGAAAAGGTCACCTAGCCCGATTTTGTCGGGCACCAAAGTCAAGTCCAGCTGGGATGGAGGCATCAAAGGTCTTCCCAGATAAGACAAAATCGGTAGTTCAAGGGAGAGCGTTTGTCATAACCTCCCAAAAAAAGAGAAATTCAAACGAGCTGATCACGGGTAAGCTAATCATAAACTCTTGCGAAGCTTATACCTTATTTGATACAGGTTCTACCCATTCTTTTATTTCTCATACTTGCGTTCAACGTTTAAATTTGACTCCGGAGAAATTAGACTTTGACTTATCAGTTGAAACTCCATTGGGGGAATCCTTTATTACATCCACTATTTATAAGTCTTGTTTGATTCATATCGGTAACCACACATTACCTGTCGATCTTATCTCCTTAAAAATACTTACATTGGACATGATTCTAGGGATTGATTGGTTAACTACTCCTCATGATAAAATTGATTGTTTTCGTAAGGTTGTTAGCTTTCATATTCCTAATCAACCTATTATGCAAATTCAAGCGACCAAACCATTAAAATCAATCACGGTCATCTCAAGCCATAAAGCTATTCGCTTATTGAAAAACAGATGTCAAACTTTCTTAGCTCATGTCACGGATTTAAACAAAAATACGTCAGTCTTGAATTATATTTCCATTGTTAATAAATTTCCTGACGTATTCCTTGAAGAACTTTCTGGCCTACCCCCAGAGCGTGAAATTGAATTTTTTGTCGACCTTGAACCCGGTACAAAACCCATTTCCAAAGCCCCATATCGAATAGCTCATGTTGAACTTCAGGAGTTAAAGACTCAACTTCAGGAATTATTAGACATCGGTTTTGTTCATCCTAGTACGTCTCCTTGGGGTGCTCCTATTCTATTCATAAAGAAAAAAGATGGAAGTATGCGACTTTATATTGATTATCGGGAGTTGAATCATGTCACCATCAAAAATAGGTTCCCATTGCCACGCATTGATGACCTGTTTAATCAGTTGCAAGGCGCCAAATTCGTTTCAAAGATCAATCTTCGTTCTGGATATCATCAGTTAAAGATTAAAACCGATGACATCCCAAAGACTACTTTCAGAACTCGGTGCGGGCAATATGAATTCCTAGTCATGTCTTTTGGATTGACTAATGCTCCTATTGCCTTCATGGATATGATGAACCGAGTATTCAAGAAATATTTGGATCATTTTGTAGTCGTCTTTATTGATGACATCTTCATATATTCCAAAAGTTGTGAAGATCATGAGCAACACTTGAGGCTGATACTCCAAAAGCTTCGTGAAAACAAGCTTTATGCCAAGTTGAAGAAGTGCGAGTTTTGGCTTGAGGAAGTAGCATTCCTTGGGCATATGATATCAAATCATGGAATATCTGTTAACCCAGCAAAGATTGAAGCAATTCAAAGTTGGGAGCAACCCAAGTCAGTGAACGAAGTATGTAGCTTTCTCGGCTTAGCTGGTTATTATCGGAGGTTCATAGAAGAGTTTTCTCGAATCGCTACTCCATTAACTCAGCTGACTTGAAAAGATACAAAATTTAGTTGGAGCGAAGAATGTTAGAAGAGTTTTTAAGAACTCAAGAGGAGACTCATTTCAGCACCTGTTCTGACAATACCATCTGGTTCGGAAGGATTTGTCATCTACAATGATGCTTCAGGCAAAGGTTTAGGATGTATTCTCATCCAACATGGGAAAGTCATAGCCTGTGCATCACGACAACTCGATGGGAAGACTTTCGCAGCAGTGGTGGAGAAAGCAATACTCGATGAAGGTGGGGGCGAGGCAGTGACAAAGTTCAATCAAGAATAGAATAAGAAAAAGAATGAGGTGGAAATTAAGAATAGAGGTGGTAGTGGTGGAAACAACAACAACAACTTAAAGAGGAAGTGGAATGGAAACGTGGGTGCTGGAAACCAGCAGGGTAACCAGGAAAATAAGAAGTTTGAAGCATGTGCTACATGCGAAAAGTTTCACAAGGGTGCTTGCTTGATGGTGAAACGAGTATGCTTCAATTGTGGCCAAGAGGGTCACATCGCCCCAAATTGCACTCAACCTAAGAAGAACGTGTGCTTCACGTACGGATCCAAGGATCATTTTGCTCGTGAATGCCCTAAGAAGAAGGATGGAGTGACAACCAAAAGCAATGGAGGTAACAGTGGAGGTACATAGGCCATTGCTGGACCCACAGCATCAAACAAACCCATAGCCAGAACCTTCAATATGACTGTGCAAGATGCTGTGCAATCAAAAGATGTTGTGTCAGGTATTATCCCAATCAATGATATTAATGCTTATGTATTACTTGATTCGGGTGCTACTTGCTCGTTTATCTCTGATGAATTTGCTAAGAGGTTAGAATTACCTAGAGAAGAACTGAATTTCCTTTTGAACATAGAAATTCTGAATAAGGAGGTAATCCCTGTTAGATTCGTATACAAGAACTGTAGGGTGAACATTAAGGAGAATATCTTGATGGTAGATTTGATTCCGATTAGACTTGGAGAGTTTGATGTTATTTTGGGAATGGATTGGCTGTTCAAATATGGAGTGGTAATTGATTGCCAAAAGAAGTGTGTAAACCTTATAACCCCGTCAAAGGTAGTGTTCTTTGGTAGCAAGTCGCCTAGACAAATGAAATGTCTGACGATGATGCAGGCCAAGAAATTGTTGAGTCAAGGTTGTGTGGGCTATTTAGCTTACATAGTCGATACTCAGAAAAAGAATGTGAAACTGGAAGAGATACCAGTGGTGAGGGAATTTGAGGATGTGTTTCCAGAAGATTTGCCAAGACTTCCGCCTGACAGAGAAATTGAGTTCGTGATCGAATTAGTGCTCGGAACAGCACCGATATTGAAGGCCCCGTACAGAATGGCTCCAGTAGAAATGAAGGAACTGATGGTACAATTGCAAGAATTGTTAGACAAAAAGTATATTCAACCAAGCGTATCACTGTGGGGAGCGCCAGTATTATTCTTGAAGAAGAAGGATGGGTCAATGCATTTTTGCATTGATTATAGAGAATTAAACAAAGTCACTATTAAAAACAAATATCCATTGTCAAGAATAGATGACTTGTTTGATCAGTTGAAGGGTGTTAAATACTTCTCGAAAATTAATTTGAGAAGTGGTTATCACCAATTGAAAGTGAGGAAGGAGGATATACCTCGAACGGCATTCAGAACTCGGTATGGATATAACGAGTTTCTAGTGATGTCTTTTGGTTTAACCAATGCACCTGCTGCATTCATGGTTTTGATGAATAGGGTGTTTAAACCATTCTTAGACAAATTTGTAGTGGTATTCATCGAAGACATTCTGGTGTATTACAAAACTCAAGAAGAACATGTGGAACACTTACATTTGACATCGGAAACACTAAGAAAGGAAAAATTGTACGCGAAATTCTCTAAGTGCGAATTTTGGCTAGATCGTGGGCAATTTCTTGGGCATTTAATTGACAATGATGGGATTTCAGTGGAAGCTGTAATCAATTGGGAACAACCAAGAACACCGTCGAAAGTGAGAAGTTTCTTGGGATTGGCCAATTACTATAGACGATTTATTCAAGATTTTTCTAAGATAGTCACTCCATTAACAAATTTGACAAGGAAAACTGTGAAATTTGTTTGGACGGAGAAATGTGAAGAAAGTTTCTAGGATTTGAAGAAGAAATTAAGCATGGTACTTATGTTGTTATTACCAGATAGTACAGGTAACTTTGTGGTGTATAGTGATGTCTCACATAAAGGGTTGGGATGTGTTTTTATGCAGAACGGCAAAGTAATTGTGTATGCATCAAGACAACTGAAGGATTCATCAAGACAACTGAAGGATTATGAGAAGGGTTATCCGACTCATGATTTGGAATTTGCTGCAGTAGTATTTGTTCTCAGTATATGGAGACACTATCTCTATGGAGAGAAATGTGAAATCTACACAGACCATAAAAGTATGAAGTATATTTTCACACAGAAGGACCTGAATATACATCAAAGAAGATGGATGGAATTGATAAAGGATTACGATTGTGAGATATTTTATCATCCAGGCAAAGCGAATGTAGTTGCAGATGCTTTGATCAGAAAAGGTCGGGAGAAGTTGATGCTGATAACCACTCAGGAGGAGCTTATTTCAGCAGTGACAAAGCTAGAGTTGGAAATCAAATTTCCAAAGGAATCCGATGAACGACTATTTCAGATAGATGTCAGTCATACTTTGGTGGACAAAGTGAAGAGCGCTCAACTACAAGATAAAGAATGTGAAATGATCAAAGAGAAAGTGGTTGAGGGTAGTGATGTAAAATACAAGATCGATACCGAAGGACTATTACGGTTCGAGGGAAGAATTTGGGTTTCAGCAGTGCCAAAGCTTAAAGACGAAATCTTGACCGAAGCACACAACACAAGATATTCGATTCATCCAGGAAGTACGAAGATGTATCAAGATTTACGGCGATATTTTTGGTGGTCAAACATGAAGAGAGATGTTGAAAAATGCGTTGCAAAATGCTTGACGTGTCAGAAGATGAAAGCTGAATATCAATGACCAAGCGAATTATGCCGATCAACATAGGAAGAATCGCGAATTTGAAGTAGAAAATTTCGTTTTCCTAAAAGTTTCTCCTTGGAAGGGGAAAATTCATTTTGGCAAGAAAGGAAAGCTCAGCCCAAGATTTATTGGACCGTTTGAAATACTACGAAGAGTGGGGGAAGTGCCTTATGAGGTAGCTCTACCTCCAGAATTGGAAAATATTCATAATGTTTTTCACATTTCGGTGTTACGACTGTATAAACCCGATTACAAGCACGTGATCGAGTACGAACCATTGCAATTCGATAAAGATTTGTCTTATGAAGAGACTCCTTTCCAGATAGTCGACAAGAAAGAACAAGTGCTCAGAAATAAAGTGATACCTTCTGTGAAGGTGATATGGAGAAACCTCAATGTCGAAGAGGCAACGTGAGAACTCGAAGCTGAAATAATGAAAAATTGCCCTGAGTTATTTGTTTAATCTATGTCTTCGATTCTGGGGACAGAATCTTTGTAAATAGGGGAAGAATGTGACGATTTGATTATTTGAATTGTGATTCTGAGGACAGAATCCTTTTAAGGAGAGAATGATGTAACATTCCAAAATTTTAATTGTAATATTAAATATTTATTGAATTTTATAAATATTTAATGGAAGTGTTTATCGTTGAATAAATATTTATTTAATTGATTTAATTTTATTTGGAGAATTATTTGTTAAATAAATTGTTAATGAATTAAGAAAATTATTATTATAGTGATATTTTAATTTAATGGTTAATTAATTATATTGTGTTATGTGATTAAAGGATTTATTTAATTAATTGTGATTTGAATTAATTAAAATAAATTTGAAAGTTTGATTAAATATAGTGTGACAAATAACTATATTATAAGGAGTTATTAAAATAAATTAAAGTAGCTTAATTTAGTTTTTGCCAAACAAGGCTTAATATATTAATTCTTTAATAATTAAAGGGTTTTTGACAAACAAGTCTTATGGCTTTTGAGATTTCTAGTTTTTTTAAATTAAATAAAATAAATAAATTAAATTAAAATAATAAATATAATATATTTATATTATATACGTTAGTAACTGATTTTGCAATTAGTAGTGTTATTAAGTATCAGTTTTATTCTTGAACTTGAATATCAGTTGATTTCCTTGCTATTATGCATTTTATTTTCCAAGTTTGAGAGTATCGAGTTTTGTGAGAGCTTCAAAGAAAATTGAGAGAGTCTTAAGAATTTTCACAGTAATTTCAGTTATTGGCAACGATTGTGTTGGTAATTGAAGGTATGTTCTACAACTTGGATATTATATATGTTTATGAGTATTACGGCAAACTTTTATATAATCTGTGAATTTCAAATTGTTGAATTGTTGCTATGCAATGGGATTACTTGTGATTATGTGAGTATATGATGACTGGAGGTTGTGCTTAAATGAGAAATTCATGCTAATTTTGTTTGACAATAGTAGAAATTTTGTCAGTATATATATGTTTTCATGTGTAGCTATGAAAGTATCAATTATAATGGCCAATTTGTATGTGAAAATATAAATTGAAGCTTGTATATGTTAGTTCTATGAGATACGAGCATAACGTAATTTGAATGAGGTGATTTGGCAAACTAATGAATTCACAGTGATGATTTTTATGATGAATGCCAAGAAAATTGAGTTTTCATGAAAATGTGAATTTTGAGAAATTAAAATAGTTTTAATTGGTGTTAAATTGTTCTAATTGGTTGTAAATGTGAGCAATCATGTTTATGATAGTTGTATATTTATTTTACGTGTTAATATTATTGTCTATTGGGTGAAATTTGTGTTTGTTGGGCTAAAGTCGGCTAGTGTTCACTAGCCTTCTCTGTGTCTGTCTGAACACCAACGCAGCTGCGCTGATGCCAAGGCAGAAAATGGCACAGCTGCGTCGGTCCCAAGCCTTTGTATAGCGCAGCTGCGCCATACCCTGGTTTGAGATTCTGGCTTCTGCTATTTCTGCAGATTAGGGAAAACATCATAACATGGTCTGAAATTATGTTAGCATGTTAAATGTGTAATGTTAAGGTTAACATAACATAGTGAATTGTGGTCAGTAAGTTCAAAGTTGCAAAAATGATTAGTAAAGCGAGAACGCGTTATGTGATAACTTAGCTTATACAATGAACGTGTGACGCCCCCAAAATAGGTATACATCACCTATTCTGAGTCGCAAAATATATGGTACAAAATAAAAATACAATCTTAAATATACAACATAAGGTGTGAGTTTTAATACAAATATTGTCTTCTAGACAGTATTCAAACTCAAAATAAGTCCTCAATACATTTATTATCACACTATTTCATAGAATAGTGAGGACTACTAAAGCTATTATCTGGACCGTCACTCTGTACCCTGACTAGTCCCTGCTACGTTCTCATTTCTTGAAGAGAAAAATGAAAGTAAAAGGTGAGCTCAACTAGCCCAGTAAGAAATATTATGACTAAGATAATGCAGAATAAATTATCGTTAGCCTTCAACAGTGTTAAACTGATACAATATAACAAACATCAAGTTTAACAGCAGCGGAACAATCAAACCATTAGAAGAGTCAAGTAGAGAATAAAATCTACTATCTTCTATGATTTAAAAGGTTTTTCAATACTTTTATCGCTGAGATTCAGCTTAATAAATAATCCACATCATCCCTGCACTACGGCCAAGGATATTCATTAGTATCACAACCACAAATTATTCATGCACTACGGGCCAAGGATATTCGTGTTTTCATCAATGGTCACGATCATGCCAACAACTGTCCATCAACGCACTACGGGCCAATGAGGACTTTTACCACATCATTTGAAACATTACGATCATGATTATACCAAATGATCCCTGGTCATAATCATACCAAGTCCATCTATGCACTACAGGCCACAGATGACTTTTAACAGAATATAAATATGAGGATGATGACAATGATATAGGAATTCAATAAAAACAAGTTCAAGAATTAATTTATCCAGGAACCAATAACATCCAAATTGTCAACATGATACTTCTTTGTGGTGTAAAATTCAAGAATGCTCAGAAGAATATTTCCATGAAAAGATACTAGATGAAGCACAAATATCAAGGATTTTCCACTAATTTCATGGAGTATAGAAGTCAAAGCTTTAACCAACTGAGTATAATAATGAATGGAATAACAAAAGAATTCACCAAGCATGCGATAGACCATACAGATAGGTTATTCCAACAGAATAATAAATAATGGAACCAGGTCATGCATAAACGTATAGACAGGATATTCCAACAGAATAATAAATAATAGAACCAGGTCATGCATAAAGCACAGACAGGATGTTTCAATAGAATGATAAATAATGGAACTAGGTTATGCATACAGCACAGACAGGATGTTCCAACAGAATGATAAAGAATGGAATAATAGAAGAATTTCACCATGTATGCAGTACTTCGCATAGACAGGTTATTCCAACATAATAATAAAGAATGGAATAACAGAAGAATTTCACCAAGTATAGGGTAGTCCGCGTATACAGGTTATTCTAACAGAATAATAAAGAATGGAATAACAGAAGTTCTCTTCATGAATACAAAAGAAATAATACCCCTTACCTTAGTATGAGATTGAATACTGCAGTAGTGTAGTAACAGAATACTCTTCTTCTTTCTCTCTTATTCTCTCTATACTTTCTCTCTCTATAGCTTGAATGAATTCGTGAAAAATAATGAAGATCTAGGCCTCTATTTATAGAAGATTTCTAGTTTAGCCCTTGCAATTTGAAAAGACAAGCGACTTGACGACTGGTGATGTGAAAAGAAAATTGGTTTAACGTCTGTAATGTGAAACAAAAAGTGGTTTAACGCCTGTAATGTGAAACAACAAGTGGTTTGACGCCTGTAATGTGAAACGACAATTGGTTCGACGCCTGTAATATGAAACGACAAGTGGTTTGACGTCTGGTAAAGGTAATTACTATTGGCGAAAAAGACTCTTAGATGATTACATATGGGCCCCAATAGAATAAATAAACTTACCACAAACGTCTCATAATAGACTTCTTATATACATCAAGGATTGAATAATATTACCACAAATCATTTTATTTTTAATCAACACATATTTAATCTTTCAAAAATTATTCATCATTAATATTATAACTTGTCGTCTCAATTATTGATTTAATAATATAACATATTATACAGATGATATTGTGACAATAATTGAATCAATAATATAAGAGATATGATGCAGCAATTACTGTAGCAATAATTGAGTATAACTGAGTGACTTCTCACGTAAGCATCAATAATCAATACCGTGTGCTACTATGTAACCACGCGTAATAATGTACCTTTATTACCGGGTATTTCAATAGTTAACGGTAAAACTTCCACCGTTATTTTTATAAAAAGATAATTTTGTCATTTTCTAACTCCGACAATAATTCTGTTATGGGGTCCACCAATGATTGTGTCGTCGTACGAATATTCCCCAACCAAACGAATATTTTATAACAACTTACTTACTTTGCAAAATTTATAAATATTACCCACAACTATAACATTATATCAAATCCACACCATAATATTAAAAAAAATATTTCGAGAAAATTAAATCTTTATTCATAAAATCTGGGGTCTCACAATCTCTCCTCCTTATGAAATTTTTCCCTCAAAATTTACGTACGTACCTGGTATGCCGAAGAGGTGAGGATACCTTGACTTCATTTCAGATTCTAATTCTTGAGGTATAACCTTTGAGTGTTGAATACCATCCTTCTTATCTAAGATTTTAACACGTATCTCCTCATACGTTAAATCTTCTGCTATATCGTTTAGTTCTAATTTAATAATGTGGTTCGGGTTGTCCACATATTTACGTAACATCGATACGTAAAAAAAATATCTTGAACACGCAACATACTAAAACGAGTCTATAGGCCACAATTCCTACTTCATCGAGGATTTCAAATGGCCAATTAAATCGAGGGTTGAGATTTTCTCTCTTCATCGATTCTTGCTTCAAGAATAGCGCCCTCTTGAACCTTCTTCTTCACAATCATCAGCTCTGATTATGTAGCTTGAGTGGCTTTAACTTTATCAATTAAAGTCGATTCTAATCGTATATTTGTTATCTTCATGTGGTTCCCTAGAGTCTTTAACTCTATCTTCATCATTTGTTAGTTATACGAAATGGGCTTTCGTGTTAACAACATCACACTCGTAAACGGATACGATCTTCAACTCAATGCGTCAGCTATCACGTTCTTTCTTCCACAATGATATTGAATGGTATGATTGTAATCTTCAACAGCTCGAGACAACATGTTTGGCGCATTATACGCTCGTTTTGGTTGAAGAAATATTTAAGGGTTGAAGAAATGGGTTTTGCACTGGGGTCAATACAAAATTCAATTTCACACTCTAGGGGTATACTAAGAAGTCTTCAAGAATACGTCAGGAAATTTATTAGCAATAGAAATATCATTCAAAATTATGACTCTCATCCAAGACTTGGATAACACGTCACATTGATACCTATCAACTTGCCATCGTCATTCACAACGTCCCCTACAGAAAGTATGGCTTCGGTGCATTCCACACAAGAAAGCCAACAACGAAAGGACCGGGACTTATGGCTTGATATGACAATGATTGACTTTAGTGGTTTGGTTGCTTGAATTCGCATAAAAGGTTGGTTAGGAATATGAAAGCTAACAACCTTACGAAAAGTATGATGAGTAGTTAACCAATCGATTCCTAAAATTGCATCAAAGGCAAGTATTTTCAAAGAGATAAGATTGACAGGTAACGTGAAAGTGTCAATTTGAATTAAACAAGATTTATAAATAGTGGATGTAACGAAGGTTTCTCCCAACTGAGTTTCAACAGATAAATCAAAATCTAACTTCTCTGGAGTTAAATTCAAACATTGAACACAACTAGGTGAAATAAAAGAGTGAGTAGAACCGGTCTCTAACACGGTATAGACTTCGCAAGAGTTTATGTTTAACTTACCCGTGATAATTTTATTCAGGTTCCTCGTCAAAAAAAATACTCTCTCTTAAACTACTGGCTTTGGCTTGTCTACAACATCCTTTGGCATCACTATCCCAGCTGGACTTGACTTCACCATACGACAAAATCGAGTTAGGTGACCTTCTCTTCCGCAATTAAAACACGTTTTGGATTGCTGCGTACAGTTTAGACGGATGTGTCCCTCCTGTCCGTATTTGAAACATACGACTGGTGGTCGTTCTTCTTCCTTTGAAACAAGTGCTGGTGCTGTTGTCTTTCCATCATTATTAAACCTTCTCTTCTTGAAATTTCCACTTCTATTATCTTGGCCATTATTACTACCGAATTGGTTACCATTCTTGGCATAATAATTTCCCCCATGATGGTTATCATTGTTCCGATGGTCGTTGCCACCAGAATGATTATTATCGTGTTGTTGCTCGTTACCTTTTGGTTGTGTTGACTCATTATCGCGCTCCAATAACTGAGCCCTATTCACAACATATGAATATAAATAAAGTTTGTGAGAAATGAGGTATTGACGTATATCAGGTTTCAAACCTCTTAGAAACATTCGCGTTATTCGCTCCTCATTATTGACCAAATGGGATGCAAACCGAGATAACTCCGTAAATTTAGCCTTGTATTGCGACACGATCATATTGTTTTGCTCCAACTTGTTAAACTTCACCTCCTTCATGTGACGAATACTTTCGGGAAAGTACTTGTCGTGGAACAGATCTTGGAACTTCTCCCAAGACATCTTTAGTGCTTCAGGTTGAGTACGTTTTACAGATTCCCACCAGTAATTTGCCTCTTCACGTAACATAAAGGTGGCAAAGGGAACCTTTTGCTCCTCGGAGCATCCCAAGACATCAAATATCTTGGTGATCTACTTTAACCACGTATCCTCCTTAAGTGGTTCTGGCTTTCCCAAAAACTCCGGCGGTCCCAGCTCCTTGAACTGCCTAGCGGTGACTAGTCGTGGGTTGGAATTTTTTCCACCTGCATTTTGAATAGGAACCGCTCTCGCCTGATGTTGCATGAATTGCATAAAGCTTCTAAACATCCCATCATTCGTCATTTGATCGGTATTGTTGTTTATCTGAGGATTATGGTCTTCTTGATGCACATTATCCTGGGAATTGATCGTTGGTGACTCAACGGTCTCATGTGCTCCATTGCTTCTCTCCACATTCTCAGATGTCATTTTTAAATACTGCCACAAAAAAAGGGTTAATTGATATGCCACATATTATCCCTATGCTCTAACCGACCAATTAAAGAACAAATAAGCTTAGGTAGGTCATACTAGCGAAGGAATTACCCGTCTCTCCCCTCCTAGTTCTAGTCTCACATCTTAGCTAAGGATCATATCCCTAAGCTTTCATACCAACTGTGATGCCCCCAAAACAGGTATACATCACCTATTCTGAGTCGTCAAATACATGGTACAGAATACAAATACAATCTTAAATATACAACTAAGCTATGAGTTTTAATTCAAATATTGTCTTCTAGACAGTATTTAAACTCAAAATAAGTCCTCAATACATTTATTATCACACTATTTCATAGAATAGTGAGGACTACTAAAGCTATTATCTGGACCGTCACTCTGTACCCCGACTAGTCCCTGCTACGTTCTCATTTCCTGAAGAGAACAATGAAAGCAAAAGGGTGAGCTCAACTAGCCCAGTAAGAAATATTATGACTAAGATAATGCAGAATAAATTATCGTTAGCCTTCAACAGTGTTAAACTGATACAATATAACAAACATCAAGTTTAACTGCAGCGGAATAAGCAATCCATTAGAAGAGTCAAGTAGAGAACAAAATCTACTATACTCTATGATTCAAAAGGTTTTTCATAACTTTTATCGCTGAGACTCAGCTCAATAAATAATCCACATCATCCTTGCACTACGGCCAAGGATATTCATTAGTATCACAACCACAAATTATCCATACACTACGGGCCAAGGATATTCGTGAATTCATCAATGGTCATGATCATGCCAACAACTTTCCATCAACGTACTACGAGCCAATGAGGACTTTTACCACATCATTTATAACATTATGATCATGATTATACCGAATAATCCCTGGTCATAATCATATCAAGTCCATCTATGCACTACAGGCCACAGATGACTTTCAATAGAATATAAACATGAGGATGATGACAATGATATAGGAATTCAATAAAACAAGTTCAAGAATTAATTTATCCAGGAACCAATAACGTCCAAATTGTCAACATGATACTTCTTTGTGGTGTAAAATTCAAGAATGCTCAGAAGAATATTTCCATGAAAAGATACTGGATGAAGCACAAATATCAAGGATATTCCACTAATTTCATGGAGTATAGAAGTCAAAGCTTTAACCAATTGAGTATAATAACGAATGGAATAACAAAAGAATTCACCAAGCATGCGATAGACCGCACAGACAGGTTATTTCAACAGAATAATAAATAATGGAACCAGGTCCTGCGTAAACACCCAGACAGGATATTCTAACAGAATAATAAATAATAGAACCAGGTCATGCGTAAAGCACAGACAGGATGTTCCAATAGAATGATAAATAATGGAACTAGGTTATGCATACAGCACAGACAGGATGTTCGAACAGAATGATAAAGAATGGAATAATAGAAGAATTTCACCATGTATGTAGTACTTCGCATAGACAGGTTATTCCAACATAATAATAAAGAATGGAATAACAGAAGAATTTCACCAAGTATAGGGTAGTCCGCGTATACAGGTTATTCCAACAGAATAATAAAGAATGGAATAACAGAAGTTCTCTTCATGAATACAAAAGAAATAATACCCCTTACCTTAGTAGGAGATTGAATACTGCAGTAGTGTAGTAACAGAATACTCTTATTCTTTCTCTCTTATTCTCTCTATACTTTCTCTCTCTATAGCTTGAATGAATTCATGAAAAATAATGAAGAACTAGGCCTCTATTTATAGAAGATTTCTAGCTTAGCCCTTGCAATTTGAAAAGTCAAGCAGCTTGATGACTGGTGGTGTGAAAAAGAAAAGTGATTTGACGCCTGTAATATGAAACAACAAGTGGTTTGACGCCTGTAATGTAAAACGATAATTGGTTCGACACCTGTAATATGAAACGACAAGTGGTTTGACTTCTGGTAAAGGTAATTACTGTTGGCAAAAAAGACTCTTAGATGATGACATATGGGCCCCCATAGAATAACCAAACTTACCACAAACGTTTCATAATAGACTTTTTATATACGTCAAGGATTGAATAATATTATCACAAATCATTTTATTTTTAATCATCACATATTTAATCTTTCAACAATTATTCATCATTAATATTATAACTTGTCGTCTCAATTATTGATTTAATAATATAACATATTATACAGATGTTATTGTGACAATAATTGAATCAATAATATAAGAGATATGATGCAGCAATTACTGTAGCAATAATTGAGTATAACTAAGTGACTTCTCACGTAAGCATCAATAATCAATACTGTGTGCTACTATGCAACCACGCGTAATATTATACCTTTATTACCGGGTATTTCAACACTTAACGGTAAAACTTTCGTCGTTATTATTATAAAAAGATAATTTTATCGTTTTTTAACTCCGACAATAATTCCGTTATGGGGACCTCCAATGATTGTGTCGTCGTACGAATATTCCCCAACAAAAAGAATATTCTCCGACCAAACGAATATTTTATAACAACTTGCTTACTTTGCAAAATTTATAAATATTACCCACAACTATAACATTATATCAAATCCACACCATAATATTAAAAAAATATTTCGAGAAAATTAAATCTTTATTCATAAAATCTAGGGTCTCACAGAACGTTAGTTAAGTGTTGTGATGATTAACACTTGGGAATTCTGAAATGTAATTGGTAGCATAAGACTTGTGTTAAAGACTTGTGTTAAAATAACAAGTTTAGCTAGTAATGCGTTTTATATTAAAAAGTGAATATTAGTATGTCTAATAGATGTTGTGGTTTTAATATTGTGTATAGATGAATGTGAATTTTAATATTTTAGCTTACGCTCGAGGCCAGTTTTCTAACTCTACACTTTCGTTGAGTTTGTTCTATTATTACATTGTGTAACTTCATTCTTTTGATTGAGCATGCTTTTTATCTTAACTGTTATTGAATAAGTCAATTGTTTCTAAAATTCATTCGAGCAAACTCTAACTCTAATGTTATTGGAAATTCTTATTTGATTGATTCATTCTAACTTGTTTACAGTTAAACAAGTTTCTTAAGTTCTATTATTGTACAATGAACGTAGTTTTGAACTATTGTCTCTATTATTGAACTGTTTTAATTCTTTGCATGATTTAATACATTTTTGGGCAAGTTTTTAGTTTCCAGCTTGCTATCAGATAAATGTATGTTCAGGAATATCATTTATAATGTTAAAAGACTCGAACCTTAGCTTATTTTACTGTTCAAGCAAAGGTTAACCATTTTATTCATTTTATTGAATGCTTATGCTATATAGTTATTTCAAGCATGAGTTTGATATGTATAATCAGTTAATTTATGATTCTCAAATGTTCTAAGTTATGTTGTTATTAAACAACTATTGTGTTATCAAGCATTGTTGATTCAACTAGTTCCCTAGTTGATGATCATTAAACTTCAATTACCCTTGAAAGCTTATCCAACCCAAACTTTCTTTGGTGCGGACTTGTACTCTAAATAATGAGATGAACAACCCTATGTTTAGGGGTTTATGCTTAACGTTGAAATGGTTGTGCACAATACATTGTACGAAGGATTAATCCCCCTAAGTACATGAAGTCCTTATAGTCATATGACTGTTAAAGTTAATTTGAAAGATTACTTATAACTGTGGACATGGTTCGTGGTCATTTGACCCTCAGTAGTATATTTAAGAATGTTAATAGAACATATTATTCAGTTCTATTGAGCCTATGAATTGGCAAATGTTGTAATGTTAATAGAACATATCATTCAGTTCTATTGAGCCTATTATTTGGCAAATGACGTAAAGATATTTATTATTATTTCAAGTGAGCTTTGTTTGCTCACTCTTGCATATTTATACACTTATTGCAGCTATGGTTGAGAAGGTAGATAAACCTACAACTAGCAAAGGAAAGGAAAAAAATGTACAAGTAATGAAGACTTGTAATTATGCTTTATCGTTATGATGATAGACTTTTATTAGATGATGTAATGTAATTAATTTTAAATTTCGTATTTGATTGATTGTAATTAATGGTTAGATAACCTGGGAGATAATGTTTTTATTAAAGTAATCCTGTATGGGCAGGTTTTATTATTCAATTTATTATGATTGGGTAGTTAGATATAAATGTTTTGATTACGTGAACACCAAATCTTGAGGTAATAAAGTACTGGGATTTGGGGGTGTCACAGAGCGCCTCCTGTCAATATCTCCTTGATAAGCTTCCTCGTATGCGTCTTCAGCTCTCGCCCTCTTGGTAGCTTCTTCCTTTAGCTTGTTCTTCAGATCCACGACTGATAAGTGATATTTTTACTCACTTATTGTATACCAACCATGCGAATTGTGCCCACCTCAAGCACATATCATTGTGTTTTAGTTGTATTTCATGATATTTTGCATTGCATGTACTTAAAACTCCTTTTGGTAAATAAGTGCAGGAATCAGCTTCATTTTGGTGGAAACTGAGGTATCGGTGAGCGGATGCATGAAGGCTAGTCGCAAGGTTAGGATGTGCATGGCATGGGGGTACAATGAGGCATGGAAATCAAGCAAGCAAGAGGCTTAAAGAAAGAATGAACAAGTAGCAGCAACAGAAAAACATAAACCAGACTTTGGATTTATAGGACACAGGCCGCGCGGCCGTGCGGCAATACAAAGGCAGGCTCGTACGCCCGCGCGAGTGAAGGGCTGGACATAAGGAGCAATCTGCAAGTCAAGCGCCCGTAAGGCAAGGACCGCGCGCCCGCGAGAGACCCAGCGCGCGCCTGCGAGGCAGGAGAGCTTGACCGCGCGCTAAGACATCTGGAGGCACTGAGCATACTGTATGTCTCACAGCTGCGAGACAGATATACTAGAGCCGCGCGCGATGCTGATGCTGTAATTTGTTTTATTTTTAATTAAGCAATTTGATGATGTGTAATTGGTATAAAATGATTCTGACGTGTGTCAGAGAGAGACTTGACTTTATTTACGTACTTTTCAAAGTAGCAATTAGGGTTTACACTTGGGAGGTGATTCCAACGGAGGATGGAGCCTTAACTTCTATTTTCTCTTCCTCTTCTTGGAGTACTTTACCATTGTGGATTTTTATTATTGAATGGAATTCTTTGGATTTTTCATAGTTAATCATTGATTACTATTTAGCGTTTGGGTTTGATTGTTCTCTACCTCTTACTCGTATTTGTTTGATTATTGATCATGTTTAGTTTTGATCCCATAATGGCTTTTGGTTCCGCCATGAACTAAACTCCATTATGGGATTCTAACGAATTTTAATATGTAGTTTGGTTGCACATCTAAGTGTTAGATTTGTTTTGCATATCATTGGGTTATCTATCATTGTTGGTTTGTATGTATGAATGACTGATAATCTTCATGTTAGTATTTATATGGAATTAGAAATGAACATATGAATATGGATGAAATCATGATAGCATGCGAATATGGGGCTAGAGTTGCATATTTTGTGAAACAGATAGGAATATACTGTTTTACCGTATGAGCTAGAGTAAGGGTTGTACTTAAAATCAATAGGATTGCAATTGAGCATAGGAATATGGTAATTGTGGTGTTATTGGTGATTACATGGATTCTAACATCTGTAGATGATATGTGAGTTGGTTATAGTTCATTGGAAAATGGTTATAACTCGCTTTTAAGCCCTTGGCTATTATCCTGTGATATGTAAACGCTTCTTGCATGACATATGGCGATTGAATGAAATATTGAATGAAGTTAGGATCCCATTATTTCCACATCATATTTAATTCGTTTATATTCTTATTTTTAGTTGGTAATTATAATTGATTCAGATCAACAATTTAGTCTAAAGTCTCAGCATATAAATATTGTGAGTGATTAATGCATAGTAGTCTAAGTTAACAACTTTCTATGTGGGATCAATACTTTACTTACTTTGTATTACTTGTTGACCCGTGTATACTTGCATAAGTTAGAGCTCGTTTATAAGAACTATAAAAGAGGCAACAAGTTTTTGACGTCGTTGCCGGGGAAAGGCGCTAATTTAGACAATTATCATTAGTTTAAAGATGTATTGTATGACTTAGACAAATCTGTTCATTTCTCATTTCTATTTTTGTTTTGTTTTGATTACAGGTGATTGTAGAATTTTATGCACACGCGATCCTCCAACTCAGAGTTAACACCAGCACAAACTAATATAAACAGAAAAGGTTGGAAAGCGAGTGTGCGGATAAATCTACAAGAGCAGTTAGAAAGCACTACAGTCAATATGGCGGAAGAACAAAGGATTGAGCCAAGAGAAGAGCATCGGGCTCTAAGGGAATATTCCATGCCGGACATAAATGAATTACAGTCTAGCATAGTCAGGCCGACGATAGCAGCAAACACCTTCGAAATAAAAATGGGCACTATTCAGATGGTGAAAAACTTAGTACAGTTTAGGGGTACTGCTATAGATGATCCGAACGAGCACCTATTAAGCTTCATCAAGATTTGTGACACATTCAGATATAATGGTGTGTTGGAGGATGCCATCAGACTACGGTTATTCCCATTTTCATGAAGGGATAAAGCAAGGAGTTGGATACATTCTTCGCCAGCTGGATCGATTACTACATGGGAGGACTTAGCAAAGAAATTCTTAGCCAAGTTTTTCCCAATGGCTAAGACTGTAAAGATGAGGACAACCATATCTCAATTTGAGCAACAACAGGGTGAATCCCTATATGAAGCATGGGAAAGGTATAAGGATATGCTTAGGAAGAGTCCACATCATGGTTTACCAGACTGGCTAGTAATTAACTCATTTTATAATGGCTTGAGATGGCAGTCCAGACCTATTGTAGATGCAGCCGCAGGAGGGGCATTATGGGTAAAAAGCTATGATGAGGCCTATACTCTTATCGAGACTATGGCCGCAAATGACTATCAGAATCCTACAACTCGGATGTCTCAACCCAAAGTTGCAGATGTGTTGGAGGTGGATGCGATTACACAGCTGTCAGCACAAATGGCAGCCATGGCTAAGAAAATAGAGACGTTGGCAGAGAGTAAAGTGAAGACGATTGCTTTTGTGTGTGAGATTTGTGCGGGGTCACACTCCACAGACCAATGTGCTATCAGCTCAGAATCAGTTCAGTATGTAAACAACTACAGAAATGACCAAGGCCAATTCCAGAACACATACCATCCCAACAACCACAATCATCCAAATTTCAGTTGGTTTAACAACCAAGGACAACAACAAAATTAGTTCCAGTCGAATCAACAGTTTCAACAACAGTCAGCACAGCCACAGTTTACACTGAAACCACCATTTCCACCGGAATTTACTCAACAGCAATAACACCACACTCCAGCTGCATCACATCCAGAGAAGAAATCAAAAGTGGAGGAGATGATGTTGAAATACATGGCAAACACCGAGTTCATGATCAAAAGCCAAGCAGTGGATATCAAGAATTTAGAGACGCAAATGGGGCAAATGGCGAACATGTTTACTAATAGGCCCCAAGGTTCTTTGCCAAGTAACACAGAGGCAAATCCTAGAAGAGATGGGAACGAGCAATGTCAAGCAATAACATTGCAATCTGGGAAAGACTTGACAGTGTCTGCAAGTCGCGCGCCTGCATATAACACCACTAAGGAGGCCACGCGGCCGCGCGAGGCAGAGAAAGAAACTGAGGAGGAGAAAAATCTGGAAAATTATGAGGTTCAGCAAGAAGAAAAGAATAAAGCAGGTTCAGAAGAGAAGGTCAAGAGTCCACTACAACCACTACACCCTCAAGTGCCATATCCGCAAAGGCTAGTTAAGCAGAAAGATTACAAACAATTCAGCAAGTTTTTAGAGGTCTTCAAAAAGCTGCAAATCAATATACCTTTTGCCGAAGCATTAGAACAAATGTCAAGCATTGCAAAGTTCATGAAAGGTATATTGACAAGGAAAAGGAGATTAGATGAGTTTGAAACGGTAGCCTTAACAGAAGAATGCAGTGCAGTGCTTCAACGTAAGTTACCTCCAAAGCTAAAAGTTCCGGGTAGCTTCATAATTCTGTGCACTATTGGGAAGATGGAGTTTAACAAGTGTTTATGTGATCTGGGGGCAAATATCAATTTGATGCCATTGTCTGTATTCAACTAGTTGGGATTACCGGCTCCAAGACCAATGAACATATCATTAAAATTAGCCGACCAGTCTGTTATATATCAGCGAAGAATTGTTGAAGATGTATTAGTTAAAGTGGATAAGTTCATCTTTCCGGCTGATTTCATCATCCTAGATTTCAAAGAGGACAAGAATATACCAATCATACTAGGAAGACCGTTCTTGGCCACGAGGTAGGACTTCTATAGATGTCCAGAAAGGGGAATTAACCATGCGTGTACATGATCAAGAGGTCACATTTAATGTTTTTAGCGCAATAAAGCTCCCACCAGATGAAGAAGAGTGTTTTCGGGTTGATCTGGTGAATGGTAACCGTAAGGAGTGGATACACGACCCGAGGCCAGATGAATCGCAAAGACATGTCACAGGTGAAAATGCAGAGTTGAAGGTGGATCCATTAACGAAAGCCGAAGTAATTAAATTTCAGGGTGCCAAGGACAGCAAGGAAGGCACCACAATTATTGATATGACATGAAAATTTCCAGACAGTCAAGCTAATTGACTATAACTTAGCGCTGGATGGGAGGCAACCCATCAATTCTTCACCCAAGAATTCAATTATTGTCGTTATTTCCTTTTGATTATTTTAGTTAGTAGTTCAAAGTCAGTGATAACAAGTTATGGGATAAGCAAGCGTATATGCATGACATTAATTTCGCATAACGCCACCACTATTATACGTCTCATTCATGTGAATTAATATCTGTACAGGTACAATGATTAGAGAGCATCGCTGATGGAAGAGGGAGATCAAAGCATAATGGCAGCAATTGGGATCGCGCGGCCGCGTGGTCCAACCAGTATCAACTCGCGCGCCCGCGTGTTCAGCTAGTTAATCCATGAACCTTTCTACAAGCCTCACGCTCGCGAGCCCAAGGAAGCATATCATCACGCGTTCGCACGTGACTCTGGGTCCAGCTGGATAAAAATAGTTCAAAATAGAAGTTGGAATCATTTGGACTCTTATGTGCGATACTAACAGAAACGTAAATCTCTCACTCTCCCTAACTCATGTCGCTATCTCTCTATCAATTACAGATTGAGGCGTATTTTTCTCCATCAAATCTCCATGATTTCCTCCACGATTCCATGCTCATCCCCATCTCCTTAATGATATAATGCTAGGGCTCTATATTGGGATAGCACAAGTAAGAGTGAATTTCATCAGTTTATAAATACATTCGTTTCTTCAGTAAATTCATTTGCTATCTCTATCTCCAATGGGTCCAAAGAGAATACGGGCAGCTTCCTCCTCTTCATCTTCCTCCGACGGTCATGAGGAGGATATTGTCGACCATAGCAAATTTCTATTTTTGGAGGCCCAGCAGGAGTACTATCGCATTGTCGCGAAGACATTCATCAAGGAAAGAGGATTTAGGCCAGAAGGTCAGGATGGGGAACTATGTGCCATGATCTGCGAACGAGGATGTGGTGGATTAACTGCTGCACCCACATCGATTCCAATTAGCATAGTTCGAGAGTTCTATGCTAATGCCAAAGCCACCATGAACGATACCTTTATGGTTCATTGTACAGAGGTAGACTTCCAACCCTTTGCCATCAAAAACGTGCTGAGGCTCCCCGCTAGTCCACCAGTAGGGGTGGCCAATTGGATCACGGGAGCTCATCAGGAAATAGACTTGGAGCAGGTCATCGCAGAATTGTGCATTCCCGGATCCCGATGGACTTACAAAGTCAGTACGACCCAACCTCGCATTTTTCTAGTAGCCGCATTGAATCGGTACGCCAAGGCATGGAATCTGTTCATTTGCGCTAAATTATTGCCATCATCGCATCAACATGAAATCACAGCAGAGAGAGCCATACTTCTGTGGGTCATCATCACTGGGGAATATATTGACGTAGGGTATTTGATCCATCAAAACATTGTAAAGTATCTGAAGGGAACTACCACTGGCAGCATCCCACACGCTTCAGTGATAGCCATGTTATGTACGCAGTAAGGGGTTTGTTGGGGCAATGAGCAAATGCAGTATCCCAGCCAAGATATCACGGACTCCACAATTGCCAAATTTGAGG
Organism: Panax japonicus; assembly: GCA_020205505.1. Classification (NCBI taxonomy): domain Eukaryota; kingdom Viridiplantae; phylum Streptophyta; class Magnoliopsida; order Apiales; family Araliaceae; genus Panax; species Panax japonicus. Next base: position 50,088,930 of record CM035107.1, read on the forward strand.
ACTAGGCAGGTGGCGAGCCACATCCTCGAGGACGAGGATTCATTCTCTGACCCACCATTTCTGAGCCAACCCAGCAGCCCCCACAGCCCGATGAAGCAGGTCCATCCACCCGTGAGCAGCCTGTCTCTAGCGATCGACACCTCCAAAGGTTGGAGCGCAAAGTCGACGCATTATATGACAATCTTGGCACATTTGCTATGGGACTCTCTAGGGCTTTGGTCGAAGCATTCACACAACAAGGAACCATGCTTGAATGGCCCCAGTTTGGGACCGTCGTGCCATATCCACCACCAGATTCACCACCCGAGGAGGGTGGTCATGCCGATCAATAGGGGAGTTTTTCTCGTACCCTTTACCTTCATTCAATGAGGACATTGAACATTTTAAGTTTGGGGGTATTGGAGTACTTGCATGGTAGTTTAGTTTGTATTCTGTTTTAGCATGTTTTAGTGTAATTTTGCATTATTGTGTGTTAGTAAAAAAAAAAATTGCATAACATTTTTAATTTTTATTCATCGTTAATTGTGTTAGTCTGTTTTAGTTTAATGTCTCACATAAATTTTTGCTTATAAATAGAAATTTTTGACTAAGCCAATGATGATAGTGAATTATGAAAGCTTTCAGAATATGTTGCATAACACAATTTGGATATAATATTTTACACAATGAGATTCATGTTGCTGTTTATATGCTTTCGGTTTGCACAAATGTTTTCACAATCACTTGTGAGTCTAAGATGTGTGTCTTGCATTACTCAATAGAACATGTAGTTTTAAAAAGAGAAACATGAGGAAAATGTTGTAGATTGTAAAGTCATTGAAGTGAAAATTTTGGGGAAACATGGGCATGTTGTGTATAAAAAAAAGAAGAATAGCAATAACGTGACTAGTCTTAATTCGGGGCCCTAGCTACTTGAGTAAATACGCCCGAGGGGATTGTCTCTACACCTAGCACCCTAAGGTCTTTTATGGTCTGGGAGTCATTGGTTGAAAGCTTGCTAAGGGGTAGCAGTGTGCCTAATGGATTAAGACATTGCACAGTCATGTAAAAATAAAAAATAATAATAATAACAATAAACACCGCAGAAAAGTGCAAAATCGCCCTCGTGAGTAGTAATAAAGCAATAAACCCATTATTGAGCCTTAGTTTGCGGTGATATGTTTAAACAGTCTATGTTGCATGAATATACATGAATCTTGATTTAGACTATAATTTTCTATTTGGAGTAGTGTAGGATATATAATCTTTGCTTGGATCAAGTTTCTATGAACAACACACACACACAACATCTCTATAGCCATCATGAATTATCTGAGTGTATGATGTTATGTCTATGGTTTGGTTTAAAACTATGTTCTAGAATCAAGATAGCTCACTGAGGTAATTTTGGCTAAAATTTTGTTATGGCTAATATTATGTGAGACTAGTTTGCATCATAGAGTAGTTGCATGGTTTAGTAATTACATTCTCAGTGTTCATACAAATGCATTGCTTGAGGGCAAGCAACAGTTCAAGTTTGGGGGTATTTGATAAGTGATGTTTTTACTCACTTATTGTATACTAATCCATGCGAATTGTGCCCACCTCAAACACATTTCATTGTGTTTTAGTTGCATTTCATGATATTTTGCATTGCATGTACTTAAAACTCCTTTTGGTAATTAAGTGCAGGAATCGGCTTCATTTTGGTGGAAACTAAGGTATCGGTGAGCGGATGCATGAAGGCTAGGCGCAAGGTGAGGATGTGCATGGAATGGGGGTACAATGAGGTATAGAAATCAAGCAAGCAAGAGGGTTAAAGCAAGAATGAACAAGTAGCAGCAGCAGCAAAACATAAACCAGACTCCGGATTTGCAGGACACAGGCCGCGCGGTCGCGCGGCAATACAAAGGCAGGCTCGCGCGCCCGCGCGAGTGCAGGGTTGGACATAAGGAGCATTATGTAAGTCAAGCACCCGTAAGGCAAGGACCGCGCACCCGCAAAGCGTGTGCCCGCGAAGCAGGAGAGCGCGACTGCACGTTAAGACATCAGGAGGCACTGAGCATACTGTAAGTCTCGCGGCCGCGAGACAGATATACTAGAGTCGCGCGCGATGCTGATGCTGTAATTTGTTTTATTTTTAATTAAGCAATTTGATGATGTGTAATTGGTATAAAATGATTCTGACGTGTGTCAGAGAGAGACTTTACTTTATTTACGTACTTTTCATAGTAGCAATTAGGGTTTACACATAGGAGGAGATTCCAATGGAGGACGGAGCCATAACGTCTATTTTCTCTTCCTCTTCCTCTTCTTGGAGTACTTTACCATTGTGGATTTTTATTATTGAATGGAATTCTTTGGGGTTTTCATAGTTAATCATTGATTACTATTCAGCGTTTGGGTTTGATTGTTCTCTACCTCTTATTCTTATTTGCTTGATTATTGATCATGTTTAGTTTTGATCCCATAATGGCTTTTGGTTCCACCAAGAACTAAACTCCATTATGAGATTCTAACGAATTTTAATATGTAGTTTGGTTGCACATCTAAGTGTTAGATTTGTTTTGCATATCATTGGGTTATCTATCATGGTTGGTTTGTATGTATGAATGACTGATAATCTTCATGTTAGTATTTGTATGGAATTGGAAATGAACATATGAATATGGATGAAATCATAATAGCATGAGAATATGGGGCTAGAGTAAGTCTTGCATATTTTGTGAAATAGATATAAATATATTATTTTACCGTATGAGCTAGAGTAAGGGTTGTGCTTAAAATTAATAGGATTGCAATTGTGCATAGGAATATGGTAATTGTGGTGTTATTGCTGATTACATGGATTCTAACATCTGTAGATGATATGTGAGTTGGTTATAGTGCATTGGAAAATGGTTATAACTCGCTTTTAAGCCCTTGGCTATTATCCTGTGATATGTAAACGCTTCTTGCATGACATATGGCGATTAAATGAAATATTAAATGAAGTTAGGATCCCATTATTTCCACATCATATTTAATTCGTTTATATTCTTATTTTTAGTTGGTAATTATAATTGATTCAGATCAACAATTTAGTCTAAAGTCTCAGCATATAAATATAGTGAGTGATTAATGCATAGAAGTCTAAGTTAACGACTTTCTCTGTGGGATCGATACTTTACTTACTCTGTATTACTTGTTGACCCGTGTATACTTGCATGAGTTAGAGCTCGTTTATAAGAACTATAAAAGAGGCAACAACGACCATCTCGATCAGTTGTTCCTTCAGTCTGCATCAGTTTCTCTTCAACATTAGTTAGACGTTCATCTCAATCCTGGATATCGTCGTCCTTTTGTGTCATTGCAGTCTGCTGTTCTGCTACTATCTCGTGTAACTCATCAACTGTGTCCTGAAGTTCCACGTTACGGTCGTAGACTTCATCATACATACGAGCAGCCATCGAGGTTAGTGGAGCCTCTTGCTCCTCGTTCTTGTCATCCTCATCCTCCTGTGGCAACTCCACGGGATCCTCCTCATCCGTCTCCACATCATCATCCTCATCTTCAACCACTGTGACCAACGGGGCTGACTCCCGTGGCAGTAGTTGTTCCCAAACAACCTGAATGTCACGAGGCTCCTCCTCTATAGGCATCTGAGGTCCTTCCTCTCTAACCTAACTGGATTCTCCGACATTAGTCATCCTGACAACAAAGTTTTAAAGTTTTAATTATTAATCATTCTACTCGACACTCACAAGCACATAAGTGTATTATTACTTCTTCCTTAAAACTCGATAAGAGTTATCTCCGCTATCTTTTCAAAGGTTACTTCCTAAGGCTTTTCCCCCACCTAAGGTTCATAACCTAAAGCTTTAATACCAACTTGTGACACCCCCAAATCCCGGTACGTCATTACCTCAGGATTTGGTGTTCACTTAATCAAAACATTCATATCTAACTACCCAATCATAATATAATTGAATAAATAAACATGCACATACAGGATTACATTAAATAAAATCTCCCAGGTTATCTAACCTTTACAAAAATCATTCATGCGGAAAATTAAATAAACTTCATTACAATCTTTAAACCAAAGTCTGATAATAAAACTATCAAAACTATTACAAGTCTTCAGTACTTGTTTATCTTTCCCTTTCCCTTACTGGTGTTAGGTACGTCACCCTTTTCAGCTTTAGCTATAAGAAATTTTACAGGCAAGAGTGAGCAAACAAGGCTTACTTGGAATAACAATAAATAAAACTTTAACCTTTACATCACTTGCCATATACTAGGCTTAATAGAACTGAACAATACGTTCTATTAACATTCGAAAAATCATAACATTCACTGAGGGTCTAATGACCATGAACCATGTCCAAAGTTATAAATAATCTTTCAACTTTAACTCTGACAGTCATACGACTATAAGGACTAAAAGGTACTTAGGGGGATCAATCATTTATACATGATTTGTATACAAACATTTCAGCACAAAGTATAAAACTAAGTGTAACCCCTAATAATAGTGTTGTTCATCTTAGTATTTAGAGTACAAGTCCGCACCAAAGTCAGTTTGGTTTGGATACACTTCAAGGTAATTTGGAATTCAACGGACATCAACTAAGGATTAGTTAAATAAAAGATAATAACATTGTGTTATTGAATAATCATAACTGAATAAACATTGTATTCTAAGTTCATGCTTTAGGAATAATATAATAGCATAACAATTGAATAAGCTATCATACCTTGCTTTGAACAATACTAAGCTAAGGTTACATCTTAGAACTCAATATCAAGCATGCATAACAAAGAATAACTTGAACGATAAACTGGTTCAACAGAATAAAGGTACTTGAATGCTAATATAACAAGTTTTGAGTTAGGAAAACTTGCATAATCATAACAACTTGTTCGATGAAAGTGTGCAGATGGGAAACTTGTATCATCATGAATAACTTAATACAATCAAGTTGCTTAATGAAAGTACTTTTACTCAATAAAGTATAGAATTATGAAATTTGCATAACGAAGATTTAGGATTAGAAAACTTGCTCAACTATTATAAAAGTAGAGTTAAAGAACTTGCCTTGCACGTAGATTAAACCGTTATAATCCAAATCACAATATCCTATATACATATGTTATCATAACGTTATCAGTCATTATCAATTCTACATCACGTATGGTTTAAATGTCTAACCATGTAATCAATTTATATTCCTAAACGATAATAAACTAGTTAGGTATTAACACCATGTTCTTTCAACACATTACAATACTAAAATAACAGAATTATTTGGTTATATAGCATTACAACTAAAAATTTCAGACTTCTGTGCAAGACAAAAGTCATTTCTGAGCATTCTGCTAAGTGGCGCCATGGCGCCACAGTTTGAACTATAGGCCGCGCTGCGGCGCTGAGGTGGCGCTTCAGTGGGAAAAATGTATAAGGACTCAGTGCTACGGCGCGAAGTCTAGCTAGGGCGCTGATTTTGGCGCTAAGGCGCGAGAAGTCGAGCTGGGGCGCGAATTTTTACGCTGGGGCGCCGAAACTCACAAAAACCAAACCAAGAACAGAGCAAAGCTACTGTCTTAATTTTTAACACCAATTAACATGTACGACTTCACATAAATTACACATGAATGTTAAAAATCATCCATATACCAACGACCAACCATTAAACAACGATTTTAGAAAACTTAATCCTTGAAACCATTTTTTAAAACTAAAACTCCATTACTGACAGTTGATAATCACAGTGAACATTGTAAGTCTGTAAAAATCCAATTTGATTCCTTTAAAACATAAACATACTAACATATAAACCAATTAACATGCATAATTCAATTTCCCAATTAGCATACACTAACTTTGTTATCATACGAAATTAACAATCACAGTTCCTATAATTCATGTATATATATACTGTAAAACAAAATTTCCTATCTTTTAAAACGTAATTTATCATAAAACACATATATATACATATATACATGCTAGTTGTATCAATTACAATTATAATTATTCAGGATTTCAAAATCAATTACATAAACATGATTTACAGACAACCTTTGTAAAAACTCATATATAGTGAAGTTGAGTTTCAAGAAACACAGAGGCTAAATAGTTATACTATAAAATCTATGTTAAGATTATAAAACATACCTTTTTATTACTTTTAGAAAACCTTTCACTGAGAATAGCTTTTGACGAACACCGAACTTATTTTTGGAATTCTCTCTCAAACTCTCTCTGAACTTCGGCTAGACTATTGATAATTGATCGAAAGCTATCCAAACCAAATTTACTTGTTGTGGACTCTTATAATTGAGATGAACAACCCGCTTGGTAAGGGAGTTGTATATTGTCGGGAAATCGACGTGCACACTTGAGAGAAATTAAATGTAATGCATTGACATAAGGTACTTTAGGTTGATCACATGTTGTACTCGTTTTATGGAATTATGAGTTTATTACTATTAATTCTAGGAGAAATTCTTAGTCCTTAGTGACTGCTCAGTATTCATTATTTTGAAATCTTGAATTGATTAATCATTGAATATTATTGATATTTTATGTCCATAGCGACTATTGTTGATAATCATTGATACTTCTTGCTATCTTGAACTATCCTTATTGTTGTCCCTTGAGAAATATAAAACTACATTGAGTACCCTTATTGCTATATTACTTGCTGGGCAAATTTTTTGTTCATTCTTGCTTTCCCTAAAATGGGTTATATGCCCATGGGTAGATCCAATCGAATTTTCAATACTTGATTTTACATTTTGACATATGAAAACGATTTTTAAACAAAATTACAAAGATCTTCTAAAATTGAATTAAACTAGGTTATTAGATTATTTCTAGACTAAAACTGGAATTAATGGAGAACATTGATTCCTATTTGACAAAGGGTTTGCAAAACAATGTTTTTCCAAAACGACAACTTAAATTTCTTGTCTAACATAATTAAAACGAAACTTTTTCTTCAAATCAAATCCTTCGTGCAAGGTTTAAAGAAGCTTAAAAGTTGCTTAAGAGATAATTCACTCACCAAAACTTTGACGACTTTAGGAGGTGATACCCTATATTTTGATTTAAATGACCTAGGAGGCGATACCTTGTTTTATAATTTGACAAAACTCTAAGAGACGATACCCTAGATTTTGACTTAAATAACATAGGAGATGATACCTTATGCTTTTCGAACTCAATTTGACTCTAGGAAAAGATACCCTAGATTCTCTAACAACACAATTCATATAGGTATAGAACACATAAAAACATCACGACTCTAATGGCAATCCATTTAAACTTAAGAAAAATATTAGGAAAGTGTGAACCGTGTTTCACGGACGAAAGTAGAGGTGTCTAACACCTTCCCCTCGCTTAAGCAAGCCTCCCAAACTCTATGAATCTCGCTTGCAGACTAATTTTACAGTCACGCGATGGGCCATCTCGATTATCAAAAATTAAAAATTCAAATAAGTTGGTACATCTATTTAAACATTTACCAACTGGCAACTTTATCTAATTTGCCCACTTTAAATCCAAAGTTTCGAAACCTCGTCGACATTAAAATCAATTTTTTTCCAAAAAAAACAACCTTAAATCCACGATATCCAAAACGGCCTAAAACGAGGAAAAATCTCGACGTCGACAGGTGGTCTTTGATGCTTTATTCGGTTTATAAGCTTGAAGGTACCAAAAAAAGAGATGTTCTATCACTATTATATTCAATTCTTACACTCATTGAAATTCTAAAGTGAAAGGGGTGATTCCACTTATCCATTCATTGCTTGTCAGGATAAATTGTTGCAAGAAGGCAAAATTCGTGGATACACTTCTTGAGAATGGAATATGCGGAAAACCAATGCGAAATCGTCAAAATAAACTTTACAAGTCATTTTCAAATGTGAGAAGGTTCATTTTGTCACGTAGTTTGTCGATCAAACCAACAATTCTCTTTTCAAAGTAATAGATAGATATTTTTTCTAGTTAGACACTCTTTCCTGCAAGAGCTATCTATAACATGTGTTAGCGAAGAAGTCTTGTGGTTATAGCGCTAATAGATTCATTGATTTATTTAGGAAGTACATGATCTAGATCTGTATACTTTTAGGAGCTACTGTTACTAGAGTTTTCAATGCTACTTTTCTTTGATCCCTAAAAAGACTGAAAAAGAAGGTTTGAATCTTTCAATCTTATGTCGTGAGGGATGTGACCTATGTTAGGTCCATAAGATACCAAATGATTCAGGTTCAAGAGACAATTAAACTAACACGAGGTAAGCTTGATCTTTGACCTGATTAACCCACTCCAGTGGCTCATCTATCAACATACAAACATAAAATATTAAGTATAATCCTTCTAATATAATCCTTGCAAATAAACATAATCTAGAAGTATATTAATTTCTAGTCATATCCCAACATAATTCATACAAACAAACATAACTCTGGAATAATAATTATATCCCAAATATAATACTTACAAACAAACATAACCTAAAAGTGAAAGTTCATCGGCCCTATTGGTTAGACTTTTTTCCTCTCCACTTTATCATTCCAAGAAGTGATCCCCCATCCTGAATTGGAAAAAGTGCTATATGAAGATCTCGAAGAGTACTGTACTTAAAAATATATAAAATTCTATAAGAATATAATCCATTCGGGTTTCTGTTACAACACAGCGAAAGTAAATAGTTCTCAAACTTCTATTTGCTGGAGTGCATTATTACTTAATATTAGGTCTAATAAAGTATGGTTATGGGTTGGTTTTGGTTTTCAAAATATGGTTATGGTTTCATTTATGAACTAAAATCATATTAACCATTTTTAATATGGGTTGGAACTATATGGTTATGGTTCAAAATCATATTAACCATTTTAAGATGTTTTAACTTTTAAACAGAACTTTTGAAAAATGAAATTGTGATCGTCACAATTAAATTAATTAAGTAATAATATGATATAAAAATTATTAATATAAATAATAAAATGCTAAAAAACTATACTAATAAAATTTTAAATTAAAATTATTAATACCCTTCCATATTTAAATAATTTTTCAAAATTATTATTAACCTGCTAATAGAAAGGTTGGATCACATTCAAAATACACCATAGTATAATTCTTTTGTAACTAGAATATTAGAATTTACATAAACTGACACATACAGAACAACATTAGTCACCCAAAATTCGAATTCGATCGGAACCATATTTTTGACTTAGAAAAGAGTCAAACTTCTACAAAATTTTCACAATAGGTAAAAATAAACAAGTAAGCATATTAAAACATTCTTTCCTCTTTTGTCAATAATCATTAAATTATGATGATGTTTTTAGTTTTGCATTTATTGGAGTTGTTTGAGATGCCTCTGGTTTATCTCTTATAAAGAATTGTCTGAAGTGATTTCATCCAACGAACAAAATTCTAAATCGCCTTTGGAACCTTTAAATGCTCCAAACATTGAACCCATTTGTAGAACGCCATGACTGCATCATGAAATAGGTCAATTATTCTTTACTCAGTTGCCCGAACGAATTTTTGATTTATTAAGTCGGTCAAAGTAGCCACCTTAATTTTCCTTAAGTTTTCTTGATTTGATATATTCTTGCCCTTTTTAAGCGAAAACTGGGAGGAGGGGGAGAGAGGACAAATGAGTTAACAGGTTCACAACTATATTTCTTTTAAAAAATATAGGTCCAAATTTTAACCAACCTAAATAAATAAAAATAATTAACCAACTCATTTATTTGCTGTTAATACAATTTGACCAAAAAGTTTACTAACTATATTGTCAAGTCTACTTAATATACACATCTCCAGAATCACCATCTTATAGACGTGAAATCCATGAGTCGATATATCCTTAAATTTTCTCTTTAATGGGGTCGTCTCGCATTTTCCTCAACCCAGTTAATCAGCCCATTCTATCTTATCCTTGCTGTGTTTAGACTTTTAGTTTTCTAGTCAATATACAGTATTTCCTCTTACACTGAGTACTCAAAAAACTATTCACTTTTATGCAAAATTTTCGAAGTTCAAATAGGAAACAAAAACACTTTTGAGAATGCAAAGCATACAATACCTGAGGTCCTGAGCAATATTCAGAGTCGAGATATTATCTCACAAAAATTTCAAACAATCTTATCATATCCTAACAGCATGGCATAATCTAATGAGTTGACATTTGTATGTAAGTTGAGACTGTCTACTTCAAACATTCCACAAATCCTGTTTTTTCTGTTTTCAGTAGCTTGGAATCAAATTGAGCTTGAAAAATTTCATACACCCTCAATCGTAATAGTGAAAAAAATTCCAAAAGTGCCAACATACATAAACTATTTGAAAATTTCCAAGTGCCAACATACATAAAATATTACACCTTCAATCGTAATAGTGAAAAAAAAACGCAATTAAGTTTTCGTTTTCTTCCCTTTCGCTGGGACGCTCTGGAAAGGCATGAAAGCCTTGCCGCCCATGTATTGCCGCAGAACTTCTGGTATATCAACCCCATCTTCTTTTTGGTAATTCTCGAGGATACAGCAAATTGTCCTTTCTGTTGCTGTAAGGGTGGAATTCAGCAGATGGACATATTGTTTGGCCTGCTCATTGTTCTGCAAAAGCGGTAATACAGCAAGTAAAAGGTTCAGAAATTTTTGAACAATATTGGATGGGAAACCCAAGCATCAGTTGAAGACACTTTAGAAGATAAGTTGTTGAAGAAAATAACATAACTCATACCGACAAAGAGCATAATAGTACTCACCGCCGTTCCGAATTAGAAGATCTTGACTTTCTAAAAGTCGATCCAAGACTTTTTCAAATTTAAAATTGAATTGATTCATTTAATTTGGAACGGAGGTAGTATTTTTAAATCCTATTGCTTTTGATCTAACTAAATTTGCAGGAGTGAAATTCACTACTTAAGTGATCACAAGGACTCTCAAATATATTACCATGATTAGTTCACCCGACAAGGAAAGTTTTTTTTACCTTTTTTTGCCCATATCGAATCTCTAATCTCCTGGATTGGTAGTCAGTACAATTTGAACATGATACGAGCTCTCTATAAGTTTTGGATGCTGGAAACCATGCTTCCAAATCATACTTTTTTGCTGCTGCATCGTTTAAGGCACCAGTAACAATAGCCACAACATGATAAGGAATTTTTAGCTGTGATGCAAAAATTTAGTAAGATTTATTACAGAAACAAAATAACAAAGAAAAATAAATAATAATTATGTTACACCTACAGGAACCCTAGGACAAGATCTCAGAAATTAATCTTCCATCCTCAGACTAAGTATTTGAAACATGGAATACAAGGAAACTTGTATTCTACAAATGAAATGTGTAGTTCACTTGAGATTCAGAAACAAGGAAAACTACTTACCGCCTGGTAGAACTCCTCGGAGTTTTTAATCATTTCCTCGAGCATGTCCCAGGAATCGTTGCCATTTGGACTGGTCATGCAGAACTGTTCTACTTTCTCAAACTGATGAACTCGGAAAATTCCAAGGGTATCTCTACCATGTGAACCAGCTTCTTTACGGAAGCAAGATGAATATCCAGCATATCTGACAATATTTTAATACAAATTAGCACAATAGACATCTTTCTTTTTCACCCACTTTTTTAGGGTGCCTGCATGTGTGGGGGGTCGGGGGAGCGGGAGCGGGGGCAGGGGTGGAACTTGGAAGGGTCTGTAACCAGAAAAGCAAACTGTTCCCAGTGACTGTTGTTACCTCAATGGCAGCTGCGAAGGATGAATCCAATCATCTATATGATAAGCACAAAGTGGCTGTTCAGCTGTAGCAATCAGATATTTGTCGTCTCCCTCACCACTTACCTATTGATCAACAAAATAGGTAAGAAAGTTCACCTTCATGCAGTGTTCTAAAAAGCGACCTAGGCGCTAGGCCCCCTGGCGCCTCGCCTAGGCCAAAAAATCCCTCCAGAAAATTAGACGGGGCCTAGAGAGAGTTTTTTATTTTAATAACTACCCAACTCGGATCTTGATATATTTATTTTTCTAATGATTTACCATATTCATAATGTAAGTTGTAACATATCAAATCACAACAAGAAGTGAACAAGATCAAGTAAAAATAGATAATTTTATTATAGTTGTAATTTTTTGAACATATACCAACTTCAAATTATATAAATGATGATACATTTGTAATATTTAGTTTAATTCAATATAATTCTTAAATTTAAGTTTCGTTTCTTAAGTTTTAATATTGAATTGAATTCTTGAAATTTTAAATTTTTTTATTTAATAGCAATCTTGTTTATGAATAAAACTAATACGTTACCGATATGTGGTTGAACTTTAAGCAAAGGCCTTTATTATCTTTATTATAGATTATTTTGCTTTATATTATTGTTTTGTTTGGATAAATATAAGATAAAATATTAAAATTGACTTAAAATAAAAATTCTCGCCTGTCGGCCGGCCGCCTAGCACCTTTTAGAACGTTGCCTTCATGTAATGCAATATTATCTTATAAAACTAATGCAGCGTATTGTTTAAAAGGATAATCAATATAAGAAATAAAATGTAATTTTTATGAAATTATGGTCATTGGTCGTGTGGTGTCGGGAACTCAACGATTCCACTTGTTAACCTAGCTAAGCAAATCGATCTTGCTCCAAATAGAACCCACACGAACGGAGGAGGCTATCTATAGGAGAAGAGGGGCATGTTAAACCCAACATTTTTTAAAATATTTTTTCTGTGGGAATAAAACTGAAAATTTCTTAATAACTCTGTAGTAATAGTCATAAAATAAAATTGTAACCCCATTATTCATGGAAAAAACAAAACTAAGAGACATTCGGTTGTGACACCATACAGGATTTACATATTAAGAGAGCTTTTGTCAAAGACTGTGTGACCCTTCTTTTGGTTGTTTATGCAATAGATATCAATAAAATATTCAATTTATTTTAGCACATATACTTAAAATTGTTACTATTGGGACAAAAAATATTTTGCACATTTAGTTTGTCTGCTATTACCCATAATCTTGGCTTATTAGCCCTGATCACACATAATTGTTTTATTACTTTGCCATAAACCTAGAAATAAACAGAGCATCACGAGCTATAGTTCAGAACTGAAACCAACACCTCTAAAGAGAAGAAAATATGTTCAAAATGCATCCACTCTTTTGTTACTTAAACAAGCACAATCAAAATAAATAATTAGAATATTTTCTAAAAAAATAATTTATAAGGTGACATGGTATAATATTTTCAAAGTATCAGACATATTACCTTGTAAAGTTCTTCATCGAATTGTGCTAATTGAGCACACTTAGCCATGATATCTTTCCTCATGAAGAATGGAGTCTGCAACGGAGTATAACCCCTCTTCTCCAAAAAATCAAGAGCAAAATTAATTAGAGCTTGATTAAGACGTACACCATCTCCTTTCAGATAATAACCTCTTCCTCCTGCTACATTAGCTCCTAAAAGTTTCAAATGGATTCAAATTAGCAGGCTATTCTAAAGGATTCAAATTAGCAGGCTATTCTTCTAATGGATTCGAATAGCAGACTAGTTCAACTGATAACGCTATTGACTTCAATCTGATCGCATTTGTAACCTCTATGAAGTATGAACAAAATCCAACTGAAGTCAGCTGCTTTGCTACTCAATAGGGACAAAAAAATTAAAATTTTAAAAATTAAAAATTGATGATCGGTTAATCAGTTGCCCACTAAGCAGAGTGGCATGATATCCACTTGGGACCCTATAAGGGCCAACTATGAAATATAACCAAAAGGGTTAAAATCATTCCAAGTTTTTTTTATATAAAAAGAAAATAGTCCTTCCATTCCAAAATATAAGATCAATATTGACATTTCAAAGGCAATCTAATACATTTTCAAATTCAAAATTGATGTAATTCATTTAACTTTTGAAAATAATAAATCTTTATTTGTAATACCTTTTCGATAGTTTACTATTTTCATAATTGTATTGTCGAAAGTTAAATGAATTCATATCAATTTTGAACTTGAAAATATGTCAAAAAATGACTTCAAAAAGTCAGCATTGATCCTATATTTGGAATCGAGTGAGTATTCAACATAATACTCAAGGGCAGGGGACATGTCTGCACGTCTGTGTCTGACCCTCTTCAACACTGAAACATGATAAGCTACATTGTAAAATAAGAGAAAAGAAAAGGGAAGAAGACATGAAACAAAGATATCAGAGCATCATTACATGTATATTACCATATATTAATAGTTTACATACCTAAACTTGTCCGCACGTGTATTGACAAAAATAAAAGAAAATATTGTATTGAAGAAAGTTCAAATTTTCATTTTTCAGAACTAATACCTTTATCCCTCATTAGATTTATCTAGAATTTTTCATCTCCCAAATCTGTCTTGTGTTATATCTGAATGAAAAATGGGAATGAAAGTACATAAATTATAAATTTACAAGCAAAAATGATATCTTTAGGTTTATTTTGTATAGCAAACTAATACAACTTATACCTTTTATATTTAAAATGATTTTATTACTGAAGTATCCTCGATTTGTCCGTATTAGACTTATTTACAATGTTTCATATCACATTCGTTCCAACCTTCATTAGATTACTAAATGAGCACAATAGTGAATTCAAATTGTGACCCAAAATAGTCAGGGATCTAGTTTTGACACGCCTAGTAATGGAGATAGAAAAAAAATTGATCATCAAAACGAAGAAATTTGGCAGTGATGTGAAATATTACAATGAGCAAAAAGACATCAATAGTATTACACCTCCATTTTTTGGACTCATTAAATAAAAGATCTTTTCCATCAAATCTCATTCTTCATCCTATCCCAATTTAATCACATTCTTTCTTTCTCAATCTATTTGTCTGTTGACCATGACACTCAACCTGGAAAAGGAGTAATATACTCCAAATTGTCAGAGACTGACAATTCGAAAAAACTCAAAAGCTTAAAAATGGATATTGCATTTAAAGATTATAGAGATAAAAATACATGAACTCACAATATCTTATTATAGAACGGGTATAAGATGATCAAGTTGGTCAAAAAAAATTATTTTTTAAAACTGTTTCAACCAAACAAATTGCAATATTTCCGACCGAGTGGATTTCTTGAACTATGAGTAGACATTGAAAGATACAAACCAAATAAGTAACTGTTTTCAAATAATTTATTAGAAAACAATTCAGCAACTTTTACATAAAGCTTTCAGAAGGAAATATATCCAACACATTACTTTAATATGAGAATGTGTTGATGTCTACTGGGAGTCAAACTACCAGTACACATGTCCGAACTGGTGAACTTAAACTTTTATATGGTTTAAAATAGAACTCATTATGATGCTTCTTTATTATATGTTGATCCTTTATTAAATGTTTCTCAAAAGAGTCTGCAATGACTAGGAGTATTATTCAAAAATCTCAAGTTAATAGAGAACCACAATGTTTCCTTACAAAATAGAAGAAGAATACTCAAAAGTTTTACATTAAGTTGTGCCCACATGTCATCAAATATGCAATAATATTACCAGGAAATACATCATAATCCCCATCATTCATAACCAAGTCCATGTAAAATAAACAAAATAATTTATAAAGAAAAAACAATTGTATGGGTCAATGGTTGTAACACAGAAACAATTATTTCAATTTAGAGGTTTGATCTCTTAAAAAGCGGACAGATAGATACAATCAAATTCAATACCTTTTTTCAATTCTGCAATTCCAAGAAGCTCAACAAGGTCAACATGACTTTTTAGTTTTGGCTCTGAGCGCTTTTCTCCCCAAGATCGAATTATAGCATTATTATCCTACAAAATTGTAGGAAAGTTTAATAAAGTGACAGGTGCAGAATTTGCATGACTAGAAAGTATAGAGATGTATACACCTCATTGTTGCTAACTGGAACAGAATCATGCACAAGGTTCCCAATTATTTCCAATTTTGAATATAGAGCTGTTCGGGCCTCTTGAACTTCTTCCATTTTCTTTGCACTTGATTCCTTGTTCTCTTCAGTACTTCTGATCATTCCGCTTGCATCCTCACCAGCCTTTCTCCATAAGCAATTTAAATCCAGGATAAAATGCCAATCAAACAGCATAACATTAAAAAAGAGAAACTCAATTGAATATGCATACACGAACTCACGAGCTCAAGAATGCAAGATCATAGCTAAAGAAATTATAAGTAAATTTCAAAACATCAGTCGTAAAATTTAATGTGGTACACATGGACAAGAACTCTTAAAAGCTTGAGGGGGGGGGCCGTTTGGTACAAGTAGTAAGACTCTAAGGTCATCCTCTCAAATTCCCAGCGTCCGTAATATATACATAATGTTTTTAAATACTAGTAAGCTTACATTCCTGATAATCAAACATACCCCAGTGCCAAGATACCCACCTATAATGGGTATAAGGATGACGAAATAAAAAGTTGTAATCTGTAATTACCACATTTTTTTATCTCGAGTACATTTCGAAGAAAAATGTTCATGTTTAATCATTTGCAAAGGAAATCCCTTGTTCTTTTTGTTGTTCATTATTATAAGTTTAGTTTATCATTGGTTATTTTTATTGTAGTGCTTAATAATTGAATATACTCAGAATTATTATTCTATATAAGTATTAAATCTTTTAATAAAATTTATTATATATTACTAAATTGGTTGGGCTGTTTGTATATTTTTTTCTTTTTTGTCATTAAATTAATATAGGACATTTAGGTAAAAGATGAACACTGAAACTATGCTTTATTGATTAGAAGAGAAACTCCCAACGCATGACGAGAATAAAAAGTCTTCCCAGAAATTAAAGAAAATAAAAATGAGTAAAAACCTAAAAAAGTTAATATTAATGAAGCATCCTCCGCCAATCTCTTTGAAGATCTGATAAAGAAATTCCTCCAAAAGCTCCCATTTCCCATTGCATGAGCCCAAAGAGAAGTAAAAAAAAGATATTTTATCCCAAAGTAACTCAATATTTGTACTCCAATCGCAAAAAATTCTAGCATTCCTCTCAATCCAAATCTCCTTCAAAATAGCAAAACAAGCACATCTCCAAAGGATCCTCCTACCACTTGTATGACCAAAACCCTTGAATTTGCATAGTAAAAGATCTTCAACCGAAGAGGGACATCTCCAACTTTCAACCATCACACTAAACAAACAGCACCACAACCTCTAAGGCATCAAACAATGAAGAAATAAATGAGAATGAGACTCGCTATCCTTCAACCACATTACACACACATCTGGAAATAAAGATTTGTAAGGCATAAGCCTTTGATGCATATCATTAGTATTAAGTCGACCAAGAATTAAAGACCACATAAAAGCCTTAATTTTTTTAGGGAGCCTTTGCTTTCCAAATATAAGAGGCTAAAGGAGAACGACGTGAGAAGATTCCCAAAGAATCCAAACACGCCTATCCAAGGACCAAGAAAAAGGAAGTTAAATTAAGAAGTTGAATAAAAAAAAGAGAATTCCTCTGTCCCCCTATCATTTAAATTACGGAAAAATTGAAGATCCCAAGGAATAGAATCTCCCTCCTAAGTATAGAAGTTAGAAATAGGAGAATTATGTTCAGATTTACTAGCTAATAGGGCTTACTAAAAAAGCCAAAGGTAAAAAAAAATAGGAAAAGCTATTGAAAGAGGAACATCTCCTATCCAAATATCCTCCCAAAACCAAACTTTCATGTCATTACCAACTTGGAAACGAACAAAAAATGGAAGAAAGTATAACCTTGGGAGATAAATTTCCAAAGACTAGAATAAGCAACACAAGAAGGACAAGGATTTGCACCCCACCCATTCTGCTAAATTCCATACTTGGTTCTAATCACCCAATCAAGTTCCAAAGGAAAGCGCCATAGTCATTTACCCACTAGAGACCGATTCTTAGACACCAAGTTCCCAAGACCTAAACCCCCTTCCTAATCAACCTTCCAATCCTCACCACCCCCCAACCCATAAAAACTCGCACATAATGCATTCAAGAGATTTAGTTGCACCAACCGAGACCTTAAATAACAAGAGATAATAAAGAGGAATACTCGCTAAACAAGAGCAAGTGGGTGAAAACTATGTCTAGTAATATTTACTTCATACCAAAACTCATTAAAATTATATTTTTTTTATGAGCTAATTAAAATGAAATTATATTATTTTTGCTCATTACAGTCATATTTATAGTATTTTATATATTTTTAACTCGATGACACTTGAAATATATTTTTTTACTATTTCAAACTTAATAAAATTATTTATATATTTTTGTTATCTTAACTCGTTAATAAATAACCATGTCTCAAAAAAGAGAAACAAAAATAGAAGTTAATGTTGACTAACAGATTGTTAGTCAAATTTAACAGAAAAGGGGAAGGTTAGTTTTGCTTTGAGCATAGGGGGATTAGTGAAAGAAAAAGTAATAAGGGGAACAAAGTAACAGGCCACGTTACATTACAGAATATTAGTGCATTAAGCCCAACAATTTATGACAAAGTAAAGTATAGATCTAATGATGAATGATGCTTATAAGTCTCAAAATTATAGAGGATAGAGAATTGATGGAAAATAAAGATTTAGTGCAAACTGAGAGTTAAGTGAAATTTAGATTCAAATCTATGTAAATGATTAATTTAGCTGTAAAAACTGGACTTGGATAAATGATTTGGATGTAGTCTGTGTGTGAAGTTTTATACCTAAAGAGCGAGTGAACTCCTTGATTAAACTCAGTAGCAGGTTTGGGAGAAGAACAGAATATTGCAAATATTATTTTCCTCAATGATCTGAGATTGAATTTATCATTGTTTACTGTTGATTTTCTGGTAAGTCTGCTCGAATTTGATGTAGAAACAAAGCTCAATAGGTGAGGAGATTGAACGAAGTTTTGTGGCTTTGGTGAGATTTAAAATGCTTCATTAATTCACAGAAACAGTGTAACTTTCCAAGTATCAGCCAACCGACAGGCGACAGCTACTTGTTCCTTGTTGTTTGGCTTTGTTTTGGATCGTTTTTGAAGTGTACAATAACAGAAAAACATAGTGAAGAGATTTAGATGAGTAAAGAAATCATAGACTAAGATTTTGAGATTTATGGCTTATTGTCTTATGTTCAAAGAGGTGTGTGCCTAGGCTCTTGAGGTGTGTACCTTGAGCAACACGAGATCTGCGCTTGTGCCTGGCTGGGCCATGCGCCTAGGCGCGTGACTTTCCACACCTTTAATAACAATAATCACAGGTTTTATCATCTATCTTGGCCTCCGCTTGATTGGTCTGGTTCTTGCAAAGACTTAGAATGTGAAGAACGAAGACTTGAAGATTGAAGGCACGTAACGAGGGAGTATACACATATTACGCGTATACATATTTTGCAATACAGCAAACAAATATTACTTCCAAGTTAGACAAGCAAGTTGAAGAGCATAAAGTAACAAAGCCAGAAAATGAGACAAGCAATTGGTTTCGTGCTGACACTAAGGCGAATCTTTTAGAACATATTGTAACAATTAAAGAAGAAAAATATACTAGAAATAATGATTTTACTTGTGGTTTACATCAGCTTCAACATTTGCAAACCAAATAAGAGTTATACAAACAATAGTGAAACTGAAATTGTCACTAAAGATATTAGGAAAGGCAATTGGCAACTGATATTCACAAGATCACAAGCCAAGCACCACTAGCTTTGATGAACTACTGAACATTGAGCATGTTGATTTATTATGTTTTGATAGTTTTTTTTGCAGCATTTGCTTGCATCAACTTCTCTATGTTGTCTATTCTACTGCCAAAGATTGTGCTCGTGGAATGCAGCATGTTATAAGCAAAGATCAATGGATGACCATGATGCAGGACAATTTATAAAATGTATTATGCAATTGACTAATATATGAATAAGACTAGAATCTAAACTCTACGCTTAAATTCTAGGGTTTAGATCAACTCCACATCTATTAACTCTAGAAAATATCTCTACGATATAAGAAAGCCAATAATAATCTTAATATTCAGAATCTCTCCTCCCAAGGAGAATTACATCGGTATTTAAACAAAACAAACCCTAAATTAGACTTGGAGACCAAAAGGACAAAAATATTTCAACTAATAAAACATGATACTAAAATACCCCAACTAATTAAAACAAGTCCATAATAATGAAATAAACAAAATAAATAAATAAAGTAACTAAATCATCGATCCCCATCATTTCTCCCCGGCTGAAAAAAATTCGACTCTATCGAAATGAAATCTTCGTAGCGCACCAACAACGCAGGATCAATGCGATGAAACTCGTCTCTACCAATCCACGTGCAATCACTATCAGGATTGCCGTGCCACTAAACCAAAAACTGGCGATAGCCTTCGCTCCTAGTCAACACAAACCTCTCATCCAAAACATCCTCGATACCATCTGCTGTAAACTGTGAAGAAACAAGAGGAGGTGCAGGGGAACAGGTAAAGGAGTAACAAGTACAGGCTCAACAGGGTTATTAGATGAAGAAATAAGAGATGAGGTCAACGGAATAGAAGGTCCATGATATAGAGTAAGATCGGCCACAGGACCAATACCCATATTACTAGGAAGATCCGACTCATAAGCATTAGCACTAACCTTTTTAACACGAAATGGACCCATCCGCTTAGCATGCACTTTTTTCCATGTGTCGGGAGGTAACCTCTCGACAGGGTGTCAAAGCATCACCTGATCATTCTCATTGAACTCTTGGTACTTGAGATGAACATCTGCATACTTATAATTTTCATTGCTCGAATTAATTGTCTTTTCTCAGCATGCAAATCATGAATATGTTGCACAAAAGTCTAAGTAGACTCGCTAGATCTATATGCAGGTGGACGAGGAACAAGGTCAATAGGTTTCCTAGGCTGATAACGAGTGAAAATCTGAAAGGGGTTTCAGACTCGCCCCAGTAGAGCGATTAACCGAACTATTATAAGCAAACTCAGCCATAGGCAAAACTCTATCCCAACTAGACACGTGATCTCCTACAAGGCATCTCACCAAATCACCTAGACTCCTATTAACTACCTCGGTTTGACCATCGGTTTGTGGGTGATAGGCAGTAGAAAACTTAAGTATGGTATTTAGTTTCTTCCATAGAGTTTTCCAAAAATAACTCATGAATTTAACATCCCTATCAGAAACTATAGATAAAGGGCAACCCACGTAACCTCACAACCTCACTAAAAAAATTGATGCAATGTGTGAAGCATCATCAGTTTTGCATGGAATAAAATGTGACATTTTAAAAAAAAAAGTCTACAACAACAAAAACAGAATCATGACTAGGGGTCCGCGGTAACCCCAAGACAAAATTCATGTTGATATACTCCCAAGGAGCATGGGGTACCAACAAAGGCATATATAACCCCGTGTTTTGTTTCCTACCCTTAGCAGTTTGACACGTGCAACACTCGAAAACAATACGAGCTACATCCGTCTTGAGGCTTCGCTAAAAGAACCTATCCTGCACAATCGCAATGGTCTTATCGCGACCAAAATGACCTACGATCCCTCCCGCGTGCAACTCCCAAACTAGCTGGTCACACATAGACATGCTAGGAATACACAAACGGGTGCCCTTAAAAAGATACTCATCGTGGATACGAAACTCGCCTGAGGGTGGTCCATTAGAACTCTATAAGGCACTATATGTATGTCTAAAGTCACGACAATAAGTGTACTCATGGATAATACGCTCAAACCCAATAACCTTCAAACTCAAAGTGTTAAGTAGAATAGATACCATACCCAACGCATTAGCGGTTTTGTTCTCTACCCCTCGACAATGCTTTAGAACAAAAGAATAATCCTGAAGAAACTCAGCCCACTTAGCGTGTCGATTACTCAACTTCTTCTAGGAGTTTATATGATGATCGGAGTATAGCACAAACTCCTTAGGCAACAAATAGTGTCTCCAATACCTAAATGTTTGAACTACAGCATAAAACTCTCAATCATAGGTAGAATACATTTGTCGGGTCTCATTTAGTTTCACACTAAAGAATGCAACAGGATGACCCTCTTGACTAAGTACTCCCCCTATTCCTACGTCGGAAGCGCCACATGCTACTTCAAAAACCTTGCTAAAATCTGGTAGCGCGGGGACAGGTGTCTGCGTCAACTAGTCCTTAATCTCCACAAAGGCTTTGGCAGCCGATTTAGAGTTTAGACCAAACAAACTCCCCTTTCTTTAAGCAATCGGTAAAGGGAGCCATAATGGTACATAATCGATGAAGTAACCACCTGCAAAAAGTAGCAAGTCCATGGAAGCTTCTAGCTTCATGTATATTAGAAGGTTCTGGCCATTCTTTAATAGCTTTGACCTTTTCAAAGACAGCAGAAACCCCATCTTTGGAGACAACAAACCCGAGAAATATGATGGATTCTTACACGATGGAACACTTTTTCAAATTAATATAAAGTTTCACACGCTAGAGAGCAAACAAAATTTGCTGCAAGTGAAGCAAGTGTTCCTCTCGGGTGTGACTATAAATGAGAATGTCATCAAAATAAACCACTACAAACTTGCCAATAAAAGACAGCAACACCTGATTCATGACTCTCATAAAGGTGCTAGGTGCATTGGTTTTTGGTGTACACAGGCGCTCCACTCATCATGTCTAACATGTCATCAAGTCTAGGTATAGGAAACCTATACGACGGTGATTTTATTGATAGCTCGACTATCACAACACATCCTTGAACTTCCATCAGCCTTTGGGGTAAACAAAGCTGGCACCGCACAAGGACTAAGACTCTCGCGCACAAAACACTTGCTCAACAAATCACCTACTTGGCGTCTCATCTCGTCTTGGTCCTTAGGGTTCATCCTGTAATGGGGTAGGTTAAGTAAAGAAGACCCCGGTACGAGGTCAATAACATGTTGGATATCCCTAAGATGGTAATTCGCTAGGTAATTCACTAGGCAGCACATCAGCAAACTCATGGAGAATCTGCCTAATATCACTACATTCGACATTACTACTTTTCTCAAGAACGTCCCTAACCTCTCTAGCCAAAACAACGTACACAGCCTTCTCTCTCACACTTTTCTCAAAGGCCTTCTGACCAAGGATATGGAGATATTTGAATTCTTGTGTAGGCGTATTATTTTCTTTTGGTCGACCCTTGGGAGACACCCGTGGTCTCACAGGCACTAAAGTAATCTTCTGCCCCTTGTGTGTAAACACATAAGTATTCGATTTCCCATAATGGGTAACATCAAGATCATATAGCCAAGGTTACCCTAAAAGAATGTGTGCAACATCTATAGAAAGGACATCAAACCAAACCTTTTTCCTCATATCCCTTAAGGTGGATCGGCACTAGACACCTATGTGTCACAGGAATAGATGTCTTGTTGACCCAAGAAACATTACAAAGCTGGGGGTGTGGTTCTGCCTTTAACTTCAATCGTTCCTTAGCTGTCTTGGCTACCACATTTAAACAACTTCCTCCATCAATGATTAGTTTGGAAGATATTCCACCACCTCTGCTATATGTTTGAAATATGACAGTTCTCTTCCAATCTTCCTCCTTGTTAGGACTAGCGAAGATGCACCTTATAACGTTTAAGGGTTGATCAACTTGTTCAAGGTGTGCATCCGCTTCTTCATCCTCTATGTAATATTCATCCTCCACTTCACCTTCCCTAGGATCAAACCCACCGTCAAACTCGGGTGCAACAACCTTAATTTTTCTAGTGTCATCATCATAACCTCGATCATAAAGGTCAACATTCCTAGGTCCACGGTACCCATAATCTCTAGGTTCACAGTATCCATAATCTCTATGTTCATGGTAGCCATCATCCCTACGTTCACCATACTCGACGTCTTGATGTCTACAGTCTCGTCTCTCGGGGTGATCAATATTTCGAGGTTCAAGATTTTGGTACTCAACATTTCTAGGCTCAATGTATTCCTTTTGCCTATTTAGCTCAGGTTCACCCTCAGGTATCTCTTCATTAACGGCGATGCCCTCATTTCCTGCATTTTCTCCTATAGGCTCAGGTAAATGTTGTGCTCGTTGCTCAACGACTCGAACCCTCTCAGATACACAGGAAAAGTCCTCAGACATAGTATCCATTTTAGCGAGTAATAAATCTAATTTGTCATTCATGGTCGGGCCATATTGATTTCCACTACAGGTTATCATCATGCAAATGCAATACTGAGATAATAAATTGTAGCAATTAAATTATAACCTACGGTAAATGCAATCGCATTTTTCAAAATATCAACAATCACGACTAAATGATGTCCCAGTAGTAGGAATAATGTGCGATTTAAGAGAATAAAACCATACGAGTTGTGAAAAATTTTAGTACTACGCAACGAGTAAAGAAAATCCAAGTAATTGAAGTATTTATCCTATATTTTGCGAAAAAATTTAAGAGCAGTTTTTGTACTCTTTCAAGGAAAAAATCAGGGTAGGGTAAAGTCGTAGTTTAGCAAGGGAAATATATATGTTGGGCATCACGAATTAGGAAAACAAGCTAGGTTACCTTGTTTCTAACCAAGTGCAACAACAACAAGCTGAAGATGGAAATGGGGAGAGAGCTCCGTGATGGTGGTACTAAGGATGCGGCGGCAATATCGCACAGTAAGTCGTCTTCTTTTCGTTTTGTCTTGCATCATGATTCTTGGCTCCAACTTACAAGCAAATACTTCTGACTTGCTGAGAAATAAACTCCTATGTCTCAAAGTTTGATGCTCTTAATTTTTTCATTATTATGTCTATAGGTATTGTTTTGCAAACCAAACTATAAACCCTTTTCCTGTGCCCACTTTAACCATCTATCTATTAGCCTCCAGTGAAATTCAGAACCACGTACCCACATCAATAAGTTTCCATGATAAGGGCACAAAACACATTGCAAAAACAAAAGACCACAAGCTGAACAAGTATTAAGGGTGTTTCTATTCAGTTATCACAACTACATGTAACCCTCAAAACTAAATAAACCAATTAATCACTAATAATCAATGAGAAACTTAATTCCTCAAGAATTAAGCTATAATACAGCTACAGAAACATATAGTCCATTTCGTCCCAAATTTAAGTTTGATCTTTGCAGTTAATTATACCAACTTTTACATGGGGAAGGCCTTCTTCGCACTAGCTCTATTATTAAAATATATATATATATGAACTATCTCTATACTTTTTATTTCAACAATTAAACCGCCAATATATAATTTTTATATAATCCCTCCGTCCCAAAATATAAACCATTATTTGACTTTTAAAAGTCAACTTAAGACTTTTCAAACTCAAAATTGACATGAGTTACTTTAATTTTAGTCAATAGAATGATAAAATTTGTAAATGGTCTAAAAAGTACTCATCACAAGATTTTTATTGTTCCATAATTTTGTACGAGTCATCTCAATTTTGAATATGAATAATTTTCAAATTGACTTTCAAATATCAATAATCTTATAATTTGGAACGGAGGTGGTATAATCTAAAGAATGACTACAACTGAAAATAAATAAATAAATAAACTCACTATTTTGAGCCTAGCAACTTCTTTGTTGATTTTATTAAAATCCTTCCTCAAATTATCCAGCTCAAATTGACCTACACAGCCACATAAAAAACTTGTTAAAACCCCAAATTTACAAATACATACTAACCCTTAACTACGTCATAAAAAATGAAATTTCAGACAAGAAAAATATAATGAGTCCGGAGAAAAAATTACGCTGGCGCCATTCTTTGTCGAGTCTAATAACCTCATCAACCAAATCGACATCAGCAAATCGGCGGCGCTGAGATTCCCTTATAATTTCCGGATTGTGGCCTTTATCTTCCCTGAATATATTGATGTCCAACATATTCTCTCTCCACAATCACTACAAATTGGAGTAGAGTTCAAAATGAGAATGTTTGTGAAGAGAGAAAGTACCAGAACCGGAAGGTTGAGACTCGGGCTGGGCTTGACTTGACAAATGACGGCTGGTGAGTGGCGAGTGTTCTTAGGGTTTTATATGTAGTCTGTCCTAGAAATAGCAAGAAAACGTTTCCGGTCACAAATACCTGGTTTGTGAGTTTTTTTTTTACAAAAAAAAAAGAGAAATTTTCTTTCGAAAATTGAAAAAAAATTGGAAGAAAATTTATTAAAGATTTAAATAATATACTACTATTAAAGCATTAAAAGTATTGTTATAGAATTATAAGACTTTTCAAAAGTCAATTTTAAATATTTTTAAATTCAAAATTAACTTATATTTATTTAATTTATGTCATTATAGTTATAAATATCATAAACTATTTAAAATTACTACAAGTTATAAGATTTATTATTTTTAAAACTTAAATAAATCATGTCAATTTTATATTTGAAAATGTCACATATTAACATTTAAAAAGTTAATATTGATATTATAATTTAAATCGGGTGTCGACGTCGAGAATTTTATTTGTCCCTTTTCTGTTCTTATTTTTTGGTGTTCTCATGTTAGGTGAGATTTGTTTGAAAAAACAAGTTGTGAAAAGATCTGACATATATATGTCGACGATTGGACTGTAAGAGTCGCTAGTTGGTATTTTTAAATGGTTGCACCAACTCAACCGAGAAAAGGTTTGCACATTGACCTAGTGATGTGATACTATTTAACTGGTCTGTGAAACCGAGATTCATTAGAGTCTGGGGCTTGATTATGCGGAGGGAAAGTGTTAGGCACCCCTCGACATCTGTGTTACCACAGTGACCGCCACTTTTCAATTAAACTATTATCTGAATGTGTGGGGGGGGGGGGTCAATGTGCAATTATCTGAAAGTAATGTTTTGTATAAAAGTTCAATTTTAACAATATATAGCAATGATATTTTGTAAAAGAGGTTTTCAAACTCTTGTGCTCAATAGTAATTGAGGCCTTTGATACTCCCATTTTATTATGGGTTCGGCTGGATTACTTTTATTTTCGAGATGGGAAGCATCTTCGAGAAAATAAGGTAAAAAGCAGTGCCGAATTCCTTATGGCCATGAGAGCCGTCTAAGAAAATTCAAACACCGTGAATAATTTACAAGCCATGTATAGCTGAAAATGTCCATCACGGGAATTGAATCTAGATTCAGGAGACTGAATATGTGATCACATGATTCCTAAGCTTACATGATGTAGCAGTTTGTATAAAAACTGTAAACAGTTATGTAGACACTCAAAATTTTCTACACACCTGTCACTGACATTTCAGGAATACAGATTCATCTTTTAGAGATAACCCTGGAAGACAACTCACATCCAGTCCGGATACTACTGGACGTTCAGTCTCAACCCCGGAACACACACCAGGAGTAACGGTTCCAACCTCAAAGATAACCCCGAGGCATGCAGTTCCAATACTGAAAACTCCACAGAAGAAGACCGATTAATCTCAGAGATAACCCTGAGGTATCCAGTCTCAGTCCCAACACTGGGAATAGCAGCTACTAACCTTGGTGATAACCCCAAGGAATGCAGTTCCGGCGATGACCCCGAAAATGCTTGTTTCAAATGCATGCAATCAGCTTCAACCTCGACACTCACACCGAGGCACTCAAGACCAGACCCGGAGATAATACCGGGAGGACAGACACACCTTAGATATGATACTGAGGACCTTCAACACTTGCAGCAGTCCAATCTCAGAGATAACCCTGAGCAACGTTTGTTTTACCAGCCCAAACCAGCGATAACTCCGGTGAGGGGAAAAGTTGTCATCTCGCCAACTCAAGGCCACATCACGTTGTCTTAACATCTCATACATACATTTTTACACAACAATGTCCCACAAGAATCAAGGAAAACCAATCCCGAGTGACTATTGTGCAAGGTAACGGATAGAATTTGAAGCTTGAAAACCGGAGGGCACCGTCCCATCTTCATGACTTCGTACAACCTCTAATCCCATGCCATTGTACAACTCTCGATAACGGCGGTTCGAAATAGGTCCTATATATCTCAGCCGGATGCCCGGATTGCAATTCTGAAAGTTCGAGAGAACATTGCAATGCCTACGTGCACGTACTACGAGATGACACGACCCGAGAAACCCGAGGCAACCTGGGCAGCCTCAGGTACACCTGCGGTTGGCCGCAGGTACACCTGCGACTCCCCCTCTATAAATAGAGGGCTTGGGGTGGCCATTTTAAGAAAAAAGAGAGGCGAGGAAGCCCTGTCAAATTTGCTCCGTACTTACAATATACTCAGTGTTTTCTCATTTTATACACTTGTGAGCTCACATATAGCTATTTTTGTACCTGCGGGAGCTGAGTTTCATCTACTTTAAAGATATAAAAGTCTTCTTTAGCAGTCCACTGTAAGTCTTCTTACACACTTTAAAGCCTTTCTCTTCATCTTTGCACACACCCTCCTTCACGTTGATAGTCGTGTTGCGTGTGTTTGCCCGAACTTCGGTCCATGGTTTTATTTTTAGTTTGTATATGCATATATATATATATATATATATGGACTAACATTATCGAGTTATGCCTCGATTGAGCCTAGACTTCGGTCTGGAGAGTTTATTTGCGTTTACTCACTTTTATATATATATATATATATATATATATAAAAGCGAGTAAACGCTCCGGATGTAAAATCCAGGCTCATCGAATAGAGTTTGACAACAATTCATATATAAGTATATATATATATATATATAATTCCGTCACATCTGAAGTTTACTTCGTGGTGGTTGACCGCTTTTACAGCTTTCTTTACATTTCGTCCTGCCCGGAGTTTACTTCGTGGCAGTTGATCACTTGTACAACTTTATTTACGTTTCGTCCCGCCTGGAGTTTCCTCCGTGGCGGTTGATAGCTTTTACAGCTTTATTTACATTTTTTTATCCCCCATGGAAGTGCTTCGTGGTGGCTGATCATGTTTGTATATATATATATATATATACAGCTTTTATATATATACCTGTTTACTGCTTTCATACAAATTGCGGTATCATGTGAGCCTAGGAATCATGTGATCACAGATTCAGCCCATTGGATCTAGATTCGGTTCCCGTAATGGACATTTTAAGCTGTAAACAGCTTGTAAATTATTCTGCGGTGTCTAAATTTCCTCAGATGGTTTTCATACCCACGAGAAAATCGACATTATTTTGTATATTATTTTCTTATAGATGCTTCGCATCTCGAAAAAATAAAATCAATCAAGCCAAACACTTAATAAAATGGAAGTGTAAAAGGTCTCAATTACTATTGAGAACAAGGGTTTGAAAAAACCTCTTTTATAAAACATCACTGTCATATCTTGCTAAAATTGAATTTTTACACAAATTCAAACCCTGTGTATATAGGTGTGAACGAGGCCTCGCACCACTTCCAAATAAACAACACATTCACCCCCCCACACACACATTCAGATAATAGTTTCTTGAAAAGAGGCGGTCACCGTGATAACACGGATGTCGGGGGGTGTCTAACACCTTCCCTCCGCATAATCAAGTCCCAGGACCCTAATGAATCTCGGTTTCACCGACCCGTTTAGTAGTGTCACATCATTGGGTCAATGTGCAAACCTTTTCTCGGTTGTGTTGGTATAACCATTTAAAAAACCAACTGGCGACTCTTAACAGTCCATCGTCGATATTATACATGTTGGACCTTTTTCACTTGTTTTTTCAAACAAATCTCACCTAAAAATGAGAACACCAAAGAACAAGTAACAGAAAGTGACACCTAAAAATCTCGACATCGACAGGTGGCGACTCTACTGGGGACTCCAGTAAGAGGACTTAAGCCACTATTTCAAATTTTTTCAAAGCTATTGTCTGCTTGTGTGTGGATGTTGTATTTACATTTATGATGAATGTGTACGAATGCATTTACTTATTACACTTAGTGCTTCACACTATATCTGCTTGTGATAATAGTTCTTCGCACATGTCATCATTTCCATAACAGTGAGACGCGATGTATGTGAATGAAAGTTGTGTGGTCCCTCCACCAGGAGGCTATCTTGTCGGTGTTTGATTACTGAACTCGTAGGAAGACTAATTCCCACGAGGCTTAGAAAAGGCACCACCCAAATTCGCTCCAGTTGAAAAACCGGATTAAATTTTCCATTGAGTAAATTGCGATGATTTGGGAACCTTCATGCCAAAAAGCCGCGAGAGTAACCTAAGATAGGTCAGCCTCTGATAAATCCAAAACAGAGGAAAGTCTCTTCATGCTTTCTCATTTTTAATTACTTGTAAATACAATTACTTGTAATTTCATTCAATATCTATCTCCATGTAATGAGAAATATGAAGAAATGTGTACACATACATATTTAATTTAACATGCTATCCTGTATTACAAACAGCTGACGTCCGTGTTGCAGGATAAAATTCCTAAAATCGAAACATCACATAGCATGTTATGTTTTACACATTCCCTAAAGACTAAACTATGCAAGTCTTTCGCAGGGAACCAATCGGACCTACTACCCGGTCAAATTCCAAAAAGACTGCAAGCCTACAATCAAACATGTCATCATCTGACCATACTGAGCTTAATCCAGTTTCTCGCAAAGAATTCGACGAATTAAGCAAATAAATTACAGATTTGGTTGTTCTGCTTAAAGAACTACACCAGTCTACTCAGGGTCCAAAGATACCCATACATGCTAAATCCTCTACACAAGGAGGAACCCAGGTCATTATGATACCTGAACTTCAGTTGGATACGACCAACAAAATGCATGATGCCACCCATCTCACAGGAGACCCAGACACCGGTGACATCAGAAAGAAAGTCCTTCAAATGGAAGAGACCCTTCATGCTATCAAAGGAATTGAAACACACGGAAGTGTTTCATATGCTGACCTTTGCATTTTCCCTGATGTTCATTATCCAAAAAAGTTTAAGACTCCTGACTTCGAAAAATATGACGGGTTAGGAGATCCTTACACATATTTTAAAGTGTTTATTGGAGAACTCAGATCTTATGCAGAGGACGAGAAGCTCATAATGCAGTTGTTTTAGTTCCCAGAGGGCACAATAGATCTAGAAGGGGGGAGGGGGTTGAATAGATCCTTTTTATTTCAAATACTTTTCTGGTTTATATTATATTGTTCATAATCAACATATGACAAACATGAGAATCTTTTTAAGCACATCGGAATAAGTAAGAGATCCCCTTCATTGATATATTCATAATCATACATACATTGTTCGTAGAGTAAGTTTAGTTGTAAGCAGTTAAAACACACATAGCAGTTATAGCAGTTATAGTACATAATATAAATGACATAATGTAAAAGACACAAGGGTTTTTAAGTGGTTCAGAGACTCAAGCTCCTAATCCACTCTTCTGCTTTCAACTAGCAGGATTTCCAATAAGGAAGGGCAACACCCTGAATCACTAAGATTCCTTCAAGGCCAACAACCTTGTAACTCCTCTAGTTCCCTAGGAACTCTTCAAGCCTAGCAGGCTTGGAACTTCATTTAGTCCCTTGGGACAAGGACCCTTCTGGCCCTACTTCATTTAGTCCCTCTGGACAAGGACCCCTCAGGCCCTGGCTTTATTGAGTTGTTTGTTTGTTGATGTTGGAGTCGGTGCTGAGCCGCTAAGATGTCTTCATGCTCTGAGCATCTTTTATACTTAGCAGCTTCGCTTGATCATCCTTGAAGTGCAGCTGAGTGTTGCATGATGCTCAGCTACTTTGTTTACTCAACCACTTCGGATGACACCTTGTTGAACTGTCTTGAAGATCATTCTCCTTGGTACTTAATGTCTGCATATGAGAGGCTTCCAAGCTGACAATAGGCTCTTCTTTTACGTACTTAGAAGCTTTCTCATGCTTGACACCGAGATGGCTTTTGTGATCTCCCTTCTGCTACTTGATGCCTTCTCATGATGGATTTATTAAGATGACTGTAGGCTCTTCTCTATTGTACTTAGAGCCTTCCCATGATGGACATCAAGATGTCATGATGCTCTTCTTCCTCTCGGCAGTTCTGAACACTCTTCATGTAGTAGAACT
This sequence comes from Panax japonicus, assembly GCA_020205505.1. NCBI lineage: Eukaryota > Viridiplantae > Streptophyta > Magnoliopsida > Apiales > Araliaceae > Panax > Panax japonicus. The sequence continues at coordinate 50,120,946 of CM035107.1, forward strand.
CTCACTTCTACATAGTAGAACTCACACTTCTACTTCTTTCTTTATCTAACTTCTGAGTGTTCTTGGTGGATCGTAGAGTGAGCCTTTGGACTCACTGTTTCACATGGTTTAGATCAGTCTACCTTCTCTCCAAACTCAGCAACTCAAACAACCTTTGATCTTTGAAGCTCTTCCTCATTTATACTCCTTCCCAATCCTTCCGTTGGAAAGTATCCGTTGAAGGCTATTCAAATCTCTTCACAGATTTTGAGTTGCTTGAGGTAGACTGCTTGATGTGACTTATCATACTTTTTCTGACGCTGCAGTCTACTGTTTCACCTACCCTGTCAGATGTATCACTTTACTGCCTTGGGCAGGTTGAAGACTTTATTACCTCTTTCTGATTTCTCGATCAGAGGTTGTCCTATTGCATCGATGCTCTTAATAAGCACTTGTCCGAATATTACTCTTCAGATTGAACCTTTGCCAATGCTTCAGTCTTCTGTTATTTGGACTCTATGATTCTGATGGACATCTTCAAAGACTTGATCGTAGTGTCTTGTTGAGTTTTGCTCATTGACTGGTTGAGTTAACACTACAATCTTGAAGAGTGTTGATTGGATCTTCAATATAGAACACCTCTTCCTTGTATTATACAGTGCTTCAATACTTCTGTTTGCTTCGACTGTTCTCAGAGACTGATGGCCTAATTCTTTGCTCTGGTCCCCTTCTGAATATAAAGATACTTCAGATTTGTGGCGCGCCCAGCTTGCTTTCTCCTTGTGATCTTCCGCTCACTTATCATCAATGAACTGACCCTGCACTTAATCACTTTAGCCTTGATCTTCAGAAGCTGATCAGTATCTCGGTTCATCTTCCATCAGTTCCTTCTCTGTTTTGCAAACACTACGATCTTGGTTGCTTCCAAGATCGTTGTCTTCTGTTCACTTGATAGTTACTACATAAGTTGACTTTCCTTAGTCAGCTTCTGAAGTCTTCTTTGGATCTCCTTGTGGAAGACTTAATTATGAATGGCCTTACACCTCAATCTTGATGCTGATTGGGTTGGTGTTGAGATCTTCTGTTAGCCTGCATGCTATTCATTGAGTGCTCTCTGATTTCCTTGGATGTAGCTTGCATCTTGAACCAGAGGCTTCGTTCCTTTGGATATTCTGGGAGTGCTCATTTGTTGAGAACCATATATGCTCTACGATTTATCCTTGGCATTGTGAGCACTTCTGTTGAGGTCGTAGTTCTGCACTCTATAATTTAGCTTCGGCTGGTGCAGACACTACGATCCCGATATCAGATCTTGACACTCTACGATTTCTGCCTTGCTTGTTGTCTTCATCTGATCTTGTTTGACTACGATCTCTGCATGTAATCAATAGACTCTACGAACAAAGAGTGTGATCTACGATCCTTGACTTGACTTTGGCATCAGTAGACTCTACGACTCTGAGTGTAGTCTATGTTTCTGTCTTGGCTTCGACAGATGACCGGTCAACTCATAGACAGGTTGTCTCTACGATTCTGAACATGACTTCCTCAGCACACTACGATCCCGAGGAAGCTCTACTCGATACACTACGATCCTTCTTCGTTTCCCCTGACAGTCTATGAACTCTGAGATCTACTATATTGCATTCTCCTATTCTGTCTCGATAGCTCTCGAGTTATCCTTGACTCACCTGGCAGACTACGACTTTTGGTGCAGTACTTGACGATCAGACTAGCCTATCTATTACATCATAAGATCAACCTAACAAGCTTGATCTTTCTATATTTATAGTCCTTGTACATCATTTCTTTTTAAGGACTTTACAAAGCTGTTTTGTTATGTAGGATCAACCTAACATATTTGATCAATTCATTCTAAGTCCTTGTACATATATTTCTATTATCTATCAAAGGACTTTACGGCTTTTCTTAATGCAAGAATACTTGCATATTCATTCATATATATATATATATATATATATCATAATCAAATCATATATTAAATAAGAATATCATTCATATGATTATTCCTGACAATCTCCCCCTATTTGATTATGACAAAAACAATAAGTGCATATGCATGAATGAATCTTATATATAGTGAGCAACTGTATTTCTAAAATAGATAATCATGAATGTCATTTATATTGATATGGCAATTTATATAGTCAGACATTCTACATCCTGGATCCAGAACATACCTAACAGGTTAGAGATGTACCTCCTTAGCTCACGTATGTTTCCTAGATGCTTGTTGATCAGCTACTCATTTGATTGTTCTTTTTTCTCTTGCTCCCCTTGGGACGATGACCGTTTGTCTTTGCTTGGGTCCTCTTCAGCATCTTCCTGATCAGGCTCCCCCTCAGACTTTGCAATCTTGTTATCATCATCTACTGGCTCCTCCTCAGATGATGACTCTTTATCTGCAGCTGCTTTTTTCTTCTTTGATTTCTTCTCTCTTTACCCTCTGTTCTTCCTTGAGTGCCTCTTGTTCCTCTTCTTTCTATGCCTCTTTTTCTCCCCCTTTTTGTCATCAATCATTTGAGAGAGCTGCTCCATGTTAGACATAAGCTGCTCCATTAGGTAGGAGGAGTTGACAACTTCAAACTTTAGTTATTGCTGGCCTAGTTCAAGTTGTACTGAGAAGGTCTGCCTCATATCATCAATCTTGTCAGAGAGGGCTTCGATCTGCTCTGCATTGGCCTTCTGAATTTGTAGAGCTTCTGCCTTCTGATCTTGTATGGTCTTCTGATAGATGTTATCTCTCTCTTGGAGTTTAAGAGATACATCAGCCAAGATAGCTTGAAGCTTGTGCTGGAAAGAATCATCTCCTGCAGTTGTCTGCTTCTGTGATTCTTCAGTGAGCATAGATATCTTTTTGCTTAGATCATCAGAGCTCTTTTGTAGTCTTGCTCCAAAGTAATTTGATCCTTTTGTTGGGCAATAGCTGATTGAGTATCAGTTTGGACTCTACGATTTTCATCCTTAGATAGATTTTTAAAGGTCTGGATAATCTGGATAATCGTTGAGTTCCAATCACTGGTTGAGGTTGAGGATGAGGGAATGTCTGATACTAGTGCTTGAGCATAAGGAGGCTTCTTGTTTTGAGCATGAACATCATCAATAGTAGAGTGAAAAGACTCTACGACCAGCTCCTTGGTCATGGCTCTTTGTCCTTCAGAGTCCACTCTCCGATCTTAGGGGATGTAGAGATTTCTAGCATGTCGATAGACCTTGAAGTGGGGTTGGTCTTTGATCAGTTTGGTGGCAAACTTCTTTACTCTAGGAAAGTTCTGAGCCACCAGATCCATGCTTGGAAACTGCTTGTAACACCAACTGAAGTAGCTTCCATCTTTTTCAGTAAAGGCCTTTAGCCACGACATCCATTGGAAGAACCATCTCATCAGCAGATCATCAGGGTTATAGAGAATGGTTGAGCAATTTAGTTCCATATTGTTCCAGTTCTTAGCTAAGTCAAAAGTAGTCATTCTTACTACTATGAGTTGTTCATCTCCATAGTTTACCCATCTAGCAGGTGGAGTCTCTGATGGTTCATTAGGAACTTCTACCACTATTCTCCTGGTGAATCTTGCAGGTGAGAGGACAGGGTAGAGTTCTGGTTCTTCTTGTTCCTGATCTTCAGAATTGGAGTCATTTTCTACTTCTTCTTTCTCAGAACCAGAACCGTTTTGATCAGCTTTAGCAGAGAATCCTTCTTGCTGCATTTCATGTCCAGAACCTTCTTCAGCAAGCTTTTCCTCATACTCTTCTTCTTCACTGCTGGTTTCATTATTAGCACTTTCTTTCGGGGATATAGACTCATCATCACTCAATTCAATGATGGCATTTGATTGGCCACTGTTCCTTTTGGAGGTAAACTGGGCTTGCAGTCTGTAGCTCTTCCTTCTTCGTAGAGGTTCAACTATTAGAGAGACAGACTCTTCTTCTTCTTCAGACTCTGACTCTTCTTGCTTAACAGACAGACTTCTTTGGGGTTCAGCACTGGCAGGGATAGATTCTTCTTTTTTGGACTCATCACTTTCTGAGCCATCATGAGGGCTTTCTGGATTGGAGGGGACATTCTCTTCTTCTTCTTGAACAGAATTTTCTAACCCATTCTCTGGACTTGTTGGGGCAGTTGCATTTTGGGATGCACTTTGGTCACCTTGAATTTCTTTTTCATCATCAGAGTGACTGCTCTGAGGATTGGCCATGGGGCTTGAGCATTCTTCTTTATCAGCAGATGCTGCAATCTCTTCCATCACATCAACTTCATTTTCATTGTTGGATGTTGTTTGTGGAGATTGAGCCTTGACATCTGTTTTCTTTACTTCTGCTGAATCTATGTCCCTTTCTTCATCAGATGTACTGTTTTGGGAAGCTGAGGATAGTTTGTCTTCCACCTTAGCTTTCTCGCTAACTGGCCCTTGAAGCAACCTACTACTTCTTCTCTTTGTTGTTTAAGCAGTTAGGACCTTTTCTTCTTTGTCCTTGTCCAGGGAGGAGACTCTCCTTGGTGTGGCCTGGGCTTTCTTCACATCACCAGCTTTCTTTACAGCTTTTAATTTCTTCCTGGCTGGTGTGATTTCTGTTGCTTCAGAGTCATCAGACTCAGAGCTCTCTGCCTCTACTATCTTTCTCTTCTTTGCAGAGGCTCTACTGCTGCTCCCAGCTGTCAGCCTTTTGTTCTCCTTGGGGTTCTTCTTCCAGTTCTCAAATAACTGTGGAGACATCACTTTGTGCACATTCAAGGCTTCCCCCTCATCATCCTTGATTTTCCCTCCTAGCTTCTTCTTCAGTATAATACTCAGCATCCTTACTTGAAATACTTTGGTCAGAGGCTTTTCAGTGGATTTCTTCTTCTCAGCCTTCTCTACCCACTTGGAGATTTGATCGAACAAGATAGCTCCAAAGTCAATTTGTTTCTTCATAACTATAGCTGACATTATCTTCAATTGTTGGTCAATCATTGTATTATGTGCAGTGTTTTTGCATAGTATGCACTTTCCAACAATTTCAGCTAGGAACTCATATTCTTCAGGAAACTCCTTCTTCTTCATGTCTTTGAAACTAGGGTTCCTTTGGTACCCCATCAACTCCTTTTCTTGTTCAGTGTTGACATCTTCAAGGTTCTTTAGCCCTTGGTTAGGAAAACCTAGGCATTGATTTAGGTCAGAAGATTTCAGCTTCAGAGTCTGACCTTTAACCTTGGTAGACAGAGTTCCAGAGTTTATGCAGACGTTTGAGTAGAACTCTTTAACCAGGTCAATGTACACACGAGTACTTGTCTCAAGACATTCTGAAAACCTAGTTTTCTTTACGAGTTCAAGAATGTCCCTGAACTTCTTCTCAAATTTCTCAAACGATTTGATTCCAAGCTGAATGCCGGTGATAACTTGACAGTTCTCCATTTAAATAGTTCGAAGACTGTGGGTGTTTGATTTAGAGAGGTTTATGCGAGATGGTTGTCTGGGATTTGGTAAGGCTCTGGAGGGTAAATTAATTTCGCTCTTGAAAAGCTTTCTAGGGTTTTGAAAATGGGAGGGAGAGAGGTTTGATAGTTTTTGGTAACTGTCAGCAGATTTAAAATTGTCTTTAAGGCAGTTCCTTCCAACTCTGCATACTCAGTGATGTGTCAACCGTCCATTGGTTGCACGATGCCCAGTAATGAGCTGTAACTCCCCATAACTTTTTAGTTAGATGTTTCCTTTTAGAAGAGTAGTCGTTTAAACGATGTGACTTTGACCGTTGACCTTTTGATTCGTAGAGTAGCATGATGAGGCAGCTATAGACTCTACGATTTCCTTTGTTAACTCAACGATCAACTTCTGAGAGATGCTACAGTGAATGGCTTTGTCTTTTATCCTTACTTTGATGCAGCATAGCTCACTCACTGTAGTATTTGAACTTATCTCCTCTACTTGAATGGTTTATCAAGTGTCTCATTTTCCAAGCTTCTTGTGAACTGGAGTACCCTTTGGTAGGACTACGATCGTTGAGTTGTATTCTACGATTGCTGAGGTTGTGCTATGATCGTTGAGGTAGCACTACGATCGTTGAGTTTGCACTGCGATCGCTTAGTTCTTTTCAAACTTGACTCTTCGATCGTTGACTGACTTGATCCTTGAGATGAACTAGATCAAACATTCCTTCTGGGTCAAGGTAGCTCAGGAAGGGCCAATCTCTTAGTGAGCTAAGGGTCAGGTTTGTCCCTGAGGCGCTTTCCAAATGGAATACTATAGCTGTGATTTGTAATGACATCTCATTTGACCACTTTTAAGTAGGTGGTCTTCTACTAGTTAGACAACTGCATTGCTAAAATCGTGGTGTCCTCCTGCTTCTTATACTACGATCATATGTTTGATCGTAGGCACTTCACGATTATGGGTTGGGTGGCTGAAGGGTTATCAGTAGTACGTTTTGAGATGTTCCTACTGACTATGGATCTTCATTTGGTTCATCAGCCACAAAGTTTTAGGACTCTGTAGCTGGTACAACTTTTTATAGTATATCTCAGTGCTGTTGTTCCTTAACAGATCACTGCTCCTCCGTTGTTGACGCTGTCTTTCTAGATAGATGTGATTCCCTCTTCTTCAGGTTCATTTGAAGACAGCCTTGCATATCTCCTTCTGACTGGAATCTCCATCATTACTCGGATTTCCATGTATCGTAGAGATGAGTATTTTCAGGACTGATCACTCTACGATTATATGATAGCAGTACGAACATAGTCTTCTTTGACAGTTGTGTTTGTGAAGTTCTACTCTCTCAATAAGTTCCTCTTGAATGATGTTCGATAATCTTCTGTTGTGAGCTTTCTTGAGGATTCTTCCCATATAGCATTCTTAACTGGCTTTTGAGCACATAAGACCCTTTCCTTCTTTGGCTGAATGGACTGCTTCCATATATAGATTAGCAGCCATATGAGCTCCATTCTGGTTAGCTCAGAGGGTCTTTAAGGACAGGCTTGGACAGATATGAACTCTATCAGAATCATCTCTGAATTGTCCTTAGCCTTCTGCTGGTTAAGTCTTCTTGACTTAAGTCTTCTGCTTCATCATTCCTTAGTGTGGTCAGACTGACCAAGTACCTGCAGGTTTAAATATATTTCTATTTTTGGTACCCATAATTAAATGGGTCCTGCTAGGTTAGTTTTCTAGACCCCTGTTCCTCTTATTTGGGCAATCATCATATTTATCACCAACAGACATTCATGCATGCAACTATCTTAAGATAATACATTTTGAGATGCATGATGATGAGTGAGTGTAGGATATGACATTTAATAACACACTCTCTATCTATGATGGTTTCATCATTTACTGGATTATGTTCATAGTGTTTAAGTGTCCAGAGTAGAAATTAACTCTACGATTTATGAGTATCTAGTTGATCCATGGAGGTGATCAGTTTCTACAGATCAGCCAGATCCTTTTGTAGAACTGATCATACTCTGTGAGTTGTCAAACACTTAGAACATAGGCTTGTACATACATACTAACCCACCAGCAACGATTATTTCACATAAAGTTTATTAGGCCGGTGATGTTCTTATGACCTATTTTAGATTTCCTTCAAGATGTCATCTTCAACCTCAAACTTGGATGGAGAGAAAGTTTATAGTCATTTGAGTTTCCATCCTCAAGTTACTTTCTCTCTTCACCTTTTTAGGTAGATTATGACTTCTTGACAGAATCCTGTTATAGTTCATAAGGAGATGCAATTATGATGAATGCATTTATAATAGTGAGGAACCGTATCTTTTTACTGTCAGTTACTAAACAGTCATTTATCATAGATATACTGAGTTTAGGTATTGAAGAGCATAGCTTTACTTTTGCTCCTGACAGCTTATTGCTCTTGCTGGCCTTTAATCAATCAGTAGTGATCTTGAAGATATAGGCCAAGAGAATCTCAGCATTAAGATCTTTGACATCCTTTAGCTGACAGAGTTTTCACCCAGCTGTTGGTTGGCTAGACATAAGTTTGAGAAGATCTTCTTTCTTCTCTTCGATAAGCATTTCTTAGCATGTATGGCTTCTTCATCTTTCAGACTGGTGGGTGCTTGACTCTTTGTCATTGACGTCTCTTGAGTGATCTCGTCTGGTCTTGGGACTACAAGATTTACTGCAGGCTAGGATTGATCTTGTTGATGTATCAATAGAGACCACGGACCAATCTGAGCAGCTTCAGGTGTATATACACATTTAACCTGTACACAATATTTCCAACGTGTGAGCTCATCTACATATAACAAGTTACTTACTACTAAACTAAGTTTAGAACAATGTTAGTGCCTTGGATCAGACTCAAAGCGATTAGCTTTTGAATATAGCATGAGAACATGCTCTGATACCAATTGTTAGTTCCCAGAGGGCACAATAGATCTAGAAGGGGGGAGGGGGTTGAATAGATCCTTTTTATTTCAAATACTTTTCTGGTTTATATTATATTGTTCATAATCAACATATGACAAACATGTGAATCTTTTCAAGCACATCGGAATAAGTAAAAGATCCCCTTCATTGATATATTCATAATCATACATACATTGTTCGTAGAGTAAGTTTAGTTGTAAGCAGTTAAAACATACATAGCAGTTATAGAAGTTATAGTACATAATGTAAATGACATAATGTAAAAGACACAAGGGGTTTTAAGTGGTTCAGAGACTCAAGCTCCTAATCCAATCTTCTGCTTTCAACTAGCAGGATTTCCACTAAGGAAGGGCAGCACCCTGAATCACTAAGATTCCTTCAAGGCCAGTAGCCTTGGAACTCCTCTAGTTCCCTAGGAACTCTTCAAGCCCAGCAGGCTTGGAACTTCGTTTAGTCCCTCAAGACAAGGACCCTTCTGGTCCTGCTTCATTTAGTCCCTCTGGACAAGGATCCCTCCCTGGCTTTGTTGAGTTGTTTGTTTGTTGTTGTTGGAGTCGGTGCTGAGCCGCTAAGATGTCTTCATGCTCTGAACATCTTCTATACTTAGCAGCTTCGCTTGATCATCCTTGAAGTGCAGCTGAGTGTTGCATGATGCTCAGCTACTTTGTTTACTAAACCACTTCGGATGACCCTTTGTTGAACTGCCTTGAAGATCATTCTCCTTGGTACTTGATGTCTGCACATGAGAGGCTTCCAAGCTGACAGTAGGCTCTTCTTTTAGGTACTTAGAAGCTTTCCCATGCTTGACACCAAGATGGCTTTTGTGATCTCCCTTCTGCTACTTGATGCCTTCTCATGATGGATTTGTTAAGATGACTGTAGGCTCTTCTCTATTGTACTTACAGTCTTCCCATGATTGACATCAAGATGTCATGATGCTCTTCTTTCTCTCGACAATTCTGAACACTCTTCATGTAGTAGAACTCTCACTTCTACATAGTAGAACTCACACTTCTACTTCTTTCTTTATCTGACTTCTGAGTGTTCTTGGTAAATCGAGGAGTGAGCCTTCGGACTCACTATTTTATATGGTTTAGATCAGTCCACCTTCCCTCCAAACTCAGCAACTCCAGCAACCTTTGATCTTTGAAGCTCTTCCTCATTTATACTCCTTCCCAATCCTTCCGTTGGAAAGTAGCCGTTGAAGGCTATTCAAATCTCTTCACAGATTTCGAGTTGCTTTAGGTAGGCTGCTTGATGTGACTTGTTATACTTTTTCTGACGCTGCAGTCTACTGTTTCCCCTACCCTGTCAGATGTATCACTTTACTGTCTTGGGCAGGTTGAAGACTTTTTTACTTCTTTCTGATTTCTCGATCAGAGGTTGTCCTATTGCATCGATGCTCTCAATAAGCACTTATCCGAATATTACCCTTCAGATTGAACCTTTTCCAATGCTTCAGTCTTCAGTTATTCAGACTCTACGATTCTGATGCACGTCTTTAAGGACTTGATCGTAGTGTCTTGTTGAGTGTTGCTCATTGACTGGTTGAGTTCACACTTCGATCTTGAAGAGTGTTGATTGGATCTTCAATATAGAACACCTCTTCCTTGTATTATACAGTGCTTCAATACTTCTGTTTGCTTCGACTGTTCTCAGAGACTGATGGCCTAATTCTTTGCTCTGGTCCCCTTCTGAATATAAAGATACTTCAGATTTGTGGCGCGCCCAGCTTGCTTTCTCCTTGTGATCTTCCGCTCACTTATCATCAATGAACTGACCCTGCACTTAATCACTTTAGCCTTGATCTTCAGAAGCTGATCAGTATCTCGGTTCATCTTCCATCAGTTCCTTCTCTGTTTTGCAAACACTACGATCTTGGTTGCTTCCAAGATCGTTGTCTTCTGTTCACTTGATAGTTACTACATAAGTTGACTTTCCTTAGTCAGCTTCTGAAGTCTTCTTTGGATCTCCTTGTGGAAGACTTCATCACGAATGGCCTTACACCTCAATGTTAATGCTGATTGGGTTGGTGTTGAGATCTTCTGTTAGCCTACATGCCATTCGTTGAGTGCCCTCTGGTTTCCTTGGATGTAGCTTGCAGCTTGAACCAGAGGCTTCGTTTCTTTGGATATTCTGGGAGTGCTCATTTGTTGAGAATCGTATATGCTCTATTATTCATCCTTGGCATTGTGAGCACTTCTGTTGAGGTCGTAGTTCTGCACTCTACAATTCAGCTTCGGCTGGTGCAGACACTACGATCCCGAGATCATATCTTGACATTCAACGATTTCTGCCTTGCTTGTTGTCTTCATTTGATCTTGCTTGTCTACGATCTCTGCATGTAATCAATAGACTCTACGAACTCAGAGTGTGATCTACTATCCTTGACTTGGATTTGGCATCAGTAGACTCTACGACTCTGAGTGTAGTCTATGTTTCTGTCTTGGCTTCGGCAGATGACCGGTTGGCTCGTAGGCAGGCTGTCTCTACGATTCTGAACATGACTTCCTCAGCACACTACGATCCCGAGGAAGCTCTACTCGATACACTACGATCCTTCTTCGTTTCCCCTGGCAGTCTACGAACTCCAAGATCTACTATCTTGTATATTCCTATTCTGCCTCGATAGCTCTCGAGTTAACCTTGACTCACCTGGAAGACTACGACTTCTAGTGCAGTGCTCGACGATCAGACTAGCCTATCTATTACATCATAAGATCAACCTAACAAGCTTGATCTTTCAATATTTATAGTCCTTGTACATCATTTCTTTTTAAGGACTTTACAAAGCTGTTTTGTTTATGTAGGATCAACCTAACATATTTGATCAATTCATGCTAAGTCCTTGTACATATATTTTTATTATCTATCAAAGGACTTTATAACTTTTATTAATGAAAGCATACTTGCATATTCATTCATATATATATATATATATATATATATATATATATATATATATATATATATATCATAATCAAATCATATATTAAATATGAATATCATTCATATGCTTATTCTTGACAAGCTGTTCCAGAAAATTCTGACTGGAGAAGCTTGTTCGTGGTACACCAGATTAGACAACTCAAAGATCCATAACTAGGAAGAGCTAGCACACGCCTTCCTCACACAATACAGCTTTCAGTCTCAGATGGCTCCTGACCGGTATCAAATTACCAAGGTCAAGAAACAGTCTAACGAGTCTTTTAGAGAGTATCCTCAAAGGTGGATACGCCTGGCTACCCAAGTTATTCCTTCCGTGACAGAATTAGAAATGGTCATGACTTTCATAGACATACAAGAAGCTCCTTTCTATGAAAGAGTTTTAGCCGGCATCGGTAAACCATTTTCTTAAATGGTCAAACATGGGGAGATAGCTGAGATGGGATTGAAGTCCGAAAAAATTCAAGACCTAGCTGCCCTTAAAGCTGTTGCTGATCACATCCAATCAGGAAATTATGGAAACAACCCCCGGAGGGTCCATAAAAAGAAAGAGGAAGATGTTTCCCTGATACTACAGGGTCAAAAAGGCAATCAGAACATGCCTATCCAAAGGAGATGTTACACTCCCTTTCAAGCACAGTCTTCGAACCCTCCAGTACCAAAAGGTGGAGAAGTCAAACGCCCTCGAGTGTTCACACCCTTAGGGGACTCACTCGAGAATATTCTCACCGTTCTGACAGCACAGAAGAAAATCACGCATCTTCTTCCACCAGCCAGCCCTAATGGACGGGGTTTCAATGCTGCTCGAAAATTTGCTTATCATGTCGGGGCATCTGGACATGATACTCAGGATTGTTGGGCCTTGAAACACAAGATCCAAGACCTGATAGATAACGGTGAGATCGTGGTCACCAAACCAGATCAACCTCACGTACAAGACAATCCTTTTCCTCAACATAAAGAAGAAGAGGTCAACATGATTAATCGGAGCAATGGACAGAATTCCAATTTTAACGGCGAATCATCCCAGACCACCAAAGACGGGGTTGACAAATGGGATTATGCCAAGTTCCAGTTTACTATGGAACGTAAGATGAAAGATTTATGCAAGCAGATTGAATAATTGGCAGAACTGGTGACCTATCAGCATCAAGTGACACGCCAGTTAGTGGAGCATGCTAGTCTCCTCCTTCTTGTCACGAATATACTCTCGTCACCTTCAGAAAATGAAATGTTGGAAGACAAAGTGATAAGGAGAGCAAATGCCAAAGCCCGTCGGGATTTCGCTAATAAAATGGAATTTACATACCAGGGCCAACCTATGGAGGAAATCCTGCAGATGCATGAAGGAAGAATCACTTCCCTTCTTCCTCCGGTTAATCCCCGTTCTGGACGGTTCAATTCTAATGGAGTATGTCAATATCACTCTCATTCTTGCGATCACATCACAGAAGAATGCTGGGCATTCCACCACCTTATCCAGAATCTAAGTGACAGTGGTGTCCTGCAACTAGCAGGCGATGATACTGTGCTAAGTGAGAGTGAGAATACCTGTCCTACTAAGTGGAAGGGTTTGGTAGCAGTCATATCCACTGAGACTGATGGGACTAATAAATCACTCACAATACCAACAATTCAACTCAGGGGAAACAACAATCCTTTGAAAGTGGCCGCTCCAGAGCCAATCAACTTACCATGCAGAGCACAATATCCTATTGTTAGCTTACATAAAGTGCCATGGAATTATGCAGAAGGTGAAGGATCCACCTCACATACAACTGCAGCAGTGTCGAAGAAAAATCCACTATATCTTCCCCAACGGGTGATGAAGTCTAGCATCAAGTCAAAGGGGAAAATACCCATAGAGAAGATTGAAAAATTCCTCCGCACTATGGGTGTGACTCCCCCAAATCCGGGTATCTTCCAACCCGACAGATGGTGCTACACGATGCTACAGTTCACATAAAAATTCAATTGAAATGCCTCAAAAGAACGGATATATCTTATATATATATCAAAAGAATATTTACATTTCCTAGGTTCCTTACAACCTATACATTGTCTTTGTCATAATATCAATATTATTCCATACAAAACCTATACTATTACAAAAGTAACCTACGGGTTCGCCTTCGCCTTCCCTTTATCCTTGCCGGATCCATCGGTCCGTTTTGTCTTAGCTGCATTCATATGGTTCAAGCAAGAATGAGCCTAACTAGCTCAGCAAGTACAACAATTCTAGGAAAATAGCATGCTTGAAACATAGGAATCATATATCTTCGATAACTGAACAATAGTTACGAAGTACTATCGATAATTCAAAATAGCTCTTCTTTTCATTCAAAACGTTTTACAACAACAATATTCCGTAAAACATCAATTCCGGTTCAAGACTGTAAGCATTTCATAAGTACTTTGAAAAGGACATCTCGGCACGAAGTCCGTAAGTCTGATATAGCTTACGAGCACGTCTAGGTGATCAACCTATAGTACTCTATGTTGATCAACACTACATTCATTAAACGTGTATACATTTAAGTTGTGGCAACCTCATGTGCCTGTCGTTTGACGACAAAACATTGTAGCATACTCAATCTACTTTTGAAAAACCACAACAATATTAGTTTGGTAAATCCTTATCAACACTTAATAGAATAACATGGCATATGATTAGCCGAAATGATTGGCTTTGACATTCCTCAAATACTAACTCATGTAAAGAATACATGAATCACAAAGACTTGTCCAGATCGAACTGGAACAAGGGTTAGAGTACTTGCCTTTAGCGTCTGCTACGGTTTATAACACGTACACTTTAGGTCTTTAAGTTCTCTATGGTAATTGATAACATCACATAGTACATTAGGTCAAGAATGATTACACATGGTTCTTAAAGAATCTTACCCTTCTTCTCAATCTAAATACGTATTAGCTTTGTTATTATTGGTCCCGGCTTTTCATTACGTCATTCTTAAGTTCATAAGTAAATGACTTTCTTTAACCCTAAGGGTTCATACTTAAGGCTTAATCATGTCTGAACAATGTTTCATTACAATCCTTATTTAATTGTTTATCAATTACTAACCATGCTCTATATGCAAACACTCATTATTGTCTTGATCTTAAGGCTGGCGTTGCGGCGCCGACTTTTACACTTGGTGTCGCGCTGCGGCGCCACTTATTGTTGCCCAGAACCCGAACTCGAGGCTGCGGTGCGAGTCTCTTTGTTACTAGTCGCGCTGCGGCTCAAGTTTGTAGGGGACTAAGGCCACTTTGGCGCTGCGGCGCCGGACTTTTGGCTTGGAGTCGCGCCGCGGCGCGGACTCTGTGCCACAGAATTGTTTGACAGATTTTTCAAATGTTGAGATTCCCGGACTCATAACTTCTTCGTTATAAGTTCGAATGGGCTCGTTCAAGAGCCTACGGGTCTCAAATTACGTATTCTGTTCGTTCAAGCAAGAATTTTATCTATTTTACTTCGTTAGCTAAAATTTCACCTATTGGTTCATTTTTAACAAAATCGATAAACGTTCGTGAACGTTCAATGCTCGTTTCTTCGTTCTAAGTCGGAATCCGTCCATTTTCGAGTCCGCAACTCTATAATGCTAAATATAACTTGTCTCCATCGAAAACCAACATCTACAACTTCAAACACAAAATACGACTTTCATTCCGAGAATTTCACGAATTCGACGATAGTCGTCCAATCGTGTAAATTCCGGCAAAACCTCATAACGAAACATTCTAGGTGGATTTTAATCAACACGTAAGTATTACAAGTTACTTATAAGACCAACTTATTATCAAAGTATGTTTTGACTTATATGTTAATGACTTACTTAACTTATGAACTAAAATTCTCACACTTATGACTTATCATGAACTTAAGTCCATCAATCATTATTTTGATACTATATTGATCATATTAACATCATATGACAAATTGTGTACAAGGTTATCAACTTATTTAGGTTCAAGTTGCTTATTCATCTTATTCGGCTTAAGTCCATTGCTTATCCATTTCTCTTATGCTCTTAACATGTAAGTTCATTAGTTACAATTCTCTTATCAACCTACCATGATAGAGATGAAGAAGACAAGATTATTTACCTTAGATGATTACTTCACTTGCTTTTGAAAATCTATAAAGGAAAGATTAAGCTCAAAGAGATTATTGACTAACAAATAAGTTATTTGGGAGAGAGTTGAGAGAGATTTTTAATCAAGCAAACAAATGAATTTGGAGCTCTCTATTTATAGACTTTCTAAAATGAGGGTAGAATGGTCTTTATGGCATCCCACCTCCTTAAGCTAACCTCCTTACTATTCATGCCTTAATCACTAAGTAATCTTGCCCCACACATCTTATACTTGGCCACAACACTTAATTCTTGCCCATCACATAACTTGTTTGCCCATCACATAACTTGTTTGCCCATCAAGCTTACCTATGGATTGCCCCATGGATCCTTCTTAGCTAATGGATCATGGTTTGGGCTTAACAATCAATCTAGCAAATTCTTTGTTAGGCTTGCACTATAATAGTTTGGGCTTCACCTTATTAATAACTTGGGCTTAGTATAAATCCTACATAGGTTTACACCTCATAGCCTATGGACTTGCATTTTATGCAACGTTACATTAATTCATTTCATTAGGTTTTAATACCTACATTCTCAAATTAAGTCCGCAAGCGAAATATTGCGTTTTCCATACTTAGATTATTATTACATAATCCATCTCGCCTTGATATTCTAACGTTACGTAATTCTCGGAAGTTCAAAAATAATTCCCGAGCAATAAACGGAGAATAGTGTTTTTCGTAAACTTTCTCGGAAAATATTTATTTTTGTCTTGGAAATTCGAACACTTTAATTCTCTCACGGGGTTCGACTACTACGATATTCCGACATTTCTAGGTCATAGAACAACATACATCTTATTAACACATATAATAACAAGTAATATTATTTTATTCATTAATTAATTCTTTCAAATATTTTTACAAAGGATCCGAATTTCTCGGGCGTTACACTGGGTCATAACGAAGCCAAGGTGGTTTTAAGCTTAAAAGAAGCTCCACACCAAATCTCAATTTTGGACTTGGTCCTAACTTTCGAGGATCACCGGACGATCTTGCTGAAGGTTTTAGAAGAAGCCTATCTACCAAAATCAGTGGATGCGGAAAAATTTCAATATTTGGTTGATCACATTTTCAACAACAATGTGATATCATTCACTGATGACGACATACCGCCCGAAGGGATCGATCATTGCAAGCCGTTGCGCATTGCGGTCTTGTCCTCCGAATACATGTTAGCTGGATTCTTGATAGATGGAGGCTCCTCTCTCAATATCTATTTATATGCTACATTATTGAAGATGAATGTCTATCTCAACCGAATCTGGAGCAGCCATACGGTCATCAAAGCTTTTGATGGAGCCCGCTGGAATTCGGTCGGAGTAATTGAACTGCCAATCGAAATTGGTCCCCATACATTCTGCGTGTCTTTTCACGTACTCAAGATAGATTCGGGATACAACCTGCTCTTAGGACGACCATGGATTCATATGGCCGGGGTAGTCCCCTCCACCCTTCATCAATAGTTGAAATACATTATCAACAACAACCTAGTCACAGTCAATGCTAAGCCGGAGTGTCCTCCACATAGTGACATACCATAGATCAACGTCAATTCAGATGTTGAACCGATCAGTTTTCATGCCTTGAAGGTGAGCAACACTTAGTACCATGCTATTGGAATGCCACCTCTCATACTCAAGATTTTTGCCGAAGTGATGTTGGCTACTCAAGAAATGATATCCTTGGGTCATCAGCCAGGACAAGGGTTGGGTAAAGATCATCAGGGTATCAAGTACCCCATCCAAGTTATCAGTCAAACTGGGACAGCTAGGCTAGGCTATTCTGCCAGTTCTAGTAACAGGAATCCACATAAACATCCTCAGATTCCTCCAACTTCAGTTACACGACGTTCGTCTACACTTATAACTGATGAGTCCACACAACCTCTTGTAAAGGTTCCAACCAACTGTTAGGTTTGTAATATTCATGAATGCAATCAAATTGCACAAATTAAGCGGAAACGTGAAAAATCAGAGTTTTAAAATTTTACAAACCATATACCCGGATCATCCTTTATGCGCAATTATTAATTAAACGAAAATAAGAAGAACAAGAATCATACTCTTGAAGTTTAGAGCTTTCTCAGGTACAAGTTCACCTCCAATCTTTTTGCGTTCAACTTGAATCCACCGAGTTTGGTTCCTTCCTTTGATCAACGTTAGCCACCCAAGTGTTTGGCCTCTAGAGGTGATCCACCAAGGAAGAAGAAAGATTCAAGAAGATGGGTGTTTGGCAAAACCCTAGTTTTCTATCTCTATAGAAAAAGAACGTACTCTCCCAACTATTGAAATTACGTATGCCTGATATCTGATATAAGACTCCTCTTATAAAGATATCAGGTAACCTTATTTAATTAAAATAAGGTATTATTTATTTAATTAAACTCTTTTAATTAAATGGGCTCCCTAATCTTATTAGAGATATTTAATTAAACTCCTTTAACTAATTTTCCCTCCTAATTCTATTAGGAATAAATGAGAGTACTTATATTAAATTAATTTCTAAACTCTTTTAGAAATTAAAATAATAATAAATGTAATAATATTAATAAGACTCCTCTTATTAATTTATATTTAATATTTCTAAAATATTAAATAATAAATATTAAGCTATTTAATTTATTCTATCACCATAGATTAAAGTAAATATACTTAACATATTATTACGATTATGCCATTAACTTCTTAAAAAATTATTCTTCGTTTTATGGTGTGACCCTTTAGGTTCTCCATATTAAATCGGTTGTGAATAAATCAATTAGAACAATTCTAATCTTATTTAAATAAATAAATTAAACGATTAATTTATTTAAATAAATAATATTTATTCTACAATATGGATAAGCCTCCCTAACATTCAACGACTTTTCAGATAATATAGATTTCAACATTAATCATAAAAGAACATTTGAGTTAATAGTTACCGTACAATTCAATCCTTCCACCATACAATGTCCCAATTAAATATAAGACATGGAATTACTGTCAAGTCTTATTTTATTTAATTATATGTATTTCGGCTCTTAAATGCACAACACCAAATAATGCAAATTAGAAACTCCTTTCTAATTTCATTCTGCCTTGGCCAAGGACTACTGGGTTATCATTTATCGAATCACATAGGACATTTCTCTTTTTTTTTACTAGAAGCGGTAGATTGTTTATTGATCATACATTATCTTCATGTACGACTTATTATACCCAAGCATACCTTTGATATACCCCAAGGGTCTTAAGGAATAAGTCAAAGTATAACTCATCATACATAAGATACTATGATGATCTCAAGTCCAAGGATTACTTGTACTACTATCACTACAGGAATTCCTATTGACAGGCAAGTAAAACTCCATTAGGTATTCCTTAGCGAGCCACGTTTAGTGAACTTATTATCTAATAAGCACCTACATACTTGCTTTAGTGTCTCCACATAAATGATCATGAGATCAATCATCCTCATCCAATGAACAAGCAACGTATACCCTTCTCCTTACAAAAACATTTATACCCTTCTCTTTACAAAAAAAAATAAAAAATAATTCCTACCCTATTCCTGCCACATACAGCGTTGAACCTCTTACACCAGGTTCGAACTGCGCAGACCTGATCTCCTCTCCAATAGGAGTACGTAGGCAGCCATTTATGGTTCGGTCTCACCCCCAACCAAAACACAAACCATTGTCAACTGGTATTGGGATCATCCTTCAATCCACTACATTTCATTCGGCTTCAGACCAAAGGGGTGGAATTACCTGAACTCCTCCTAAATAGGAGATTCGGCGACAATCTAAGCTGCGGTTGTGCCTCAAAGAGCAACACCAACCCATAAGAGGTGGAATTAACAAGGCTTCTCCTAAATAGAAGTACTGGCGACCATCTATGGTGTGGTCAATCTCAGAGAGGAAAGCCACACTCCTCTCCACATATCCATACAAAAACAAGTCCCAAGACACCAAAGATGGTAGGGATACACCCAGATCAATGATTCATTTTGAACTATCCAGTGACAACTCAATGTCCATCCCTCAAGGAGGAATTCAGAATACATCAAGATCACAAGTCTTGAAAATGCAGGCAAAATACCAATCAAGTATCAGAGCATATCTAAAAGGAAAGTGATCAAAAATATATTTCCCTACTATATATAATGTTGTTTGATATACACAATGTAAACTGTACAGGACAAAATAGCTATGCTAGTCTGTGTAGGAAAATATCAAAGCCCAGCTACAACTCAGGATATATGCGAGCTAACAAGTCCAACATAGCATCCCTCTCAGAAGAAGGAGGCGAAGCTGTGGTCTCCTATACAAGGGTGTCCACACGACCCAACAGATCTGCAGCCATCTGCATGGTGACCATATGCTCATCAATGTAAGTGCTCATCTCTGCAATCATACCAGTGGTAAGGAACCGCACTGTAGTACTATCTGTGATGGCTACATCAAGGTCAGATACGACACTATCCCGCTCAACTATCACTGCATTTCTAGCTGATCTAGCCTCATCCCGCTCGACAATAGCGGCGTCTCTGTGAGTTAATGCATCCTCTCTCTCTAACAGAGCTGTGTCTCTCCCATCAAGGGCAGTCAACATCAAGGCTCTAGCCTGGTCTCTCTCGAAGGTCATCAGATGAAGACTCTGCTCGAAGTACTATGCCGAATGTTGTATCACGACAGTGCTAGTACTGGGAGAATCTAAAGGAAATGCTGGCAACCCATCAAGTAGCTCCTCCTCGATGTGGGAATCAATGTCCTCCATGGGCTCTCCATCATATGAATCATTATCCGATACTGTGGATACTGCCACAGCCGATGAAATCTCTATCTCCATCCATGCAGAATACTCTGGCGAACATCCCAGACGGCTAATAGAGAAAATCGCTACCTCACGCTGATCCCAACAAGCGTACACACGGGATCGATCCTCTGCTGAGAGATAGTGAGAAGCTAAACGCTGACCTAGCGCCCCCTCAAAAGGATGAAAATCCTAAAATTGGTCAACCTGCGACATCACGACCATCGGGTGATAGGTAGTCATACCCCTCAAACCAGCCAGAGGGATATAATCTATGCCCGGAGCATGAGTAATAAAGCTGTAGGGTGAGATAAGCCTTGAGCACGATAATATGATAAACGGATGACTGATATTCACTAAGAACATAGACCAAGACATAGCGTCCGTACAATTTGATGACTGAAAGGAGTATGACATAGCTATATCATGGGTGAAACAATACCCATGCCGTCTAAAGGTGCCGATCGGTCTCAAGTGTGACATAAACCACACGTACAACATGACCGAGCTGCCTGTAAACACTCTTGCCGGATAAGTGCAACAGTATGGAACTGACCTCAAAGTCTCTGCTATAATTATATGAATGATGGTACGACCCTCCCTGAGAGCTCTCACTGCCATGATGACTCCAATGTCTATCTCATCCATGTACCGTGGCATATAGACATACGACATTACGCACAATAGCAATACATCCACCCTGGCTAGACGCCAATGATCCTCCAGTGCGGTGAAATCCTTAGAATGTCATGTATAACTATCCTTAGAGCCAAATCTGTCAAACAGAAAATGTTGGGATATAACGTGGCCAGAGGTAAGCTCATCCTACACCACCCTACGCCTCAATCCAGTGAGGGTCATGAACCGTCGACTCATGTCCCCCAAAGCCATATGCACGCAATGTCTGTCCAGTGGCAACATCGTCAACCGTGCATACTCCTCCAGAGTGGGAGTCAACTCTTGGGTCCCGAATCGAAAAACCTGCCTCTCCGATACCCAGTGCTCTAGCATGCCATCCACGAATCCTGTGGGAACACTACAAAAAAATGGGCCTTTAGCAAAGATTTTTCGGGCAACGACTTTATAAGTTGTTGCTAAAAGTATATGTTTAGCAATGAAATTTGTCCTTCGTTGCAGATTGTGTCATGCTTTCACTTTTTGCAACGAAATTCATAAGTCGTTGCAAAATTTTGTTGCTAATTCATTGGCAGGAAAAATTTTTGTTAGAAATTCGTTGCAAAATTTTCGGCCACTTGCTTTCCCGTCATCGTGGGCAACGAAAGTTTTTTTGTTGCTAAAAATGGGGCTTTAACAACGATTTTTCGGACAACAACTTTATAAGTCATTGCTAAAAATGTATGTTTAGCAACGAAACTTGTCCTTCGTTGTAGGTTGTGTCAGGCTTTAACTTTTTGCAACGAAATTCATAAGTAGTTGCAAAATT
The DNA here is from genome assembly GCA_020205505.1 of Panax japonicus. Taxonomy (NCBI): domain Eukaryota; kingdom Viridiplantae; phylum Streptophyta; class Magnoliopsida; order Apiales; family Araliaceae; genus Panax; species Panax japonicus. The sequence goes on from CM035107.1 coordinate 50,142,633, forward strand.
AAGAGACAAAATTCGTTGCAAAATTTCTAACCACTTGATATCTCCTCATCGTGGGCAACGACAGTTTTTTTGTTGCTATATTTCGTTGCCTAATATGGACCACATTCATTGGCAACAATTTTTATTTTCTTTGCATATTTTATACAACTTTTTGCAACGACTATTAAAATGTTGCCTTAAATTAAGATAATAATAATAATAATAATAATAATAATACTAATAATAAGAATAACAATAACAGTAATAATAATAATAATAATAGTACTAATAATAATAATAACAATAATAATAATAATAATAATAATAATAATAATAATAATAATAATAATAATAATAATAATAATAATAATAATACTAATAATAATAAGAATTACAGTATCAAAAATTGATACTTTAGGTATTCATACTACTCTTAACAACATACATATTATGTTTGAATTTATAACAGAACCTTATACTAAGGAATTAAACCAAGTTAAACACATGATTTATTCTAAAGAAAAACGGATCAATTTTATTCAAAAAGAAATAAAATTTCTTACTACAGAACAGAGAATTTTACAACCTTCTTTGCAGGACAAAATAAAATTAATCTACAAGACACTTCAAACTGAAATCTGTAGTGATTTCCCGAATGCTTTCTGGAACAGGAAAAGCACATTATTTCTCTTCCTTATATCCCTAATTTCAATGAGAAAAATATTCCTACTAAGTCTCGACCTAGCCAGATGAAGAAAGAATATTTACTCCTTTGCAAAGCTGAAATTGAGTCTCTTAAACAGAAAAAATTGATAAAACCTAGTACTTCTCCCTGGAGTTGTACAACTTTCTATGTCAATAAAAATTCAGAAATAGAATGAGGAATTCCTAGACTCGTTATTAATTACAAACCGCTTAATGAAGCTCTTCAATGTATTAGATATCCCATCCCGAATAAAAAGGACCTTCTTGACAGACTTCATGATGCCACTATTTTCTCTAAATTTGACATAAAATTAGGATTTTGGCAAATACAAATTAGAGGACAGGATACTTATAAAATTGTTTTTACAGTACCCTTTGGTCATTATGAATGGAATATTCTTCCATTTGGTGTCAAAAATGGACCTTCAGAATTTTAGCATATCATGAATGATATTTTTAATCCTTTTCACTGAATTTATTATCTGTTATATTGATGATGTCTTAATTTTCTCTACATCCATTGACCAGCATATTAAACATTTAAATATTTTTAAAAATGTTATCATCAGAAATGGTTTGGTAGTTTCTGCTCCTAAGATGAAACTTTTTCAAACTAAAATCAGATTTCTTGGACATAATATTTTCGATGGAACTATTATTTTAATTGACAGATGTATTGAATTTGCATCTAAATTTCCAGACGAAATCAAAGGTATTACCCAACTGCAAAGATTTTTGGGAAGTCTTAATTATATTCGAGATTTTTATCCGAATCTTTCCTAGGATACTACTATTCTGTATACTCGGCTACGGAAAAATCCTTTACCCCACTAATGAGCATACTGATGCAGTAATAAAAATCAAAACCAGGGTTAAACAGATACCTTGTCTTTCCCTACCTAATCTCGATTGGAAGAAGATCGTTCAAACTGATGCTTCTGATACTGGATATGGTGGTATTTTAAAATAATTTAATCCTAACAGTAAAAAAGAGGATCTTATTCGTTTTACTTCCGGAACTTGGAAAGGACCTTCTTTAAATTATCACACAATTAAAAAAGAATATCTTTCAATTGTTAAATGTGTTTTAAAGTTTCAGGATGATCTTTTGAATTAGCACTTTTTAATCCGAGTTGATTGCTCAGCTGCAAAACAAATTTTTAAGAAGGATGTTCAGAACTTAGCCTCTAAACAGATATTTGCTACTTGGCAAAGTACTTTTTCCAAATGGAAGAACATTCCAGTCATAATGACCAAAGGGTATTGTAAAAGCAGTTTTATAAGTATCCTGTTCTCTAATTTGTATTTGCCAAAATCCTGATTTCATGTCAAATTTAGAGAAAATAGTGGCATCATGAAGTCTGTCAAGAAGGTCCTTTTTATTCGGGATGGGATATCTAATCCATTGAGAAGTTTCATTAAGAGGTTTGTAATTAATAACGAGTTCTTTCTTCATCTGGCTAGGTCGAGACTTAGTAGGAATATTGAATATATCAAAGGGAAACATAATTTTTTACCAGATTTTTTAACCAGAGAATATTTGCAGGAATGAACAGTAGAAACCGTGGCCGCGGTCAGCGAGGCCGAGGCAGAGCCAACAATATGTATTATACAGAATTTCCCAGTCTGAACACTCAATCTAGTAATTCTTCGGCTTCTTCTAGCCAACCAACAGTAAAAGATGTTCTTCTATTACCAGAACAGTACATTCTAAACAAATATGTGGAAGAAACAGTATTGATCATTGAACAGAATGATGAGAAATGGATTAATTACTGCATCAGTATGCTCATTAGTCCAATGTAAAGGATTTTTCCGTAGCCGAGTATACAGAATAGCAGTATCCTGGGAAAGATTCGGATAAAAATCTCGAATATAATTAAGACTTCCCAAAAATCTTTGCAGTTGGGTAATACCTTTGATTTCGTCTGGAAATTTAGATGCAAATTCAATACATCTGTCAATTGGAATAATAGTTCCATTGAAAATATTATGTCCAAGAAATCTGATTTTAGTTTGAAAAAGTTTCATCTTAGGAGCAGAAACTACCAAACTATTTATGATGATAACATTTTTAAAAAATATTTAAATATTTAATATGCTGGTCAATGGATGTAGAGAAAATTAAGACATCATCAATATAACAGATAATAAATTCAGTGAAAGGATTAAAAATATCATTCATGATATGCTGAAATTCTGAAGGTCCATTTTTGACACCAAATGGAAGAACATTAAGGATTGGCGAATTTTACTATTTGGAGAAAAATCCATATGATTTAGCTGAAATCTATTCTGAATCCGACAATGATTCTGGAGAAGATCAATGTCAGGCCTGCACTATTAAAAATAACTGTAATATAACTACCGAAGCTGACTATTGGAAAGCTATCGTCGAATCTTCCAATTGGGATTAGGTAGGGAAAGACAAGGTATCTGTTTAACTCTGGTTTGTAAGATTGATATCTGATTAAGTGGGACGTCACCCAAGTCGTGTTTTTGGACTTTGCCTTTAGCCGTGTTATGGCACTGTGGCTTTTATCCTCTGTAAATCATTGACAGACGTGCTTCATCAGAGTCTTTCCCGATCCTTCCCCTCCTTTGGTATCAGAGCCATGATCAGTATGTTATCATATTAATGAATATATTACTTATCAATTATGCATATGTAGTCACTTTGAAAAATGACTGATTTTTCTACCTCTTCAGTAACAACTGTAGCCAATGCTTCAGCTTCTACCTTAGAAGCAACTGAACTTATTGCCTATCAGGATGTCAAAGAATCCTTAGATAAATGGACTATTTCCTAAAATCAAACCAGAAACAATTTATAAAATTGGAACTTTTGATTTTATCAGTAAAAGAATAATTAAGACCTTTGAACATGCTGTTCCTTTACAGAATAATGATGAAATTTTATATTTATTGCATTTTGAAGATTTATATCCTTTTTTGTAAAAATATAAATATGTTAATTTAGGGCTTGTCCAAGTCGCTTTTAAACCTTTGACCTTACTTGGCCAAAACACCAGTATTCAATGCACACTCAGAGATGGTAGGTGTCTTAACTGGAAAGCCTCTCTTATGGGAGCTATTGAAACTAGTCTTGCACATGGACCCGTTTATTTCAATATCTATCCGAATTTAAGTGTTGCCCTAATCGATAATAATTTGTCAAAAGTTTTAGAAATGAGAATTATATCTTATGGCTATGAATATCTACCAGGATCTCCTCCTTTTGCCATATTATTCCGTATTCATCTTAAAGTTTTAACTACTTTAAATCCTTATATCCGGAAACAAAGCCAACAAGGACACACTGTCCTTATTGATACTAACCTTTTTAGTAGTCAAGTGGCGATTCCTAGAATGATTCCTTGGGAATAAATTACTTTTCCAAAACAATGGCAAATTACTAATGCTGTCCCTACCAGACCTATAATTAGACAATCTATTGAGGATGTTATCCAAACCAGTAATGGAAATGTTTATTTAAAATTCCAGAGACCTTTTACCGAAGTCGATCTATTAATAATGTCTCTTATAATATTGATTTTCCCGAATCATCTAGACAATCTGTGTCAGATCCCTTGGAATCCGTTTACCAAGAGACTAAAAATCCCAGTAATGAGTCTGTTAAGAATGAAGACTTAATTAGAGGAATTCATATTTCTGAAAACCAAATACCTCATGGTATTTACGAAACAAATACTCCTCAAAACAGAAGACCTTATAGTCCAACTGCTAGTGATATGAATTTTGAATGTTAATGGATTTTTCTCCAAATAGTAAAATTCGCCAATCCTTAAACCAGGAATTCATGCAGGATAAATACCAGAATTTCAGAAATTGGTATTTTAAGAATCATAATAATGATAAATTAGCAGAAATTAAAACTGAATATTATTCTTATATGAATAGGAACCAGTGTATTTTATCATTTGTTAAATGGTATTATGATTTTATTTCAAAGTCAGAATTTTACACTGAAAGTCAACTGAATGTGTTAACAGGAATTCAAAAAGACTGGATTACCACTAATGGTAGCATTATCCAATCTATTCATCCACCCCATAAGTCTCTTGAACTTAGCTCAGGAAATGAAAATTTAAAACCCTTAGTTATCAATCCGTATGTTGATATTTCTGAAACACCCCGTCAAGATGAGGAGGTTAAAATAAAAGATATTTTACCCTTATCCAAACAGAATAATTATACGAATTTATTCCTTCAAACTATGGGAAAATAGTTAACCAGGATAGAAGAACAAATTCATCATATTAATGATAATTGTCAAATTACTCCCAAAAAGCTTGATCTTCAACCTGTAACCATTAAACCACCGTTAGAAGTTAGTAATTTTAAAATGAAATCTTCTAAATCTGATAATGAGTTTATTGATAATCTTTTAAATAAAATGAAAGATTTAAACCTTACAACCGCATCAACGTCTCGGATTAACGTGATATCTGGACACTCTTTTTCACACACCAATGATAATACTGATAATGATGAAGACGATTCCGATATTATTTCTCCTATTCATATCTTTGAAATCCGGAATAACTTTTAGGAAATGAAAAATATTAATAAAACTACTTACAGTCGCAAACCCATAAATCGTATGGCTTTATCTAGACCTAGTAGGTATTATTACCCCAGACCTACTCCTTAGGATATTCTGTATGAAGAAGACTTTCTTCATTCTCAAAAATCTTACCATAGAAAAACCATTTACGAGTGGAATATTAATGGTAAGATAGAGTATCAAAATTTCGAAACCATTCATCATATCATGATGTATGTAACAGTCTGTAAACAAAATGAAAATATTGATCATCAAATCTGTCGTTTCTTAGTAAATGGATTTACTAGCATTCTTAAAGGATGGTGGGATAATGCACTAAATGATAAACAGAGAACTGAGATTCTTCAATCCTATAAGAATGATACAGATCCTATTACTAAACTTATAACCAGAAGAGAAGACGCTTGTTACACTCTTTGTGACGCCCCCAAAATTAGGTATACATCACCCATCTTGGGTCGCCAGATACATGGTACAGAATTCAAATATAACTTACTAATACAACTGTCGTGTACAATACGACAAAACATAAACTGTGAGTTTGAATACAAATATTATCTACTAGAGATTATACAAACTCAAAAGGAGTTCTCATTACAATTATTATCACACTATTTCATAGAATAGTGAGGACTACTAATGCTATCCTCAGGACCATCACTCCGTTCCCTGACTTGTCCCAGCTATATTCTCATTTCCTGAAGAGAACAGTGAAAGAAAGGGTGAGCTCAACTAGCCCAGTAAGAAATACTATGACTAAGATAATGCAGAATAAATTATCATTAGTCTCCAACAATGTTAAACTGATAAAATATAACAGACATCAAGTTTAACTGCAGCGAAACAAGCAATCCATTAAAAGAGTCAAGTAGAAAATAAAATCTACTATCTTTTATGATTAAAAAGGTTTTTCATCACTGTTATCGTTGAGACTCAGCTTAATAAATATCCCACATTATCGAATCACCCCTGCACTATGGCCAATGATATTCTTTAGTATCACGACCACAATTATCCATGCACTACGGGCCAAGAATATTTATGTATTCATTAATGGTCATGATCATGCCAACAACTGTCCATCAATGCACTACGGGCCAATGAGGACTTTTACCACATCATTTGTAACATTACGGTCATGATTACACCGAATAATCTTTTGTCATAATCATACCAAGTCCATTTATGCACTACAGGCCACATATGACTTTCAACATAATATAAACATGAGGATGATGACAATGATATAAGAATTCAATAAAACAAGTTCAAGAATTAATTTGTCCAAGAACTACTAATGTCCAAATTGTCAACATGATACTGCTTTGTAGAGTAAAATTCAAGAATGATCAGAAGAATATTTCCATGAAAAGATACTGGATGAAGGGCAAATGTCAAGGATATTCTACTAATTTTATGGAGTATAGAAGTCAAAACTTTAACCAACTGAGTATAATAAAGAATGGAATAACAAAAGAAATCACCATACATGCGGTACTTCGCATAGACATGTTATTCCAACAGAATACTAAATAACGGAACCAAGTCAGGAGAAATTCGCACCGACAGGATGTTCCAACATAATAATAAAGAATGGAATAACAACAGAAATCACCATGCATGCGGTACTTCGCATAGACAGGTTATTCCAACAGAATACTAATAAGGACGGAATTAGGTCCGGCGTAAAACGCACAGACATGATATTCCAACAGAATAATAATAAAGACGGAACCAGGTCCGGCGTAAAACGCACAGACAGGATATTCCAACAGAATAATAAAGATTGAATCAGGTCCGGCGTAAAATGCACAGACATGATATTCCAATAGAGTAGTGAAGACGGAATAATAGAAAAATGTCACCAAGTATAGGGTAGACCACGTATACAGGTTATTCCAACAGAATAATATGCAATGAAATAACAACAGTTCTCTTCATGAATAAGAAAGAATAACACCCCTTACCATAAAAGAACTGAATATAAGAATAGTTAAGTAGCAGAAATCTTTTCTTCTTTCTCTCTATAATTTTCTCTCTCTAGAGTTTCAGTGAATTCGTAAGAAAATAATGAAGGAATGACCTTCTATTTATAGAAAATGGACTGCATAGTAACTAACTCATGAACGGTCCAGATTGATTTACTTTAATCTGACGGTCCATATTTAAAGCAAAATCTTTTAAATAAAATATAATATATTCTATTTATAATCTAATAAAACGAATAACTTTATAAAAGATTTTACTATGCAAACACTATGCAGGCACTATACAAACACTATACATAATAAAATATAATATATTCTAATTATTGTCTAATAAAACAGATTACTTTATAAAAGTATTCTGTTTTATATAAAAAGATTTTACTATGCAAAATACTATGCAGACACTATACAACACTATGCATAATAGAATATAATATATTCTATTTATAGAATAACTTTATAAAAGTATTCTATTTTATATAAAAAGATTTTCTGTATTATTACATTAATAATACCAACAAAACTGGGTGACTTATCACGTAAGCATCAATAATCAATACCGTGTGCTACTATGCAACCACGCGTATTACTGTACTTTTCACACTGGGTGTTTCAACAGTTAACGGTAAAACTTCCGCTGTTATTTTCATAAAGTATTTTTGTCGTTTTCTCAATCCGACAATAATTCCATTGTGGGGTCCACCAATGATTGTGCCGTTGTACGAATATTCCCTGTTAAAACGAATATTCCTCGACGAATCGAATATTATATAACAACTTGCGTACTTTGCAAAATTTATAAATATTACCCACAACTATTATATCAATTTCACTCCATAATATTCAAAAATAGTATTTATAAAAAATTCATCTTTATTCAAAAAGTTGGGGTTTTACACTCTTGTCGAAGCAGTCCTCCATCATTTTGTTGGACCAGGACTCATGAATAATGATAGAAGTAGAGAGCTTTTACAGAATCATCGCTGCCCGTCCTTAACCCATTTTAGATGGTATAAGGATGTCTTTTTTATGAAAGTCATGCAAAGAACAGATGCCAACAGTGAGCATTGGAAAGCCAAATTTATTGATGGACTTCCTACTTTCTTTGCTGAAAAAGTCCATAAAAAATTAAGAGATAAACATGATCGCATGAGTATCCCTTATGACCAGTATTCCTATGGCCATCTTATTTCAGTAATTATTGAAGAAGGATTATCGTTATGCAATGATATGAAACTCCAACAATTAATGAAAAAACAGAACCTCACTAAAAGACATGAGATAGGAGAATTTTGTGACCAATTCTCTTATGATACGAAATTACAGTATCCTCATAAGGCTAAAAAACAGCAAAACTCAAAATCTTCTAGACCTTACCGAAGACGTTCCTCTAGAAAATCTTCTAATAACAAAACCCCTGAAAAATCTAAAGGGAAGAGAAAAACCAGTAATAAAAGAGATAAATCTAAAGTCCAGTGTTATAAATATGGTAAAATAGGACATTTTGCTAATAAATGCAAATCAAAATTAAAACAGAAACTTAATGAAATGTCCCTTAATGAAGACATTCAACAACAAATTCTCAATTGTTTAATTAGCAGTGATACTGAACCAAATTCAGATGATGATTTAGCTGAAATCTATTCTGAATCCGACAATGATTCTGGAGAAGATCAATGTCAGGCCTGCATTATTAAAAATAACTATAATACAACTACCGAAGCTGACTATTGGAAAGCTATCGTCGAAATGAATGGTTTAGACATAGGAGGACCTAGTGTCAATGTCTTAACAGACACTCAAAAATCCCTTCTCAACTTGGCAGACCAAATTAAAGATCCAAAAATTAAATTAAAATTCTTGGAAATCTTTTATAATAAACAAAAACCCGAAGAAACTCTTCCTATAGATCAATATAGTATGAGAGAAGTCATGAAACGTATTCAAAACGTTTCTACTACCGAAAATCCTACTACTATCCAGGACCTCAAAGGTGAAATAAGTAATTTAAAATCTGAAATAAAACAATTACAGAGTACTAATGTTATTATTTTTCAGGATTTAAATAATATTAAACAGCAGCTAAACCATAAACAGGATAATCATGTAGAATCCTCCAAAACTGAATCTTCTGATAAGCCAGAGTCTTCTGAACATTATTTAATGCTTATGAATCAAGTAGTCTTTCAGAAATGGTATATCAGAATTACTTTTGTTATTAAACCGGATTTTATTATTAAAGATGTCATTGCCCTAGTTGATAGTGGTGCTGACATGAACTGTATCCAAGAAGGATTAATTCCTACTAGATACTTCCAGAAAACTACCCAATCTTTAACCAGTGTAAGTGGAAATACTATGAATATTAAATATAAAATTCTTGAAGCCTTAATCTGTAATCAAGGTTTTTGTTTACCTACTTCCTTTGTTCTTATCCGTAAAATGAATCAAAGTATCATTTTAGGCAACCCTTTTTTGTGTCTTCTAATGCCTATCTCAAAAATTGATACTTTAGATATTCATACTACTCTTAACAACAAACATATTGTGTTTGAATTTATAACAGAACCTTATACTAAGGAATTAAACCAAGTTAAACACATGATTTATTCTAAAGAAAAACAGATCAATTTTATTCAAAAAGAAATAAAATTTCTTACTACAGAACAGAGAATTTTACAACCTTCTTTGCAGGACAAAATAAAATTAATCTACAAGACACTTCAAACTGAAATCTGTAGTGATGTCCCGAATACTTTCTGGAATAGGAAAACTCACATTATTTCTCTTCCTTATATCCCTAATTTCAATGAGAAAAATATTCCTACTAAGTCTCGACCTAGCCAGATGAAGAAAGAATATTTACTCCTTTGCAAAGCTGAAATTGAGTCTCTTAAACAGAAAAAATTGATAAAACCTAGTACTTCTCCCTGGAGTTGTACAACTTTCTATGTCAATAAAAATTCAGAAATAGAACGAGGAACTCCTAGACTCGTTATTAATTACAAACCGCTTAATGAAGCTCTTCAATGGATTAGATATCCCATCCTGAATAAAAAGGACCTTCTTGACAGACTTCATGATGCCACTATTTTCTCTAAATTTGACATGAAATCAGGATTTTGGCAAATACAAATTAGAGAACATAATACTTATAAAACTACTTTTACAGTACCCTTTGGTCATTATGAATGGAATGCTCTTCCATTTTGTGTCAAAAATGGACCTTCAGAATTTCAGCATATCATGAATGATATTTTTAATCCTTTCACTGAATTTATTATCTGTTATATTGATGATGTCTTAATTTTCTCTACATCCATTGACCAGCATATTAAACATTTAAATATTTTTAAAAATGTTATCATTAGAAATGGTTTGGTAGTTTCTGCTCCTAAGATGAAACTTTTTCAAACTAAAATCAGATTTCTTGGACATAATATTTTCGATGGAACTATTATTTTAATTGACAGATGTATTGAATTTGCATCTAAATTTCCAGACGAAATCAAAGGTATTACCTAACTGCAAAGATTTTTGGGAAGTCTTAATTATATTCGAGATTTTTATCCGAATCTTTCCCAGGATAATGCTATTCTATATACTCGGCTACAGAAAAATCCTTTACCTTGGACTAATGAGCATACTGATGCAGTAAGTAATCCATTTCTCATCATTCTGTTCAATAATAAATACTGTTTCTTCCACATATTTGTTTGGAATGTACTGTTTTGGTAATAGAAGAACATCTTTTACTGTTGGTTGGCTAGAAGAAGCCGAAGAATTACTGGATTGAGTGTTCAGATTGGGAAATTCTTTATAATACATATTGTTGGCTCTGCCTCGGCCTCGCTGACCGCGGCCATGACTTCTACTGTTCATTCCTGAAAGTACTTTATCCGTATTTGACTTTGATATTGAATATATCAAAGGGAAACATAATTTTTTACCAGATTTTCTAACCAGAGAATATTTGCTGGAATGAACAGTAGAAGCCGTGGCCGCGGTCAGCGAGGCCGAGGCAGAGCCAACAATAAGTATTATACAGAATTTCCCAGTCTAAACACTTAATCCAGTAATTCTTCGGCTTCTTCTAGCCAACCAACAGTAAAAGATGTTCTTCTATTACCAGAACAGTACATTCCAAACAAATATGTAGAAGAAACAGTATTGATCATTGAACAGAATGATGAGAAATGGATGAAAGATCCATGGGAGATAAAGAGACGTTATTTAACGACTCAACAATCTCCTCCTCGTTTTAACCAGTATCGCTATGTCTATGAACATATTATCATTGAAACAGCATCAAGAAATGCCAAAAATTGTAACCACTTCGGTGGTAATCATAGCCAAGACAGTAAAAATGAACATTTCAAGAAAAGGAGATTCAACAATGATGGAAAGACGTCAGCACCAGCAACCGTGGTTAAGGAAGGAGAACGACCACCTATCATATGCTTTAAATGTGGAGGGGAGGGACATATCAGTCCAAACTGCGCGATGCCATCCAAAGTGTGTTATAATTATGGAAGAGAAGGTCACCTAGCCCGATTTTGTCGTTCACCGAAGACAAGTTCAGCTAGGATGGAGGCACCAAAGGCCGTCCTAGAAAATTCAAAGCCGGTAGTGCAAGGGAGAGCGTTTGTTGTGACCTCCCAAAAAGCAAGGAATCCGAACGAGGTCATCACGGGTAAGCTTATCATAAACTCTAGCGAATTATATACCTTATTTGATACCGCTTCTACCCATTCTTTTATTTCTCCTACTTGCTCTCAATGATTAAATTTGACTCTGGAGAAATTAGACTTTGACTTATCTGTTGAAACTCCATTAGGAGAAACCTTCATTACATCCATTGTTTATAAGTCTTGTTTGATTTAAATCGGTAACCGCACGTTACCTGTCAATCTTATCTCCTTAAAAATACTTGCATTTGACGTGATTCTGGGGATTGATTGGTTAACTACTCATCATGCTAAAATTGATTATTTTTGTAAGGTTGTTAGCTTTCATATTCCTAATAAACCTATTATACGAATTCAAGCTACCAAACCATTAAAATCAATCACGGTCATCTCAAGCCATAAAGCTATTCGTTTATTGAAAAACGGATGTCAAGCTTTCTTAGCTCATGTCACTGATTTAAACAAAAATACGTCAGATTTGTAGGATATTTCTATTGTTAATAAATTTTCTGACGTAATCCCTGAAGAACTTCCTGGCCTACCCCCAGAGCGTGAAGTTGAATTTTGTATCGACCTTGAACCCGGTACAAAACCCATTTCCAAAGCCCTATATCGAATGGCTCCTATTGAACTTCAGGAGTTAAAGACCCAATTACAGGAATTTTTAGACATTGGTTTCATTCGTCCTAGTACGTCTCCTTGGGGTGCTCCTGTTCTATTCGTGAAGAAGAAAGATGGGAGTATGCGACTTTGTATTGATTATCGGGAGTTGAATCATGTCACCATCAAAAATAGGTACCCATTGCCACATATTGATGACCTGTTTGATCAGTTACAAGGAGCATAATTTTTTTCAAAGATAGATCTTCATTCTGGATATCATCAATTGAAGGTTAAAACTGAGGATATTCCAAAGACTGCCTTCAGAACTCGGTACGAGCATTATGAATTCTTAGTCATGTCTTTTGGATTGACTAATGCTCCTGCTGCCTTTATGGATATGATGAACCGAGTATTCAAGGAATATTTGGATCATGTTGTGTTCGTCTTTATTGATGACATCCTCATATAATCCAAAAGCCGTGAAGATCATGAGCAACACTTGAGGCTGATACTCCAAAAGCTTCGTGAAAACAAGCTATATGCCAAGTTGAAGAAATACGAGTTCTGACTTGAGGCATTCCTTGGGCACGTGATATCAAGTTATGGAATATCTGTTGACCCAACAAAGATTGAAGCTATTCAAAGCTGGGAGCAACCTAAATCAGTGACCGAAGTACGTAGCTTTCTCGGATTAGCTGGTTATTATCGGAGATTCGTGAAAGGGTTTTCTCGAATCGCTACTCCATTAACTCAGCTGACTCGAAAAGATACAAAGTTCAGTTGGAGTTAGGAATGTGAAAAGAGTTTTTAAGAACTCAAGAGGAGACTAATTTCAGCACCTGTTCTGATAATACCATCTTGCTCGGAGGGATTTGTCATCTACAGTGATGCTTCAGGCAAAGGGATAGGATGTGTTCTCATGCAACATGGGAAAGTCATAGCCTATGCCTCACAACAACTTAAAGAATATGAGAGGAATTACCCTACTCATGTTCTAGAGTTGGCAGCTGTCGTTTTTACGCTTAAGATTTGGATGCATTACTTGTATGGAGAGAAAGTGGAGATCTTTACGGATCATAAAAGCGTCAAATATTTCTTCACTCAAAAGGAACTCAACATGCGACAATGACGTTGGCTTGAACTATTGAAAGATTATGATCATACCATCGAATACCATCCTGGAAAAGTGAACGTGGTAGCTGACACATTGAGTAGAAGATCATATGCGGGTACGAGTGCAATATTCACAAAACAAAAGCCCATTTTGTGTGACTTGCAAAGGATGGAGATAGAGTTAAAGACTCCAGGGACCCATGTGATGATGGCGAATATACGAGTAGAACCGACTTTAATTGATAAAGTTAAAGTTGCTCAAGTTACAGATCCGGAGCAGATGCGTATGAGGAAGAAAGTGCAAGAAGGTGCTATGCTTGAAGCAAGAATCGATGAAGAAGGAATACTTCGAGTTAACTCCATACTTTGTGTTCCTAACGACCCTGATTTAAAGTATAAAATCATGATGGAGGCGCACAACACACCGTTTGCAATCCATCCTAGGAGTACCAAAATGTATCGTGATCTTCGTCATACATTTTGGTGGAGCAATATGAAGAGAGAGATAGCGCTATTTATCTCAAGGTGTCTAATTTGTCAACGAGTTAAATCGGAGCATCAAGTACCAAAAGGTCCATTGCAACCACTTGAAATTCCAGAATGGAAGTACGAGTACATTACCATGGATTTCGTTACCGGTCTTCCCAAAGTTTCTTAAGACATAGATGCGATTTGGGTCATTGTTGATAGATTGACCAAGTCTGCTCATTTCTTACCGATACGAGAAACTTATACACTTGAACATCTTGCTCGTATGTACATAAACGAGGTTGTAAGATTGCATGGTATGCCAGTATCCATAGTTTCTGATCGAAACCCAAGATTCACTTCAAGATTTTGGGTTAGTTTGCAAAAAGCTATGGGCACGAATTTACGATTTAGCTCGGCATATCATTCTCAGACGGATGGGTAGTCGGAGAGGACGATTCAAACTCTTGAAGATCTATTAAGACTCTGTGTCCTTGACTTCAAGAGAAGTTGGGACAAGTTCTTACCATTGGTGGAGTTTACCTACAACAACAGTTATCAAGTAAGTATTGACATGACTTCATTCGAAGCGTTGTATGGAAGAAAGTGTCGTTCTCAAGTTGTTATATAATATTCGATTGGTCGGGGAATATTCATTTTAACAGGGAATATTCGTACAATGGCAAAATCATTGGTGGACCCCCACAACAGAATTATTGTCGAATTGAGAAAATGACAAAAATAATTTATGAAAATAACGGCGAAAGTTTTACTGTTAACTGTTGAACTACCCGGTAGTAAAAGTACAGTAATACGCGTGGTTGCATAGTAGCACACTGTATTGATTATTTGTCCTTACGTGAGAAGTCACTCAGTTATACTCAATTATTGCTACAGTAATTGCTGCATCATATCTATCATATTATTGATTCAATTATTGTCACAGTATCATCTGCATAATTTTTTTTTATTAAATCAATACTTGAGATGACAAAGTTATTCATATTATAAATTGCAATATTTACAATGTCTAGAAGTTCTGTCAAGGAGAGGTTTGGTCACCTAATTGTACGCCAATAGGGAGAAATCCTTATTGGAAAGCCCCCTCTTTCCTGGGAACGACCTGGTTGATAAATATTGTGAGTTATAATATTAACGATGAATATTGTTCAGAGTTGAATTTGGAGACGCGGACGTGATATTTGAGTCCAGAACGACGAAATTAGTAAAATAGTATATAAACACAAAATTTTTCGAGATTCACTATTTGGTCAAAAAGTCAACAGTTGACTTTTTTGGGAAAAGTCAAACTTCAAAATTTCAAAATTTATATTTTTGATAAAGATAGTTTCATTATGTTGGAATTGTTTGTGTTAGTGAAAATCGACATTTATTCTGACGATAATTGATGTCTAGGGGTTATATTGATAAATCGGGTAATTTATCGGATAAATGAGCAATTAATTGCTACTTATTCACATGCTTATATAACTATTTGTTTACATATGTGTACTATTGAATCATATTATTTACTATTAGGGGAGTTGGTGCAATATTGATAATACTTGCATTACTAAGTTAAAAATGGAGGTATAGATGGAGGTACTATACTGTAATTCGTATTTTTCACATGATTATACTATTGATTCACATAATTGAACTATTGATTCACATTATTTACTATTATGGAAGTTGGTGCAAGATTGATAATACTTGCATGACTAAATTAAAAATGAAAGAAAAGTTGGAGGTATTGTACTGTAATTTTTCTAGCCCCAAAACGTGCAATTATCGAAACTATATTTTTCTATAAATAGAAACTCATTCTTCCTTCATTTCTCATCAATTCACAAAAGCTTTAGAGTGATTATTATAGAGAGAAATTATAGAAAGAAGAAGAGAAGTCTGCTACCTCACTATTCCAGTATCTAGTTTTTCTAAGGTAGGGAGTATTATTTCTTTCTTATCCATGAAGAGAACTTCTATTATTCCATTCTTTATTATTCTGTTAGAATAACTTGTATACGCGGGCTACCCTATACTTGGTGAAATTCTTCTGTTATTTCATTCTTTATTATTCTGTTGGAACATCCTGTCTGTGCATTCTACGCCGGACCTGGTTTCGTCTTTATTATTCTGTTTGAATATCCTGTCTGTGCGTTTTACGCTGGACCTGATTCCGTCTTTATTATTCTGTTGGAATATCCTGTCTGTGCGTTTTACGCTGGACCTGATTCCGTCTTTATTATTCTATTGGAATATCCTGTCTGTGTGTTTTACGCCGGACCTGATTCCGTTATTTATTATTCTGTTGGAATAACCTGCCTGTTCGGTCTATCGCATGCCTGATGATTTCTTTTGTTATTCCATTCCTTATTATACTTAGTTGGTTAAAGTTTTGACTTCTATACTCCATGAAATTAGTGGAATATCCTTGATATTTGCGCTTCATCCAGTATCTTTTCATGAAAATATTCTTCTGAGCATTCTTGAATTTTACTCTACAAAACAGTATCATGTTGACAATTTGGACGTTATTAGTTCCTGAATAAAATAATTCTTGAACTTGTTTTATTGAATTCTTATATCATTGTCATCATCTTCATGTTTATATTTTGTTGAAAGTCATCTGTGGCGTATAGTGCATAGATGGACTTGGTATGATTATGACCAGGGATTATTCAGTGTAATCATGACCGTAATGTTACAAATGATGTGGTAAAAGTCCTCATTGGCCCATAGTGCATTGATGGACAGTTGTTGGCATGATCATGACCATTATTGAATACATAAATATTCTTGGCCCGTATAGGGGATAATTGTGGTCGTGATACTAAAGAATATCCTTGGCCTTAGTGCAGGGGTGATTCGATGATGTATATTATTTATTAAGCTGAGTCCCAGTGATAAAAGTGATGAAAAACCTTTTAAATCATAAAAGATAGTAGATTTTATTCTCTACTTGACTCTTTTAATGGATTGCTTGTTCCACTGTAGTTAAACTTGATGGTTGTTATATTGTATCGATTTAACACTGTTGAAGGCTAACGATAATATATTCTGCATTATCTTAGTCATAATATTTCCTATTGGGCTAGTTGAGCTCACCCTTTTACTTTTATTGTTCTCTTCAGGAAATGAGAACGTAGCAGGGACTAGTCGAGGAACGGAGTGACGAACCAGATGATAACATTAGTAGTCCTCACTATTCAGTGAAATAGTGGAAAATAAATGTAATAATATTGAATTTGAGTTTGAATATTGTCTAGACGACAATATTTGTATTAAAACTCACAGCTTATGTTTTGTCGTACTTTACACGACAGTTGTATAATTAAGTTGTATTTGTATTCTGTACCATGTATTTGACGACTCAGAATAGGTAATGTATACCTATTTTGGGGGCGTCACAATTATAGTAATGAGAGTCTGGTTTATCAAAGAAAAAAACGGTATGGTAAACACACTGAAAAATTTGGTACTTTTTTTTAGCTCACCACGAAATAATATTGCAATTGCATGATTGTAGACAACATTATAGGTCCTGTGGACAATAACCGAAAGTGGAAACTCCCTAGACATGCGCACTGGTATGCGTTGTAGAATAATACTGCAACGCTGCTTTTATTAAAATTTGCACTCCCACTATTCGGAAGAATGAGTACAATTTTCAATGAAAATTACATAGAAAACAAACATATTTTTGGGACAGAGGGAATATAAATTTAATTCTTATATTGTATGCTCAATGTTGATCTTCGTACTTTTTCTTAATATTGTTGCCAGAACATGGATGGTTAGATGTAATCCTGAGTATGAAGGGCTAATTGCGGTCTCTCTTTCTCTGTAATCTGTTTCTTTAACTACATAACTGTAGACACTACAAAAATTTTGGAAGTATGATCTTTAATTTTTCTTGGCTTACATGATCTATAGATCTGAGTCACGGTTCCTTGCTCCCTTTGTTTTTATTAAAATAATTTTTTTACTGCATTAGATCTTTTATTCCCAAGTATTCTCCAATGAAGGTTAATCAAAGATTCACCATTGTGAACCATCTAATTTATTTTAGAAGTAAACATAATATTGCTTTTTGCACAAGATTATTCAACTATTTTTTATTTTGTACTACTTTTGTAGGTGCTATTGATGACCTTACAAAATGCACCCCAGGACTTGAGGGACAAGAGATTTTCAAAGGTCTGGGCTAATGCTGTTTTAATATTGGCAGAATACTTGAAGAATGAACCATGGTTGAAACTCTTGTGTAAGCTTAAGTATTGTTTTCTATTATAAACATTTCTTTCTTGATTTTTTTTTTCATATATGGCACTAGTGTTAACCTCTATTATAAACATATTTTGCAACAATACATTTTGTTGCTAAAGGATCGATGTCTCTGTACGAAAGCCAAATTTCGTTGCAAAATGTATAACTTTTGGCAACGAAAAAAAAATGTTCGTTGCGGAACAATTAGCAATGCTCATTGCACAATGAAAGACGCAACGACAGTAAATACTGTTACCGTCTAAAGGTGCTGGTCGGTCTCAAGTGTGACATAAACCACACGTACAGCATGACCGAGCTGCTTGTAAACACTCCTGTCGGATAAGTACAACAGTATGTAGCTGACCTCAGAGTCTTTGCTATAATCATAGGAATGATGGTACGACCCTCCCTGAGAGCTCTCACTTCCATAATGACTCCAATGTCTATCTCATCCATGTACCATGGCATATAGACATACGACATTACACACAATAGCAATACATCCACCCTGGCTAGACGCCAATGATCCTCCGGTGCGGTGAAATCCCCGGAATGTCGTGTATAACTATCCACAAAGCCAAATCTATCAAACAGAAAACGCTGGGATATAACGCAACCAGAGGTAAGCTCATCCTGCACCACCCTACGCCTCAATCCAGTGAGGGTCATGAACTGTCGACTCATGTCCCCCAAAGCCATATGCACGCAAGGTCTGTCCAGTGGCAACATCGTCAACCGTGCATACTCCTCCAGAGGGGGAGTCAACTCTTGGGTCCCGAATCGAAAAACCTGCCTCTCCGATACCTATTGCTCTAGCATGCCATCCACGAATCCTGTGGGAACTTGAAACATCAACAGGGTCATAGTATGCTGCAACAAATGATCTACAGTCACCCTGTGTGATGGTGACATGCTATCATACCATGATCCCATACCAGACGCCACCAATAATGGTGGGGTATGATCAATACGGCTAACTATCGAAGAAGATATCTGTACGGGCCGTGTCATAAGACCATACAGGGGTCAATGCTGAATATCTCTGGAAATACATACATATGCATAACATGATACATGCACTGCAGATAATAGATGGCAATATGATATAGGGAATGAAAAACTGTGCATACATTCCTAAGTATATCAACATCTAAATACATCGTCTCTATACAACTATAAATATAGAGAAATGGGGCACAGACGCCCTACTACTAACAGAGGCCTATCAAAAGATATAGCGAGAATGGGGCATAATCACTCAATAGCTAACAGAGGCCTATCAAAAGATATAACGAGAATACATATCAGAAGAAGACAATGGTGTCAATATCTACATCATCAATCCTGTCCACCTGATATAACTCCTCCTGAGTCACTGGATCTCTATCAACAGGGATGTCAGGCCTATACAATGGAGGATTTGCGCCGACAAAGCCAAATGGGTCATCTGAGGGGCCAGCGCCTGAGCTGGAAGGATTAAACGAATCTGCCTCTGCCGGGTCTCTGCCTAAATACCGGATAAAGAAATATGCCCGGTCCAACCGCTAGGTCAAACTGTCAATCTGTGTCACATGAGTTGGATCTCAGACACAGGCTAGCCAATCCGCCATCATCACAGATCCTGGAACCATATCCCCCATGAACTGAGTGGCGCAGGTCTGGGCTCCAATAATGCGAGGGAACCACCAATGCTGGAATATCTCCTGAGTATAAGGGTACTCTGATAATGCAAAACTGTCTACCCCCAACAATGGGATGTCAATGACGGGTGACTGTGATACAGGCCAATGACGCCTAGCAGGAGGCAAGATTGGCATACGAATCTCCCCTGTGGTGCTCCTAATAACACGCTCTCCTAAATAGAGCTCCCATCCTCCATCTGTAATGAGAGGAACTCTCTGAGTGGAGATCACATACTCGATGCCAGTCGGGTACCCATTCTCAAAACCGATGGCCAAATGCTCCCCAGAATAGGGAATCCATGTAATGATATCAGCTGTCAACAATTCCAACTATAGGCGACAATGAGTGAAACCCTCAGCTACAAGGACCTCCGCCAATATGGAATGATGCCATCGTCGTCCTCATGGATAGGAATCTAAACCTAACATGCTCACATGGCGCAAACATGGAAGCCTCTCATAGGCCCAAAACTGCCAACACAAAGGCACACATCTGCAGTCAGTAAACACTCTCAACCTATACATGGGAAATGACAAGAGAAATACTCACCAGCAGAAATGGGTAGAATCCTAACCACACCTCAGTTAAACCCTGCGAGAGCATACGCATGCCCCTGAGGAAATAGGCAAAGGTATACGAACCCCAATCGTACTCTCCAATACGGTCCACATGACGCGTGACGCTGACCAAAGCGAACGACACCGTAGAAGAGTTATCTGCTATGAAGCAGCCTCTAATGATCATCAGGAACAATCGCCGAAGAATGCGATCCCTGACTCTGACATCATCAGACATGGGCTCGCTCAATAGCCTACTCATAGCATCCTCGCTCAAAGGATCCATACGCACAGTCCTACCTTTGAGCACCTCCGCCGGAACTCCTAACAAGGATCTGACGGCAGTAGGGGTAATATTCGCCATGCAAGGCACATGCGCCCCTCCAAACTCCATACCTATGATGGCCAATCCATCGGCGTCATCATCACCACAGTCCAACAGATGGAGTGATTGAGTCTGATGAAACCATCACTTAGATAATACCCTGAGATAACCCCAGGGACAACGATGGGGAATGATGGAAAAGAATGCTCCAAATCCCCAATCATGTACAATCGCTCTGTAGTCAGGATGAAGAGCCTGGTACATGGAGTGTATGCTAAACCAGTTCCCTCGAGGCTGTGTGAAGCTGGGAACCTACATGAAATGCAGATCAACATCAAAATCCTTTTACTCTTCATCAATAGGAAAGAAGGAAAATTAAGATCTAACGTCATACCTGTTAGCATGCAAATACATTGAGGGATGTCGACTCAAGTCACCCAGAAGCTCTGGGTTTGCCACCTGAATACTCGGGAGGTCCCTACGGGGAACATGTACAGTAGGAGTGGGGTCAGCAACCGGAATATCCTCCTTCTCGTCCTCAATGTCCGACACGTCAACCCGGACTGGACGTATCACCGCCTCTAGCAACCGACGAGGCTGTCTAACAGAACGGGGTCGAGGCGCTTCAGAAGCCCTCCTCAGGACACCAGAAGTGGTCCTACGAGAACTACTCGGCTGATTCGAATCCATAATATCTGGACAATAAGTCTCCAAATCACCTAAGAAAGGGTGTGGTATTTCCTGACTTGGAGCTTTTCAAAATACATTTTATGACTACATGCATGCATTACTTTAACATACATCTATAGTAGAGTTAAAAATGCATGACTAATTAAATTCCTACATTTTACAAAATTTTTTGCCATAATCCCCTTTGTAAATCGGATTATCCACTTGCACATAGGCATGACTAGGTGGCCATTCAGTAGCACACCTGCCCAAAGTTATATACATAATATATGAATTAAAAATCAAAATCATCAATACATAAGGTTAACCTCAATACGAGTAGTATTTTACCTTTTTACCTTTTGCTCATTTGGCCTCAAATAGGACAAAAATAGCAGAAAAAGGTGCCAATTTGACTGTCACAAAAGTCAAAAATTTTCATATCATTGTGTTCAGCATGGTTTAATACTAACATTTACTATGTTGAATATTTTTTATCAAGTCATTTGAGCATACATAATCACTACTATGTGTTTAGATGCATTTCATATGATAAGTCATTTTCCAATTGATAAAAACTGGAAAAAAAATACAGGCATACGTTACCAGGATAGTGTAGAACACTTGTACGGTAACAAAATTTGCAGAAAGTCGCCCGAACTCAGCAGATCTGAAGGAGAGCTCTCGAATTTTCTTCGCGACACAAGTTGAAAATGACTTATGAGATCAACCTGCAGGATATTAGTATCCACGGTTGGTCGTAGGTCCATCTGCGGCTGAAGAAGGTGTACCTGCGACACCTTTATGTGGATCCCACCCCTCCAGCTCGGTCCAGTTTGAATTGCAAAGGAGTTCTTATTGACTGAGAAGGTAAAATTAGGGATAAAAATGCTACGCGATTGAGCAGAATAACTTACAAATCCTGGTCTTCCCATATGGAACCTTGGGCCTGTCCATCATTCATTGGTATTCGCCCAAACATAGGGTACACTATACCGATAATCTCAAATGTTACCAGCCACGCTCGGCAATACCTTGCGCAGGTCCAATACCGCCAATTCAGGGTCAACAAACTAATTCTCTAACATTACCCGACGGGGGTCACAACGCAGTATCAAAAGGATCCCCGGCGGGGGTCACAACGAAGTATCAAAAGCAATCCTCGGTGGGGGTTACAACGCGTGTTCATCCGTTGACACACACATCAACGAAGGTCAAGCAGCCTTGACATCAGTATGACCATTGACAAGTAAATCCAATGAAGCGTTGGAAGCCATCCGATTATATCAGTCGTTGATACACACATCAACGAGGTTACAACGCGTACCCCGACGGGGGTCGCCACACATTGTCATCCATTGGTATACGTATCAATGAAGTTCAAGCAACCTTGACGGTATTTCAGTCGATGACAAGTAAACCCATCGAGGCATTGAAAGTTGTTCGATGATTGCGTACTGTGGTATTCATATTCCCCAGCGGATCCTCGACGAGGGTCACGATGCATAGCAGCCGTTGATTCACACGTCTGTGAAGTACATGTCAACGAAGGTCAGGCAACCCTGATAGCATATGCTGTTGGCAGTAAATCCAACAGAAAATTGACATATTCCGGTGATACAAACCAGGAAAAAGTCAGCATCATCAAAGAGGATCGATGATGGAATATGTTATACACATCCTCAAACAGAAGAAGCTTTTATCCCACAAATCTCTTACACATAAGACGCACCTCTTCTGAATCAAGTATTTATCAAGGATTACAGACTTTGGTGATATCCCCAACATCAACATCCTAACAGATTCAGATCACACATCCAATCGGGTCATAGTTGCCAATCCTCGGTAAACGTTACAAGGATCTGACAATCGTCCCCAACATGTTGGGCAATAACCCCACACACATGCATCATACATCACATTACATTTCAAGTGTCTAGGATTCCTTATCCCACCCATGCATTGCATCGCATGAATATGATAAAGAGGGGCATCTATAGACACTCAAAATTTTCTGCACACCTGTCACTGACATTTCAGGAATGCAGATTCATCTTTCAGAGATAACCTTGGAAGACAACTCACATCCAGTCCGGATACTACCAGACTTTCAGTCTCAACCCCGGAACACACACCGGGAGTAACAGTTCTAACCTCGGAGATAACCCCGAGGCATGCAGTTCCAATACCGGAAACTCCACTAGAGAATACCGATTAATCTTGGAGATAACCCCGAGGTATCCATTCTTAGTCCCAACACTGGGAATAGCAGCTACCAACCTTGGTGATAACCCTAAGGAATGCAGTTCCGACGATGACCCCAGAAATGCTTGTTTCAAATACATGCAATCAACTTCAACCTCGACACTCACACTGAGGCACTCAAGACCAGACCCGGAGATAATATCGGGAGGACATGCACACCTTAGAGATGATACTGATGACCTTCAACACTTGCAGCAGTCCAATCTCAGAGATAACCCTGAGCAACGTCTGCTTTACCAGCCCAAACTGGAGATAACTCCGGTGAGGGGAAAAGTTATCATCTCGCCAACTCAAGGCCACATCACGTCGTCTCAACATCTCATACATATATTTCTACACAACAATGTCCCACAAGAATCAAGGAAAACCAATCCCGAGTTACTATTGTGCAGGGTAACGAATAGAATTTGAAGCTTGAAGACCAGAGGGCACCGTCCCATCTTCGTGACTTTGTATAACCTCTAATCCCATGCCATTATACAAATCTCGACAACGGCAGTCCGAAATAGGTCCTATATACCTCAGCCGAATGCCCGGATTACGATTCTGAAAGTTCGAGCAGACATTGCAGTGCCTACGAGCATGTACTGCGAGACGACACAACCCGAGAAACCTGGGGCAACCCGGGCAGCCTCAGGTACACCTACGGTTGGCTGCAGGTACACCTGCGGCTCCCCCCTCTATAAATAGAGGTCTTGGGGTGGCCATTTTAAGAAAAAAGAGAGGCAAGGAAGCCCTGTCAAATTTGCTCCGTACTTACAATATACTCAGTGCTTTATCATTTTATACACTTGTGAGCTCACATATAGCTACTTTTGTACTGGCGGGAACCGAGTTTCATCTACTTTAAAGATATAGATGTCTTCTTTGGCAGTCCATTGTAAGCTTTCTGACACACTTTAAAGCCTTTCTCTTCATCTTTGCACACACCCTTCTTCACGTTGAGAGTCGTGTTACGTGTGTTTGCCTGGACTTCGGTTCGTGGTTTTATTTTCAGTTTGTATATGCATATATATATATATATATATGTTTATATATATATGAACTAACATTATCAAGTTATGCCTCGATTGAGCCTAGACTTCGGTCTGAAGCGTTTATTTGATTTTGTATATATATATATACTTATATATATATGAGCTGTATATATATATATATATATATATATATATATATATATATATATATTAACTGTGTTTCAGACTTTGTTCGATGAGCCTGGATTTTACATCCGGAGTGTTTACTCGCTTATATATATATATATACTTATATATGAATTGTTGTCGAACTCTGTTCGATGAGCTTGGATTTACATCAGGTGCGTTTATCGCTTATATATATATATATATATATATATATATATATATATATATATATATATATATATATTCCGTCCCACCTGGAGTTTACTTCGTGGTGGTTGATTGCTTTTACAACTTTCTTTACGTTTCGTCCTGTCTGGAGTTTACTTCGTGGCAGTTGATTGCTTGTATAACTTTATTTATGTTTCGTCCGCCTGGAGTTTCCTCCGTGACGGTTGATAGCTTTTATAGCTTTATTTACATTTTTTGATCCCCCATTGAGGTGCTTCGTGGTGGCTGATCATGTCTATATATATATATTTACAGCTTTTATATATATACCTGCTTACTTCTTTCATACAAATTACGGTATCATGTGAGCCTAGGAATCATGTGATCACAGATTCAGCCCATTGGATCTAGATTCGGTTCCCTTGATGGACATTTTCAGCTGTAAGCAGCTTATAAATTTATATGCGGTATCTGAATTTCCTCAGATGGTTTTCATATTCTGGAGTTTACTTTGTGGCAGTTGATCGCTTGTATAGCTTTATTTACGTTTCGTCCGCCTGGAGTTTCCTCCGTGGCGGTTGATAGCTTTTACAGCTTTATTTACATTTTCTGATCCCCCATTGAGGTGTTTCGTGGTGGCTGATCATGTCTATATATATAAATATTTACAGCTTTTATATATATACCTGCTTACTTCTTTCATACAAATTACGGTATCATGTGAGCCTAGGAATCATGTGATCACAGATTCAGCCCATTGGATCTAGATTCGGTTCTCGTGATGGACATTTTCAGCTATAAGCAGCTTGTAAATTATTCTGCGGTGTCTGAATTTCCTCAGATGGTTTTCATACCCACGAGAAAATAGGCATTATTTTGTATATTATTTTCTAATAGATGCTTCACATCTCGAAAAAATAAAACCAATCAAGCCGAACACTTAATAAAATGGAAGTGTAAAAGGTCTCAATTACTATTGAGCACAAGGGTTTGAAACAATCTCTTTTATAAAATATCACTGCCATATCTTGATAAAATTGAATTTTTACACACATTCAAACCTTGTGTATATAGGTGTTAACGAGGCCTCGCACCACTTCCAAATAAACAACACATTGACCCACACACACACATTCAGATAATAGTTTCTTGAAAAGAGGCGGTCACCGTTGTAACACGGATGTCAGGGGGTGCCTAACACATTCCCTCCGCATAATCAAGTCCCCGGACCCTAATGAATCTCGATTTCACTGACCCATTTAGCCGTATCACATCACTGGGTTAATGTGCAAACCTTTTCTCGGTTGTGTTGGTTCAACCATTTAAAAAACCAACTGGAGACTCTTAACTGTCCATCGTTGACATTATACATGTCGGATCTTTTTCACTTATTTTTTCAAACAAATCTCACCTAAAAATGAGAAGACCAAAGAACAAGTAACGGAAAAGGACACCTAAAAATCCCGACGTCGACAGGTTATATATATATAAGTTGTAAATATATATATAGAAACGATCAACCGCCACGAAGTAAACTCCAGGCGGGATGGAAAAGTAAATGTATAAAAGCTGTATATATATATATATATATATATATATATATATATATATATATATATATATATATATATATATATATATATAGACGATCAACCGCCACGAAGTAAACTCCAGGCGGGACTGAATGTAAATAAAGCAATAAAAGGCTACGAAGTAAACTCCAGGCCTGACAGAAATGTAAATAAAGCAATAAAAGGCCACAAAGTAACTCCAGGCCTGACAGAAATGTAAATATATATATATATATATATATATATATATATATATTATCTAAGCTCAAACAGAGTTTGATGATAATATATATATATATATATATATATATATATATATATATATATATATATATATAAGCAGTAAATGCTCTGGATATAAAATTCAGGCTCAATCAAACTGAGTTTGATGATAATATATATATATATATATATATATATATATATATATATATATATATTTATATATATATATATATAAGTACTTATATATATAAAAACAGTAAACACTCCGGATATAAAATTCAGGCTCACCGAACAGAGTTCGATAACAGTTTATATATAGATATATATAAAAGCAATAAACACTCCAAATGTGAATCCAGGCTCAATCAAGGCATAAATCGATGATGTTAGTACAAATATATATATATATATATATATATATATATATATATATATATATATATATACAAAAGAAATAAAAAGCAACGGACCGAAGTCTGGGCATACACACGCAACACGACTCTCAACATGAATAACGGTGTATGCAAGAAGTGTAGAAAAGGCTTAAAGTAATGTAAGAAGGCTTACAGTGGACTGCCAAATAAGACTTCAATATCTTTAAATGGATGAACACTCGGTTCCCACAGGTAAAAGGTACCCAAATATAAGCTCACAAGTGTTTGAAATGAGAAAGCACTCAATTTATAGTGTGTATAGAGCAAATTGGACAGGGCTTCCTCGCCTTTTTCTTCTTACAAAATGGCCACCCCAAGCCCTCTATTTATAGAGGGGGGTGCCACAGGTGTACCTGCGGCTGCCCGGGGTGCCCCGGGCTCCGTGGGTCCCACCGTATCTAAGTACGTGCACTCGCGCAACGTGTTATCCGCTCGAACCTTCAAAACTTCTATCTGGGCATCCGATCGAGGAGTTTAAGACCTTTTACAATATGCTATTGTCGAGAGATATCAAGGACATGGGATAAGAGGTTGTACAAAGTCAGGAAGATGGGTCCATGCCCAGATCTTTAGTCTTCAAATTCTATCCGGTGTGATATCTTGTGTATTAGTCACTCGGGATTGGAGCTATGGTTCTTGTAGGACACTTGTCTGTAGCATGTAGGTTGAAATGCTGTTGAGATGACGCGAATGTGGGATTGAGGTGGCAGAATGATGATTTTGCCCCTGACCTGAGTTATCTTCGGTTTTGGGCTGATTTAGCAGTCGTTGCTCAAGGTTATCTCTGAGATTGGGTTGTTGCAAGTGCTGACCATTCTCAGGTTTGTCTCTAAGGTGTGCCTGTCCTCCCGGGGTCATTTCTGGGTTTGGGAACTGAGTACCTCGGGGCTATCACCGAGATTGAAGTTGATTTCTAGGGTTTGAAATAAGCATTTCCGGGGTTATTGTTGGCTAAAATCAATACGCGCAAAACACGCAAGTGTACGTGGTCAACAAGTAATATAGTGGTGAATAAAGTATCGTTCCCACGAAGACAAATTAGCAAGAATTTTAACTTCACAATTATCAATTTTCTATTAACCCTAATTTTATTAAACTATTCAATTCAATGGTTTTAAATTGTAAAAACTAAATTAGTAAATAAATAAACTATCACAAAACAACCGCTAATATCAAAATCCAAAATTTCAAACAATTAATGAAGAATTAGACTTATGATTTCACCATGAGCTTCACTCTGATTTTCAAACCTTTATTCCAACTCAATTTAATATCCCAGTTTATTAATCAAGAACACGAATGTAATACTAGCCACCTCTCGATGCACTAATACCGTATTAACGTCAATCCACAATTAAGATAGAAATCAGTTAAACGCCTAAATCAACTAACTCATTATATCTCTATGTGAACTGCAATTAAAGAAGGTTTAAGCTTAAGCTCTCTATTCGATTACATGTGATGTTAAGCATATCTCTACCTCAACAATAATCAAAAATCTGCTATTGACAAAATTCATGACACATGCTATATTAACTAGGTCTAGATTTGAACATTCTCTCTCGATTCCATTCAAATCCACAAAGAATTGGTGATCAAGTAACTCATAAATTCACGCTCGAATTAACATAGATAAACTAAAAATATTTTATTGAATTGGAAATCAAAGTTATAGAATCATCATTTCACTCAAACATCCATCACAAGTCTAATAAGCAAATTAGTTCATAACAAATGACTTAAAAAACTGAAATAACAGAAGAACACATCATCCCAATTACAGAATATAGAAAATTAAGGAGAATAGTACTACACCACCCTTCTCACCCTTCGATTCTGCAATCTTCGTGAAATTAGTCACCTTCCTTCTTTCCTCCAAGCTCTTTTTCTTTAAAATCTCGATAGCTCGCAGTCTCTATCTCCTCTCTCCCTCTTATTCCATACTTAGCATAAAAATAGTCTCATTTCAGCTCCATACCTCAATTCTAATACAACTCCAACTCTCCTCAAAAGAAATCCAATGGAGCCATGAATCCTTTTCAAAATCAACAACTTACAAGTCAAAGACTCCCACAAATTAAACTAACAACCATCCCATACTCCTAATATTATCACATTACATAAAGAATTATTAGTTACCAACATAACCCAACTTCTAGCCAAACAACAAAATTCACCCAACAAAAATCCTGACGCAGTGCGCCCTGCGCTACGTAACATACACCAGCAGCGCGCCCCGCTTTAGCATCCCAGGAGGTCTCCTCGCTTAAGCACTCCCCACGCCAGTGCTCCATGCAACACAGCACGCCCCGCGCTATGTAGTCAGAAACTTCCAAATTGCTCAGAATCTTCTTCCAATTGTAACATTTTGATAAGCCCATGTATTATCCTGCAACAAGCAAACAACCTATCAAAAGTAACATGAAATTACCAAAGACTAACAATATATCAAGCTAAACGAACATAAATAGTAGGTTAAAAACCTACTTATCAGTTATCTTCGGAACTGCAACTGCATGCCTTGGGGTTGTCTCTGAGGTTTGAACTGTATCTCCCGAGGTTGTTTCCGGGACTGGAACTAAATATCTCGGGGTTGTCTCTGAGATGGTATTGACTTCTCCGGTGTTATATCTGGAAATGGAATTGCATTTCCTCGGGGTTGCCTCCGAGGTTGAAACTGAATATCCCGTGGTTGTCTCCGGGATAGTGCTGACTTGACTTCCAAGGTTATCTCTGGAAGACGATTTTGCCCTCCTGCAAGGTTAGTAACATGAATGCAAAATTTTTGAATGTCTACATATGCCCCTCTTTATTATATTCATGCAATGTAATGTACTGCAACATGATGCAAATGTATGATGTATGTGGTTTGTTGGAATGTTTTCCAATGGGATGTCATGATTGTCTGCTCCCATGACTTCTGATGGGGACTGGAGTTGTGACGCCCCCAAATCCGGATTACCTGACTCCCGAGTTTGGTGTTCACGATCGACACTATAAATAACATCTAACTACCCATTTAATTATGAATAGAAATTTACACCATATTAACTGATATAGTTAATACATTCGTCCCAGGTTATCTAACCTTCATATTACAAACATACCCTTTAGACACACAAAAAGGGTTTACAAATACAACATAATAATAATGTTAACCATAGCTATTACAACATAACACCTTTACCTTTGCTCTTCACAATACCTCCAACTACTTCGTCCCTAGCTGAAATGTTTTATTTAGCAAGGGTGAGCAACAAATTGCCCCGCAAGTTAAGATATACAATGAATGTAAAAGAATCAGAACAACAGACTATCTATTTTGATAGAATGACACCAAAGTTCGGGGAACTTTGAAATAACTGAACAATTCATTCTTCTCTAACCAATCTTCTCGCAACCTAAGCAACACCTTAACGAAAGGATACGATGCTTTTAAAGTTTGTACGATATTCTATTGAATAACAACTTTGAAATACTCTACAGAGTTTATGATAAATGATCTTACAAGATCTTGAAATTCTATTCTCAAGTAACTATCAAAGATTTACTCTGATATACCCAAATAGCAGATTGGAAATAATTCCCAGAGTTTATGCTGAGTGATCACAAAGGATCTAGAACTTCTCTTCTCAAGTAACTATCAAAGATTTACTTTGATATACCCAGGTGTATCAGATAACCATAAAGATTAAATCATACCCCTTTGCAAGTATATAAAGTGATCAGCTTCATTATACTCAATGTTGGGAGAGTGCATATTTTGATTTGATGTTTAATTATAAATGCTCATGATTATTTGTAAAGTCCTTCAAGAAATATTTGTATAAGGACTTAGTGATAGATCAAATTTGTTAGGTTGATCTAAGCTCTTAATGTATATCATTCTGTAAATGAATATATAGAAAAGAAGATCAAACTTGTTAGGTTGATCTTGAGATGTAATAGATAGGCTTCGAAGAGATCGTAGTGTATCAAGCTGATCAAGATTATAGAAGCCAAGGTAGAGTGTAGAGCTTCGAGGATTGTAGTGTGCATTTGCATTGTACTGATGTATTAAATCTTGACGTTGAGCTAACCATAGAAATTGATTCCTAGAAGTCCTCGGTGGTGGCTCCTGCCTTGGTTCCGCTGTCGCTGGGGGTGATGGTTGTCGAATCATTATGTAGCCTTCGTCGCGTGGATGTGATCTCGCCACTTCCCAGGCTTTATACTTCTCAATTGTTGCATGATCAATGATTGCCATTGGGTGTTGGATAGGTTCGGTAGGTTGCCATTGCACTCCGGCTTTTTGGCACAAGTCAGTGATTAAGAATTCGTGCAACAAACCTCCAGTAGTACTTCCGCGTAACACCCAGTCAATGGACTCTTGAATGCATTCCCCCACATCAACACTATAGAAAGAAATTGAGCTGTCCATATGGAAATGATGATGTATAATCCCATCAATAGTCGTGCCCATGCCTTAGTGACCTCAGTCTGATGGCTCGTGGGCATTAATCAGGCACATATAAACGCATACCAAGCTTTTCCATATCGACTAAGCGCAGAATGTGGGAAACTTATCTTTTCATTTATTTCGATTTGAATAACCCATTTAGTTCCCGATTTGCATAGTCGAACAATCAACTCGTCTAGGTCGGGCAAACCATCTTCGTATTGGTCGTCTTGTGGTGCTTCTAACCCAAAATACTCATTGACTGCATCGGCATGAAATGCCACCGGTTTCCCCCGAACCATGACTACACGATTGACATGCTCCATTGCATTTGCGTAAAACTCTTTCACTATGTTAATTGCCACTGGAAGTGGTTGTTCGACCAACTAAAACCAATTCCGCTCCACAATTTGCAAAGCCATGTCGCCATCTTAATTAGCATTCGACTTCAACCCACGTTCGAGCACCAATGTTTTCTTGTCGATGGTTGTCTTGAATCGGTCAACGGCCCTCTCACTAACAAACCTAGTGTGGTCATATTGAGGCCTAGCAGTGGAGGAGGATGGACGTTGTCTTTTGTTGGATGATATGGTGGTTTGTGGAGTGAATGGGTTCAAGGTTTGGTTCAGGCATTTTATCGAACAGTTGGTGGGTGAATTGAGTTTTTCCCCCAAAATAGGGTACTTAGTGTAATCTTGCAAGCCAAACTATGAAAACAAACACCAATACCCAATTTTTTCTACTTACTTGATATTCAGACTGGAGAAGATTAGCAAACAAGAGGTGAGATGTAATTCCTTGCGCTAATTGCCTCCCCCGATTTGAGTATGTCTCCCCAAGTGATTGGTGTAAGGTATGTAATGGATGTAGTGTATAGTTGATATGAATTAGGAGAGTAAAGTTGGAGTTTATATAGGAGAGGTGATTCCAACGTGAATTGGATAATAGAAGGTGAAAGGTGAATGGGTAGCAATGGAGTAGAAGTTGAAGAGGAGAAGGAGTTATGAGATGTTGTCATGACTGTTGAATTTAATGAGGGTTGAATTTGAAGTAGTGGAAGAGAAGTGGTGGAATTCTATTTAGTGAAGGAGAGGTGAAGGAGTTTGATTGGGTGAAGGAGAGGCAAGGTCTCAATTTTGTTTTTTTGAATTAGGCGCCTGGGAAATTAACGCAGCGTAGCCCGCGCTGTGATAAAGGGTGAGGTAGCGAGGTCAGCGCTAGTGGGTCAGAAGATCTAGTAAATCTGGCGCGCCCCGCGCTGGTTCAGGCGCTCCCAGCGCTGTGCTGACGGCGAATTTGCACTCCTAGCGCTGCATGGTCTGAATTGTCTAGTCTTGTAGCGCGCCCCGCGCTGCTTCTGCCTATTGGACAGCGCGGTCCGCGTTGTGATGGCAGAATGTTTTCCTTCTTTGTCCTGCAAATCAATAAGAATTTTCAGAAACATTCAACGGAACTTAATTACCTATATAAAAAGAAAAGATAAACAAAAAGAAAATTAAAAAAAACGTAGAACATGGGTTGCCTCCCAAGTAGCTCTAGTTTTAACATCGTAAGCCTGACGATGACTCTCGTGTCACTGAGCATCGGCTAGGGTAATGTTGTCGGCATCCCAGTTTGCATCTCCGCCCCAATAATGCTTTATCCGTTGACCATTGACCTTGAATGTCTCTAATGGATTTCGGCTGTAGAGTTCGACTGCGCCATGTGGAAACACAATTTTGATGGTGTATGGTCCCGACCATCATGACTTAAGCTTACCGGGGAACAACCGAAAACGAGAGTTGAACAACAATACTGATTGCCCCGGTTCAAAAGTTCTGTGCATAATTTTCTTGTCGTGCCATTTCTTGACATTCTCCTTTTATAGTTTAGTGTTATCGTATGCATGAAGTCGGAATTCATCGAGCTCGTTTAGTTGTAGTAATCTCTTGTCCCCTACAGCTGCTTGATCGAAGTTTAGTTTCTGAATGGCCCAGTAGGCTTTGTGCTGTAGTTCGACTGGTAGGTGACAGGCCTTTCTGTACAGTAGTTGGTATGGTGACATACCAATTGGCGTCTTATAAGCAGTCTGGTAAGCCCATAATGCGTCATCCAACTGAAGTGACCAATCTTTCCGACTCGAATTTACGATTTTTTCCAATATTTTCTTAACTTCTTTGTTCAAAACCTCAACCTGTCCATTTGTTTGAGGGTGATATGATGTAGCCACCTTGTGGTTAACCCCATACTTAGTCAAAAGAGCCGTAAAAGATTTATTACAGAAGTGACTACCTTCGTCACTGATTAGCGCTCTTGGCGTGGCAAACCTTGTGAAAATATTTTTCTGTAGGAATTTGAGGACCACCTCGGCATCGTTAGATGGTAGTGCGGCAGCTTCAAGCCATTTCGAGACGTAGTCCACCACGAGTAGAATATACTGATTGCTCAACAACGACGGGAATGGCCCCATGAAATCAATGCCCCATACATAAAAGATTTCCACTTCTAGAATTGTTTGTAGGGGCATCTCATTTCGTTTAGATATGTTTCCCACCCTTTGGCATCTATCACATGTTTTCACAAATTGGTGGGCGTCTTTGAATAATGTTGGCAAATAAAACTCGGATTAAAGCACTTTTGCCGCGGTGCGCTCACTCCTATAATGTCCCCCATATGTCGATGAGTGGCATTCTTGCAGTATGTTGTGCACTTCACTGTAGGGAATACATCGTCGAATCATCTTGTCGGTGCACTGTTTGAATAGATACGGCTCATCCCACATGTACCACTTGATGTCATTAAGAAACTTCTTTTTTTGTTGTCGTGTAAGATCCGAGGAAGCATTTTGCTTACCACAAAATTTGCGAAGTCTGCATACCACTGAAATTCTATATTTAACCCAAATAGTTGCTTATCCGGGAATGACTCGTTGATCGCTCATCTATCTTCATCCTTTTTCCCAAGATTTTCCAGCCTTGATAAATGGTCGGCAACTTGATTCCCCGTCCCCTTTCGATCTTTAATTTCTAAATCAAACTCTTGAAGTAGGAGAATCCATCGGATAAGGCGTGTCTTAGCATCTTTTTTCTCTATTAGGTACCGAATCACCGAATGGTCCGTGTAGACTATCACCTTAGTCTCAATCAAGTATGCCCGAAATTTGTCGAATGTATATACAACTGCAAGAAATTCCTTTTCCGTGGTAGTGTAATTCATTTAAGTCTCAGTGAGTGTTTTACTTGCATAATATATGGCGTGAAACACCTTATCTCGTCTTTGGCCCAAAACATCCCCAACCGCATAGTCGCTTGCATCACACATAAGCTCAAATGGAATTTTCTAGTCCGGTGCGACTATCACGGGGGCTGTAGTCAATTTCTTCTTCAACAATTCAAACGCGGACTTGCATTCCGCAGTAAAGCTGAAAGTAGCGTCCTTCTCTAAAAGACTGCATAGAGGTTTTATAATCTTAGAGAAGTCTTTTATGAACCTCCTGTAGAACCCAGCATGCCCCAGAAAACTTCTAATACCCTTAACTGAGCTCGGTGGAGGTAATTTCTCGATCGTATCCAACTTTACTTTGTCTACCTCCAATCCTTGAGCCGACACCTTATGGCCCAAGATATGCCCTCTTCAACCATGAAGTGGCATTTTTCCCAATTGAGTATGAGGTTTGTATCCTTACATCGTTGTAAAACCATGACCAGATTCTCTAGGCAAGTATCAAAATTGTCTCCATAGACCGAGAAATCGTCCATGAAGACTTCAACGTTCTTCTCCACCATATAAGAAAAAATAGCCATCATACACCGTTGAAAAGTTGCTGGTGCATTGCATAGTCCAAATGACATCCTCCTGAATGCAAATTTACCGTAAGGGCATGTAAATGTTGTCTTTTCTTAATCCTCAGGAGCGATGGAGATCTGATTATAGCCTGAGTATCCATCCAATAAACAGTAAAACTCATGTCCTGCTAACCCGTCTAACATTTGATCGATAAAAGGTAGTGGGAAATGATCTTTTTGGGTTGCCTTATTCAATCTCCTATAATCGATGCACACCCTCCAACCTGTCACTGTCCTTGTTGGAATTAACTCGTTGTCCTCATTCTGTATCACTGTCATTCCCCCTTTCTTCGGCACATAATGAACCG
This sequence comes from Panax japonicus, assembly GCA_020205505.1. Lineage (NCBI taxonomy): Eukaryota > Viridiplantae > Streptophyta > Magnoliopsida > Apiales > Araliaceae > Panax > Panax japonicus. The sequence continues at coordinate 50,178,646 of CM035107.1, forward strand.
GACTTACCCATTTACTGTCGGAAATTGGGTATATGATACCGGCATCCAATAATTTCAGAATTTCCTTCTTGACCACTTCCTTCATGATTGGGTTAAGTCGACGTTGATCCTCCACCGATGGTCTTGCATCATCCTCCATCAGAATCTTGTGCATGCAAAATGATGGGCTAATGCCTTTATATCCGCAATCGTCCATCCAATCACTGATTTGTGATCCCTAAGCACCCTCAGCAACTTTTCTTCCTACAATTCGTTAAGTGCAGCAGAAATAATTACAGGTAGAGAATTTGAATTTCCTAAATACGCATACCTGAGATGTTTAGGTAGTGACTTAAGTTCCAATGTCGGTGGCTCCTCCAATGATGGTTTTAATTTTTCTGCAGTTGTCTCCTCAGTGTGCATAGGTTCAAACGGTGCTCTGAATCGGCTAATTCGTGGCAATGAGTCTAGTATCTGTAATAAGTCCATAAATTCTGGGTCATCTTTTTTTTCATCCCCCAATAAGGTTGTTTCTAACGGATTGTTGATCAAACTCTTGCACTTTTCTTCGCTTGTAATTTGCTCAATTAAATCCATTCGAAAACACTCTTCCTCGTCCATAGGGTACTTCATGACCTTGAACACATTAAATTTTATTTCTTGGTCTTGGACTCTCATAGTAAGTTCTCCTTTTTGCACGTCTATGAGTGTCCTTCTAGTGGCCAAGAAAGGTCTCCCTAGGATGATCGATATGTTCTTATCTTCATCGAAATCAATAATGATAAAGTCCGTAGGGAATATAAACTTATCCACTTTAACGAGTATGTCCTCTACAATGCCTCTCGGATATTTGACTGACCTATCTGCCAATTGCAATGAAATATTTGTAGGCTTTGGCGCGGGAAAACCCAATTTTGAGTATACTGACAATGGCATCAGGTTTATACTCGCCCCCAAATAACATAAACATTTGTTAAACGACATTTTCCCGATCGTGCACGAGATAGTAAAGCTCCCTGGGTCTTTGAGTTTTGGTGGTAGCTTTTTCTGTAACACCGCACTGCACTCCTCTGTTAGTGCCACTGTTTCGAAATCTTCTCATTTCTTTTTCCTCGACAGAATTCCTTTCATAAACTTCGCATAACTTGGCATTTTCTCTAGGGCCTCTGCAATTGGGATGTTAATATGGAGTTTCTTTAATACGTCTAAAAACTTTGCGAACTACTTATCTGATTTCTGTTTTTGGACCCTCTGCTAAAACGGCGGTGGAGGAAAAACAATCGGCTCATTGTTTAAATTTATTTCCTCATTTTTGTTACCCTCCACCACGTTACTGTCATCAACTTTTTTCTCCGGTGTTGCTGAATTTTCTGCACTATTACCCCCAAGATGTTTTCCACTTCTCAACATAACTGCTTTACATTGCTCATGATTACCCTTCGGATTTCTCTCGGTGTCGCTAGGTAATGTTCCTTGTGGACTATTATTCAATGCCAATGCAATTTGACCTATCTGATTTTCTATTTTTTTGATATCCATAGCTTGATTTTTCATAGCCATTTTTGCTAGTCATGTATTTTGCCCACATTTCCTCCGCATTGGATTTCCTTTCCTGCTGTTGAACTGGTTGTTGGTGACTCTGAAAACCAGGGGGATATGATGGTCGTGGAGCATGAGTTTGCTGGTTATTGCTCCATGGGAAATTTGGGTGGTTCCTATTCCCCTGATTGTAGGTGTTTTGGTATGTATTTTGTGGACTTCTGTTATAGTTACCTATGAACTGGACGGATGCTGGATTAATTGCGCATTGATCTGTAGGATGATCAGCCGCACACAATTCATATACTACCGCAACCTGTTGAACTTGAGCCCCTGTCATAGTATTAACCTTATCATTCAGAGTATCAAACTTCTTGGACAGTGCAGAAATATGTGCTTGTATAGCTAACACCCCATCTAATTCCAAGATCCCAGCCGCCTTTGCCTGTGTTATTCTTGCTGTGGGCCACTGTTAGTTATTTGCCGCCATGGTTTCGATTAAATTGTAGGCTTCCTCGTAACTTTTAGCCAGAATGCACCGCCCGATGCCGCGTCAATACTGGTTCTGACATTCCCATGTAGTCCGTTATAAAAGGTGTTAATTTGTAACCACTTGGGCAATCCATGATGTGGGCACTTTCTGAGTAATTCCTTGTATAGCGACTCCCTACTCTGCTGCTCAAACATTGTTATGTAATTCCGCATTTTAGCAGTCTTCGCCGGTGGGAAAAATTTGGCCAGAAATTTTTGAGCCAAGTCTTCCCATGTAGTGATCGATCCCGGCGGTAGAGAATGTAACCAACTTTTTGCCTTGTCTCGTAGAGTGAATGGGTACAAGCGAAGTCTCACTGCCTTATCTGACACCCCATTGTACTTGAGCGTGTCTCACATTTCCAGAAAACTGGTTAAATGCTCATTCGGATCGTCATTTACCGTTCCCCCAAACTGACATGTGTTCTGCATCATCTGAATGGTTCCAGGCTTGATTTCAAAAGTATTTGCAGCTATTGCAGGCCTAGTGATGCTCGACTGCAGATCAGTCACCTTAGGTATTGTAAAATCCCTCAATGCTTTCTGGTCTTCGGCAGCCATTGTTTCTTCCTTATCAGAATTTTCGAATTCGTTCCTCGTTTCCTCGATCCACTTACTTAACCTCTGAAATCTTCTTTCAATGTCGTCCTCAAAAGGAAGCAAGTCTGGATGTTTGGATCGCGTTTGCATATGCCAATATCAAAAACCTGAAATAGGAGAATCAAAATAAAAAAAAATGTTTAAGTAAAACTGGACTAATTAAACCGATATCGTAAAAAACATATATTAAAATCTAGGCTAAATTGTCCCCGGGAACGGCGCCAAAAACTTGTTGGATAAAATCAATACGCGCAAAACACGCAAGTGTAGGTGGTCAACAAGTAATATAGTAGTTTATAAAGTATCGTTCCCACGAAGACAAATTAGCAAGAATTTTAACTTCACAATTATCAATTTTCTATTAACCCTAATTTTATTAAACTATTCAATTCAATGGTTTTAAATTGTAGAAACTAAATTAGTAAATAAATAAACTATCACAAAACAACCGCTAATATCAAAATCCAAAATTTCAAACAATTAATGAAGAATTAGACTTATGATTTCACCATGAGCTTCACATGCAACACAGCGCGCCCCGCGCTATGTAGTCAGAAACTTCCAAATTACTCGGAATCTTCTTCCAATTGTAACATTTTGATAAGCCCATGTATTATCCTGCAACACGCAAACAACCTATCAAAAGTAACATAAAATTACCAAAGACTAACAATATATCAAGCTAAAAAAACATAAATCGTAGGTTAAAAACCTACTCATCAATTATCTTCGGAACTGCAACTGCATGCCTCGGGGTTGTCTCCGAGGTTTGAACTGTATCTCCCGAGGTTGTCTCCGGGACTGGAACTAAATATCTCGGGGTTGTCTCTGAGATGTATTGACTTCTCCGGTGTTATATCTGGAAATGGATTGCACTTCCTCGGGGTTGCCTCTGAGGTTGAAACTGAGTATCCCGTGGTTGTCCCTGGGATTGTGCTGATTTGACTTCCAAGGTTATCTCTAGAAGACGATTTTACCCTCCTGCAAGGTTTGTAACATGAATGCAAAATTTTCGAGTGTCTACATATGCCCCTCTTTATTATATTCATGCAATGTAATGTACTGCAGCATGATGCAAATGTATGATGTATGTGGTTTGTTGGACTGTTTTCCAATGGGATGCCATGATTGTATGCTCCCATGACTTCTGATGGGGACTGGAGTTGTGACGCCCCCAAATCCGGATTACCTAACTACCGAGTTTGGTGCTCACGATCCACAATATAAATAACATCTAACTACCCATTTAATTATGAATAGAAATTTACACCACATTACTGATATAGTTAATACATTCGTCCCAGGTTATCTAACCTTCAGATTACAAACATATCCTTTAGACACACAAAAAGTGTTTACAAATACAACATAATAATAATGTTAACCATAGCTATTACAACATAACACCTTTACCTTTGCTCTTCACAACACCTCCAGCTACTTTGTCCCTAGCTGAAATGTTTTATTTAGCAAGGGTGAGCAACAAATTGCCCCGCAAGTGAAGATATACAATGAATGTAAAAGAATCAAAACAACAGACTATCTATTTTGATAGAATGACACCAAAGTTCGGGGAACTTTGAAATAACTGAACAATTCATTCTTCTCTAACCAATCTTCTCGCAACCTAAGCATCACCTTAACGAAAGGATAAGATGCTTTTAAAGTTTCTACGATATTCTATTGTATAACAATTTTGAAATACTCTACAGAGTTTATGATAAATGATCTTTCAAGATCTTGAAATTCTCTTCTCAAGTAACTATCAAAGATTTACTCTGATATACCCAAATAACAGATTGGAAATAATTCCAAGAGATTATGCTGAGTGATCACAAAGGATCTAGAACTTCTCTTCTCGAGTAACTATCAAAGATTTACTTTGATATACCCAGGTGTATCAGATAACCATAAAGATTAAATCATACCCCTTTGCAAGTATATAAAGTGATCAGCTTCATTATACCCTATGTTGGGAGAGTGCATATATTGACTTGATGTTTAATTATAAATGCTCATGATTATTTGTAAAGTCCTTCAAGGAATATTTGTATAAGGACTTAGTGATAGATCAAATTTGTTAGGTTGATCTAAGCTCTTAATGTATATCATCCTGTAAATGAATGCATATAAAAGAAGATCAAACTTGTTAGGTTGATCTTGAGATGTAATAGATAGGCTTCGAAGAGATAGTAGTGTATCAAGCTGATCAAGATTACAGAAGCCAAGGCAGAACGTAGATCTTCGAGGATTGTAGTGTGCTTGCCTTAAGGGCCTCTTCGGAAATCGTAGAGTGGTCCCAACGTTTGCCGAGCCAACTCAGAGATTATAGTATGCTCTCGGAAATGTAGAGCTTGAAAAGCAAGCAAGTAAAGATTGTAGTGTGCAAGTCTTTAAGAGAAATAGTAGTGCTCTTATTTGATGGAATCAGAACAAGCACCAAGGTAACAAGACACCACGATCTGGATCGTAGAGTATCATCTGCCGTGTGTCAGAAGCATAGAGCCCTACCTTTTTTGTTTGAAGATATATCTCCAACAAATATGGAATGGGTTTCAAACGTTGAAGTCCTCACCAGTTCCAACGGTACAAAAGATATCCTTAGTATGCAACAAAGAAGCGTATTGAAGAAGCTAAGGAAAGTACCATTGGTAAAAGGAAAACATCTTTTCAGGTGTTAGGTGAGAAAATAGTCTGCTATGTCAGTGGGTCAGAATGCAATTCAGAAGATGTGCAGAAAAGTCTCCATCAAAGTACAGAAATGTTAAACACATTTAATGCTTCAACGGATGGATCAAACAGATATATTTCAAGATCACATATATGCAAAACATCTACAGATGCAAGGATTAAACAAGCATTGAACAAAACGCACAAGAACACTCAACGCTCAACTCTACGATCTGAGAAAAAGAAAATCTTACTCAGCTACTCAATTCTCTCGAACAAGTGCTTAAAAAAAACTGAGTAGCTACCATCAAGAACTCAACAACTAATTATCAACTGAAGTAAGAGTTCCAAGTCAGAAGGACTTGAAGAGTTCTAAGTGAACTGTAAAGAGCCAAGTCTGCTGGACTTGAAGAGTTCAAGAGTGAACTAAGAAGTTCCTAGACTGCTGGTCTAGAAGGAATCTGTGTGATTCAGAAAGTGTAAAAGTCATCCTTAGTGGATTTCCTACTCGAGGAGTAGAAGAGTGGACTAAGAGCTTTAAGTGCTCTAAATCACTTAAAACGACTGTGTCCATTACATTATTGCTATAACTGTTATATCTGCTATAACTGCCTCACTCTCATAAACTCTCTATCTTAAGGGAGATTAAAACCAATATTAATTCCGCTAAGTTTTAATCATTATCAACTTACAAGTTAAAACGAAAAGTTTTTAAATATCTATTCAACCCCCCTTCTAGATAACTATTGTGCCTCTGGGAACTAACAATTGGTATCAGAGCAGGTTCTATTATACAGCCTACAAAGCTTAAGTAGATCCAATGGCATACTTACCAAGTGAATCAAGGACTGGAGGAGGCAGCAAGACACTAATGTGCAACAAAGATAAATTTACAAACTGGAAAGTTAGGATGCAAGCATACATGGACTCAATAGATGAAGATCTATTTGAGACTGTTTAGAATGGGCCCTATGTTGCAACAATGCTTACACCAACTACAGACGATCCAAACAGAATACAAATCAAAGTCAAAGAGGAATGGACAGACAACGAGAAGAGAGCTGTTCAACTCGACAAGAAAGCTAAGAACATTTTGTTTCAATCATTAGAAGATGATCTATTCAAAAATGTGGTCAACATCAAAATAGCAAAGGAGGTTTGGGAAACACTTCTCATCATGCATAAAGGAACGGAAGAAGTAAGAGAAAACAAATAATCTCTCCTAACGCAACAATATGAAATGTTCGCACACGTTCAAGGAGAGAACGTCACTGCCACCTACAAGAGATTCAACGTTCTATTCAACTCTCTACGAGCATCTGGAAAGATTTATCCAAACAAAGATCTAATCATAAAGTTCATGAGAGCCTTACCAAGAAGGTGGGATGCCAAAACCACCGCTATCAGAGAGTCAAAGAATCTCCATGAGATGACAGTTCAATAGCTATACGACAACCTTATGACATACAAATTCGAGCTGACTCAATGAGCAGAAACTCTATCAGAAGGAAGAAAGAAGGATAAAAGTGTTGCTCTCAAAGCAACTGAAAGTACCTCAAAGGCCAACACTAAAATGGACTCTGACTATGATGAAGAAGATGATGAGGACTTTGCAATGCTGGTAAAAAGACTAAGAAGGTTCATGCGTTACCAGCAAGCCAAAGAAGGTCAGCAACTACAGCAGCCAGGAGCAAATGAATGATCTATGCTACAACTGCAAGAAGCCTGGCCATTTCATTGCCAACTACAACAAACCTCTTTGAGAAGAATTGAAAAAGAAATCACATGCAAAGAAGGAATACAAAGGTAACAAAAGGCCTCAGAAGAAAGAAAAAGGCCTTGTAGCTGGAGGATCGTGGAGTGATTCAGACAATGACTCAAATCCTGAATCTGGAGATGATGAAGACCCTCAAATGGCTAATCTGTGCCTAATGGCCAAACATGCAAAGGACAAACTAAACTCCAACATAGATAAAGTAAGTATCGATGAGGTATTTGATTTCAACTCTCTTGATGTAGACATTAATGATTTAAGAACTACACTGTATGACATAACAACTGATCTACATCAATACATGAAATGGTTCAGAGTTTTGTCGAAGGATTATTCACTTCTTCAAGAGGAGAAAAAGAAAGTTCAAGAAGAGTTAGAAACATCTCTTCTAAGTACTAACTTTCTCTCCAAGCTTGAGGCTGGGAATGATATCTTAAAACAGACTAACGAGCACAATGCACAAAGAGAGTCCAATCTAACCTCTAAAGTTGAGGAACTATAAAAGACTATCTCTACATGGAACAAATTCTCATCATCTGTGGACTCCCTGCTCTCTAGTCAGAGAAGTAAATTTGACAGAACAGACTTAGGCTTTGGAGAATCCACCTCAGAGCCATGTGTGGAAAAGACAAAGGAAACTAGCACTAGTAATGCTTCAAGTTTTATTAGAGGCATTACATTTGTGAAATCCTCACAGAAGGAAGAACGAGCACAACCCTGTTCTACTGTTCCCATCCATACTCCAAAGAGTAAAGGATCTCATGCTGGTCTGGGCTTCAAAAAAGAGAAGAGTAACCCATCCTCTACTCACCAACCTCTAAGGATGGTAGAGTCAAATAAAACCAACTCTACGAACCAACTGGGAAAGTACAGTAGAGGTAAGATACACTCCTCACATTTCATGAGACCCAAGGACATGTGGAAGAAGGAAAATTAGTTTAACAGAAGGATGACTAAAGAACCACAAAAGTCCAAATGGAGAATGAATTCTTTCACACACATGCATGTATCATACTAAGTGTTTTGTGTGCAATAGAGTTGGTCACAAGGCTGCAAAGTGCTATTATAATTCCATGCATGTGAGACCCAAGATCAAACAAATTTGGGTCCCCAAGGGTACTAACAAAATAGGACCCATGCAAATATGGGTACCAAAATGAAGGTTTGATGTTACCACAGGAAAATAGCTCCACGATCACAACCTGGTATCTGGACAGTGGATGCTCAAGGAACATGACTGGGAATAAAGCCCTTCTGTCCAACTACATAGAGAAGGAAGGTCCCTCAGTCATCTTTGGAGACAACAGCTCCGGCAAGATAAGAGGATATGGCTCAACTGGAAATGAAGCAGTGTCCTTCAGTAGAGTGGCCTATGTGGAAGGACTACAATCTTCTGAGCATTAACCAACTCTGCGACAAAGGACATCAAGTAATATTCCTCAACTATCAGTGTCAAGTCAGAGATTTAAAGATATCTGTTGTAAAGCTTACTGGAACAAGAGAAGGAAATGTCTACACAGTGAATCTTGGATAGCTAAGCTCAGATGAGACAATATGCTTTCTGGCTAAAGCATCCAAAAAAAATGAGCTGGCTTTGGCATAGAAGACTGTCTCATCTCAATTTCAAGAGCATGTCCAAACTGGCCTCAAAATATCTTGTTGCAAGTCTACCCAAGTTCATCTTCGTCAAAGAAAGGCCATGCAATGCCTGTCAGCTTGAAAAGCAGACCAGAAGTTCATTCAAGAGCAAAACTGCCAACTCAATTGACAAGCCCCTGCAGTTGCTCCACATGGATCTATTTGGGCCAATTCCAACTACAAGCCTTGGAGGGAAGAGATATTCACTGGTTATAGTCGACGATTACACCAGGTTCATATGGGTGTTCTTTCTAACATCGAAGGATGAAATAAGCTCCCAACTGATCAAGATATTCAGGCTGGTGATGAACGAGAAAGGAGAGAAAATCAAGGCTATAAGGAGTGATCATAGCAGAGAATTTAACTTCTCAGAAATGGACCAGTTCTGCACAGACAATGACATCAGTCATAATTTCTCAGCTCCACGAACTCCTCAACAAAATGGAGTAGCTTAAAGAAAGAACAAAACTTTGATAGAGGCTGGAAGAACTCTACTAGCAGCAGCACATCTACTTGAATACTTCGGGGCATAAGCTGTCAACACTGCGTGCTACACTCAAAATAGATCACTCATACACTCTACGATCAAGAAGACACCCTACGAACTGTGGAAAGGAAGAAAGCCAAGTTTCAGCTACTTTCATGTATTCGGCTGTGCATGTTACATTCTCAAAAATGGAAAACAGTACTTGACAAAGTTTTAACCCAAGTCAGACGATCAAGGCATACATAGTGTTCAACAAAAAGACACTGAGTGTTAAAGTCTCGATTCACATCACCTTTGATAAAACAGACTTGGACAAAACAATGCTTCAAGACACTACGACCAATAGTTCAGACACTACGAACGAGGCCGTCGAGCTCAACACAACGTTCGTAGTGCCAGATATTGAAATCATTGAGCAAAAAAATGAGATCGTAGAGAGGCCTATGCCAGACAACCAACCTCCACACCAAGAAGAAGAAATAGATCTTGAAGACCTAAGACAAGAAGGCATAAGGATAGAAGTCCCAACAGAAAGCCGATGGGCAAGAGATCACACTCAAGATCTAATCATTGGAGATCCAAGTGCAAGAGTCAAAACAAGCTGCCACCCAGAATGAATGTTTTTATCTAAGCTTCATGTCACAAATGGAACCTAACAAGATAGAGGATGCTATGGAAGACTCCAGCTGGATAGAAGCTATGACGCCCCCAAAATAGGTATACATCACCTATTCTGAGTCGCCAAATACATGGTACAGAATACAAATACAACCTTAAATATACAACATGAGCTGTGAGTTTTAATACAAATATTATCTTCTAGACAATATTCAAACTCAAAATAAGTCCTCAATACATTTATTATCACACTATTTCATAGAATAGTGAGGACTACTAATGCTATCATCTGGACCGTCACTCCGTTCCCCGACTAGTCCCTGCTACGTTCTCATTTCCTGAAAAGAACAATGAAAGCAAAAGGGTAAGCTCAACTAGCCAGTAAGAAATATTATGACGAAGATAATGTAGAATAAATTATCATTAGCCTTCAATAGTGTTAAAATGATAAAATATAACGACCATCAAGTTTAACTGCAGCGGAACAAGCAATCCATTAGAAGAGTTAAGTAGAGAATAAAATCTACTATTTTCTATGATTTAAAAGGTTTTTCATTACTTTTATCGCTGAGACTCAGCTTAATAAATAATCCACATCATCCCTGAACTACGACAAAGGATATTCATTAGTATCACAACCACAAATTATCCATGCACTACGGGCCAAGGATATTCGTGTATTCATTAATGGTCATGATCACGCCAATAACTATCCATCAATGCACTACGGGACAATGAGGACTTTTATCACATCACTTGTAGCATTACGGTCTTGATTATACCGATTAATCCCTGGTCATAATCATACAAAGTCCATCTATGCACTACAGGCCATAGATGACTTTCAACAGAATATAAACATGAGGATGATGACAATGATATAAGAATTCAATAAAATAAGTTCAAGAATTAATTTATCCAGGAACTAATAACGTCCAAATTTTCAACATGATACTTCTTTGTAGAGTAAAATTCAAGAATGCTCAGAAGAATATTTCTATGAAAAGATACTGGAGAAAGCGCAAATATCAAGGATATTCCACTAATTTCATAGAGTATAAAAGTTAAAACTTTAACCAACTGAGAATAATAAAGAATGGAATAACAAAAGAAATTACCAGGCATGTGATAGACCGCACAGACAGGTTATTCCAACAGAATAATAAATAACGGAACCAGGTCATACGTAAACGCACAGACAGGATGTTCCAACAGAATGATAAATAATGGAACTAGGTCATGCGTAAAGTACAGATATGATATTCCAATAGAATAATAATTAACAGAACCAGGTCATGCGTAAAGCACATACATGATGTTCCAACAGAATAATAAAGAAAGGAATAACAGAAGAATTTCACCATGTAGGCAGTACTTTGCATAGACAGGTTATTCCAACATAATAATAAAGAATGGAATAACAGAAGAATTTCACCAAGTATAGGGTATCCCGCGTATACAGGTTATTCTAACAAAATAATAAATAATGTAATAACATAAGTTCTCTTCACAAATAAGAAATAAAGAATACCCCTCACGAGTACAACAAATAATATCCCTTACCGTAAAAGAAGAGTATTTCGACTGGTAGGGCGAGATATTCCTAAAGAAAACTTGCACTACGCTAAAAGCTTCTTAAAATTCTAAAGAAATACGCTCAAGATTATAGAAGAATTCTCTGAACTTTTAGTGTAGTTTTCAATTCTAACTAAGCATCCTATTTACAGGAAAATAGAAAGGATACTATGCTGGACTATGCAATAAAATATAATATATTATATATATATATATATATATATATATATATATATATATTATTTAAAATCTAATAAAACAAATAACTATATAAAAGTATTATGTTTTATATAAAAAGATTTTACTATGCAAAATACTATACAGACACTATGCAACAGTATGTATATAATAAATTATAATATATTCTATTTATAGTCTAATAAAATAAATAACTTTATAAAAGTTTTATGTTTTATATAAAAAGATTTTACTATGCAAAACACTATGCATAATAGAATATAATATATTCTATTTATAGTCTAATAAAACGAATAACTTTATAAAAGTATTCTATTTTATATAAAAAGCTTTTCTGTTTTATTACATTAATAATAATAATAAAACAAAACTCATCATCATTATTATAATTCACATTATTAATCAACCAGGTCGTTTCCAGGAAAGATGAGGCTTTCCAATAAGGATTTCTCCCCATTGGCGCGCAATTAGGTGACCAAACCTCTCATTGACAGAACTTCTAGATATTGTTAGTATTTAAAATAATAATATTAATAACTTCGTCATCTCAATTATTGATTTAATAATATATAAAATATTGACAATAATTGAATCAAATAACGTGAGATACTATGCAGTAATTATTGTAGCAATAATTGAACAAAACAGAGTGACTTCTGTACTTTTAATACCAGGTGTTTCAACAGTTAACGGTAAAACTTCCGCCGTTATTTTCATAAAGTATTTTTGTCATTTTCTCAATCCGATAATAATTCTGTTATGGGGTCCACCAATGATTGTGCCGTTGTATAAATATTCCCTGAATAATCGAATATTATATAACAACTTGCGTACTTTGCAAAATTTATAAATATTACCCATAACTATAACATTATATCAAATTCATTCCATAATATTCAAAAATGATATTTATAAAAAATTCATCTTTATTCATAAAAGTTGGTGTCTTACAACCTCCCCTTCTTATGAAATTTCACCCTCGAAATTAGAGTACGTAACTGGTATGTCGAAGAGGTAAGGATACCTTGATTTCATTTCAGATTCTAACTCCCAAGTCATTTCCTCAACATCGTGGTTTCTCCATAAAACTTTGACTTGAGGTATAACATTGGAGCGTAGAATATGTTCCTTATTATCCAAGATTTGAACATGTACTTCTTCATACGTCAAATCTTCCGCTATTTCGTCCGGTTCTAACTCAATAATGTGGTTTGGGTCTTTCACATATTTATGTAACATAGATATTAGAAAAATGTTATGAACACGAGACATACTTGGCGGTAAAGCGAGTCTATAGACCACAGTTCCTACTCGACCAAGGATTAAAAATGGGCCGATGAATCGAAGATTGAGCTTTCCTCTCTTTCCAAATATCGTAACTTCTTTCCATGGAGCAACACGTAACAATACATGATCTCCTATATCGAATTCCATGTCCTTTCGATGAAGATCAGCATAACTATTTTGTTGATCTTGTGAGGTTTTATACGTTGTCGGATCGTTTGAATCTTTTCCGTAGTCATACGTACCAACTCCAGTCCCAACAATGTTGCATCACCCACCTCATCCCAGCATACTAGAGAACGACACTTTCTTCCATACAACGCCTCAAATGGAGCCATGCCAATACTTGTTTGATAACTGTTGTTGTAGGTAAACTCCACCAATGGTAAGAACTTGTCCCAACTTCCCTTGAAGTCAAGGACACAAAGTCTTAATAAATCTTCAAGAGTTTGAATAGTCCTCTCTGATTGTCCATTCGTCAGAGGATGATATGCCAAACTAAATCGTAAATCCGTGCCCATAGTTTTTTGTAAACTAACCCAAAATCGTAAAGTGAATCTTGGGTCTCGATCAGAAACTATGGATACTGGCATACCATATAATCTTACAACCTCGTTTATATACATACGAGCAAGACGTTCAAGTGTATAAGTTTCTCGTATAGGTAAGAAATGAGCAGACTTGGTCAATCTATCAACAATGACCCAAATTGCATCTATGCCTTGAGAAACCTTGTGAATACCAGTAACGAAATCCATGGTAATGTGCTCCCACTTCCATTCTGGAATTTCAAGTTGTTGCAATGGACCTTTTGGTACTTGATGCTCTGCCTTGACTCGTTGACACGCTAGAAACCTTATGATAAACATTGCTATCTATCTCTTCATATTACCCCACCAAAATGTATGTCGAAGATTATGATACATTTTGGTACTCCCACGATGGATTGCAAATGGTGTGTTGTGCGCCTCGATCATGATTTTATACTTTAAATCAGGGTCGTTAGGAACACAAAGTCTGGAGTTGACTCGAAGTATTCCTTCTTCATAGATTCTTGCTTCTGGCATAACACCTTCTTGCACTTTCTTCCTTATATGTATCAGCTCTAGGTCCGTAGCTTGAGCAACTTTAACTTTATCAATTAAAGTCGGTTCTACTCATATATTCGCCATCATCACATGGGTCCCTGGAGTCTTTAACTCTATCTTCATCCTTTGCAAGTCACACAAAATGGGCCTTTGCGTTGACAATATCGCACTCGTACTTGCATATGATCTTCAACTCAATGCGTCAGCTACCACGTTCGCTTTTCCAGGATAGTATTGGATGGTATGATCATAATCTTTCAACAGTTCAAGCCAACGTCATTGTCGCATGTTGAGTTCCTTTTGAGTGAAGAAATATTTGAGGCTTTTATGATCCGTAAAGATCTCCACTTTCTCCCCATACAAGTAATGCCTCCAAATTTTAAGTGCGAAGACAACAACTGCCAAATCTAGATCATGAGTAGGATAATTCCTCTCATATTCTTTGAGTTATCTTGAGGCATAAGCTATGACTTTCACATGTTGCATGATAACACATCCCAACCCTTTGCCCGAAACATCACTGTAGATGACAAATCCCTCGGACCAGATGGTATTGTTCGAACATGTGCTGAAATGAGTCTCCTCTTGAGTTCTTAAAAACTCTTCTCACATTCTTTGCTCCAACCGAACTTTGTATCTTTTCGAGTCAGTTGAGTTAATGGAGTAGCGATTCGAGAAAATCCTTCCACAAATCTCTGATAATAACCAGCTAAACCGAGAAAGCTACGTACTTCGATCACTGATTTAGGTTGCTCCCAGCTTTGAATTGCTTCAATTTTTGCCAGGTCAACAGATATTCCATGACTTGATACTACGTGCCCAAGGAATGCTACTTCCTCAAGCTAGAACTCGTATTTCTTCAACTTGGCATAAAGCTTGTATTCACGAAGCTTTTTGATTATCAGCCTCAAGTGTTGCTCATGATCTTCACGGCTTTTGGAATAAATAAGGATGTCATCAATAAAGACGACCACAAAGTGATCCAAATATTCCTTGAATACTCGGTTCATCATATCCGTGAATGTAGCATGAGCATTAGTCAATCCAAAGGATATGACTAGGAATTCATAATGCCCGTACTGAGTTCTGAAAGCCATCTTTGGAATGTAATCGGTTCTAATCTTCAATTGGTGATATCCGGAATGAAGATCAATCTTTGAAAAGAATTTGGCTCCTTGGAACTGGTCAAATATGTCATCAATATGTGGCAATGGGTACCTATTTTTGTTGGTGACATGATTCAACTCCTGATAATCAATATAAAGTCGCATACTTTCATCTTTCTTCTTCACAAATAGAACAGGAGCACCCCAAGGAGACGTACTAGGACGAATGAAACCAATGTCTAACAATTCATGCAATTGAGTCTTTAACTCCTGAAATTCAATAGGAGCCATTCGATATGGGTCTCTAGAAATGGGTTTTGTACCGGGTTCCAGGTCGATACAAAATTTAATTTCACGCTCTGGGGGTAGGCCAGGAAGTTCTTCAAGGAATACATCAGAAAATTTATTAATAATAGAAATATCATTCAAATTTGACGTATTTTTGTTTAAATCTGTGACATGAGCTAAGAAAGCTTGACATCCGTTTTTCAATAAATGAAGAGCTTTATGGTTTGAGATGATAGTGATTGATTTTAATGGTTTGGTTGCTTGAATTCACATAATAGGTTGGTTAGGAATATAAAAGCAAATAACCTTATGAAAATAATCAATTTTTGCATGATGAGTAGTTAACCAATCAATCCCTAGAATCACATTCAAATATAAGTATTTTTAATGAAATAAGATCGACAAGTAATGTGAGGGTACCGATTTGAACCAAACAGGACTTATAAACAGTGGATGTAATGAAGGTTTCTCCCAACGAAGTTTCCACAGATAAGTCAAAGTCTAATTTCTCCGGAGTCAAATTTAATCGTTGAGCGCAAGTAGGAGAAATAAAAGAATGGGTAGAACCGGTATCAAATAAGGTATAGAGTTCGCTAGAGTTTATGATAAGCTTACCCGTGATGACCTAGTTTGGGTTCTTTGCTTTTTGGGAGGTCACAACAAAAGCTCTCCCTTGAACTACTGGTTTTGACTTGTCTGGGATGGTATTTTGTGTCACCGTTCCAACTAGACTTGTCTTTGGTGCACAAAAAAATCGGGCTAGGTGACCTTCTCTTCCATAATTATAACACGCTTTGGATGGCATCGCGCAGTTTGGACTGATATGTCCCTCCCCTCCGTATTTAAAGCATATGATAGGTGGTCGTTCTCCTTCCTTAACCACGGGTGCTGATGCTGATGTCTTTCCATCATTGTTGAATATCCACTTCTTGAAATGTTCATTCTTATTGTCTTGGCTATGATTACCACCGAAGTGGTTACCATTTCTGGCATGTTGATTCCATCCACGTTTGTTGTCACCGTTTTGATGACTTCTACCATTGGTATTATCATTTTGTCGGCTGCTATCTCTTGGTTGAGTTGACTCGTTATAGCGCTCCAATAACTGAGCCCTATTTACAACATCTGAATACAAACACAATTTATGAGAAATTAGATATTGACGTATCTCGGGTTTCAAACGTCTTAGAAACATCCGCGTCATTCTTTCCTCATTATCAACCAAGTGAGACGCAAACCGGGACAACTCAGCAAACTTAGCTTCGTACTGCGACACGGCCATATTATTCTGCTCCAACTTGATGAACTCTACCTCTTTCATGTGATGAATACTTTAGGAAAAGTACTTGTCGTTGAATAGTTCTTGGAACTTATCCCAAGACATCTTCAGTGCGGCATGTTGAGTACGCTTTACCGATTCCCACCAGTAATCTGCCTCTCCTCGCAACATAAAGGTGGCAAAGGGAACCTTTTGCTCCTCGGAGCATCCCAAACATCAAATATCTTGGTGATCTGCTTTATCCACGTCTCCGCCTTAAGTGATTTTGGCTCTCCAATAAACTCCGGTGGTCCCAGCTCCTTGAACTGTTTAGCGGAGATCGTCCAAGAGTTTCCAGTGTTTCCACCTACATTTTGGACAGGAGCCGCTCTCGCCTGATGTTGCATGAATTGCATAAAGCCTTTGAACATTCCATCATTTGGTCAGTGTTGTTGTTTGCATAAGGATTGTCGCCTTCCTGATGCACATTCTCCTGATTATTGATATGTGGAGACTCAACGGTCTCCTGTGCTCCATTGTTATTCTCAACATTCTCGGATGTCATTTTCAGATACTGCCACAAAACAAGGGTTAGTTATCATATCACATATTATCCCTATACTCTGACCGACCAATTAAATACCAAATAAACTTAGGTAGGTCATACTAGCGAAGGAATTCCCCGTCTCTCCCCTCCTAGTTCTTGTCTCAAATCTCAACCAAGGATCATATCCCCAAGCTTTGATACCAACTGTGACGCCCCCAAAATAGGTATACATCACTTATTCTGAGTCGCCAAATACATGGTACAGAATACAAATACAACCTTAAATATACAACATGAGCTGTGAGTTTTAATACAAATATTGTCTTCTAGACAGTATTCAAACTCAAAATAAGTCCTCAATACATTTATTATCACATTATTTCATAGAATAGTGAAGACTACTAATTCTATCATCTGGACCGTCACTCCATTCCCCGACTAGTCCCTGCTACGTTCTCATTTCCTGAAGAAAACAATGAAAGAAAAAGGGTGAGCTCAACTAGCCCAGTAAGAAATATTTTGACTATGATAATGCAGAATAAATTATCATTAGCCTTCAACAATGTTAAACTGATAAAATATAACAAACATCAAGTTTAACTGTAACGGAACAAGCAATCCATTAGAAGAGCCAAGTAGAGAATAAAATCTACTATCTTCTATGATTTAAAAGGTTTTTCATTACTTTTATCGCTGAGGCTCAGCTTAATAAATAATCCACATCATCCCTGCAATACGGCTAATGATATTCATTAGTATCATGACCACAAATTGTCCATGCACTACGGGCCAAGGATATTCGTGTATTCATCAATGGTCATGATCATGCCAACAACTGTCCATCAATGCACTACGGTCCAATGAGGACTTTTACCACATCATTTGTAACATTACGGTCATGATTATACCGATTAATCCTTGGTCATAATCATACCAAGTCCATTTGTACAGTACAGGCCACAGATGACTTTCAACATAATATAAACATGAGGATGATGACAATGATATAAGAATTCAATAAAACAAGTTCAAGAATTAATTTATCCATGAACTAATAACGTCCAAATTGTCAACATGATACTTCTTTGTAGAGTAAAATTCAAGAATGCTCAGAAGAATATTTCCATTAAAAGATACGGGATGAAGCGCAAATATCAAGGATATTCCACTAATTTCTTGGAGTATAGAAGTCAAAACTTTAACCAACTGAGTATAATAAAGAATGGAATAACAAAAGAAATCACAAGGCATGCGATAGACCGCACAAATAGGTTATTCCAACAGAATAATAAATAACGGAACCAGGTCATGCGTAAACGCACAAACAGGATGTTCCAACAAAATAATAAAGACGGAATCAAGCCTAGCATAAAACGCACAGATATGATATTCCAACATAATAATAATTAACGGAATTAGGTCATGCGTAAAGCACAGACAGGATGTTCCAACAGAATAATAATGGAATAACAGAAGAATTTCACCATGTATGCAGTACTTTGCATAGACAGGTTATTCCAACATAACAATGAAGAATGGAATAACAGAAGAATTTTACAAAGTATAGGGTATCCCGCGTATACAGGTTATTCCAGCAGAATAATAAATAATTGAATAACAGAAGTTCTTTTCACGAATAAGAAAGAAAGAATACCCCTTACGAGTACAACAAATAATATCCCTTACCGTAAAAGAAGAGTATTCCGACTGGTAGGTCGAAATATTCTTGAAGAAAACTTGAACTACACTCAAAGCTTCTTAAAACTCTAAAGAAATACGCTCAAGATTATAGATGAATTCTCTTAACTTCTGGTGTGGTTTTCAATTCTAACTAAGCATCCTATTTATAGGAAAATAGAAAGGATACTATGCCGCACTATGCAATAAAATATAATATATTCTAAATATATATATATATATATATATATATATATTTATATTTTATTTTAAATCTAATAAAACAAATAACTTTATAAAAGTATTATGTTTTATATAAAAAGATTTTACTATGTAAAATACTATGCAACACTATGCATAATAAAATATAATATATTT
Organism: Panax japonicus; assembly: GCA_020205505.1. Classification (NCBI taxonomy): domain Eukaryota; kingdom Viridiplantae; phylum Streptophyta; class Magnoliopsida; order Apiales; family Araliaceae; genus Panax; species Panax japonicus. Next base: position 50,197,881 of record CM035107.1, read on the forward strand.
TATTTATAGTCTAATAAAACTAATAACTTTATAAAAGTATCCTGTTTTATATAAAAAGATTTTACTATGCAAAATACTATGCATAATAGAATATAATATATTCTATTTATAGTCTAATAAAACTAATAACTTTATAAAAGTATCCTGTTTTATATAAAAAGCTTTTCTGTTTTAATACATTAATAATACTAATAAAACAAAACTCATCATCATTATTATAATTTACACTATTAATCAACCAGGTCATTCCTACGAAAGAGGGGACTTTCCAATAAGGATTTCTCCCCATTGACGTGCAATTAGGTGACCAAACCTCTCCTTGACAGAACTTCTAGACATCGTTAATATTGCAAATAATAATATTAATAACTTCATCATCTCAATTATTGATTTAATAATATATAAAATATTGACAATAATTGAATCAAATAACGTGAGATACTATGCAGCAATTACTGTAGCAATAATTGAACAAAACTGAGTGACTTCTTACGTAAGCATCAATAATCAATACCGTGTGCTACTATGCAACCACGCATATTACTGTACTTTTAACACCGGGTGTTTTAACAGTTAACGGTAAAACTTCCGCCGTTATTTTCATAAAGTATTTTTGTCATTTTCTCAATCCGAAAATAATTCTGTTGTGGGGTCCACTAATGATTGTGCCGTTGTACGAATATTTCCTGTTAAAACGAATATTCCCCGACCAATCGAATATTATATAACAACTTGCGTACTTTCCAAAATTTATAAATATTACCCACAACTATAACATTATATCAAATTTATTCCATAATATTCAAAAATGATATTTATAGAAAATTCATCTTTATTCATAAAAGTTGGGGTCTTACAACCTCCCATTCTTATGAAATTTCACCCTCGAAATTAGGGTACGTACCTGGTATGTCGAAGAGGTAAGGATACCTTGATTTCATTTCAGATTCTAACTCCCCAAGTCATTTTCTCAACATCGTGATTTCTCCACAAAACTTTAACTTGAGGTATAACCTTGGAGCGTAGAATATGTTCCTTGTTATCCAAGATTTGAACAGGTACCTCTTCATACGTCAAATCTTCATCTATTTTGTCCGGTTCTAACTCAATAATGTGGTTCAGGTCTTTCACATATTTATGTAACATAGATATGTGAAAAATGTTATAAACACGAGATATACTTGGTGGTAAAGCGAGTCTATAGGCCACAGTTCCTACTCGATTGAGGATTAAAAATGGACTGATGAATCGAGGATTGAGCTTTCCTCTCATTCCAAATCTCATAACTCCTTTCCATGGAGCAACACGTAACAACACATGATCTCCTATATCGAATTCCACGTCCTTTCGATGAAGATCAGCATAACTCTTTTGTCGATCTTGTGAGGTTTTTATACGTTGTCGGATCGTTTGAATCTTTTTTATAGTCATACGTACCAACTTTGGTCCCAACAACGTTGCTTCACCCACGTCATCCCAGCATACCAGAGAACCACACTTTCTTCCATACAACGCCTCAAATGGAGCCATGCCAATACTTGTTTGATAACTATTGTTGTAGGAAAACTCTACCAATGGTAAGAACTTGTCTCAACTTTCCTTGAAGTCAAGGACACAAAGTCTTAATAAATCTTCAAGAGTTTGAATAGTCCTCTCTGATTCTCCATCCGTCTAAGGATGATATGCTGAACTAAATCGTAAATTCGTGCCCATAGCTTTTTGTAAACTAACCCAAAATTGTGAAGTGAGTCTTGGGTCTCAATCAGAAACTATGGATACTGGCATACCATGCAATCTTACAACCTCGTTTATGTACATACGAGCAAGACGTTCAAGTGTATAAGTTTCTCGTATAGGTAAGAAGTGAGCAGACTTGGTCAATCTATCAACAATGACCCAAATTGCATCTATGCCTTGAGAAACCTTGGAAAGACCAGTAACGAAATCCATGGTAATGTGCTCCCACTTCCATTCTAGAATTTTAAATGGTTACAATGGACCTTTTGGTAATTGATGCTCCGCCTTGACTCGTTGACACGTTAGCAACTTGAGATAATTAGCGTTATCTCTCTCTTCATATTTCCCCACCAAAATGTATGTCGAAGATCATGATACATTTTGGTACTCCCAGGATGGATTGCAAACGGTGTGTTGTGCGCCTCCATCATAGTTTTATACTTTAAATCAGGGTCGTTAGGAACACAAAGTCTAGAGTTTACTCGAAGTATTCTTTCTTCATCGATTCTTACTTCCGGCATAGCACCTTCTTGCACTTTCTTCCTTATACGCATCAACTCCAGGTCCGTAGCTTGAGCAGCTTTAACATTAACAATTAAAGTCGGTTCTACTCGTATATTCGCCATCATCACATGGGTCTATGGAGTCTTTAACTCTATCTTCATCCTTTGTAAGTCACACAAAATGGGGCTTTGCGTTGACAATATCGCACCCGTACTTGCATATGATCTTCTACTCAATGCGTCAGCTACCACGTTCGCTTTTTCAGATGTTCTAAATAGGGCTCAGTTATCGGAGCGCGATAACAAGTCAATTCAACCAAGAGAAATCAGTCGGCAAAATGATTTTGCTTCATAATTCCTTTCAGGTAATAAAGTGTAGCTAGGTCGAGCGGGGGATAACAGGGGAATAGAACGGTGGTCTATAGCTGTTGAGGTTCTCCCTAAATAGTATTAAAATAATTTTATTTAGGCTTTAGATAAGTGTGTCGTATTATATACGTCATTTGATATTTAATTTTGGTGAACCGAATAGGGTGAGGTGAACTCAACTTTGGAAGGGTGTTTTGCCACTATCATACAAGATGTCTAATGACATACAACCTCGCATTAGCATAAGACAGGGTTGTGCAAATCCACTCGCTGAGTATATCTACGAGCACTACCTATATGAGCTTGGAGTTTATTTGAAACATAATGTTTAATTGCAGACGATGGAGATAGTTATATGTCAAGAGAAGACTCACCATCGGAAAGAAGATGATAGTAATCTTCTCATTTTTCTTTAGGGTCTATTGGGTCAACCAAGGATAATTCTGTGGGCATATGATATCTATCATAACTTAGATTCATGGCCTCCTATGTACGAAGGTTTCCTTGAGCACTTCCCAAAGATTTTAATTTCTAAAACAGTTCTAGATTGTACCTTTATTTAAGGTATCACTGTGAGGTGTTGTCCATAGTTGGGACATGAGTCATAGTTGGTATTAAAACTCACAGTATATGTGTTGTTGTATTTTGCACGACAATTGTAGTACTAAAGTTGTAGTTATTTTTTATACCATGTATTTGTCGACTCAGAATAGGTTGGATGGATTGGACCTATTTTGGGGGCGTCACAAGCCCAGTAAGAAATATTATGACTAAGATAATGCAGAATAAATTATCGTTAGCCTTCAACAGTGTTAAACTGATAAAATATAATAAACATCAAGTTTAACTGCAGCGGAACAAGCAATCCATTAGAAGAGTCAAGTAAAGCATGATATTTACTATCTTCTATACTTTTAAAAGTTTATCATCAATTTTATCGCTGAGACTCAGCTTAATAAATATACCACATCATTGAATCATCCCTGCATTACGGGCCAAGGATATTCATGTAATCATCAATGGTCATGATTATACCGAATAATCCATAGAGGGGGTAGCCGCAGGTGTACATGCGGCTAAGCCGTAGGTGTACCTGAGGTTGCCCAGGTTGCCCCGAGTTTCTTGGGTTGGATCATCTCGTAGTACGTGCACTAGGTCGTTGTAATATCCGATTGAACTTTCAAAATTACAATTCGAGCATCTGACTAAGGTATATAAGACCTATTTCGGACTGCCGTTGTTGAGAGTTGTAAAATGGAATGGGATTAGAGTTTGTACGAAGTCATTGAAGATGGGACGATGCCCTCCGGTCTTCAAGCTTCAAATTCTATCCGTTACCCCACACAATAGTCACTCGGGATTGGTTTTCCTTGATTCTTGTGGGACATCGTTGTGTAGAGATGTGTGTATAAAATGTTGAGACGATGTTATGTGGCATCTCATTAGCAAGATGACCAGGTTGCCCCTCACCGGTGTTATCACCTGTTTGGGCTGATAAAGCAGACATTGCTCAGGGCTTCACTAAGATTGGACTGATGCACGTGTTGAAAGTCGTTAGTGTCAACTCTGAGGTGTGCCTGTCCTCCCGGTGTTATCTCCAGGTTTGGTATTGGGTGTCTCGTTGTGAGCGCCGAGCTTGAATCTGGTTGTATTTGAAACAAGTATTTCTGGGGTTATCACCAGAACTGCATTCCTTAGGGTGATCACCAAGGTTGGTAGCTATTCCCATGATTGGGACTGAGACTGGATACCTCGAGCTTATCTCCGAGATTAATCGGTCTCCTCCAGTGTGTGTTCCGGGGTTGATGCTGAACTTCTGGTAGTATCCAGAATGGATATGGATTGTCTTCAAAGGTTCCCTCTTGAAAGGCAAATATGTCCTCCTGCAATGTTAGTGACAGGTGTACAGAAAATTTTGAGTGTCTACAGATGCCCCTCTTTATCATACTCATGCAATGCGATGCATGAGTAGGATAAAGAATCCTAGACTCTTGAAATACAACAAGACAAACATGATATCATATAAAAATATGATGCAAATGTATGATGCATGTGTACGGGGTTGTTGCCCAACATATTGGGGATGATTGTTGGCTCCCTGTTGCTTCAACTGGGGATTGGCAATGATTACCAGATTTGATGTAAAATCTGAATCTGTTAGGATGTTGATGTTGGGGTTATCACCAAATTCCTGGATCCTTGATAACGACTTAATTCTGAAGATGTACCTCTTATGTGCAAGAGATCTGTCGGGATAAAGCTTGGTCTATTTGAGGATGTGTATAACATATTCCATCATCGATCCTCCTTGATGATGTTGACTTTTCCTGGTTGGTATCGCCATGACATGTTAAGATTCTGTTGGATTTACTGCCAAGGCAAATGCCGTCAGGGCTGCCTGACCTTCGTTGACGTGTATTTCACCGGCATGTGAATCAACGGGTGGAAAAGAACCACGTGGGGAAAATTTGTCAAGGTTGCTTGATCGTCACTGACGTGTGAATCAATGGCAGAACGCGATGTAATCCCCGCTAGGGATCTACTGGGGAATATGAGTAATCGAGCATAAAATCCTCGAATAGCTCTCGAGCTTCGATAGATTTCATCGCCATCGGCTGAGATAATGTCAAGGCTGCTTGACCTTCATTGATATGTGTGTCAACGGCTGAATGTGCATTGTAACCCCTTATCGGGGCTTCACGTTGTAACCCCCGTCAGGGATCCATGTTGTAACCCCCGTCGGGGATCAATGTTGTAACCCCTGTCGGGGATCACATTGATCTTTTAGGGTAATGACCCGAAGTTGGCGGCATTGGACCTGTACAAGGTATTATCGTTTTGTCGTATTTATCCGTGTTGATTCTGTTTTGCTGATTAATTATTTCATATTACAAAATCAATTTGGTGTTGATGGTCTGCAATCAATTTTTCTTATGCTTCTAGGTAATCTTTGTTTGATTGTTTACTGTTCTCATTGTGCTTCTGATATCCTGTTTTCTTGTTAGAGGAACAAACCATCATCTATTTTCTGAGTTCTTGCCACCTCTGCAAGAAGAAGCTTCATGGCCTGGACATTTTCATGTACAGGTATAAATTGTGCAATTTAGTTGAATTTTTTTAATAATAATTATTATTAGAACTTATTTTGATTGATTGGTGTATTTTTTGGTCAACTAAAAACATATAAACTTTAATAACTGAGTTTGGCCCTATCTTTTCCCCACACCATTCTAATTAAGATGTTTTTTCTCTAAATTTTCTTGTCCAGTGTTTGCCTATAAATATTGACGGTCGATCTGTAATTTCTCTTAGATGTGATCGTATCAATTTTGGACATAATAAGCATGATTCGCAAGATCCTGCCCAATCTAGATGTTAGTGCTTAACAAATGCGACTGACATTTCTTATTTTTGACTGAAATGATGACACTTACAGGTGTTTGTTTGATTTATATTCTTTGTCACATGAGCCTATATATTACAGTTCAACTATTGATACTTTCCTGGTTTTGGTCTTTTGTAATTTACTAATAATTGTGTCATTTAGACTGTAAAGCGTTGTGCTTTGTTTTGTGAGTTAAATTCAATTCCTCTTCTCCCCCCCTCTCGCTTCTTATTGTCATGTGATTCTTATTGTGCAGACTTTTTGCAACAGTTGATCCTAAACTAAAAAGTGTTGTTCTACCATCAGGGTAATATGTAGACTTGTTCGTGAGAGAATTGATCCGGCTATGCTAAGTGCGGTGCAGAGTCAGGTACGTTAGTGGTAATTGAATAACAAACAAGTGATCAACTGTTACAGGTATTTTAGTAATTTGTTGAACAAGTGATCGATTACTTCTGTTCAATTTGTTTCTGCTGCATAGATTCAATTGATGGAGATAATCAGTTTATATATTTTGCATGTTACTAAAATTAATTACTATGTTTTGGATTTGGAATTGGATTTGTAAATATTAGGAATTTGATTTGGAAAGATTTGGAATTGGATTTGATTTGGTTGTGCACAATGTTGTTGTGATTTGATTTATATTGCTGTGATTTTATTTGGCTGTGTTCGTGAACACTGTGTGTTGTTGTGGCTGTGATTTATGTTGCTTTCACACTGTTGTTGTGCCTGAGATTTATGTTGTTGTGATGTTGCAGGAGGTTTGGTTTACAGGCTTTGATATGGAATAGGAGGTTTGGTTTATGTTGCTGTGATGTTGCTGTATTGTTGTGATGTTGCAGGAGGTATTCTTTTATTTGTTACACGCTCACACGTTGACAAACAGGTTGCAAACAGGTGGTTTAATATGTAAGTTGTAAACAGGTGGTTTAGTGATCTAATGAGTATTATTATTTACTGGTTTGGTTAGATTAGATGTTAGATTAGTCTTTCGATCAAGTTTAGTTTTTGTTTAGATTGAATTAGATTTGTAAGGGTTTTTGTAAAAGAATGGTATTATTGGGATGTATTTTGAATGCTTGATACATTTTGGCTTGAAATTTAAATGAGAATTTAGACTTTTTAGTTATATATTATGGCATTAGCATATTGCAGGTGCATTGGTAATATAGGTGAACCACAATATTTTTTTTCTTTTTTTTTTACTTTATCTACAACATTTTAAAAATGTTGTATAAATTGGTTAAAAACGTTGTCTTTTATGCTAAACAACAACATTTTTAACAAAAAAACGTTGTGAATTCATATCTTCTACAACATTTTTAAGCATATGCTAATTTTTTGAAAACAAATCTACAACGTTTTTTCCTAAAAAACGTTGTGTATTGTGCTTAACAACAACGTTTTAAAAACGTTGCGTAAGGGTGTTAAATAGACAACACCCTTAACCACGACGTTTTTCTGACTGAAACCACAACGTTTTTTCTGCGTTGTCTATTTACTATTTTGTAGTAGTGTTTAGCCGCAAATGGACTTGCGGCCAACCGTGGATGTTATAATCCAGCAGGTTGGTCTTACAAGTCATTTTCATCTTGTCTCACAAAGGAAAATCCAAGAGCCTCCTTCAGATTTGATGAGTTCGGGCTATTTTCTGTAAATTCTGTCACCGTACAAGTGTTCTACACTATCCTGGTAACGTATGCATGTATTATTTTCCAATTTTTATCCGTTGAAAATTGAGTTGTTTCATGAAATGTATCTAAACACATAGTAGTGATTATGTATGCACAAATGACTTGATAAAAAATATTCAACATAATAAATGCTAGTATTAAACCATGCTGAACATAATGATGTGAAAAAATTTGACTTTTGAGACAGTCAAATTGGCACCTGTTTCTGCTATTTTTGTCATATTTGAGGTCCAATGAGCAAAAGGTAGAAATGCAAAGTGCTCTTGATATTGAGGTTAACCTTATGCATTGATGATTTTGATTTTTAATGCATATATTATGTACATGACTTTGGGGAAGGTGTGCTACTGAATGGCCACCTAGTCATGCATATGTGCATTTGGATAGCCCTATTTTCAAAGGGTCCTATGGCAAAAAATTTCAAAATGTAGGCATTTAATTAGTCATGCAATTTTAACTCCGTTATAGATGTATGTTAAAGTAATGCATGCATGCATGTAGTCATAAAATGCATTTTAAAAAGCTCCAGGAAAGGAAATACCACACCCTTTCTGAGGTGATTTGGAGACTTGTTACCCAGATATTATGGATCTGGATCAGGCGAGTAGTTCCCGTAGGACCACTTCTGGTATACGACGGAGGGCTTCTGAATTGCCTCGACCCTGTTCTGTCAGACAGCCTCGTCGATTGGTGGAGGCCGTGATTCGTCCAGTCCGGGTTAACGTGCCAGACATTGAGGATAAAGATGAGGATATTCTGATTGAGGACCCCGCTCCTGCTGTGCATGTTCCCCATAGGGAGCTCCCTTGTATTCAGGTGGCAAACCCAGAGCTTCTGGGTGACTTGAGCAGACATCCCTCGATATACTTGCATGCTAATGAGGTATGACGTTAGATCTTGATTTTCCTTCTTTACTATTGATGAGGATTAAAGGGTTTTGATGTTGATCTGTATTTCATGCAGGTTCCTGGCTTCACACAGCCTCGAGAGAATTGGTTTAGTATACACTCCATGTATCAGGCTCTTTATCCTGATTATAGAGTGGTAGTGCATGATTAGGGATTTGGGGCATTCTTCTTCATCCTTCCCCGTCGTTGTCCCTGGGGTTACCTCAGGGCATTGTCTAAGCGATGGTTTCATCAGACTCAGTCACTCCATTTGTTATACTGCGAGGTGATGATGACGCCGATGGATTGGTGGTTTATCATAGGTATAGAGTTTGGAGGGGAGCCAGTGCCTTGCATGGCGAATATTACCCCTACTGCCATCAGATCCTTGTTAGGAGTTCCGGCGGAGGTGCTCAAAGGCAAGACTATCCGTGCATGTCCTTTGAGCGTAGATGCTATGAGTGGGCTGTTGAGTGAGCCCATGCCCGATGATGTCAGAATCAGGGATCGCATTCTTTGGCGATTGTTCCTGATGATCATTAGAGGCTGCTTCATAGTAGATAATTCCTCTACGGTGTCGTTCGCTTTGATCAGCGCCACGCGTCATGTGGACCGTATTGGAGAGTATGATTGGGGCTCCTACACCTTCGTCTATTTCCTCTGGGGCATGTGTATGCGCTCACAGGGTTTGACTGAGGCTTGGCTAGGATTTTACCCATTTCTGTTGTTGAGTATTTCTCTTGTCATTTCCCATTTATAAGTTAAGAGTATTTACTGACCGCATATGTTTTTCCATTATGCTGTCAGTTTTGGGTCTGTGAGAGGCTCACATGCTTGCGTCTTGTGAGCGTGTTAGGCTTAGATACCTATCCACGAGGATGACGATGGCATCATTCTATATTGGTGGAGGTCCCTGTAGCTAAGGGTTTCACTCACTGCCACTTGTAGCTAGAGTTGTTGACAGCTGAGATTATCACATGGATTCCCTATTCTGGGGAATATTTGACCATCGATTTTGAGGATGGGTACTTGACTGGAGTCGAGTACGTGATTACCACCAGGAGAGTTCCTCTCTTCACAGATGGAGGCTGGGAGCTCTATTTAGGAGAGCGTGCTATTAGGAGCACTACATGGGAGATTCGTATACCGATCTTGCCTCTTGTCAGGCGTCATTGACCTGTATCTATGTCACCCATCACTGATATCCCATTTTTGGGGTTTGACAGCTTTACATTATCAGAGGGTCCTTGCACACAGGACATGTTCCAGCGTTGGTGGTTCCCTCGTACCATTGGAGCCTAGTCCCGTGCCACTCAGTTTATGGGGAATATGGTCCCAGGATCCGTGATGATGACAGATGGGATAGCCTGTGTCTGAGATCCGACTAATGTGACACCGATTGACAGTTTAACCCAGCGACTAGACTAGGCACATTTCTTTATCTGGCTTTTAGGCAGAGATCTGGCAGAGGCAGATTCATTTGATCCTTCCAGCTCAGGCGCTGGCCACTTAGATGACCCATTGATAGAGATCCAGTGACTCAGGAGGAGTTACATCAGGTGGACAGGATTGATGATATAGATATTGATACCATTGTCTTTTGCTGATGTGTATTATTGTTATATCTTTTGATAGGCCTCTATTAGCTATTGGGTGGATGTGCCTCATTCTCGCTACAGATGTCTTCTTCGACCGTTAGCCGTATTGATCATACCCCACCATCATTGGTGGCATCGGGTATACGATCGTGGTATGATAGCATGTCACTATCAGACAGGGTGACCATAGATCATTTGTTGCAGCATAGCAAGACCCTGTTGATGTTTCAGGTTCCCATAGGATTTGTGGATGGCATGCTAGAGCATTGGGTATCGGAGAGGCAGGTTTTTCGATTTGGGACCCAGGAGTTGACTCCTACTCTGGAGGAGTATGCACGGTTGAAGATTCTGCCGCTGGATAGACCTTGTGTACATATGGATTTGGGGGACATGAGTCGACGGTTCATGACCCTCACTGGATTGAGGTGTAGAGTGGTGCAGGATGAGCTTACATCGAGCCACGTTATATCCCAGCATTTTCTGTTTAACCGATTTGGCTCTGAGGATAGTTATTCACGACATTCCGAGGATTTCACCGAACCGGAGGATCATTGGCGTCTAGCCAGGGTGGATGTACTGCTATTGTGCGTATTGTCGTATGTTTATATGCCACGATACATGGATGAGATAGACATCAGAGTCATCATGGCGGTGAGAGCTCTCAGGGAGGGTCGTACCATTATACCTATGATCATAGCAGAGACCTTGTGGTCAGCTACCTATTGTTGTACTTACCCGACAGGAGTGTTCACGGGCAGCTCGGTCATGCTATATGTGTGGTTTATGTCACATTTGAGACCGATTGGCACTCTTAGACGACATGGGTATTGGTTCACCCATGATATAGCCATGACATACTCCTTTCAGTCATCGGAGTGCATAAATGTTATATCTTGGTCCACATTCTTGGCGGATATTAGAGATTCATTTGTCATATTTCCGTGTTCGGAGCTCAGCTCACCTTACAGCTTTATTACTCATGCTGCGGGCATGGATTACCTCCCTTTGGCTGGATTGAGGGGAATGACTACCTACCACCCGCTGGCCGTGATGTCGTAGTTTGACCAGTTTTAGGACTTTCATCCTTTCGAGGGGGCGATAGGTCAGCGTTCAGCTTCTCGATATCTTTCAGCAGAGGACCGATCCCATGTGTATGCTTGTTGGGATCAGCGTGAGATATCTGATTTTTCTGTCAATCATCCAGGTTGTTCAGCAGAGTATTCTGTATGGCTGGAGACAGAGATTGCATCGGCTGTAGTAGTATCCACAGTACCGAATATTGAGACAGATGAGGGAGAGCCCATAGAGGACATTGATTCCAACATCGAGGAGGAGCCAGGTGCTGGGTTTCCAGCATCTCTTTTAGATTCTCCCAGTACCAGTACTGTTGTGATTCAACATTTAGCACAATACTTTGAGTAGATTCATCATCTGATGACCTTTGAGAAAGATCAGGCTCGATCTATGATGTTGACTGCTCTTGATGGGAGAGACGCAACTCTATTAGAGAGAGACGAGGCATTAGCTCGTATAGATGTCGCTGTTGTTGAGCGGGATGAAGCCATATCAGCCAAAGATGCAGTGATAGTTGAGCGGGATAGTGCCATATCTTCCCGGGATGTAGTCGTTACTGATAGTACTGTAGTGAGGTCCCTTACCCATGATTGCAGAGATGAGCGCATATATTGATGAGCATATAGTAACTATGCAGATGGATGCATATCTGTTAGGTTGTGTGGACATTCTCGTAGAGGAGACCACAACTTCGCCTCCTTCTTCTAAGAGGGATGCCATGTTGGGCTTGTTAGCTCGCATATACCCTGACTTGTAGATGGGCTTGTATTTTCCTGCACAGACTAGCTTAGCCATTTTGTCATGTACAGTTTACATTGTGTATATCAAATAGCATTACTTATATATGACAGGGAAATATATTTTTGATCACTTCCCTTTTAGATGTGCATTGCTACTCGCTTGATATTTTGCCTGCTGCTTCAGGGCTTGCGATCTTGATGTATTATGCATTCCTCCTTGAGGGATGGACATTGAGATGTCTCTGGATAGTTCAGAATGGATCACTGATCTATATGTATCCCTACCATCTTTGGTGTCTTGGGACTGGTTTCTGCATGGAAATGTGGAGAGGAGTTTGGCTTTCCTCTCCGAGATTGACCGCACCACAGATGGTTGCCAGTACGTCTATTTAGGAGAAGCCTAGTTAATTCCTTCTCTTATGGATTGGTGTTGCTCTTCAAGGTATGATCACAGCTTAGATAGTCGCCGAATCTCCTATTTAGAAGGAGTTCAGGTAATTCCATCCCTTTGGTCTGAAGCCAATGAAATGTACTGGATTGACAGATGATCCCAGTACCCGTTGACAATGGTTTGTGTTTTGGCAGGGAGTGAGACCGCACCATGAATGGTTGCCTACGTACTCCTATTGAAGAGGAGATCAGGTCTGCGTAGTTCGAACCTGGTGTAAAAGGTTCAACGCTGTATGTGGCAGAAAAGGTGTAGGAATTTGTTTTTGTTTTTGTGAGGAGAAGAGGGTAGAAATGTTTTTGTTGTTTTTGTTTTATTGCGACCGGGCCATATGAAATGGTTGCCTACGTACTTCTATTGAAGAGGAGATCATGTCGGCGTAGTTCACCCCTCAGGGCGAGTAGAAAAGCGTAATCCCATGTGCAGGTCAGATTGCGGGGAGTAGAAAGTTTAATCTTAGTTTGAGGATAAACTGAATGTATGAGAAGTTTGATCCCATGTATGGGTAGCTAAACTGCAAACGCGAGAGGTTCAATCCGTGGTGGGATGACCTAAGTTGTAGGAACGCAGAGAAGCCAGGCTGCTGGCTTGAGAAGTATGTTACCCTGAGGGGTAAAGTGTGGAAAAGAGTTATATGTCGGTAAGGGTTTAAAGAAATGGAATGACTGGTGATCTGATAATTAAACACTAGTGTAAGACCCCAACTTTTTGAATAAAAATGAATTTTCCATAATTATCATTTTTTATTATTATGATATAATGTTATAGTTATGGGTAGTATTTATAAATTTTGTAAAGTACGCAAGTTGTTATATAATATTCGATTGGTCGGGGAATATTCGTTTTAACAGGAAATATTCGTACGACGACACAATCATTGGTGGACCCCACAATAGAATTATTGTCAGATTAAGAAAACGACAAATATATTTTATTGAAAATAACGGCGGAAGTTTTACCATTAATACTGTTGAACTACTTGGTAGTAAAAGTACAGTAGTACGCGTGGTTGCATAGTAGCACACGGTATTGATTATTGAAGCTTAAGTGAGAAGTCACTTATATAGTTTTGTTCAATTATTGCTATAGTAATTGTTGCATGGTATCTCACGTTATTTGATTCAATTATTGTCGATATTTTATATATTATTAAATCAATAATTGAGATGACAGAGTTATTAATATTATTATTTACAATATTAACGATGTCTAGAAGTTCTGTCAATGAGAGGTTTGGTCACCTAATTGCGCGCCAATATGGAGAAATCCTTATTGGAAAGCCCCCTCTTCCCTGGGAACGACCTGGTCGATTAATATTATGAATTATAATAAAGGTGGTAAATGTTGTTAAAATTAATAAGGTGATTTTATGATGTATTTGTATAAATTTTGATTATTATATGGACCACTAGTGTGGCCACTAGTGGGGATGATGTCTTGTGTGGGGGAGCAAGAATTTGGCTTTGTCGGGTGGGAAGTTATGTAAAATGGGTGGATGAATTAGATAATTACATGTGTATGATTATATATATATTGTAACAACCCGGAGAATCCGGATTGTTCAGAATTTAAGATTTAAAGAATTAGTTATTAATAAAATGAATTTTTATTAATACTATTCTGTGCTATGTGTTTATTAATCGTTCTATAACCTAGAATGATTATTAATCGGGAGGATTCTGGCTACGAGCTAGACTGAACGAGTAGAAATTTTCAAGACGAAAATAAAATTTTTCCGGAGACAATATTTTCGGGGAAAAAGACGAAATAAGCACTATTCATCCGTTTCTGCTCGGAGATTTATTTTGAAATTCCGAGAAGTTATAGATTACGTAAAATGTTGAGACGTGATGGAATATTTAATAATATTTCAGTTATGGCCAAAGACAAAATATCCAAAAATATTTGGATTCCGAGAATCGCAGTTTTTAAAACTATCGGACGAAAACCGTAAGACAGAACTACGAAACTTAAGGGCTAAGAAAACTTAAGGGCTAAGTTAACTTAGTCCTTAAGTCTTGAATAGTAAGGAGGTGTGAATAGTGATTTTAGGGGCGAAATGACTAAAATGCCCCTAACCTTGAAAATCTATAAATAGGAAGTTTAATCTCATTTATTTGGATTATTAAAAATCCCACACTTTGAGAGAGAGAGAAAGATTTCGGATGGGAGGAAGAAGGAAAAAGAAAGTGGAAAAACTTGCTCGTGAGCACGCTTTGTCCGACGGAATGAAATTAAAGAAGAAAGGTAATCCGAAAACCTAACTTCTAGATAATTTTTCTTTAAGTTTTTATGTTAAAAACATAACTTAATGAGAATAAGAAGTAAAGATGTTAAGAATGAATTCATATGGTTGAAATTGTAAGAAAAAGAAGAAATAAGAAATAAGAAATTTAGTTTATAAATTTCTTAAGGAAGTATAAAATTCGTAAGGATTTTGAGCGATCCGAATGAATCTTATGAATGAGTAGGTTAAATAAGTAAGGAATGGTGTTCTATAACATCAAATTCCAAGAAAAAGTAAAATCATAATCCAAAATATCGATTAAAAAATGAAGAACGAACGAAGAACACGAAGAACACGCGAAGAACGCGAAGAACGTTGTTGATGGACAAATTTAAAACCATCGTAGTATAATTGTTGTTGATGGACAAGTTTAAAACCATCGCGTATAAGTTAGTTGCTTATTGCTTGGTTAGGAACGTTAGAAACGTTCATGAAGAACAGATTAAAATTGAGCTATAACGAAGTTATGG
Organism: Panax japonicus; assembly: GCA_020205505.1. NCBI lineage: Eukaryota > Viridiplantae > Streptophyta > Magnoliopsida > Apiales > Araliaceae > Panax > Panax japonicus. The sequence continues at coordinate 50,213,076 of CM035107.1, forward strand.
CGAAAATTTCGTAAAAGAAGTTCGATAATTTGAAAGTTAGTAAATGAACCCAAATGTGTAGGGTTTCATAAGAATGTAAGAAAATGTTGAAAACGTGAGTCGTGGAATCAAGAACGAATGAGTTCCGAGTTCGGATGACCGAATTACGGACGAACGAACGAAGAACGTTAAAAACGTTAAAAACGTTAAAATGAACGAAGAGTGAAGATTAAGCCAATTGAATGGCAGGTTAATGGATTCATAACAAAGTTCTATCCATGAGTAATCAAAGTACGTAAGATAAGTAAGAAAATGGCTTTGGAACGACTCCATTCCGAGTTATAACGAAGAAGTTATGAGATTTCGAAGTACGCATCTCAGAACGACCAAAGACTTAGAAAAATTTTCGGGAAGAAGGTCTTGGCGCCGCGGCGCCAGGCATGCCTAGAATGGTGGCGCGGCAGCGCCAGGCCGGAGAGCCAGGCACTGCTAACTCGCGCCGCAGCGCGAGTCTTAGTGTAGAGAGTGGCGCCGCAGCGCCAGCCTCGGCAGTTTGACACTGCAGAGTGGCGCCGCAGCGCGAGAGTTGTAAAGGGGATCGGCGCCGCAGCGCCGGTACAGGGGAAAAGCCATTAATGAGCTTTTAAATGCTCAATTACTGGGGATGTGCAAGAAAGAGATACGAACATGTAGTTTTACTAAGGTAACAATTAAGTGAGTGTTTTAAACCTTTGATGAAGGTCGAATGAAAAGATTGAACGAGATTAAAAGAATGTAATTACGGGTTACGGGACCGATAGCCGAGGACCGTAGTCGCAATGAATCGAACGTGAGGGATTGCTATGATGGTGATTCCTTAGACGTTGATGGACGATAATAATGTATAACATTTCGATGTTATGACATGGTAATGAGATATGGATGTAAAGCGTATAGACGCTTTGAATGCAACATTGTTGCAATGAACGATCGGTCTTAGCATACAACGATCAGTATGGCTTCGACATTAAGAAAGAATAATGAACATGGGGTTCATGGGATGGATAACGATCGAAAGTAATTAAAACCTTGAGTAAAGTTTGAATGAGAGATTAAGAGACGAGCAACGTGAACGTTGAATACGTAAACGATTCTCGTGAATTGTATTCGCGTTTGACTAACGTGCTAAGTATACCCTGGTTGTATGACTTAGACGTTAATGAATGTAGTAAGTAAGATACGAATGGTATCAAGAAAGCCGTATCGAACGGTAATGAGATTAATGAAAGCCGAATGTGAATCGGATATGGCAATTACTTGCTAGAAAGCCAAAAAGGAATAAGAAATTAACTTAACGAACATTATAATTTAATAATTCGTATAAGTTAAGAGAAATTTAGGTGGTGGTACAGTCGTAACCTTTGATGGTTGACATATGGGAGCTGGGCTAAACAATTCCTTCAGAGAGCGAAGGTATATACGAAACTGGCAACCGATCTAACTCACTGTGATGGCAGTGTAGATGAGACGGGAACTTGTTTGTTGGTTGTTTGTGGGAAACCACTCAGAGTACCATATGGACTACCAGCAGAGAAGCGATGTGTGCTGAGTCCTAGAGAAGTTATAAGAAGAAGATAAGAATGTTAATCATCAAAGATGATGAACGTTTTGAGTAAGACATCTCCGTATGTCATGAAGCTGTAGAATGGTAATGAAAGTTGGTCGCGTAAACTTAGATTGCAAGAACGCGAACCTTAAGAAGTAAAGTTAAGTAAACCAATGCGTAAGTCAAGTATATGACTAATTGGTGTATGTGTTATTTCCTTATGTGTTATAGGGAATGGAATGAGCAGTTCAGCGTAAGCTGTAGCTGTGCGTAAGGCAAGTTTCCTAACTTCATTCATATTTTAAATGAATGCTAGTTTCTTAAACTTCTCAGATGTTGAACTTGAGAAGTTCTGTCTATGTGCGAATGTGTGATATTTGTACAAGGTGGTAAAACGTATGAGGCCTTGTGCCACAATGTGAACACTTTGGTGTTTCTATGATATGAACTGTTCTGTGATTGAACTGTTCAATAAAAGAATGTTCTGTTTATACATGAACCGTTATTGTTAAGTCTGTGCTATTGATTCTAGCCAGACAGAATGTATATGAAAGAGAGTAGAGAATGAAAGTATTTCAAAGTGGATATAACTGATGTTTTAAAATGATAGGAATCGAAATTATTCCTATTGTTCAAGCTGCTTCATAACCTTTGTTCGGTTATCGAAGTTCCAAAGGAATGTTAAACTCTTGAAGTTGTTATTCAACTGCTAAGACTTGCTGAGCAATTGAATGCTCACACTTGCTTTAAATGAAAAACATTTTCAGCGAACGATGTTAGAAGAACATAAGGATTCCGTATAGATCAAGCTGTCGGTATCCAGATGAAGTGCCATTCAGAATGTGAATGAGCGAGAAGATCAAGTGAAGACTTGTAATGTAGAAAGATGAGAATTAAACTATAGAATAGTTTAATGAACGATTATGTATCCTTGGTGGAGGATAAAAGTCACTCGTGCAAGATGTAAAGAATAATGTAATTATCATTATTTGTAATGAGAAAGGCTATAAGGTTTTTAGAACCTGGGATTTGAGAGTGTATGTTGTTATATTTCAGTATATAATGATTTCAGAGTGTTTTAAACCTTTGATGAAGGTCGAATGAAAAGATTGAACGAGATTAAAAGAATGTAATTACGGGTTACGGGACCGATAGCCGAGGACCGTAGTCGCAATGAATCGAACGTGAGGGATTGCTATGATGGTGATTCCTTAGACGTTGATGGACGATAATAATGTATAACATTTCGATGTTATGACATGGTAATGAGATATGGATGTAAAGCGTATAGACGCTTTGAATGCAACATTGTTGCAATGAACGATCGGTCTTAGCATACAACGATCAGTATGGCTTCGACATTAAGAAAGAATAATGAACATGGGGTTCATGGGATGGATAACGATTGAAAGTAATTAAAACCTTGAGTAAAGTTTGAATGAGAGATTAAGAGACGAGCAACGTGAACGTTGAATACGTAAACGATTCTCGTGAATTGTATTCGCGTTTGACTAACGTGCTAAGTATACCCTGGTTGTATGACTTAGACGTTAATGAATGTAGTAAGTAAGATACGAATGGTATCAAGAAAGCCGTATCGAACGGTAATGAGATTAATGAAAGCCGAATGTGAATCGGATATGGCAATTACTTGCTAGAAAGCCAAAAAGGAATAAGAAATTAACTTAACGAACATTATAATTTAATAATTCGTATAAGTTAAGAGAAATTTAGGTGGTGGTACAGTCGTAACCTTTGATGGTTGACATATGGGAGCTGGGCTAAACAATTCCTTCAGAGAGCGAAGGTATATACGAAACTGGCAACCGATCTAACTCACTGTGATGGCAGTGTAGATGAGACGGGAACTTGTTTGTTGGTTGTTTGTGGGAAACCACTCAGAGTACCATATGGACTACCAGCAGAGAAGCGATGTGTGCTGAGTCCTAGAGAAGTTATAAGAAGAAGATAAGAATGTTAATCATCAAAGATGATGAACGTTTTGAGTAAGACATCTCCGTATGTCATGAAGCTGTAGAATGGTAATGAAAGTTGGTCGCGTAAACTTAGATTGCAAGAACGCGAACCTTAAGAAGTAAAGTTAAGTAAACCAATGCGTAAGTCAAGTATATGACTAATTGGTGTATGTGTTATTTCCTTATGTGTTATAGGGAATGGAATGAGCAGTTCAGCGTAAGCTGTAGCTGTGCGTAAGGCAAGTTTCCTAACTTCATTCATATTTTAAATGAATGCTAGTTTCTTAAACTTCTCAGATGTTGAACTTGAGAAGTTCTGTCTATGTGCGAATGTGTGATATTTGTACAAGGTGGTAAAACGTATGAGGCCTTGTGCCACAATGTGAACACTTTGGTGTTTCTATGATATGAACTGTTCTGTGATTGAACTGTTCAATAAAAGAATGTTCTGTTTATACATGAACCGTTATTGTTAAGTCTGTGCTATTGATTCTAGCCAGACAGAATGTATATGAAAGAGAGTAGAGAATGAAAGTATTTCAAAGTGGATATAACTGATGTTTTAAAATGATAGGAATCGAAATTATTCCTATTGTTCAAGCTGCTTCATAACCTTTGTTCGGTTATCGAAGTTCCAAAGGAATGTTAAACTCTTGAAGTTGTTATTCAACTGCTAAGACTTGCTGAGCAATTGAATGCTCACACTTGCTTTAAATGAAAAACATTTTCAGCGAACGATGTTAGAAGAACATAAGGATTCCGTATAGATCAAGCTGTCGGTATCCAGATGAAGTGCCATTCAGAATGTGAATGAGCGAGAAGATCAAGTGAAGACTTGTAATGTAGAAAGATGAGAATTAAACTATAGAATAGTTTAATGAACGATTATGTATCCTTGGTGGCGGATAAAAGTCACTCGTGCAAGATGTAAAGAATAATGTAATTATCATTATTTGTAATGAGAAAGGCTATAAGGTTTTTAGAACCTGGGATTTGAGAGTGTATGTTGTTATATTTCAGTATATAATGATGTATGTTGGATGAATGATGTACTAGTGACGCACGGAATTCGGGTGTGAAGATAGACCGGATTTCGGGGCGTTACAAGTTGGTATCAGAGCTGATAGGTTATAAATCTTAGGTATGAGTACCTAAGACTATAATCGTAAAGAGAAGGATAAGAAGATCACCACGTGATCATAGTAAATCGTAGTAACAGATGATCTGTTAAACGATGGATGATTTATAGCTAATGCTATGAATGAATAGTACTACGAAGTAGTACGGGAAGAAGAACTCAAATTGAGTGGTAAGGATAGTATACAAGTTAAAGAAAATTTGTATTAAGTAAAGAGAAAGTTAGAAGTTGTAAGATTTCAATTGAGGACTCATGTGATGGCTGAGTTGTATGAATCTTTGTATGGACAGAGGTTTGTGCTTGGTGTAACAACCACTCAGTTTCTTATAGTGATAATCATTGAAATTGATCGCGCTATCAAGATGTATGTGACGAGAAGGTGAATCTTTTCTTATGTATATACTTGATAGGTAGAGAATGATAAGATAGGTGCGGGTTCTTGAAACTCATACTTATGAAAAGTTTGTGACTCATAGTTATATGCTATGTTTCTGAGCCCTAAGCATATGGATAGTCCTTGATTTGTTCTTGGATTACATATTGCAAAGATAAGTTCTTAAACACATATGGTTGTGGAAAGTTCCTAAACACATAAAGTGTGGTAAGTGGATGAACTATACTAAGGTATAGGAATGTGTAGACTGAAAACGAGTTATTTTCAGTAGACTTAGCATTGAAGGTGCTAGAGAAGATTATGTATTGTCGCAAGTAAGACAATGAAGGAATACGGAGAATAGGATATTCCAAGTCATCTAGCTATGCTAGATTTCGAAGTTTCTTGAAATCGTGCTGATTTGCGCGTTTTGAAAATGAATGAATTGGTTCAATTTTTGAAACCAATGGATTTTAAAAGAACTATTCTTGATATGTCTATGCTAGTTGATTCGGCTAGACAGAAATTGATTTGAAATATCAAAATGAATTTTATATCATCAGTGCATTTGATGCAAGGATGGTAAAAGGATGGAGTTATTAATGCAATTAAACTTGGTGGGGAATTTGATCAGAGGATCAACAACCTGCTATAGTATGATGCATAATGATGAAGTCATAAACTGACGAAGTCCTCAACGTACTATGAAGAGTGCGGTATCATGACGTAATGAAACGTTTTGATGTATTATAAAAGAATTTAAAGAAGTAGTCGATGTCAATTGAGTTGACGAGACGAATATTTCAAGTTGATGTCCAATTTATTGGTATGGTCTAAGCTACTTGATTTGGCTAAGACGAATGGTATGTTATGATTAAAAGAAAATCGGGCTTTCTTTGAAAAGTTATGCCAAACCAAATTGTTTTGGTGTGGAATCTGATGAGTAAGTCTGAGGTGAACATACCCTGAAATGGGGTTATACGATAGGCTGATCACCTACGTATGGAAGAGGTAGTTTACCTTCTTTGTGATTGTAAACTTACCGTGTAAGAAAGGTTTACGGCGAAAGGCTGTTTAACCTAGTAAGAGTTCATGGTCGATTTGACCCCTCAGCAAAAGAATGAAATGTTTTAAAGGAATCTTTATATTTCTCATTATTCCTTTCACTTCATGATTCTTGATAAGTTATGAAGGGTAGGGATTGAATGAAAGAAAGATAAGAACTTCTTTGAAGAGAAGTTGAAAAGAAGAGTAAGTTAAAATTTTGAGGACGAAATTCTATGAAGAAGGGGTGAATGTGATGACCCGGGTATGGGTATGGTTTGAAGAAATTCCGAGGACGGAATTTTTATAAGGGGGGAAGTGTAACAACCCGGAGAATCCGGATTGTTCAGAATTTAAGATTTAAAGAATTAGTTATTAATAAAATGAATTTTTATTAATACTATTCTGTGCTATGTGTTTATTAATCGTTCTATAACCTAGAATGATTATTAATCGGGAGGATTCTGGCTACGAGCTAGACTGAACGAGTAGAAATTTTCAAGACTAAAATAAAATTTTTCCAGAGACAAAATATTTTCGGGGAAAAAGACGAAATAGGCACTATTCCTCCGTTTCTGCTCGGAGATTTATTTTGAAATTCCGAGAAGTTATAGATTACGTAAAATGTTGAGACGTGATGGAATATTTAATAATATTTCAGTTATGGCCAAAGACAAAATATCCAAAAATATTTGGATTCCGAGAATCGCAGTTTTTAAAACTATCGGACGAAAACCGTAAGACAGAACTACGAAACTTAAGGGCTAAGAAAACTTAAGGGCTAAGTTAACTTAGTCCTTAAGTCTTGAATAGTAAGGAGGTGTGAATAGTGATTTTAGGGGCGAAATGACTAAAATGCCCCTAACCTTGAAAATCTATAAATAGGAAGCTTAATCTCATTTATTTGGATTATTAAAAATCCCACACTTTGAGAGAGAGAGAAAGATTTCGGATGGGAGGAAGAAGGAAAAAGAAAGTGGAAAAACTTGCTCGTGAGCACGCTTTGTCCGACGGAATGAAATTAAAGAAGAAAGGTAATCCGAAAACCTAACTTCTAGATAATTTTTCTTTAAGTTTTTATGTTAAAAACATAACTTAATGAGAATAAGAAGTAAAGATGTTAAGAATGAATTCATATGGTTGAAATTGTAAGAAAAAGAAGAAATAAGAAATAAGAAATTTAGTTTATAAATTTCTTAAGGAAGTATAAAATTCGTAAGGATTTTGAGCGATCCGAATGAATCTTATGAATGAGTAGGTTAAATAAGTAAGGAATGGTGTTCTATAACATCAAATTCCAAGAAAAAGTAAAATCATAATCCAAAATATCGATTAAAAAATGAAGAACGAACGAAGAACACGAAGAACACGCGAAGAACGCGAAGAACGTTGTTGATGGACAAATTTAAAACCATCGTAGTATAATTGTTGTTGATGGACAAGTTTAAAACCATCGCGTATAAGTTAGTTGCTTATTGCTTGGTTAGGAACGTTAGAAACGTTCATGAAGAACAGATTAAAATTGAGCCATAACGAAGTTATGGCGAAAATTTCGTAAAAGAAGTTCGATAATTTGAAAGTTAGTAAATGAACCCAAATGTGTAGGGTTTCATAAGAATGTAAGAAAATGTTGAAAACGTGAGTCGTGGACTCAAGAACGAACGAGTTCCGAGTTCGGATGACCGAATTACGGACGAACGAACGAAGAACGTTAAAAACGTTAAAAACGTTAAAATGAACGAAGAGTGAAGATTAAGCCAATTGAATGGCAGGTTAATGGATTCAGAACAACGTTCTATCCATGAGTAATCAAAGTACGTAAGATAAGTAAGAAAATGGCTTTGGAACGACTCCATTCCGAGTTATAACGAAGAAGTTATGAGATTTCGAAGTACGCATCTCAGAACGACCAAAGACTTAGAAAAATTTTCGGGAAGAAGGTCTTGGCGCCGCGGCGCCAGGCATGCCTAGAATGGTGGCGCGGCAGCGCCAGGCCGGAGAGCCAAACACTGCTAACTCGCGCCGCAGCGCGAGTCTTAGTGTAGAGAGTGGCGCCGCAGCGCCAGCCTCGGTAGTTTGACACTGCAGAGTGGCGTCGCAGCGCGAGAGTTGTAAAGGGGATCGGCGCCGCAGCGCCGGTACAGGGGAAAAGCCATTAATGAGCTTTTAAATGCTCAATTACTGGGGATGTGCAAGAAAGAGATATGAACATGTAGTTTTACTAAGGTAACAATTAAGTGAGTGTTTTAAACCTTTGATGAAGGTCGAATGAAAAGATTGAACGAGATTAAAAGAATGTAATTACGGGTTACGGGACCGATAGCCGAGGACCGTAGTCGCAATGAATCGAACGTGAGGGATTGCTATGATGGTGATTCCTTAGACGTTGATGGACGATAATAATGTATAACATTTCGATGTTATGACATGGTAATGAGATATGGATGTAAAGCGTATAGACGCTTTGAATGCAACATTGTTGCAATGAACGATCGGTCTTAGCATACAACGATCAGTATGGCTTCGACATTAAGAAAGAATAATGAACATGGGGTTCATGGGATGGATAACGATCGAAAGTAATTAAAACCTTGAGTAAAGTTTGAATGAGAGATTAAGAGACGAGCAACGTGAACGTTGAATACGTAAACGATTCTCGTGAATTGTATTCGCGTTTGACTAACGTGCTAAGTATACCCTGGTTGTATGACTTAGACGTTAATGAATGTAGTAAGTAAGATACGAATGGTATCAAGAAAGCCGTATCGAACGGTAATGAGATTAATGAAAGCCGAATGTGAATCGGATATGGCAATTACTTGCTAGAAAGCCAAAAAGGAATAAGAAATTAACTTAACGAACATTATAATTTAATAATTCGTATAAGTTAAGAGAAATTTAGGTGGTGGTACAGTCGTAACCTTTGATGGTTGACATATGGGAGCTGGGCTAAACAATTCCTTCAGAGAGCGAAGGTATATACGAAACTGGCAACCGATCTAACTCACTGTGATGGCAGTGTAGATGAGACGGGAACTTGTTTGTTGGTTGTTTGTGGGAAACCACTCAGAGTACCATATGGACTACCAGCAGAGAAGCGATGTGTGCTGAGTCCTAGAGAAGTTATAAGAAGAAGATAAGAATGTTAATCATCAAAGATGATGAACGTTTTGAGTAAGACATCTCCGTATGTCATGAAGCTGTAGAATGGTAATGAAAGTTGGTCGCGTAAACTTAGATTGCAAGAACGCGAACCTTAAGAAGTAAAGTTAAGTAAACCAATGCGTAAGTCAAGTATATGACTAATTGGTGTATGTGTTATTTCCTTATGTGTTATAGGGAATGGAATGAGCAGTTCAGCGTAAGCTGTAGCTGTGCGTAAGGCAAGTTTCCTAACTTCATTCATATTTTAAATGAATGCTAGTTTCTTAAACTTCTCAGATGTTGAACTTGAGAAGTTCTGTCTATGTGCGAATGTGTGATATTTGTACAAGGTGGTAAAACGTATGAGGCCTTGTGCCACAATGTGAACACTTTGGTGTTTCTATGATATGAACTGTTCTGTGATTGAACTGTTCAATAAAAGAATGTTCTGTTTATACATGAACCGTTATTGTTAAGTCTGTGCTATTGATTCTAGCCAGACAGAATGTATATGAAAGAGAGTAGAGAATGAAAGTATTTCAAAGTGGATATAACTGATGTTTTAAAATGATAGGAATCGAAATTATTCCTATTGTTCAAGCTGCTTCATAACCTTTGTTCGGTTATCGAAGTTCCAAAGGAATGTTAAACTCTTGAAGTTGTTATTCAACTGCTAAGACTTGCTGAGCAATTGAATGCTCACACTTGCTTTAAATGAAAAACATTTTCAGCGAACGATGTTAGAAGAACATAAGGATTCCGTATAGATCAAGCTGTCGGTATCCAGATGAAGTGCCATTCAGAATGTGAATGAGCGAGAAGATCAAGTGAAGACTTGTAATGTAGAAAGATGAGAATTAAACTATAGAATAGTTTAATGAACGATTATGTATCCTTGGTGGCGGATAAAAGTCACTCGTGCAAGATGTAAAGAATAATGTAATTATCATTATTTGTAATGAGAAAGGCTATAAGGTTTTTAGAACCTGGGATTTGAGAGTGTATGTTGTTATATTTCAGTATATAATGATGTATGTTGGATGAATGATGTACTAGTGACGCACGGAATTCGGGTGTGAAGATAGACCGGATTTCGGGGCGTTACATATATATATATATATATATATATATATATATATATATATATATATATATATATATCTTGCAAGTTGCAAATAAGTGAGATGATTCGGATGAAAAGTTGAAAGTATTGGTTTTTGTTAAAATTAAACATGTGTTATTATATATATATATATATATATATATATATATATATATATATATATATACATATATATATTATATTTTATTGATTATTATATTATTAAGTTGAAAAAAGAAAAAAGAAAAGGAAGCGTCAGACTTTTCTTGCCCGTAAATTATTAGACGAATTGTTAAGCGCCCGTGAGTTTATATATATATATATATATATATATATATATATATATATATATATATATAATATATTATATTTTATTTAAAAGATTTTGCTTTAAATATGGATCGTCCGATTAAAAGTAAATCAATCTGGACCATTCATGGGTTGGTTACTATTCATTCCATTCTTCTATAAATAGAATCTCATTCCTTCATTATTTCTTACGAATTCACTGAACTCTAGAGAGAGAAACTAATAGAGAGAAAGAAGAAAAGAATTCTGCTACTTCATTATTTTGTTATCCAGTTCTTCTTTATTACGGTAAGGGGTTTATTCTTTCTTATCCATGAAGAGAACTGTTATTATTCCATTCCTTATTATTCTGTTGGAATAACCTGTATACGCGGTTGACCCTATACTTGGTGACATTCTTCTATTATTATGTTGGAACATCCTGTCTGTGTGTTTTACACCTGACCTGGTTCCGTCTTTATTATTATTCTGTTGGAACATCCTGTTTGTGTGTTTTACAACGGACTTGGTTCCGTCTTTATTATTATTCTGTTGGAATATCCTGTTTGTGTGTTTTACATCGGATCTGGTTCCGTCTGTATTATTCTGTTGGAACATTGTGTCGGTGCGAATTTCGCCTGACCTAGTTCCGTTATTATTATTTTATTGGAATAACATGTCTATTCGAATTACTGCATGCATGGTGATTTCTTTTGTTATTCCATTCTTTATTATACTCAGTTGGTTAAAGTTTTGACTTCTATACTCCATGAAATTAGTAGAATATCCTTGATATTTGCGCTTCATCCAATATCTTTTCATGGAAATATTCTTCTGGTCATTCTTGAATTTTACTCTATAAAGCAGTATCATGTTGACAATTTGGACATTATTAGTTCATGGATAAATTAATTCTTAAACTTGTTTTATTAAATTCTTATATCATTGTCATCATCCTCATGGTTATATTATGTTGAAAGTCATCTGTGGCCTGTAGTGCATAGATGGACTTGGTATGATTATGACCAGGGATTATTCGGTGTAATCATGACCGTAATGTTACAAATGATGTGGTAAAAATAATCATTGGCCCGTAGTGCATTGATGGATAGTTGTTGGCATGATCATGACCATTCATGAATACACGAATGTCCTTGGCTGTAGTGCATGGATAATTTGTGGTCATGATACTAAAGAATATCCTTGGCCGTAGTGCAGGGGTGATTCGATGATGTGGATTATTTATTAATTTGAGTCCCAGCGATAAAAGTCATGAAAAACATTTTAAATCATAAAAGATAGTAGATTTTATTCTTTACTTGACTCTTTTAATGGATTGCTTGTTCCGCTGCAGTTAAGCTTGATGTTGTTATATTTTATCAGTTTAACACTGTTGAAGGCTAACGATAATTTATTTTGCATTATCTTAGTTATAATATTTCTTGCTGAGCTAGTTGAGCTCACCCTTTCTTTCACTGTTCTCTTCAGGAAATGAGAACATAGCAGGGACTTGTCGGGAAACGGAATGACGGTCCAGAGGATAGCATTAGTAGTCCTCACTATTCTGTGAAATATTGTGTTAATAATTGTAATGAGGACTCCTTTTGAGTTTGTATAATCTCTAGTAGATAATAATTGTATTCAAACTCACAGTTATATTTTTTCGTATTGTACACGACAGTTGTGTTAGTAAGTTGTATTTTAATTTTGTACCATGTATCTGACGACCCAAGATGGGTGATGTATACCTAATTTTGGGGGCATTACATTTGGTATCAGAGCTTAGGGATATGATCCCTAGCTAAAATATGAAAATAGTACTAGGAGGGGAGAGACGGGGAATTCTTCGCTAGTATGACCTACCTAAGATTATGTGGTATTTAATTGGTCGGTCATAATTTAGGGATAATATGTTAAATGTCAATTAACCTTTGTTTTGTGGCAGTATCTGAAAATGACATCCGTGAATGTTGAGAATTGCAATGGAGCACAGGCGACCGTTGATTCACCACATATCAATAATCAGGATAATGTGCATCAGGAAGGCGATAATCCTCATGCAAACAACAACACTGACCAAATGATGAATGATCAAATATTCAGGGGCTTTATGAAATTCATGCAACAGCAGGCGAGAGCGGCTCCTGTCCAAAATCCTGGTGGAAACACTGGAAACTCTCGGGCGGTCATCGCTAAACAGTTCAAGGAGCTGGGACCACTGGAGTTTAAGGGAGAGCCAAAACCACTTATGACAGAAGCATGGATAAAGTAGATCACCAAGATATTTGATGTCTTGGGATGCTCCGAGGAGTAAAAGGTTCCCTTTGTCGCCTTTATATTGCGCGGAGAGGCAGATTACTGGTGGGAATCGGTAAAACGTACTCATCCTGCCATACTGAAAATGTCTTGGGAGAAGTTCCAAGAGCTGTTCAACGACAAATACTTTCCTGAAAGTATTCGTCACATGAAGGAGGTGGAGTTTATCAAGTTGGAACAAAAAAATATAACCGTGTCGCAATACGAGGCTAAATTTACGGAGTTATCCCGGTTTGCGTCCCACTTGGTGGATAATGAAGAGAGAATGACACGGATGTTTTTAAGAGGTTTGAAGACGGAGATACGTCAACATCTTATTTCTCATAAACTGTGTTTATATTCAGATGTGGTAAATAGGGCTCAGCTAGTAGAGCGTGATAATGAGTCAACGCAACTAAAAGAGAGCAGCTGGTAAAATTATAATACCAGCGAGAGCAGTCATCGAAGCGGTGACAACAAGCGTGGAGGGAATCAATAGGCCAGAAATGGTAACCACTTCGGTGGTAATCAGGGCCAAAATAATAAGAATGGACATTTCAAGAAGAAGAGATTCAACAATGATGGAAAGACGTCAGTACCAGCACCAATCGTTAAGGAAGGATAACGACCACCTATCATATGTTTCAAATGCGGAGGGGAGGGGCACATCAGTCTAAACTGCGCGATGCCGTCCAAAGCATGTTATAATTGTGGAAGAGAAGGTCACTTAGCCCAATTTTGACATTCACCGAAGATAAATTCAGCTAGGATGGAGGCACCAAAGGTCGTCCCAGAAAGGTCAAAATTGGTAGTGCAAGGGAGAGCGTTTGTTGTGACCTCCTAGAAAGAAAGGAACCCGAATGAGGTCATCACGGGTAAGCTTATAATAAATTCTAACAAAATCTATACTTTATTTGATACCGGTTCTACCCATTCTTTTATTTCTCCTACTTGCGCTCATCGATTAAATTTGACTCCGGAGAAATTAGACTTTGACTTATCCGTGGAAACTCCGTTGGGAAAAACCTTCATTACATCCACTCTTTATAAGTCTTGTTTGGTTCAAATCGGTACCCTCACATTACCTGTAGATCTTATTTCATTGAAAATACTTTCATTTAACGTGATTCTAGGGATTGATTGGTTAATTACTCATCATGCTAAAATTGATTATTTCCGTAAGGTTGTTAACTTTCATATTCCTAATCAACCTATTATGCGAATTCAAGCGACTAAACCATTAAAATCAATCACGGTCATCTCAAGCCATAAATCTATTCGTTTATTGAAAAACGGATGTCAAGCTTTCTTAGCTCATGTTATAGATTTAAACAAAAATATGTCAGTTTTGAACGATATTTCTATTGTTAATAAATTTCCTGACGTAGTCACCGAAGAACTTCCTGGCCTACCCCCTGAGCGTGAAATTGAATTTTGTATCGACCTTGAACCCGGTACAAAACCCATTTCCAAAGCCCCATATCGAATGGCTCCTATTGAACTTCAGAAGTTATAGACCCAACTGCAGGAATTGTTAGACATTGGCTTTATTCGTCCTAGTACTTCTCCTTGGGGTGCTCCTGTTCTATCAGTGAAGAAGAAAGATGGGAGTATGCGACTTTGTATTGATTATCGGGAGTTGAATCATGTCACCATCAAAAATAGGTATCCATTTCCACGTATTGATGACCTGTTTGACCAGTTGCAAGGAGCCAAATTCTTTTCAAAGATTGATCTTCGTTCCGGATATCACCAATTGAAGATTATAACTGATGACATTCTAAAGACGGCTTTCAGAACCTGGTACGGGCATTATGAATTCTTAGTCATGTCCTTTGGATTGACTAATGCTCCTGCTACCTTCATGGATATGATGAACCGAGTATTCAAGGAATATTTGGATTACTTTGTGGTCGTCTTTATTGATGACATCCTTATTTATTCCAAAAGCCGTGAAGATCATGAGAAACACTTGAGGCTGACACTCCAAAAGCTTCGTGAATACAAGCTTTATGCCAAGTTGAAGAAATGCGAATTCTGGCTTGAGGAAGTAGCATTCCTTGGGCACGTAGTATCAAGTCATGGAATATTTGTTGACCCAGTAAAGATTGAAGCAATTCAAAGCTGGGAGCAACCTAAATCAATGACCGAAGTACGTAGCTTTCTCGGTTTAGCTGGTTATTATCGGAGATTCGTGGAAGGATTTTCTCGAATCGCTACTCCATTGACTCAGCTGACTCGGAAAGATACAAAGTTCGGTTGGAGCAAAGAATGTGAGAAGAGTTTTCAAGAAATCAAGAGGAGACTCATTTCGGCAACTGTTCTGACAATACCATCTGGTTCGGAGGGATTTATCATCTACAGTGATGCTTCGGGCAAAGGGTTGGGATGTGTTCTCATGCAACTTGGAAAAGTCATAGCCTATGCCTCAAGACAACTCAAAGAATATGAGAGGAATTATCCTACTCATGATCTAGAGTTGGCAGCTGTTGTCTTCGCACTAAAGATTTGGAGGCATTACTTGTATGGGGAGAAAGTGGAGATCTTTACGGATCATAAAAGCCTCAAATATTTCTTCACAACTCAACATGCGACAACGACGTTGGCTTGAACTGTTAAAATATATGATCATACCATCCTGGAAAAGCGAACGTGATAGCTGACGCATTGAGAAGAAGATCATATGCGAGTACGAGTGCGATATTGTCAACGCAAAGGCCCATTTTGTATGACTTGTAAAGGATGGAGATAGAGATAAAGACTTCAGGGATCCACATGATGATGGCGAATATACGAGTAGAACCGATTTTAATTGATAAAGTTAAGGCTGCTCAAACTGCAGACCTGGAGCTGATGCGTATGAGGAAAAAAGTGCAAGAAGGTGCTATGCCGGAAGCAAGAATCGATGAAGAAGGAATACTTCGAGTCAACTCCAGACTTTGTGTTCCTAACGACCCTGATTTAAAGTATAAAATCATGATGGAAGCGCACAACACACTGTTTGTAATCCATCCTGGGAGTACCAAAATGTATCATGATATTCGTCACACATTTTGGTGGAGCAATATGAAGAGAGGGATAGCGTTGTTTATCTCAAGGTGTCTAACTTGTAAACGAGTTAAAGCGGAGCATCAAGTACCAAAAGGTCCATTTCAACCACTTGAAATTCCAGAAGGGAAGTGGGATCACATTACCATGGATTTCGTTATCGGTCTTCCTAAGGTTTCTCAAGGCATAGATGCGATTTGGGTCATTGTTGATAGATTGACCAAGTCTGCTCATTTCTTACCGATACGAGAAACTTATACACTTGAACGTCTTGCTCGTATGTACATAAACGAGATTGTAAGACTGCATGGTATGCCAGGTAAGGCGATTTGCGTCAAAGAAGGTGGTTGGAGTTAATTAAGGACTACGACTGTGAGATTTTATACCATCCGGGTAAGGCGAATGTCGTTGTCGATGCCTTAAGTAGAAAGGGTCGAGAGAAGTTGATGATGTTGACTACTCAGGACGAGCTAATTGCAGAAATGGAGAAACTGGAGTTAGAGGTAAAGTATCCTATGGAAATTGATGAGAAGCTATTTCAGATGCAATCTGGTACAACCCTACTGGATAAAGTTAAGGAGGCTCAGCTTCAAAACGAAGAATGTGAAAAGGTGACAAAGAAGATATCTGAAGGAACTGAACCGAGATTTAAGATGGATAAGGAAGGAATATTGATATTTGAGAGTAGAATTTGGGTACCACCAGTACAAGAAATTAAGGAAGACATTTTGAGCGAGGCTCATAATTCACGATATTCGATTCACCCTGGTAGTACCAAGATGTACCAAGATCTTAGACAACATTTCTGGTGGCCGAATTTGTAGCGTGATGCTGCAGAATGTGTTGCCAAGTGTCTGACCTGTCAGAAAATGAAAGCAGAACAACAGAGAACGAGTGGATTGTTACAACCGTTAGAGATCCCAGAGTGGAAATGGGAACATATTACAATGGACTTCGTGGTTGGCCTTCCGACGACTCAGAAAGGTTACGACGCAGTATGGGTTATCGTTGACCGACTGACGAAATCTGCACACTTCCTTCCGATCAAAATTAGATTCAACTTAAACCAGTTGGCGAGGCTATACGTAAAAGAAATTGTTTCGAGGCACGGAGTTTCGGTATGAATTATTTCAGATAGGGATCCGCACTTCACATCAAATTTCTGGAAACGTCTTCAGGAATGCATGGGTACGTAATTGCGAATGAGTACAGCTTACCACCCTCAAACAGACGAACAGAGTGAGAGAATGATTCATACATTAGAAGATATGCTAAGAGCATGTGTGATGGACTTTAAAGGAAATTGGGATGATCACCTACCATTAGTAGAGTTCGGCTACAACAATAGTTACCACGCTAGTATAGGCATGCCGCCTTACGAAGTGTTATACGGCAGAAAGTGCAGAACTCCGCTTTACTGGGATGAAGTTGGTGAAAGGCAATTGCTAGGGCCAGAATTGGTACAACAGACGGCAGAAATAGTTAAAGTGATCCGAGCACGACTGGTAGCGGCTCAAGATCGATAGATGAAATACGCTGATCCACATCGTAAAAATATCGAGTTTGAATCAGGTAGTTGTGTTTTCTTGAAGGTCTCTCTGGAATGGGAAGATCAGGTTCGGAAAGAAAGGAAAATTGAGCCCAAGATTCATTGGACCCTTTGAAGTACTGAGAAGAATCGGAGAAGTTGCGTTTGGTAGCCTTACCTCCAGCACTCGAGAATATCCACAACGTCTTCCATGTTTCTGTGTTATGACCCTACAAAGCTGATTACAAGCATGTAATTGAATACGAACCCCTACATTTTGAAAAAGACTTGTCTTACAAAGAAATTCATGTCCAAATTGTCGACCGAAAAGAACAAGTTCTCAGAAATAAAGTTATACCTTCTGTTAAGGTAATTTGGAGGAACCACAACGCTGAAGAAGCTACGTGGGAACTCGAAGAGAATATGATGAAGAATTACCCTCATTTATTTACTTAATTATGTATAAGCGATTCTTGGGACAGAATCTTTGTAAGGGGGGGGGGGAGAATGTAACGGGTTGAAATTTATTGAGTCGTGATTCTGGGGACAGAATCCTTTTAAGGGGGGAAAGATGTGACGAACGAGAATTTTGTAATTAATTTTAATATCTATTAAATTAAATAAATATTTTTTGATGATTTAATTATTTCATTAAATAATTAATTGATGCAATTGTGGTGATTAATTTAATTATATGTGTTACATTTATTAAATTAATGTAGAGAATAATTATTATTCGAAGTATGTCATTATGTGAGCTTATTGTATTAAATGAAATATTTAATAAGCATAATGTTATTTAATTAATTTAATTATTAATTAGAGAGTTAATAATTTGACATTATTTATTAATGAGAAAATTAAATATATGACTATGTGAATTTATGAGAAATTATTAGATTTTATTTTAAAGTAAATTAAATAAGATATTGATTTATTTTATAAAGGAGTGTGACATTAATTAAACTATATGATAAAACTTTATTAAATTAAATGGTTTTTGAAATCTAATTAAGCCTATCCAAACATGGCCTTAGTGGGAGTTACTAGCAGTTACCCATGACTGGGTTAACTGACCAGTATGCGCGTCAATTCTCTTTTCCTTTATACGTACTCTCCTTCCCTTTTTCTTTTATTATTATTGGCTAAGTCTAGAAATACAGAGAGAGAGATTTCAGAGGATTTTGTGAGAACTCAGTGATTGAAGAAAGAATCTAAGCTTACATATATATACTTTATTCTCAGGGTAATCCCTTCTTCCCAAATTCTATTTTACGTCATTAAGTTTTTATAAGAAAATGGTTTCAAAGTTCTGTAAAGCCTCTGTGATTGATATAGGGGTAATATTTATGAGTTATTTATGGGTTAAGATGTATCAAATTGTATTATATATATATTGCCTGATTCCATATCATCAGTTTCATAATATTACATCGTATATGATTTCTACAAAATTACATAGTTTGGGTTTTGGCCATATGGCCTTATACGTGATATTTCATGTGTTGATCATATATTATCCCGAAAATTTATACTTGTATATTATTATGCATGTTTATATGAAGAGACCAAACTTTAATTGAACGGATTCGGTGTTATAACGAATCCGTAGTGTTGAAATTATGTTTTATGTTCAAAACCTTCAAGAACATCAAGAACAGTGGAAGTAAATGTTTTAATTTTGCATATTATGTGTTGTAACTTGTTAAAAATCATGCTAGATGGGTTAAGTAATGATTTTATATGTATTACAATGATTGAATAAGTCTAAATTCGTGTAAAAATAACTAATTGGAAGTTATGGCCATATTCATGTATAATTTTACATGTGATTGATTTTTGGCCTAATTTGGCCTTGTTATGTTCGCGAACTGTAGAACTGCAGAAAATGAGCCTGGGTAACCCCGCCCCCGACGGGCGTTACCAAACTAAATTACCCCACCCCGACGGTCAAAAAAAATAAAATAAATAAATAAATAAATAAAAAATATTTGACAAAAATTTATTATTAAAATATTTATAAAATAAATTAAATATTTTAATTGAGATATTTATGGAATAAAATAAATATTAGATGAAAATTATTATTAAAATATTTATAAAATAAAGTAAATATTTTAATTGAGATATTATGGAATAAAATAAATATTCGATGGAAATTATTATGAAATAATTTATTCGAGTGTAATAATAGTAAGAGAATGAAATTATTCTAATTTAATTAAGTAATTAAATTAGAAGGATAATGATTTGTTAAATAAAGTGGAGTTTATATTAAATAATTAAGTGAAAATGTAACTAATGAATGTCGTGAATACATATGGTATGTGTGTAGGATTTGTGGTGAACGGAAGTAGTAATCGTTTAGCCTACGCACGAGGCACGTTTCCTAACCCTACTTGTCATTATTATTCAAGTTTATTATTTACCTCGAGTAAATTATCATTACTATTATTCAAGTTCGAATGTTATATTAAAGATTTAGTATCTTTTCAAAGCATGATTCAGTTATACAATAATTGTTCTATTGTATACTTCTTGAGATTATTATTCGAATTGAATATCATTATTGTTGAATCTTATTAGACTAGTGAACTTTATTAATTCAACTAGTCATTAGTTGATGAACGTTCTAAATTTCAGAACCCTTATTGAATTATCCAAACCAAACTTCCTTTGGTGCGATTTTGAATGTCAAACTGAGATGAACAACCCTGTAAAGGGATTTACTTATGCGTTAGCGTTAAGATATTGTGCACAGTATGGTACTAAGGATTGATCCCCCTAAGTACGAGAAGAAAGGTCCATAGTCTTATGAATGTTAAAGGTTTCAAGTATAACCCTTGTTAACCTAGGACATAGTTCAAGGTCTTATGACCCTCATAATTCTTTTGATTTTTGTTATTCATTCTTGATTCAAAAGTTGAACTTTTATTCAGATGTCTTTAATTCACTTGCATGTTATTATAATGTTATTTCATTGTTATACTTGTGGGCAATAGTGCTCACTCTTGCTTAATAATAACATTGCAGTTAAGAACGAAAGAAATGATTAACCTTCCACTAGTAAAGGCAAGGGCAAAGTTAGCAAGTGATGTAGACTTGTTGTTTATTTAATGATGTATTTTGTTTAAGACTTGATTTAATGATGTTGTTAAGACTTATTTGTTTATGATTCCGCACAGATGTTTAAGGTTAGTTTAACCTGGGATTGTATTATTATTATTCGGATGTTGTAACCCTTAAGTGGAAGATTTTTATTCTATCTATTGCATGGCTTGTATTTGTTATGGGTAGATAGATAGATGATATTTTTACAGTGAACACCAAATCCCGTGGAATTGAAGTACCCGGATTTGGGGGTGTCACATGCTCCGAGGAGCAAAAGGTTCCCTTTGTCGCCTTTATGTTGCACGGAGAGGCAGATTACTGGTGGGAATCGGTAAAACGTACTCAACCTGCCGTACTGAAGATGTCTTGGGAGAAGTTCCAAGAGCTATTCAACGACAAATACTTTCTCGAAAGTATTCGTCACATGAAGGAGGTGGAGTTTATCAAGTTGGAACAAAACAATATGACCGTGTTGCAATACTAGGCTAAATTTACGGAGTTATCCCGGTTTGCATCCCACTTGTGGATAATGAAGAGAGAATGAAACGGATGTTTTTAAGAGGTTTGAAACCGGAGATACGTCAATATCTTATTTCTCATAAACTGTGTTTATATTCAGATGTGGTAAATAGGGCTCAGTTAGTGGAGCGCGATAACGAGTCAACGTAACTAAAAGAGAGCAGCTGGAAAAATGATAATACCAGCGAGAGCAGTCATCAAAGCAGTGACAACAAGCGTGGAGGGAATCAACAGGCCAGAAATGGTAACCACTTCGGTGGTAATCAGGGCCAAAATAATAAGAATGGACATTTCAAGAAGAGGAGATTCAATAATGATGGAAAGACATCAGAACCAGCACCTGTCGTTAAGGAAGGAGAACGACCACCTATCATATTCTTCAAATACGGAGGGGAGGGGCACATCAGTCCAAACTGCGCAATGCCGTCCAAAGCATGTTATAATTATGGAAGAGAAGGTCACTTAGTCCAATTTTCTCATTCACCGAAGACAAATTCAGCTAGGATGGAGGCACCAAAGGCCGTCCCAGAAAGGTCAAAACCGGTAGTGCAAGGGAGAGCATTTGTTGTGACCTCCTAGAAAGCAAGGAACCCGAATGAGGTCATCACGGGTAAGCTTATCATAAACTCTAACGAAATCTATACTTTATTTGATACCGGTTCTACCCATTCTTTTATTTCTCCTACTTACGCTCATCGATTAAATTTGACTCCGGAGAAATTAGATATTGACTTATCTGTGGAAACTCCGTTGGGAGAAACCTTCATTACATCCATTATTTATAAGTCTTGTTTGGTTCAAATTGGTACCCTCACATTACCTGCAAATCTTATTTCATTTAAAATACTTTCATTTGACGTGATTCTAGGGATTTATTGGTTAACTACTCATCATGCTAAAATTGATTGTTTCCGTAAGGTTGTTAGCTTTCATATTCCTAATCAATCTATTATGCGAATTCAAGCAACCAAACCATTAAAATCAATCACGGTCATCTCAAGCCATAAAGCTATTTATTTATTGAAAAATGGATGTCAAGCTTTCTTAGCTCATGTTACAAATTTAAACAAAAATACGTCAGTTTTGAACGATATTTCTATTGTTAATAAATTTCCTGACGTAGTCCCCGAAGAACTTCCTGGCCTACCCCCTTAGCGTGAAATTGAATTTTGTATCGACCTTGAACCCGGTACAAACCCATTCCCAAAGCCCCATATCGAATGGCTCCTATTGAACTTCAGGAGTTAAAGACCCAACTACAGGAATTGTTAGACATTGGCTTTATTCGTCCTAGTACTTCTCCTTGGGGTGCTCCTGTTCTATTCGTGAAGAAGAAAGATGGGAGTATGCGACTTTGTATTGATTATCGGGAGTTGAATCACGTCACCATCAAAAATAGGTATCCATTGCCACGTATTGATGACCTGTTTGACCAGTTGCAAGGAGCTAAATTCTTTTCAAAGATTGATCTTCGTTTCGGATATCATCAATTGAAGATTAGAACCGATGACATTCCAAAGACGGCTTTCAGAACTCAGTACGGGCATTATGAATTCCTAGTCATGTCCTATGGATTGACTAATGCTCCTGCTACCTTCATGGATATGATGAACCGAGTATTCAAGGAATATTTAGATCACTTTGTGGTCATCTTTATTGATGACATCCTTATTTATTCCAAAAGTCGTGAAGATAATGAGAAACACTTGAGGCTGACACTCCAAAAGCTTCGTGAATACAAGCTTTATGCCAAGTTGAAGAAATGCGAATTCTGGCTTGAGGAAGTAGCATTCCTTGGGCACGTAGTATCAAGTCATGGAATATTTGTTGACCCAGTAAAGATTGAAGCAATTCAAAGCTGGGAGCAACCTAAATCAGTGACTGAAGAACGTAGCTTTCTCGATTTAGCTGGTTATTATCGGAGATTCGTGGAAGGATTTTCTCAAATCGCTACTCCATTGACTCAGCTGAATCGGAAAGATACAAAGTTCGGTTGGAGCGAAGAATGTGAGAAGAGTTTTCAAGAACTCAAGAGGCGACTGATTTCGGCAACTGTTCTGACAATACCATCTGGTTCGGAGGGATTTGTCATCTACAGTGATGCTTCGGGCAAAGGGTTGGGATGTGTTCTCATGCAACATGGAAAAGTCATAGCCTATGCTTCAAGACAACTCAAAGAATATATATGAGAGGAATTATCCTACTCATGATCTAGAGTTGGAAGCTGTTGTCTTCGCACTAAAGATTTGGAGGAATTACTTGTATGGGGAGAAAGTGGAGATCTTTACGGATCATAAAAGCCTCAAATATTTCTTCATAACTCAATATGCGACAACGACGTTGGCTTGAACTGTTAAAAGATTATGATCATACTATCCTGAAAAAGTGAACGTGGTAGCTGATGCATTGAGTAGAAGATCATATGCGGGTACGAGTGTGATATTGTCAATGTAAAGGCCCATTTTGTATGACTTGCAAAGGATGGAGATAGAGATAAAGACTCCACAGACCCACGTGATGATGGCGAATATACGAGTAGAATCGACTTTAATTGATAAAGTTAAAGTTACTCAAACTACAAACTACAAACTACAAACCTGGAGCTGATGCGTATGAGGAACAAAGTGCAAGAAGGTGATATACCGGAAGCAAGAATTGATGAAGAAGGAATACTTCGAGTCAACTCCAGACTTTGTGTTCCTAACGACCCTGATTTAAAGTATAAAATCATGATGGAGGCGCACAACACACCGTTTGCAATCCATCCTGGGAGTACCAAAATGTATCATGATATTCGTCACACATTTTGGTGGAGCAATATGAAGAGAGAGATAGCGTTGTTTAACTCAAGGTGTCTAACTTGTTAACGAGTTAAAGCGGAGCATCAAGTACTAAAAGGTCCATTGCAACCACTTGAAATTCTAGAATGGAAGTGGGAGCACATTACCATGGATTTCGTTACCATTCTTCCTAAGGTTTCTCAAGGCATAGATGCGATTTGGGTCATTGTTGATAGATTGACCAAGTCTGCTCATTTCTTACCGATACGAGAAACTTATACACTTGAACGTCTTGTTCGTATATTTATAAACGAGATTGTAAGAATGCATGGTATGCCGGTATCCATAGTTTCTGATCGAGATGCAAGATTCACTTCAAGATTTGGGGTTAGTTTGCAAAAAGCTATGGGCACAGACTTACGATTTAGCTCGGCATATCATCTTCAAACAGACGAATAGTCGGAGAGGACTATTCAAACTCTTGAAGATCTATTAAGACTCTGTGTCCTTGATTTCAAGGGAAATTGGGACAAGTTCTTACCATTGGTGGAGTTTTCCTACAACAACAGTTATCAAGCAAGTATTGGCATGGCTCCATTCGAAGCGTTGTATGGAAGAAAGTGTCGTTCTTCAGTATGCTGGGATGAGGTGGGTGAAGCAACTTTGTTGGGACCAGTGTTGGTACGTATAACTACGGAAAAGATTCAAACGATCCGACAACGTATAAAAATCTCACAAGATCGACAAAAGAGTTATGCTGATCTTCATCAAAAAGACGTGGAATTCGATATAGGAGATCATGTGTGGTTACGTGTTGCTCCATGGAAAGGAGTTACGAGATTCGGAAAGAGAGAAAAACTCAATCCTCGATTCAACGGCCCATTTTTAATCCTCGATCGAGTAGGAACTGTGGCCTATAGACTCGCTTTAGCGCCAAGTATGTCTCGTGTTCATAACATTTTTCACATATCCATGTTACGTAAATATGTGAAAGACCTGAACCACATTATTGAGTTAGAACAGGACGAAATAGAGGAAAATTTGACGTATGAAGAGGTTCCTATTCAAATCTTGGATAAGAAGGAACATATTCTACGCTCCAAGGTTATACCTCAAGTCAAAGTTTTGTGGAGAAACCACGATGTTGAGGAAATGACTTGGGAGTTAGAATCTAAAATGAAATTAAGGTATCCTTACCTCTTCGACATACCAGGTACGTACCCTAATTTCGAGGGTAAAATTTCTTAAGAAGGGGAGGTTGTAAGACCCCAACTTTTTGAATAAAAATTAATTTTCCATAATTACCATTTTTGATTATTATTATATAATGTTATAGTTGTGGGTAGTATTTATAAATTTTGTAAAGTACGCAAGTTGTTATATAATATTCGATTGGTCGGGGAATATTCGTTTTAATAGGAAATATTCGTATAACGGCACAATCATTGGTGGACCCCACAACAGAATTATTGTCGGATTAAGAAAACGACAAAAATATTTTATTAAAAATAACGGCAGAAGTTTTACCGTTAATACTGTTTAACTACTCGATAGTAAAAGTACAGTAGTATGTGTGGTTACATAGTAGCACACGATATTGATTATTGATGCTTACGTGAGAAGTCACTTATATAGTTTTGTTCAATTATTGCTATAGTAATTGTTAGATGGTATCTCACGTTATTTGATTCAATTATTGTCGATATTTTATATATTATTAAATCAATAATTGAGATGACATAGTTATTAATATTATTATTTGCAATATTAACGATGTCTAGAAGTTCTGTCAAGGAGAGTTTTGGTCACCTAATTGCGCGCCAATAGGGAGAAATCCTTATTGGAAAGCCCCCTCTTTCCTGGAAACGACCTGGTCGATTAATATTATGAATTATAATAAAGGTGATAAATATTGTTAAAATTATTAAGGTGATTTTATGATGTATTTGTATAAATTTTGATTATTATATGGACTCTCATTTACCCATTTTTTTATAAAATAATCGGTAGAAAATTATTTTATATTATATAAGGTGTGGCCACTAGTGGGGTTGATGTCTTGTGTGGGGGAGTAAGAATTTTGCTTTGTCGGGGGGGAAGTTATGTAAAATGGGTGGATGAATTAGATAATTGCATGTGTATGATTATATATATATAACATGTGAGTGGGTTGATATATATATATATATATATATATATATATATATATATATATATATATCTTGCAAGTTGCAAATAAGTGAGATGATTCGGATGAAAAGTTGAAAGTATTGGTTTTTGTTAAAATTAAACATGTGTTATTATATATATATATATATATATATATATATATATATATATATATATATATATATATATATATATATATTGTATTTTATTGATTATTATATTATTAAGTTGAAAAAAGAAAAAAGAAAAAAGAAAAGGAAGCGTCAGACTTTTCTTGCCCGTAAATTATTAGATGAATTGTTACGCGCCCGTGAGTTTATATATATATAATATATAATATATATTATATTTTATTTAAAATATTTTGCTTTAAATATGGATCGTCTGATTAAAAGTAAATCAATCTGGACCGTTCATGGGTTGGTTACTATTCATTCCAGTCTTTTATAAATAAAAGCTCATTCCTTCATTATTTCTTACGAAATCACTGAGCTCTAGAGAGAGAAACTAATAGAGAGAAAGAAGAAAAAGTATTCTGCTACTTCATTATTTAGTTATCTAGTTCTTCTTTATTACGGTAAGGGGTGTTATTCTTTCTTATTCATGAAGAGAACTGTTGTTATTCCATTGCTTATTATTCTGTTGGAATAATCTGTATACGCGGTTTACCCTATACTTGGTGACATTCTTCTATTATTCTATTTGTACACTCGAAATTTTCTTATACTGTTACTAATATTGCAGGAGGACAGATTCGTCTTTTAAGAAGGAACCCGGAAAGATAATCCAAATCCATACCGGATACTACTGGAAGTTCATCATCAAACCCTGGATCGCAATATGGGAGTAACCAAATCCAACCCCGGAGATAGCCCCGGGAAATCATGTTCCAACCCAGGAGATATTCCCGGGAAAGTCAGTTTCAACCTCGGAGATGACCCCGAAGGATCAAGATCAAAGCCTGGAGATAGCCCCAGGAGGTCAAGCCAACCTCAAAGATAACCATAAAGACAGTCAAAGTCAACATCAAGTCAACCTCAGAGATAACCCTGAGAAACGACTGCTACAACTGCGCGAAAACCGGAGATAACCCCGGGTGGGGCAAAATTGTCATTTTGCCAACTCAACTTCACTTCAAATCAAATACACTCATGTCAACTCAAAATGCTTCAAAGAAAGTCCCACAAGAACCATATCTTAACTTCCGAGCGTAAACTACACAAAACGGCTCACCGGATTGCCTGACGAAAACCCGGGAATGCCATTTTAGTCATGGACCCACCTTCCTGGAATCAAAAAAGGTCAAATCATATATCATTGTATAGCTCTCGAAAAAATCTTTCCGGAATGGTATGACACGCTTCCATCGGACTCCCGGATTGAAAGTTATGAGCGACCGAGCGAACAGCGCGTACGTACTTCGACACGGCGGGACCCACACTGCCCGGGGCACCCCGGGCAGCCTCTGGTGCACCTGCGGCCCAGCAGCAGGTACACCTATGGCTCCAACCTCTATAAATAGAGGGCTTGGGTGGCCATTTGGGAGGAGAAAAAGACAGGGAAACCCTGCACAATTCGCTCTACACTCGCCCATACAGTGAATTTTCCCACTTTTAAACACCTGTGAGCTCATATATAACCTCTTTTGTATCCACAAAAGCCTGTTTTTACCCACTCTAAAGATATAGAAGCCTTCTTTATCATTTAGCTGTAAGCCTTCTCACACACTTTAGAGTCTTTCTCTTCATCTTTGCACACACCCTTCTACACGTTGAGACTCGCGTTGCTTGTTTTTGCCCGAACTTTGGTCCGTGGTTTCATTTCAGCCTGTATATATTATATATATATATATATATATATATTTACATATATATTGACTAACATTATCGAGTTATGCCTCGATTGAGCCTAGACTTCAATCTGGAGCGTTTACTCGCTTATATATATATATATATATATATATATTAACTGTGTGTCGAACTTTGTTCGATGAGCCTAGACTTCGGTCTGGTGCGTTTACTCGCTTATATGTATATGTATATATACTTATATAAACGAACTGTGGTCGAACTCTATTCGATGAGCCTGGATTTTACATCCGAAGCGTTTATTTCTTTTATATATATTTATATATATATCTATACATATTTTGTCCCACCTGGAGTTTACTTCGTGGTAGTTGATCACTTTTACAGCTTTATTTACATTCTGTCCCGCCTGGAGTTTCCTCCGTGGTGATTGACCGTATTTATAGCTTTATTTACATTTTATCCCTCCTGGAGTTTCCTC
The DNA here is from genome assembly GCA_020205505.1 of Panax japonicus. NCBI lineage: Eukaryota > Viridiplantae > Streptophyta > Magnoliopsida > Apiales > Araliaceae > Panax > Panax japonicus. Next base: position 50,241,444 of record CM035107.1, read on the forward strand.
TGTGGTGGTTGATAGCTTTTAACAGCTTTATTTACATTTTTGACCCCCCCATGGAGGTGCTTCGTGGTTGGTGATCATGTCTGTATATATATATATATATATATATATATATATATATATACAGCTTTTATATATATACCTGCTTACTGCTTTCATATAAACTGCAGTATTTTGTGAGCCTAGGAATCATGTGATCACAGATTCATCCCATTGAATCTAGATTCGGTTCCCGTGATGTACATTTTCAGCTGTAAGCAGCTTGTAAATTATTCTGCGATGTCTGAATTTCCTCAGATGGTTTCCATACCCACGAGGAAGTCGACATTATTTTTGTATATTATTTTCGTACGGATGCCTCGCGTTCGTCAAATAAAATCAATCAAGCCGATCACTTAATAAAAATGGGAGTGTAAAAGGTCTCAATTCCTATTGAGCATCAGGGTTTGAAAAAACTTCTTTTATAAAACATCATTGCCATATCTTGCTAAAAACTGAATTTTTACATAAATTCAAACCTTGTGTATATAGGTTCGAATGAGGCCTTGCACAACTTCAATATAATAGAACATTGACCCCCACACACACACACACTCAGATAATAGTTTGTTGAAAAGAGGCGGTCACCGTGGTAACACGGATGTCGGGGGGTACCTAACATCTTCCCCCCACATAACTAAGTCCCCGGACCCTAAACGAATCTCGGTTTCACCGACCCGTATATCAGTGCCACATCACTGTGTCAATGTGCAAACCTTTTCTCGGTTGTGTTGGTACAACCATTTAAAAAACCAACTGGCGACTCTTAACAGTCCCATCGTCGACATCATACATGTCGGACCTTTTTCACTTGTTTTTTCAAACAAATCTCACCTAAAATGAGAACACCAAAGAACAAGTAACGGAAAGGGACATCTAAAAATCCAGACATCGACAGGTGGTGACTTTGCTGGGGACTCCAGTAAGAGGACTTAAGCCGCTATTACAATCTTTTCAAAACGGTTATCTGCTTCTGTGTGGATATTCCATTTACATTTGATGAATGTGTACGAATGCATTTCCTTATTGCACTTAGTGCTTCGCACCATAACTGCTTGTGATGCTAGTGCTTCGCACCATAACTGCTTGTGATATTAGTGCTTCGCACCATATCTGCTTGTGATATTAGTGCTTCGCACATGTCATCATTGTCATATGGTGAGACGCGATGTATGTGAAGGTATGTTGTGTGGTCCCTCCACCAGGAGGCTATCCCGTCGGTGTTTGATTACTGGACTCGTGAAAAGACTAATTCTCCGTTGCTCAGGAAAGGAACCACCCAAATTCGCTCCATTTGAAAGACCGGATGTAAGACCCCATATAATTAATAAATGAAATTTATTTTCCTCTAATTATTATTTTGAATAGTAAGGGTTGATTTGATTAATGTGGATAGTTATGGGTAAAATACACAAATATTTCAAAATAAGCAAGTGGTTATAAAATATTCATTGTTGTCGGGGAATATTCGTTTGGTCGTGGAATATTCGTACTGTCGGGGAATATTCGTACGACGGCGCAGCCATGTGTGGGCCCCATAACGGAAAGCGATTGGATGAAGAAAACGAAAAATATAAGTTGTTTAAAAAATAACGGCGTAGTTGTTACTGTTAAAATACTCGGTGGTTAAAACACAGTAGCACACGGTATTGCAGCAATTATTTATTCTTATGTAAGAAGGCACTACTCAATAATGGTTACAGTAATTACTATTCAGTATTTTATTTTATTGATTCAATAATTGATGCGTTGATATTTTATATTGCTGTTGTTTCAATAGTTGTCATTACACAATATTTTTCATTATCGAAGCAATAATTCATATTATCGGAATAATATTATTAGATAACATTATTGGCAATGTCTAGAAAGTTCTGTCTAAGGAGAGGTTTGGTCACCTAATTACGCGCCAGTAAGGAGAAATTCTTATTGGAAAGCCCCTATTTCCTGGGAACTGCCTGGTTGTCAATATTGTGATTCTGTAATATTATTTGTGAATAATTAATTATTGATTCATATGATGAGGAAAATATTGATTTTATGTGGATATAGATGGAGAAAAATTTTAAAGTGACAATTATTGAAAATTGAAATTTTATCTTTTTCTGATAAAATAATTCATTTAAATATATTATTATAATATAATAATGGTGATATTTTTATAATGAATGTGGGATATATGAGTATACGAGGAGAAAGAGTATTTTTTTTGCAATAAATGTTTAAAACATGTTAAACATGTCTGTGGACCCCATTTCTTGACTGAAATTTGATTATAGCCTGTAAAATTGCTCGTTTATGAATTTCGGTCAATTTCTTTTTGGAATTTGGAAAAACCTTCTTCTACAAAGTTGTAGAGAATTGAATTTCCTATAAAAACTCGGGAGATTCAAATTTTCTGATAAAAGGGCTATTTATTATGAATTATTGAAGTTCCGGATTAATTGATTATTATTTTGGAGTTTTAAATAATTTTTGCATGAAAAACGTTTTTGTTTCTTTTGTTGAGGGGTGGCTGATGCTTGGACTCAATTTGTGTGCGTAGGATGTTTAAGAAAAAAAAATATTATTAATTTATTAAATTTTCTGCTTTGGTGTTCTAAGCAATTTCCTATAAATAGGGTGTTTAGGTTAAAATTGAAAATCACACCAGAAACTGAAGTTCTCTCTCTCTATATTATCGAGCGTATTCTTGTGAGTATTTAGAGTATACTTTGAGTATTGCTATACGGTACAAGTTCAAGTCATAGCCTATATCCGGTGTTTCAACTAGAAGTACTGTCTTTCGAGGTAAGAGATATTATTTTTTTTGTAATGATATTATTTCTTCAATATCATTATGCTAAAATATTGATCTGAAGTTTTTATCAAATTTGGAACTTTTGGTGTCGGAGTTATTATTCACGTATACGGCACTATTCACGTATACGATATTATTCACGAATACGACATTATTCATCGAAAAATGAAAATTTTCCCTTTTCGTCTAAAATATCTATTGTGGATACTAGCTTTGATTGTATCCATGTTTTGATCATTCTTGAATTTTACACCACTATGATTATTTTTTAGGTATTTTTGGACATGGATAAAACAAAGTACGAATCCTTAATCCTTAATCCTTGTCATTTTGTTTCACTGGATTCGTTTCTTTAAAAAATATTTTTTTTCATCATCCTCAGTCTTAAATGATGATATTATTGAATATCTTTGGCCTGTAGTGCAAAGATGAATGATCTCTGATGAATATCTTTGGCCCGTAGTGCAAAGATGAACAGGTGTTTAGATGAACATGACCAACTGATGAATATCCTTGGCCTGTAGTGTAAGGATGAATATATGATTGAAGAGGTGCATTGATTAATGTTACAAGGATAAAAATATTGTTGATGGACTGTTAAATTCATAGACATTAGTAGATTTCATCCTCTACGTAACTCTTCTATGAATTAATATTTTTCGCTTGGAATATTGATTTAAAACGTGTTGTCTATTGTATTCTATTAGATTTTTTTCCCTGTTGAAGACTAACGATTATTTGTTGTATATTATCTTAGTCATAATATTCTTTACTGGGCTAGTTGAGCTCACCCTTTTCCTTTTTGTTCCATTTTTCTTCTCAGGAGGAGATAATGTAGCGAGTACGAGTCGGGGGATGTAGTGATGGTTCTAGAGAGAGTTGTTTAGTAGTCCTCACCATTTTTGTAAAATAATGTATCAATAATTATGATGAGGATTTATTTATATGTGGATATTGTCTAGATGGAAATATCTGTATTTAAACTCACAGTTTATATGTTGTAATAATAAAGTTGTAGTTAATTTTGTACCATGTATTTGACAACTCAGAATGGGTGATGTATACCTATTTTGGGGTCGTCACAGTTGGTATCAGAGCTTAGGGATATGATCTCTGACGGAGATCGGGGAATAGAACTAGGAGGGGAGAGACGAGTAAATCCTTCGCTAGTGTGTCCTACCTAAGCTTATTAGTTAGTTGGTCAGTATATAGGGATATTATGTGATATATTAATTTCCTTAATTAACCCTTGTTTTATGACAATATTTGAGAATGTCGACTGAGAATATTTACAGTGGAAATGAGACCGTGGAGACGCCTGTACTCACCAACTAGGAGAACGTGCAACAGGCTGGCAATGTTCCTCCTATGAACAACACCATTGAGCAGATGATGAACGAGGGGATGTTTAGAAGCTTTTTACAGTTCATGCAAAATCAGACGAGGAAATGATAGCAATTCACGGGTTGTCACAGCCAAGAAGATCAAAGAGTTGGGACCACCAGAATTTAAGGGAAAGCCAGATCCGATCATGGCTGAAACGTGGGTCAAGCAAATTACCAAGATATTCAATGTCTTGGGATGCACAGAGGAACAGAAGGTTCCATTCGCCACCTTTATGTTCCGTGGCGAGGCAGACTACTGGTGGGAGTCTGTTAAGCGTACCCATCCTGCCGCACTCAGCATGTCTTGGGAGACGTTTCAGAAACTATTTAATGACAAATACTTTCCTGAAAGTGTTCGTCATATGAAGGAAGTGGAGTTCATCAGATTAGAACAAAACAACATGACGGTGTCTCAGTACGAGGCAAAGTTTGCAGAGTTATCCAGGTTTGCACCTCATTTGGTGGAGAATGAGGAACGTATGACACTGATATTTCTGAGAGGTTTAAAACCCGGCATACGACAATATCTCATTTCTCATAAATTTTCTCTCTATTTAGATGTTGTAAATAGGGCTCAATTATTAGAGCGAGATAACGAGTACGGTCAACCGAGGGACCACAATCAGGATCATACCAGAGATAGCAGTCAACAAACAACGATAACCAGCGGAGAAAGAAAAAGACGGACAGAAATGGTAACCACTCTAGTGGTAATCATGGCCATGAAAATAGAAGAAGCGAGTCAGGAGGAGATTTTAAAAAGAGGAGATTTAACAACGACCATGTGAAGACGACAGTGCCGACAGCAACTGGTTCTAAGGGAGGAGAATGACCACCGATCATATGCTATAAATGCGGGAAAGAGGGACATATCAGTCCAAACTGACCACAACAATTCAAGGTATGCTATAATTATGGAAAGGAAGGACATATCGCTCGAGATTGTACGGTAGCGAAACCTAGTTCAGTGGGGACGATGACTCAAAAGACTGTCCCAGAAAAGTCAAAGTCAACAGTTCCTGGAAGAGCGTTTGTTGTGACTGCTCAAAATGCGAGGAACCCAAACGAGGTGATCACGGGTAAGCTATTTATAAATTCTTGCGAAGTTTATACCTTACTTGATACCGGTGCTACCCATTCATTTATCTCTCCTGCTTGTGCTCAACGTTTAAACTTGACTCCAGAGAAATTAGACTTTGACCTAGCTGTGGAAACTCCGTTAGGAGAAACTTTCATCACATCCACTATTTATAAATCTTGTTTGATTCAAGTTGGCACCATCACCTTACCTGTTGACCTTATCTCTTTAAAGATACTTGCTTTTGATGTGATTTTAGGGATTGATTGGTTAACTACTCATCATGCCAAAATTGATTGTTTTCATAAGGTTGTTAGTTTTCATATTCCTAACCAACCTGTTGTACGAATTCAAGCAACTAAACATTTAAAATCAATCACTGTCATATCTAATTATAAAGCTATTCGTTTATTGAAAAACGGATGTTAAGCTTTCTTAGCCCATGTTATGGATTTGAATAAAGACACATCAAATTTGAATAATATTCCTATTGTTATTGACTTTCCTGACGTATTTCCTGAAGAACTTCCCGGTCTACCCCCAGAACGTGGAGTTGAATTCTTTATTGATCTTGAACCTGGTATAAAGCCCATTTCTAAAACCCCATATCGAATGGCTCCTATTGAACTTCCGGAGTTAAAGGTCCAACTACAGGAGTTGTTGGACATCGGTTTCATTCGTCCTAGTACATCTCCTTGGGGTGCGCCTGTATTATTCGTAAAGAAGAAAGATGGGAGTATGAGACTTTGTATTAACTATCAGGAATTGAACCATGTCACCATCAAGAATAGGTATCCTCTACCTCGTATTGATGACCTGTTTGACCAGTTGCAAGGAGCAAAATTCTTTTCAAAAATCGATCTTCGTTCTGGATATCATCAGCTGAAGATTAGAACTGAGAATATTCCAAAGACTGCCTTCAGAACTCGGTACGGGCATTATTAATTCTTAGTCATGTCTTTCGGATTGACTAATGCTCCTGCGGCTTTCATGGATATGATGAACCGAGTATTCAAGGAATATTTGGATCAGTTCGTTGTTGTCTTTATTGATGACATCCTCATATATTCCAAAAGTCATGAAGATCATGAGCACCATTTGAAGCTGGTACTCCAAAGGCTTCGTGAAAACAAACTATATGTCAAATTGAAGAAATGCGAGTTCTGGCTTGAGGAAGTAGCATTTCTTGGGCACGTGGTGTCGAAACATGGAGTATCTGTTGATCCGGCGAAGATTGAAGCAATACAAAGTTGGGAGCAACCGAAGTCGATGATCGAAGTACGTAGCTTTTTGGGCTTAGCTGGTTATTATCGGAGATTCGTGGAAGGGTTTTCTCGAATTGCAACTCCATTAACCCAGCTAACTTGGAAGGATACAAAATTCATTTGGAGCGAAGAATGCGAGAAGAGTTTCCAAGAGCTCAAAAGGAGACTCATTTCAGCACCTGTTCTAACAATACCATCTGGTACGGATGGATTTGTTATCTACAGTGATGCTTCAGGCAAAGGGTTAGGATGTGTTCTCATGCAACGTGGGAAAGTCATAGCCTATGCCTCGCAACAACTTAAAGAGTATGAGAGGAATTATCCTACTCGTGATCTAGAGTTGGCAGCAGTCATTTTCGCGCTAAAGATCTGGAGGCACTATCTATATGGGGAGAAAGTGGAGATATATTCAGACCATAAAAGCCTTAAATATTTTTTCACATAAAAAGAACTCAACATGCGGCAGCGACGTTGACTCGAGCTATTGAAAGACTACGACCACACTACTCAATACCATCCTGGAAAAGCGAACGTGGTAGCTGACGCGTTGAGTAGAAGATCATATGCAGGAACGAGTGTGATGATGTCAAGTATACGCATAGAGCCAACTTTAATAGAAAAAGTTAAGGTTGCTCAAGCCACCGACCCGAAGTTGATGCGTATGAAGAAGAAAGTACAAGAAGGTGCTATTCCGGAAGCGAGAATTGATGAAGAAGGAATACTTCGAGTCCACTCCAGACTTTGTGTTCCTAACGACTCTGATTTGAAGTACAAGATTATGATGGAGGCACACAATACACCATTTGCAATCCATCCTGGAAGTACTAAAATGTATCGTGATCTTCGACATACATTTTGGTGAAACAATATGAAGAGAGAGATTGCAAAGTTTATCTCGATGTGTTTAACTTGTCAACGTGTAAAGGCGGAGCATCTAGTACCTAAGGGTCCGTTGCAACCACTTGAGATTCTGAAATGGAAGTGGGAACACATTACCATGGATTTCGTTATGGGTCTTCCTACGGTTTCTCAAGGCATCAATGCTATTTGGGTTATTGTTGATAGATTAACCAAGTCTGCTCATTTCTTGCCGATACGGGAGACTTATTCCCTTGAACGTCTTGCTAGTATATATGTAAATGAGATTGTGAGGTTGCATGGCATGCCAGTATCCATAGTTTCGGATCGTGACCCAAGATTCACTTCAAGATTTTGGGTTAGCTTGCAAAAAGCTATGGGCACGGATTTACGATTCAGTTCGGCATACCATCCTCAAACGGACGGACAATCAGAGAGGACTATTCAAACTCTTGAAGATTTATTAAGACTCTGTGTCCTAGACTTCAAGGGCAGTTGGGATAAGTATTTACCATTGGTGGAATTCTCCTACAACAACAGTTATCAGGCAAGTATAGGTGTGGCTCCATTTGAAGCATTATATGGACGAAAGTGTCGCTCTCCAATATGTTGGGATGAGGTGGGTGAAGCAACATTGTTGGGGCCCGAGTTGGTACGTATGACTACCGAAAAGATCCAAATGATTCGACAACGTATACAAACGGCACAAGATCGACAAAAGAGTTATGCGGATCTTCATCGAAAGGACGTGGAATTTAGTATAGGGGATCATGTATTGTTACGAGTTGCTCCATGGAAGGGAGTTACAAGATTTGGGAAGAGAGGAAAGCTCAATCCACGATTTATTGGTCCATTTCAAATTCTTGACCGAGTAGGAAATGTAGCCTATAGACTCGCGTTACCTTCTAGTATGTCTCATGTTCATAATGTGTTTCACATATCTGTACTTCGTAAATATGTGAAAGACCCGAACCACGTTATTGAGTTAGAACCGGACGAGATAGCCGAAAACTTAACGTATGAGGAGGTACCTGTCAAGATCTTGGATAGGAAGGAGCATGTCCTACGTACAAAGGTTATACCACAAGTTAAAGTTTTGTGGAGGAATCATGCTATAGAGGAAATGACCTGGGAATTAGAAACAGAAATGAAAACGAGGTATCCTCATCTTTTCGAAACACCAGGTACGTACGTCAATTTCGAGGATGAAATTTCATAAGAATGGGAGGTTGTAAGACCCCAAATAATTAATAAATGAAATTTAATTTCCTCTAATTATTATTTTGAATAGTAAGGGTTGATTGGATTAATGTGCATAGTTATGGGTAAAATACGCAAATATTTCAAAATAAGCAAGTGGTTATAAAATATTCATTGTTTTCGGGGAATATTCGTTCTGCCGTGGAATATTCGTACTGTCGGAGAATATTCGTACAACGGCGCAGCCATGTATGGGCCCCATAACGGAAAGCAATTGGATGAATAAAACGACAAATATAAGTTGTTTAAAAAATAACAGCGTAGTTGTTACTATTAAAATACTTGGTGGTTAAAACACAGTAGCACACGGTATTGCACCAATTATTGATTCTTACGCAAGAAGGCACTACTCAATAATGGTTACAGTAATTACTATTCAGTATTTTATTTTATTGATTCAATAATTGATGCGTTGATATTTTATATTGCTGTTGTTTCAATAATTGTCATTACACAGTATTTTTCATTATCGAAGCAATAATTCATATTATCAGAATAATATTATCAGATAACATTATTGGCAATGTCTAGAAAGTTCTGTCTAATGAGAGGTTTGGTCACCTAATTGTGCGCTAGTAAGGAGAAATTCTTATTGGAAAGCCCCCTCTTTCCTGGGAACTGCCTGGTTGTCAATATTGTGATTCTGTAATATTATTTGTGAATAATTAATTATTGATTCATATGATGAGAAAAATATTGATTTTATGTGGATATAGATGGAGAAAATTTTTAAAGTGACAATTGTTGAAAATTGAAATTTTATCTTTTTCTGATAAAATAATTTATTTAAATATATTATTATAATATAATAATGGTGATATTTTTATAATGAATGTGGGATATATGAGTATACGAGGAGAAAGAGTATTTTTGTTGCAATAAATGTTTAAAACATGTTAAACATGTCTGTAGACCCCATTTCTTGATTGAAATTTGATTATAGCCTACAAAATTGCTCGTTTGTGGATTTCGGTCAATTTCTGTTTAGAATTTGGAAAAACTTTCTTCTACAAAGTTGTAGAGAATTGAATTTCCTATAAAAAGTCGCGAGATTTGAATTTTCTGATAAAAGGGCTATTTATTATGAATTATTGAAGTTCCGAATTAATTGATTATTATTTTGGAGTTTTAAATAATTTTTGCATGAAAAACGTTTTTGTTTCTTTTGTTGAGGGGTGGCTGATGCTTGGACTCAATTTTTGTGTGTAGGATGTTTAAAAAAAAATATTATTAATTTATTAAATTTTTTACTTTGGTGTTCTAAGCAATTTCCTATAAATAGGGTGCTTAGGTTAGAATTGAAAATCACACCAGAAACTGAAGTTTTTCTCTCTCTATATTATCAAGCGTATTCTTGTGAGTATTTTGAGTATACTTTGAGTATTGCTATACGGTGCAAGTTCAAGTCATAGCCTATATCCGATGTTTCAACTAGAAATACTGTCTTTCAAGGTAAGGGATATTATTTTTTTTGTAATGATATTATTTCTTCAATATCATTATGCTTAAATATTGATCTGAAGTTTTTATCAAATTTGGAACTTTTGGTGTCGGAGTTACTATTCACGTATACGGCACTATTCACGTTTACGACACTATTCACAAATACGACACTATTCATCGAAAAATGAAAATTTTCCCTTTTCGTCTAAAATATCTATTGTGGATACTAGCTTTGATTGTATCCATGTTTTGATCATTCTTGAATTTTACACCACTATGATTATTTTTGAGGTATTTTTGGACATGGATAAAACAAAGTATGAATCCTTAATCCTTAATCCTTGTCATTTTGTTTCACTGGATTCGTGTAAGACCCCAAATAATTAATAAATGAAATTTAATTTCCTTTAATTATTATTTTGAATAGTAAGGGTTGATTTGATTAATGTGGATAGTTATGGGTAAAATACGCAAATATTTCAAAATAAGCAAGTGGTTATAAAATATTCATTGTTGTCGGGGAATATTCGTTTGGTCGTGGAATATTCGTACTGTCGGGGAATATTCGTACGACGGCGCAGCCATGTGTGGGCCCCATAACGGAAAGCGATTGGAGGAAGAAAACGACAAATGTAAGTTGTTTAAAAATAACGGCGTAGTTGTTACCGTTTACACTGTTGGAATACCCGGTGGTTAAAATATAGTAATACGCGTTGTTACACAGTAGCACACGGTATTGCACAGTATTTTGAATTATTGATCCTTACGTAAGAAGGCACTACTCAATAATTGCTACAGGAGTTACTGTTCATTACTTTATTGATTCAATAATTGCTGCGTTGATATTTATATTATTATTGTTTCAATAATTGTCATTGCACAGTATTTTCCATTATCAGATCAATAATTCATATTATTTGAATAATATTATCAGATAACATTATTGGCAATGTCTAGAAAGTTCTGTCAAGGAGAGGTTTGGTCATCTAATTGCGCGCCAGTAAGGAGAAATCCTTATTGGAAAGCCCCCTCTATCCTGGGAACGGCCTGGTTGTCAGTACTGTGATTCTGTAATATTATTTTTAATTATTGATTATTATGATAAAGAAAATATTTATTTTATGTGGATATAGATGGAGAAAAATTTTAATGTGACAATCGTTGAAAATTAATATTTTATCTTTTTCTGATAAAATAATTCATTTAAATATATTATTATATTTTAATAATATAATAATGGTGATATTTTTATAATGAATGGAGGATATATGAGTTTATGAGGAGAAAGAGTATTTTTGTTGTAATTAAAAACAGATGTTGTGTGTCGGTAGACCCATTTCTTGACTGAAAATTGATTGTAGACTGTAAAATCGTCCGTTTGTGGATTTTGGATAATTTCTGTTTGGAATTTGAAAAAAGTTTCTTCTGCAAAGTTGTAGAGAATTGAAATTCCTATAAAAAGTCGCGAGATTCGAATTTTCTGACAAAGTAACTATTTATTGTGAATTATTGAAGTTTCGGGGTTCCGAAATAATTGATTTTTGAAAGTTTAATTATTTTTTTATTTCAAAAACGTTTTTTTTTATTTTTTTCTAGAAAGTAAGCATGTGGGAAATGCTAAAATCAGATTCCTTGGTGGTGGGCTTGAATATTTGGTAAATATTAATATTTTATTAATTTAGTCTCCTTTGGCGTTCTAACATTTTCCTATAAATAGAGGGCTAAGTTAGAATTGAAAATCACACCAGAAACAAAGTTTTCTCTCTTTCTCTCTCTATATTATCGAGCGTATTCTTGTGAGTATACTTTTAGTGTTGCTATACGGTGCGAGTTTCTGTCAGCACTATACCGAAATTCAGTCAGAAGTACGGCTATTTTGAGGTAAAGGGATGTTATTTTCTTCTTAAATGATATTATTTTCTTCAATATCATTATGCCGAAATATTGGTGAACGTTTTTATCAAATTTGGAACTTTTGTGCCGGAGTTACTATTCACGTATACGGTACTATTCACGTATACGACACTATTCACGAATACGACACTATTCACAGAAAAATTATTTTTTTTCTTTTCGTCCAAAATATCTATTGTGGATACTAGCTTTGATTGTATCCATGTTTTGATCATTCTTGAATTTTACACCACTATGATTATTTTTGAGGTATTTTTGGACATGGATATAACAAAGTACGAATCCTTAATCCTTAATCCTTGTCATTTTGTTTCACTGGATTCGCTTCTCTAAAAATATTTTTTATCATCTTCAGTCTTAAAGGATGTTATTATTGAATATCTTTGGCCTGTAGTGCAAAGATGAATGATTTCTGATGAATATCTTTGGCCCGTAGTGCAAAGATGAACAGGTGTTTAGATGAACATGACCAACAGATGAATATCCTTGGCCTGTAGTGCAAGGATGAATATATGATTCAAGATGTGCATTGATTGATGTTACAGGGATAAAAAAATACTGTTGATGGACTGTTAAATTCATAGACATTAGTAGATTTCATCCTCTACGTAACTCTTCTATGAATTAATATTTTCCGCTGCGAATATTGATTTAAATCTTGTTGTCTATTGTATTCTATCAGATTTTTCCCTGTTGAAGACTAACGATAATTTGTTGTATATTATCTTAGTCATAATATTCTTTACTGAGCTAGTTGAGCTCACCCTTTTCCTTTTTGTTCCATTTTTCTTCTCAGGAGACGAGAATATAGCGAGTACGAGTCGGGGTATGAATTGATGGTCCTTGAGAGAGTTGTTTAGTAGTCCTCACCATTTTTGTAAAATAATGTATCAATAATTATGATGAGGATTTATTTGTATGTGGATATTGTCTAGATGGCAATATTTGTATTTAAACTCACAGTTATATGTTGTAATAATAAAGTTGAAGTTAATTCTGTACCATGTATTTGACAACTCAAAATGGGTGATGTATACCTGTTTTGGGGGCGTCACAGTTGGTATCAGAGCTTAGGGATATGATCTCTGGCGGAGATCGGGGAATAGAACTAGGAGGGGAGAGACGAGTAAATCCTTCGCTAGTGTGTCTTACCTAAGCTTATTTGCTAGTTGGTCAGTATATAGGGATATTATGTGATATATTGATTTCCTTAACTAACCCTTGTTTTATGACAGTATTTGAGAATGTCGACTGAGAATATTAACAGTGGAAATGAGACCGTGGAGACGCCTGTACTCACCAACGAGGAGAACGTGCAACAGGCTGGCAATTTTCCTCCTGTAAACAACACCACTGATCAGACGATGAACGAAGCAATGTTTAGAAGCTTTTTGCAGTTCATGCAAAATCAGACAAGGGAGACTCGTGTTCAAAATACAGGAGGAAATGATAACAATTCACGGGTTGTCACAGCCAAGCAGTTCAAAGAGTTGGGACCACCAGAATTTAAGGGAAAGCCAGATCCGATCATGGCGGAGACATGGGTCAAGCAAATTACCAAGATATTCGATGTCTTGGGATGCACGGAGGAACAGAAGGTTCCATTCGCCACCTTTATGTTCCGTGGCGAGGCAGACTACTGGTGGGAGTCTGTGAAGCGTACCCATCCAGCCGCACTCAGCATGTTTTGGGAGACGTTTCAGAAACTATGTAATGATAAATATTTTCCTGAAAGTGTTCGTCATATTAAGGAAGTGGAGTTCATCAGATTAGAACAAAATAACATGACGGTGTCTCAGTACGAGGCAAAGTTTGCATAGTTATCCAGGTTTGCACCTCATTTGGTGGAGAATGAGGAACGTATGACGCGGATGTTTCTGAGAGGTTTGAAACCCGGCATACGACAATATCTCATCTCTCATAAATTTTCTCTCTATTCAGATGTTGTTAACAGGGCTCAATTGTTGGAGCGAGATAACGAGTACGGTCAACCGAGGTACCACAATCAGGATCATACTGGAGATAGCAGTCAGCAAAACAATAATAACCAGTAGAGAAAGAAAAAGACGGACAAAAATGGTAACCACTCTGGTGGTAATTATAGCTATGAAAATAGAAGAACCGAGTCAGGAGGAGATTTTAAAAAGAGGAGATTTAACAACGATCAAGTGAAGACGACAGTTCCGGCAGCAACTGGTTCTAAGGGAGGAGAAAGACCACCGATCATATGCTACAAATGCGGGAAAGAGGGACATATCAGTCCAAACTGCCCACAACAATTCAAGGTATGTTATAATTGTGGAAAGGAAGGACATATCACTCGAGATTGTACGGTAGCGAAACCAATTCCAACGGGGACGGTGATTCAGAAGGCTGTCCCAGAAAAGTCAAAGTCAACGGTTCCTGGAAGAGCGTTTGTTGTGACTGGTCAAAATACGAGGAACCCAAACGAGGTGATCACGGGTAAGCTATTTATAAATTCTTGCGAAGTTTATACCTTACTTGATACCGGTGCTACCCATTCATTTATCTCTCCTGCTTGCGCTCAACGTTTAAACTTGACTCCGGAGAAATTAGACTTTGACCTATCTGTGGAAACTCCGTTAGGAGAAACTTTTATCACATCCACTATTTATAAATCTTGTTTCATTCAAGTTGGCACCATCACCTTACCTGTTGACCTGATCTCTTTAAAGATACTTGCTTTTGATGTGATTTTAGGGATTGATTGGTTAACTACTCATCTTGCCAAAATTGATTGTTTTCGTAAGGTTGTTAGTTTTCATATTCCTAATCAACCTGTTGTTCGAATTCAGGCAACTAAACCATTAAAATCAATCACTGTCATATCTAATCATAAAGCTATTCGTTTATTGAAAAACGGATGTCAAGCTTTCTTAGCCCATGTTATGGATTTGAATAAAGACACGTCAAAATTGAATAATATTCCTGTTGTTATTGACTTTCCTGACATATTTCCTGAAGAACTTCCCGGTCTACCCCCAGAACGTGAAGTTGAATTCTTTATTGATCTTGAACCTGGTACAAAGCCCATTTCTAAAACCCCATATCGAATGGCTCCTATTGAACTTCAGGAGTTAAAAGTCCAACTACAGGAGTTATTGGACATCGGTTTCATTCGTCCTAGTACATCTCCTTGGGGTGCTCCTGTTTTATTCGTAAAGAAGAAAGACGGGAGTATGCGACTTTGTATTGACTATCGGGAATTGAACCATGTCACCATCAAGAATAGGTATCCTCTACCTCGTATTGATGACTTGTTTTACCAGTTGCAAGGAGCGCAATTCTTTTCAAAAATCAATCTTCGTTCTGGATATCATCAGCTGAAAATTAGAACTGAGGATATTCCAAAGACTGCCTTCAGAACTCGGTATGGGCATTATCAATTCTTAGTCATGTCTTTTGGATTGACTAATGCTCCTGCTGCTTTCATGGATATGATGAACCGAGTATTCAAGGATTATTTGGATCAATTAGTTGTTGTCTTTATTGATGACATCCTCATATATTCCAAAAGCCGTGAAGATCATGAGCACCATTTGAAGCTGGTACTCCAAAGGCTTCGTGAAAACAAGTTATATGCTAAGTTGAAGAAATGCGAGTTCTGGCTTGAGGAAGTAGCATTCCTTGGGCACGTGGTGTCAAAAAATGGAGTATCTGTTGACCCGACGAAGATTGAAGCAATACAAAGTTGGGAGCAACCGAAGTCGGTCACTGAAGTACGTAGCTTTTTGGGCTTAGCTGGTTATTATCGGAGATTCGTGGAAGGGTTTTCTCGAATTGCTACTCCATTAACTCAGCTAACTCGGAAGGATACAAAATTCGTATGGAGCGAGGAATGCGAGAAGAGTTTCCAAGAGCTTAAGAGGAGACTTATTTCGGCACCTGTTCTAACAATACCATCTGGTTCGAATGGATTTGTTATCTACAGCGATGCTTCGGGCAAAGGGTTAGGATGTGTTCTCATGCAACGTGGGAAAGTCATAGCCTATGCCTCACGACAACTTAAAGAGTATGAGAGGAATTATCCTACTCATGATCTAGAGTTGGCAGCAGTCATTTTCGCGCTAAAGATCTGGAGGCACTATCTATACGGGGAGAAAGTGGAGATATATTCAGATCATAAAAGCCTCAAATATTTCTTCACTCAAAAAGAACTCAACATGCGACAACGACGTTGGCTCGAGTTGTTGAAAGATTACGACCACACTATTCAATACCATCCTGGAAAAGCGAACGTGGTAGCTGACGCATTGAGTAGAAGATCATATGAAGGAATGAGTGCAATGATGTCAAGTATACGCATAGAGCCAACTTTAATAGAAAAAAATAAGGTTGCTCAAGCCATCGATCCGGAGCTGATGCATATGAAGACAAAAGTACAAGAAGGTGCCATTCCAGAAGCGAGAATTGATGAAGAAGGAATACTTCGAGTCCACTCCAGACTTTGTGTTCCTAACGATTCTGATTTGAAGTACAAGATCATGATGGAGGCACACAATACACCGTTTGCAATTCATCCTGGAAGTACCAAAATGTATCGTGATCTTCGACATACATTTTGGTGGAACAATATGAAGAGAGAGATTGCAAAGTTTATTTCAACGTGTTTAACTTGTCAACGTGTAAAGGCGGAGCATCAAGTGCCAAAGGGTCCATTGCAACCACTTGAGATTCCAAAATGGAAGTGGGAACACATTACTATGGATTTCGTTACGGGTCTTCCTACGGTTTCTCAAGGCATCAATGTTATTTGGGTTATTGTTGATAGATTAACCAAGTCTGCTCATTTCTTGCCGATACGGGAGACTTATTCCATTGAACGTCTTGCTCAAATGTACGTAAATGAGATTATAAGATTGCATGGCATGCCAGTATCCATAGTTTCGGATCGTGACCCAAGATTTACTTCAAGATTTTGGGTTAGCTTGCAAAAAGCTATGGGTACGGAGTTACGATTCAGTTCGGCATACCATCCTTAAACGGACGGACAATCAGAGAGTACTATTCAAACTCTTGAAGATTTATTAAGACTCTGTGTCCTAGACTTCAAGGGCAGTTGGGATAAATATTTACCATTGGTGGAATTCTCCTACAACAACAGTTATCAGGCAAGCATTGGTGTGGCCCCATTTGAAGCATTGTATGGACGAAAGTGTCGCTCTCCAGTATGTTGGGACGAGGTGGGTGAAGCAACATTGTTGGGACCCGAGTTAGTACGTATGACTACGGAGAAGATCTAAACGATTCGACAACGTATACAAACGGCACAAGATCAACAAAAGAGTTATGCGGATCTTCATCGAAAGGACGTAGAATTTAGTGTTGGGGATCATGTATTGTTGCGAGTTGCCCCATGGAAGGGAGTTACAAGATTCGGGAAGAGAGGAAAGCTTAATCCACGATTTATTGGTCCATTTCAAATTCTTGATCGAGTAGGTAATGTAGCCTATAGACTCGCGTTACCTTCAAGTATGTCTCATGTTCATAATGTTTTTCATATATATGTGCTTCGTAAATATGTGAAAGACCCTAACCACATCATTGAGTTAGAACCGGACGAGATAGCCAAAGATTTAACGTATGAGGAGGTACATGTAAAGATCTTGGATAGGAAGGAGCATGTCCTACGCACGAAGGTAATACCACAAGTTAAAGTTTTATGGAGGAATCATGCTATAGAAGAAATGACCTGGGAGTTGGAAACGGAAATGAAAGCGAGGTATCCTCACCAGGTACGTATGTCAATTTCGAGGACGAAATTTCATAAGGAGGGGAGGTTGTAAGACCCCAAATAATTAATAAATGAAATTTAATTTCCTTTAATTATTATTTTGAATAGTAAGGGTTGATTTGATTAATGTGGATAGTTATGGGTAAAATACGCAAATATTTTAAAATAAGCAAGTGGTTATAAAATATTCATTGTTGTCGGGGAATATTCGTTTGGTCGTGGAATATTCGTACTGTCGGGGAATATTCATACGACGGCGCAGCCATGTGTGGGCCCCATAACAGAAAGCGATTGGAGGAAGAAAATGACAAATATAAGTTGTTTAAAAATAACGGCGTAGTTGTTACCGTTTACACTGTTGGAATACCTGGTGGTTAAAATATAGTAATACGCGTTGTTACACAGTAGCACACGGTATTGCACAGTATTTTGAATTATTGATCCTTACATAAGAAGGCACTACTCAATAATTGCTACAGGAGTTACTGTTCATTACTTTATTGATTCAATAATTGCTGCGTTGATATTTATATTATTATTGTTTCAATAATTGTCATTGCACAGTATTTTCCATTATCAGATCAATAATTCATATTATTTGAATAATATTATCAGATAACATTATTGGCAATGTCTAGAAAGTTCTGTCAAGGAGAGGTTTGGTCATCTAATTGCGCGCCAGTAAGGAGAAATCCTTATTGGAAAGCCCCCTCTCTCCTGGGAACGGCCTGGTTGTCAGTACTGTGATTCTGTAATATTATTTTTAATTATTGATTATTATGATAAAGAAAATATTTATTTTATGTGGATATAGATGGAGAAAATTTTTAATGTGACAATCGTTGAAAATTAATATTTTATCTTTTTCTGATAAAATAATTCATTTAAATATATTATTATATTTTAATAATATAATAATGGTGATATTTTTATAATGAATGGAGGATATATGAGTTTATGAGGAGAAAGAGTATTTTTGTTGTAATTAAAAACAGATGTTGTGTGTCGGTAGACCCATTTCTTGACTGAAAATTGATTGTAGACTGTAAAATCGCCCGTTTGTGGATTTTGGATAATTTCTGTTTGGAATTTGAAAAAATTTTCTTCTGCAAAGTTGTAGAGAATTGAAATTCCTATAAAAAGTCGCGAGATTCGAATTTTCTGACAAAGTAACTATTTATTGTGAATTATTGAAGTTTCGGGGTTCCGAAATAATTGATTTTTGAAAGTTTAATTATTTTTTTATTTCAAAAACGTTTTTTTTTATTTTTTTCTAGAAAGTAAGCATGTGGGAAATGCTAAAATCAGATTCCTTGGTGGTGGGCTTGAATATTTGGTAAATATTAATATTTTATTAATTTAGTCTCCTTTGGCGTTCTAACATTTTCCTATAAATAGAGGGCTAAGTTAGAATTGAAAATCACACCAGAAACAAAGTTTTCTCTCTTTCTCTCTCTATATTATCGAGCGTATTCTTGTGAGTATACTTTTAGTGTTGCTATACGGTGCGAGTTTCTGTCAGCACTATACCGAAATTCAGTCAGAAGTACGGCTATTTTGAGGTAAAGGGATGTTATTTTCTTCTTAAATGATATTATTTTCTTCAATATCATTATGCCGAAATATTGGTGAACGTTTTTATCAAATTTGGAACTTTTGTGCCGGAGTTACTATTCACGTATACGGTACTATTCACGTATACGACACTATTCACGAATACGACACTATTCACAGAAAAATTATTTTTTTTCTTTTCGTCCAAAATATCTATTGTGGATACTAGCTTTGATTGTATCCATGTTTTGATCATTCTTGAATTTTACACCACTATGATTATTTTTGAGGTATTTTTGGACATGGATATAACAAAGTACGAATCCTTAATCCTTAATCCTTGTCATTTTGTTTCACTGGATTCGCTTCTCTAAAAATATTTTTTATCATCTTCAGTCTTAAAGGATGTTATTATTGAATATCTTTGGCCTGTAGTGCAAAGATGAATGATTTCTGATGAATATCTTTGGCCCGTAGTGCAAAGATGAACAGGTGTTTAGATGAACATGACCAACAGATGAATATCCTTGGCCTGTAGTGCAAGGATGAATATATGATTCAAGATGTGCATTGATTGATGTTACAGGGATAAAAAAATACTGTTGATGGACTGTTAAATTCATAGACATTAGTAGATTTCATCCTCTACGTAACTCTTCTATGAATTAATATTTTTCGCTGAGAATATTGATTTAAATCTTGTTGTCTATTGTATTCTATCAGATTTTTCCATGTTGAAGACTAACGATAATTTGTTGTATATTATCTTAGTCATAATATTCTTTACTGAGCTAGTTGAGCTCACCCTTTTCCTTTTTGTTCCATTTTTCTTCTCAGGAGACGAGAATATAGCGAGTACGAGTCGGGGTATGAATTGATGGTCCTTGAGAGAGTTGTTTAGTAGTCCTCACCATTTTTGTAAAATAATGTATCAATAATTATGATAAGGATTTATTTGTATGTGGATATTGTCTAGATGGAAATATCTGTATTTAAACTCACAGTTATATGTTGTAATAATAAAGTTGAAATTAATTCTGTACCATGTATTTGACAACTCAGAATGGGTGATGTATACCTGTTTTGGGGGCGTCACAATTCGTTTCTTTAAAAAATATTTTTTTTCATCATCCTCAGACTTAAATGATGATATTATTGAATATCTTTGGCCTGTAGTGCAAAGATGAATGATTTCTGATGAATATCTTTGGCCCGTAGTGCAAAGATGAACAGGTGTTTAGATGAACATGACCAACTGATGAATATCCTTGGCCTATAGTGCAAGGATGAATATATGATTCAAGAGTTGCATTGATTGATGTTACAGGGATAAAAATACTGTTGATGGACTGTTAAATTCATAGACATTAGTAGATTTCATCCTCTACGTAACTCTTCTATGAATTAATATTTTCCGCTGCGAATATTGATTTAAAACTTGTTGTCTATTGTATTCTATTAGATTTTTTTCCCTGTTGAAGACTAACGATAATTTGTTGTATATTATCTTAGTCATAATATTCTTTACTGGGCTAGTTGAGCTCACCCTTTTCCTTTTTGTTCCATTTTCTTCTCAGGCGGAGATAATGTAGCGAGTACGAGTCGGGGGATGTAGTGATGGTTCTAGAGAGAGTTGTTTAGTAGTCCTCACCATTTTTGTAAAATAATGTATCAATAATTATGATGAGGATTTATTTGTATGTGGATATTGTCTAGATGGCAATATCTGTATTTAAACTCACAGTTTATATGTTGTAATAATAAAGTTGTAGTTAATTCTATACCATGTATTTGACAACTCAGAATGGGTGATGTATACCTATTTTGGGGTCGTCACACCGGATTAACTTCCCGTCAAGTAGATTGCGATGATTTGGGAACCTTCATGCCAAAAAGCCGCGAGAGTAACCTAAGATAGGTCAGCCTCTGATATACCCAAAACGGAGGAAAGTCTCTTCATGCTCTCTCATTTCAATTAGTTGTAAACACAATTACTTGTAATTTCATTCCATATCTATCTCCATGTAATGAGAAATATGAAGAAATGTGTACACATACATATTTAACATGCTACAAACAGCTGAGATCAGTTTTGCAGGATAAAATTCCTAAAATGAACACGTCACATAGCATGTTATTATATACATTCCCTAAAGACTAAACTATTTAAGTCTTTCGCAGGGAAGCAATCGGTCCCGTTACATGTTTAAAGTCCAAGAAGGCACTGATCCCACCATTAGACATGGCTACACCAGGCCAACCTGATCCTACTCCTGTTTCCCGAGAGGAGTTTGAAGGATTAAGGAATTAGATAGCAGAATTGGTTGTCTTTCTAAAAGAACAAAGTAAAAATACGCAGGGCCAAACAATGCCTACTCAACCAGAGTCCTTTACACCAGGGGGCAGTCAAGGCATTGGTAAAAAGATGGAAACCTAGATACCTAAACCTCATTCCAATAATGAAATCACAAATCTCAAGGATGATCGAGAAACTGGGGATATAAGAAAGAAAGTCCAACAAATGGAGGATACCATCTGGTCAATTAAAGGGACTGGAAATTATGGGAGTGTCACCTATTAAGATCTCTGTATATTCCCAGGGGCTCAATATCCTACCAAATTCAAAATCCTAGAGTTTGAAAAGTACAATAGGGCAGGCGATCCCTATACGCACCTAAAAGTGTACATTGGGGAACTGGGGTCTTATGCTGAAAATGAAAGCCTCAGAATGCAACTTTTTCAAAAGAGTCTCATTGGAGAAGCTAAAGCCTGGTATGCCCGACTTGACAATGCCAAAATCCACAACTGGGAAGAATTGGCCCACGCCTTTCTAAATCAATATAGTTTTCAGTCACAAATGGCACCAGATAGATATCAAGTGACTAAAGTGAAAAAGCAAAGTACTGAATCTTTCCGAGAATATGCCCAAAGGTGGAGACATCTAGCAGCGCAAGTCATTCCATCAATGACAAAAATTGAGATGGTAATGACATTTATTGATATCCAAGAGGCTCCTTACTATGAGAGGATCCTAGCAGGCATAGGAAAGCCATTTACGAAAATGATCAAACACGACGAAATGGCTGAGATGGGCCTGAAGGCAGGCAAGATTAAAGACTTCACTACCTTGGAAGCAGTCGCCAAACATATACAGACTGACAAGTATGCGAGTGATCCCAAGGGGGTACCTGATAAAGGCAATAAATATGTATCCCTTGTTGTACAGGGGAAAGCTAGGAGGCCAAACTAAAGTCCCCCCATTTGGAAAATGGAAGACAATCTGCCATCTCAACAACAGACTACATTCAACCAATACCCAGACAGGAAAAGAAAATTTGAAAGAACAGAAAATCGGGTATTCACTCCACTGGGCTATTCCTTTGAACATGTATTGGCGATATTAATGGATCAAAAGAAAATTACCGAACTAGCTCCACCTCTGGAACCAGGGAGCAAAAGATACAATCCAAGCCAGAGATGTGCTTACTACCCAGGGTCTCCAGGATACGATACACAGGATTGTTGGTCCTTAAAACATAAGATTCAAAATCTGATCGAAAGTGGTAGTATTGTGGTCGAACAACCTGACCAACAAAATATCAATACCAACCTTCCGTTGCGACATGATACGGAAGAAGTAAACATGATCGGGTCAGGAAGCGCTGAAATGTATCCAATTCGTAAGTACATAAGAAGGATGGAGGAATACCCCCAAAAGCACATAACAAATGTCCTAGGGTGGGAAAACTCGGAGGAGGGTATGCCAGTAATGCAAAAATTAGAGGCGATCCAGAATCAAGTAAATCTGCTGGCTAAGCTGATAGTGCGCCAACATCAGGAAACAAGGCAATTTTTCACTCAACTATCAGAAAGACAAGAGAAAAAGGAGGTTAACCATAATATAAGCCCATATCTCTCCATGATGAGCCAGCTAAATGAAGAAGATCAAAGTAGGCTGAAAGTACAAGAAAAGGGGGATGATAAAATTGTTAGAGGATCTCGCCAGCGGAAGAACCAATCGAGGGAATGCGAATTCTCAAAGATGAAAGATCAAACAACCTCCAAAAGAGTCCAAAAATTCACCCCTCTGAGCAACCAAAGAAGAAATTCTACACTTTATGATAATCAAAGGAAGGATTACCGAGTTGCTGCCTACTATAAAACCCAAGATAAAGAGTTATGACTCCACCAAAATATGTCTCTACCATTCTAATTCACTTGGGCATACGACTGAAGAATGCTGGTCTTTGCGACATAAAATCTAGGATCTCATTGAAAATGGAGAGCTGGATATAGAATTTCCCATGACCAAAAAAGGCGAAAAGGAAATAAAAAGCTTAAAATGTCCACTCGAGACAGTCAATTCAAATGAGGTGAAGGCTATGAGTGACAATTCTACTAGAGCACAAGAAGTGACAGAAGAGACAAAGGCATCCCCAAAGGGGATTCCCCCGCCAACATCAAACGTCCCATGGTTCCAAGATATCAACCACGTTCCTGATCTTATCACCTTGGATGATGCGGAGGAAATACTAATCCTTTCCAAAGAAGAAAAAACCAAAAAGGAAAGTTCTTTGCAAGAAACGCGAAAACAGTTCGAGGGAGATTTCATGGTTGAATCCTTTGAAACCCATGAAGAAGGCGAAGGAATAGATGAAGAAAAAGGTGGTGAGATTGTCGGGGAATCCAACCCATTAAAGAATCCAGAGTTCATCCCTTTTTGTAATGCGTCCATATCAAGCGTCCCTGAGGAATGTACTGAATCACAAAGCGATCAAGTTATGGCCACAAGTGAAGACATTCAGAATCAAGGGGTAACCTCTATCACGAGCCCTAAAGGTGACATAACCACTGACAATTGGACTATCAGGCCTCAACTAGCCAAGAAGATGTAGATCCAGGGGATGAAGGTGCGAGTTCCAGAAAGTGTTGGAATGGTATCACTTTCTTCGTAGTATGCCTTTTATTTTCCATGCATGTAAATAAATAAAAAAGAAAAAAACATCTCTACCCTCTTCTCACCACTTACCCCTTTGAACCTTTTCAAACCAAAGCCTGCACTACGAAAGACCTGATCTCCTCTTCAATAGGAGTACGTAGGCATCCATCAATGGTGCGGTCAAACCAAACAAAAACCCAAACAAACCCTTCTCAAATAGATATACCCCAGACGATGATTGCCCAGACGTAATGGTCATCATTCGAAAGAAAGAGGTTGATGATAGCCCCTCCATCACTGTAGTCCACCAAGACTTTGCCCTCGACAATTGAAGCAGCACTCCTTGCATTTGCCGATGAGGGTAAAAAGGGAAGAAACTCTCTCTGCCTTGTAGATAGTAATAACTACTTACTTTTTCTATACAGTATTAGCAATTACTTTTGTCATTACAGGCTAACACTTTATGTGATTGAACAGTGTTATATACTGGGTGAAAGCATATTTTGTTTCAGGACTCTGAATTTAGATGTGCCTATACTTGCTAATGAGGTGCCTATTCTCCACAAGGAGTGTAACTTTGATGTAAAGTTGGACTCAGACTTGATGGAAATACAAGAGGACTATGAGATACCTTAGGAGATCAAAGAATGGGTCGAAGACAAACCCAAGCAAAATCTTGATCAAACCACCTCTTTTAAACCTCGGAACCTTAGAAAACCCCAAAGAAAGCCAAATTGGTACAGACCTCACTCAAAACCAAATGAATGACATGTTTATTCTATTGACCTTGTTCCAGGATGTGTTTGCATGGTCTCACAAAGAAATGGTCGGTTTATACACGGACATTATCATTCATCGCCTTCCCATCAAAGGGGGATTCAAGCCATTCAGGCAGAAGCTCAGGCGATTGAAACCTGAGTAGAAGTTAAAAGTTAAAGAAGAAATTGTGAAACAATTTAAAGCCGGCATCATCATGATGTTAACATACCCTAAATGGCTATCCAACATAGTCCCCGTGCCAAAACCGGGAAGGGAGGTGCGAGTTTATATGGATTATAGAGATTTGAATAAAGCTTGCCTCAAAGATAGCTTTCACGTACCGTTCATCCACATACTCATTGACAATACAGCTCGGTACGACATGTACTCCTTTGTTGATTGCTCTGCGGGATACCATCAAATCATGGTTGCTGAAGATGATCATGAGAAAACTTCATTCATCACGCCTTGGGGAGCCCTTTGTTAAATACGATTGTCATTCGGCCTCATCAATGCTGCAGCTACCTATCAGTGAGGCATAGGACTCTTTTTCGCAATCTAATGCATAGAAATAAAAAAAAAGAGAAAAAAAAGAAAAAAAAGAAAAATCTCTTCAACAGGTTCTACAGTTACTAACATTGCAGGAGGACAGATTCGTATTTTAAGAGGGAAACCTGAAAGAAAATCCAAATCTATACCGGATACTACCATAAGTTCATCATCAAACCCTGGATCGCAATTTGGGAGTAACCAAATCCAACCCCGGAGATAGCCCCAGGAAATCATGTTCCAACCCCGGAGATAATCCCGGGAAAGTCAGTTTCAACCTCGGAGATGACCCCGAAGGATCAAGATCAAAGCCTGGAGATAGACCCAGGAGGTTAAGCCAACCTCAGAGATAACCCTGAGGACAGTCAAAGTCAACATCAAGTCAACCTCAGAGATAACCCTGAGAAACGACTGCTACAACTGCGCGAAAACCGGAGATAACCCCGGGAGAGGAAAAATGGTCATTTTGCCAACTCAACTTCACTTCAAATCAAATAAACTCATGTCAACTCAAAGTGCTTCAAAGTAAGTCCCACAAGAACCATATCTTAACTTTCGAGCGCAAACTACACAAAATGGCTCACCGGATTGCCTGATGGAAACTCGAGAATGCCATTTTGGTCATGGACCCATCTTCCTATGATAAAAAAAGGTCAAATCATATATCATTGTGTAGCTCTCGGAAAGAGCTTTCCAGAATAGTATGGCACGCTTCCATCGGACTCCCGGATGGAAATTTATGAGCGATCGAGCGAACAGCGCGTACGTACTTCTACACGGCGGGACCCACACTGCCCGGGGCACCCCGGGCAGCCTCTGGTGCACCTGCGGCACAGCAGCAGGTACACCTGCGGCTCCAACCTCTATAAATAGAGGGCTTGGGGTGGCCATTTTGGAGGAGAAAAAGACGGGGAAACCCTGCACAATTCGCTCTGTACTCGCCCATACAGTGAATTTTCCCACTTTTAAACACCTGTGAGCTCATATATAGCCTCTTTTGTACCCACAAGAGCCTGTGTTTACCCACTCTAAAGATATAGAAGCCTTCTTTATCAGTTAGTTGTAAGCCTTCTCACACATTTAGAGTCTTTCTCTTCATCTTTGCACACACCCTTCAACACGTTGAGAGTCGTGTTGCTTGCTTTTGCCCGGACTTCGGTCCGTGGTTTGGTTTCATTTCAGCATGTATATATATATATATATATATATATATATATATATATATATATATATATATATCAACTATGTGTCAGAATTTGTTCGATGAGCCTAGACTTTGGTCTGGTGCGTTTACTAGCTTTTGTATATATATATATATATATATATATATATATATATATATACACGAAAAGCTTCAAGAGCATAATTCTTAAATAGCATAATGCCTTAAATAGCATAATTTTATCAAAACGACGTAGTTTTGTAAGGACGCAGTGGCATTTTTGTAAATACGCTGTGGCATGGTATTTACAAAAATGCCACCGCGTCCTTACAAAACTACGTCGTTTTGATAAAATTATGCTATTTAAGGCATTATGCTATTTAAGAATTATGCTCTTGAAGCTTCCCGTATATATATATATATATATATATATATATATATATATATATATATATATATATATATACTTTTATATATAAACTGTGGTCGAACTCTGTTCGATGAGCCTGGATTTTACATCCGGTGCGTTTATTACTTATATATATATATACAAACATATATTTTGTCCCACCTGGAGTTTACTTCGTGGTGGTTGATCGCTTTTACAACTTTATTTACATTCTATCCCGCCTGAATTTTCCTCTGTGGTGGTTGACCGTATTTACAGCTTTATTTATATTCTGTCCCGCCTGGAGTTTCCTCCGTGGTGGTTGATCGTATTTACAACTTTATTTACATTTCATCCCGCCTAGAGTTTCCTCTGTGGTGGTTGATAGCTTTTAACAGCTTTATTTATATTTCTGACCCCCCATGGAGGTGTTTCGTGGTTGGTGATCATGTTTGTATATATATATATATATTTATATATATACAGCTTTTATATATATACTTGCTTACTGCTTTCATATAAATTGCAGTATTTTGTGAGCCTAGGAATAGTGTGATAAAAGATTCATCCCATTGAATCTAGATTCGGTTCCCGTGATGGACATTTTCAGCTGTAAGCAGCTTGTAAATTATTCTGCGATGTCTGAATTTCCTCAGATGGTTTCCATACCCACGAGGAAGTCATCATTATTTTTGTATATTATTTTCGTACGGATGCCTCGCGTCCATCAAATAAAATCAATCAAGCCGATCACTTAATAAAAATGGGAGTGTAAAAGGTCTCAATTCCTATTGAGCATCAGGGTTTGAAAAAACTTCTTTTATAAAACATCATTGTCATATCTTGCTAAAAACTGAATTTTTACATAAATTCAAACCCCGTGTATATAGGTTCAAACGAGGCCTTGCACAACTTCCATATAATAGCACACTTTAACCCACACACACACACACACACACACACAGATAATAGTTTGTTGAAAAGAGGCGGTCACCATGGTAACACGGATGTCGGGGGGTGCCTAACACCTTCCCCCCGTATAACCAAGTCCCCGGACTCTAAACGAATCTCGGTTTCACCGACCCGTATATCAGTGTAATATCACTAGGTCAATGTGCAAACCTTTTCTCGGTTGTGTTGGTACAACCATTTAAAAAACCAACTGGCGACTCTTAACAGTCCCATCCTCGACATCATACTTGTCGGACCTTTTTCACTTATTTTTTCAAATAAATCTCACCTAAAATGAGAACACCAAAGAACAAGTAACGGAAAGGGACATCCAAAAATCCTGACGTCGACACTGTTGGAACATCCTGTCTGTGTGTTTTACACTGGACCTGGTTCCGTCTTTATTATTATTCTGTTGTAACATCTTGTCTGTGTATTTTACACCGGACCTGGTTCCGTCTTTATTATTCTTCTGTTGGAACATCCTGTCTATGTGTTTTACACCGGACCTGGTTTCGTCTGTATTATTATTTTGGAACATCCTGTCGGTGCGAATTTTGCCTGACCTGGTTCCGTTATTATTATTCTGTTGGAATAACCTGTCTATGCGAAGTACCGCATGCATGGTGATTTCTTTTGTTATTCCATTCTTTATTATACTCAGTTGGTTAAAGTTTTGACTTCTATACTCCATGAAATTAGTAGAATATCCTTGATATTTGTGTTTCATCCAGTATCTTTTCATGGAAATATTCTTCTGATCATTCTTGAATTTTACTCTACAAAGCAGTATCATGTTGACAATTTGGACATTATTAGTTCCTGGATAAATTAATTCTTGAACTTGTTTTATTGAATTCTTATATCATTGTCATCATCCTCATGGTTATATTATGTTGAAAGTCATCTGTGGCCTATAGTGAATAGATGGACTTGGTATGATTATGACCATGGATTATTCGGTGTAATCATGACCGTAATGTTACAAATGATTCAGTAAAAGTTATTATTGGCCCGTAGTGCATTGATGGACAGTTGTTGGCATGATCATGACCATTAATGAATACACGAATGTCCTTGGCTGTAGTGCATAAATAATTTGTGGTAGTGATACTAAAGAATATCCTTAGCCGTAGTGCAGGGGTGATTCGATGATGTGGATTATTTATTAAGCTGAGTCCCTGCGATGAAAGTCATGAAAAACCTTTTAAATCATAAAAGATAGTAGATTTTATTCTCTACTTGACTCTTTTAATGGATTGCTTGTTCAGCTGCAGTTAAACTTGATGTTGTTATATTTTATCAGTTTAACACTTTTGAAGGCTAACGATAATTTATTTTGCATTATCTTAGTCATAATATTTCTTACTGGGCTAGTTGAGCTCACCCTTTCTTTCACAGTTCTCTTCAGGAAATGAGAACATAGCAGGGACTAGTCGGGGAACGGAATGACGGTCCAGAGGATAACATTAGTAGTCCTCACTATTCTGTGAAAATAGTGTGTTAATAATTGTAATGAGGACTCCTTTTGAGTTTGTATAATCTCTAGTAGACAATAATTGTATTCAAACTCACATTTATGTTTTGTCATATTGTACACGACAGTTGTATTAGTAAGTTATATTTGAATTTTGTACCATGTATCTGACGACCCAAGATGGGTGATGTATACCTAATTTTGGGGGCGTTACAACTAGGGTGTTTGCTGGTTACTTCAGACATAGTACCGTTTCACAACGTCTGAGTTGATGAGTTGTGGAAATTCATCGTTGTCCATTTCTTGCAATCTGAGAGCGCCTCCTGTCAATACTTTCTAGACAACAAATGGGCCTTCCCAGTTAGGAGCGAATTTTCCCTTAGATTGATCTTGGTTATTAATGATCTTCTTCAAAACCAAGTCATGTTGTCTAAACTGCCGTGGCCGGACTTTTTTGTTGCAGGATCTGGCGATCCTTTGTTGATATAACTGACCATTGAAGATAGTTGTGGTTCGCCTTTCATCTATTAGAGAAAATTGGTGATACATGTCTTGTACCCATTGGTCTTCATCCAGCTGAGCGTCTATCAACACTCTGAGGGATTCCATTTCTACTTCTATGGGGAGTACTACTTCCATCCCATAGGTTAATGCGTAGGGGGTTGCCCCAGTGGAAGTGCGAATTGATGTTCTGTAGGCTAACAGAGTAAGAGGTAATTTGTCAGGCCAATCTTTGTGGTTGGCGGACATCTTTTGCATAATCTTCTTGATGTATTTGTTAGCCGCTTCAACAACACCATTCATCTTCGGACGATAGATGACAGAATTAAGATGTTTGATGTGGAATTTACTGCATAATTCCTCCATCATTTTTTTTGTTAATGTGGAGTTTCCCAACAGCAGTCGGACTAAGTCTCCCCACCCCGGACCAGGCTTTGCGCACAGGCTCGGCCTAAGACATGGCTCTGCCCAGAAATGTGTGATCCGTGGCCACACAGACCAGTTTTTAATTGGCCCCTCACACTTGTTGCAGGCGGGAATCGATCCCAGGATGCACGAGTTTACGGTTCACCCCAGGTCGAAGCTTACCGCTGTGCCAAGTGCTGTGGTTTTCCTCCATCATTTATTTGTTGAGGTTCTTAGCATTGTCTAACACAATCACCTCTGGTTGTCCATATCGACAAATGACATTATTTCTGATGAAAACAATGATGAATTCTTTGGTAACCCTGGGGAAGGAGGCTGCCTCTACCCACTTGGTGAAGTAGTCGATCATGGTGAAGATAAATCGATGTCCATTACTGACTTTAGGCTCAATGGGCCCGATAACGTCCATTCCCCACATTGAGAAGGGCCAAG
The DNA here is from genome assembly GCA_020205505.1 of Panax japonicus. NCBI lineage: Eukaryota > Viridiplantae > Streptophyta > Magnoliopsida > Apiales > Araliaceae > Panax > Panax japonicus. The sequence goes on from CM035107.1 coordinate 50,272,376, forward strand.
GTGAACTCATGTTGTAGAGTTCCCGTGGAGGGGCGTGTATACCATTCCCATAAATCTGACACTGATAGCATCTCTTGACGTGGTTATTGCAATCAGCTTTGAGAGATAGCCAATAATGTCCTGTCTTGAGGACTTTCTTGACAAGGAGGGGGTCACTCATGTGGGGGCCACAGACTCCACCCTGGATTTCATCCATAAGCCTTTGGGCTTGATCTTTGTCTAAACATATGAGGAGACCTAGTCCTGCATCTCTTTTGCAGAGCGCATCTCCACTCATGTAGAATTTCATAGCAAGTCGATGGATCCGCCTTTTCTCAGTCGGGCTCGCCTCAGTGGGCGTAGATCCATCTCGTACGTATTCCTTGATATGTTAATACCAAGGATGTTGGATGGGAAGTAGCTCATCTGATACTTCTCCAACGTAATTCCTAGAGGCTGGGGCCTTGTGCATGGAAATTGTGACGCTTGGCAAGTGTTCCTTGTCTGATATGCGAATCAAGGAGGCCAAAGTTGCTAACGCATCTGCAAAGTCATTCCTATTACGAGGAACATGTAGAAAGGAGATTTCTTCGAACTCTAAAACAATCTGTAAAACTTGCTGATGGTAGGGCATCAAATGTAGTTCCTTGGTTTGATAGATTCTAGTGGATTGTCTGATTACCAACTCTGAATCTCCAAAGACAGTTAACCTCCTGATGCCCATTGAACGGGCAAGTTTTAGCCCCATGAGACGGCTTTCAAACTCAGCTGTATTGTTGGTGCTGAGAAACTGCAATCTAATGGCGACGGGATACTGCTCCCCTATATCAGATACTAGAACTGCTCCAGCTCCAGAACCTTCCATATTAACAGCTCCATCAAAATACATCTTCCATGATTTGCGCGTATCGTACTGATGGTATTGTTGAACTGACATTACTCCTTCATTGGGGAAGTATGTTTCCAAGGGTTTGAAATCCCTTGAAGGTGCGGAGGCCAGTTGATCCGCAATTCCTTGACCTGTGATGGACTTTTGAGTCACATATACGATGTCAAATTATTGTAAGATCAATTGCCATCTGGACAGCCGGCAATTTAACATGGGTTTATTGAACACATAATTGAGAGGATCCACGCGGGATATGAGATGGGTTGTGTGACCATGAAGGTAGTGTTGTAACCTCATGGAAGCCCATGTTAAAGCACAACAAGTCTTCTCAATCAGAGTGTACTTGTGATCACTGCTGCTAAATCTTTTGCCGAGGTAATAGATAGCTCGTTCTTGGCCTCTATCATCTTTCTGTCCCAGCATGCAGCCCATGGCATTGTCACTTATGGACAGGTACATGAATAGGGGAACATCATCCCTAGGTGGTACCCCTCAGCAACCATGATCTGATGGTACCCCGCAAAGCAATCAGCAAAGGAGTACATGTCGTATTGAGCAGTATTGTCAATGAGAATGTGGATAAATGGCACGGGAAAGCTATCTTTTAAGCAAGCTTTGTTCAAGTTCCGGTAATCCACGCAGACTTGCACCTTCCCTTCGGGTTTAGGCACGGGAACAATGTTGGATATCCACTCAGGAAATGTGGGCACCATGATGATGCCAGCTTGAAATTATTTCACAATTTCTTCTTTTACCTTTAAACTCCAATCAAGTTTCAATTGCCTGAGCTTCTGCTTGACTGGTTTAAATACCTCTTTAATGGGAAGGCGATGAAGGACAATGTCAGTGGACAAACCCACCATGTCTTCGTGAGACCATGCAAACACATCCTGGAATTGGGTTAGTAGTGTAACCATGTCATTTCGCTGGTTTGGGGTAAGGTCTGAACCAATCTTGATTAACTTAGGGCTTTCTAAGGTTCCGAGATTAAAGGAAGTGGTTTGATCAAGGTTGGGTTTAGGTTTGTCTTTGACCCATTCTTGAATTTTTACAGGCACATCAATGTCATCCTGTATTTCCATCAAGGCTGAATTCATCTCTACATCAAAGGCACAATCCTTATGGAGAAGAGGCACCGTATCAGCAAGTACATGCACATCTAAATTCAGGGTCCTGAAACAAAATATGCTTTCACTTAGTATATATGAAACATTTTGATCATACACAGTGTTAGCATATACTGGCAAAATAAACTGCTAATACTGTACATAAAAGTAAGCAGTTATTGTAGCAGCCCCGAATCCGGGCCCCAAATCACCTCGGATACGGTACACTATTTCTATCACTATTTGCGGAAGATATAAACATAAGTTGTTTATACAATACATTACACGCTATTACCCAAAATTGAGTAACCTTAACTTATTACACATTTCATAAAATATCTATTACACAACCATATTTATCAAACTATTCTATTACTAGATAGCCGTATATATTTCCCCCAAGCTGAACTTGGCTTAACCTTTTCCTGTATACGACGCATTTGCTTTACCTGCAATGTTTTATCATGATATAGCAAGGGTGAGCATGAAAGTTGCCCAGCAAGTTTATATACAATAATATAACGATATATCATGATTGAAGAGTATGAATAATGGCTTGCTATAATTCATCAATATAATTGAGAACTAGCACGAACAAATTATTGACTGAACAAGTATTATACATGAACAAACATTTCTGAACCAACTGGTAATGAAGGTGATCAGCCTTTCATACCTGACTTATACATGTAAGATGTACAGAATACAATTTTCGTGGCAATCAGCAATGATTAACCATAAGCTTGAAGAAACTACTCTTATTAGAGTTAAGTATAAGAAAACTTGCCTGAACCGTTGATTACCGCACGCAATTAATAACGCTTTACACCGAAGACCTAATATTAATGATATAGATCTCCAATAATTAGAATAATATCATCACAGTATAATACTGTTATATTTATATCCACAAAATAACCTAAACACATTACCACTTAAACCTATCAGTCTATACAACACATAAGACTAGGTATCAAGTCAAACTATTTCAGTCTAACTTGAAACCGACACAATTCTAACATCCCGACGGTCTAGTCGGACTTTTATCGAGTTTAAGTTCAATTAAACTCTGACTTAATACTTAACAATATCACAGATAATTTTCTTATCAGTCAAAACATTTTTCCTAGGCTCGTAATAATTTTCGAATAATTATTACCATTTATCAACAATTTTCAATCCTTAAAACCGTATTTAAATAAATTAAATACCACAAAATTCCTTAATCATTAATATTCATTTAATATAAAATATTAATGAAAATCATAACATAATATTATAATATAATTATAATATATCAAAGTATTTTTAATACCTTAAAATCATAATTATATGATTTTTAAACCATTAAATCCATTATCCGATAATTGCTATTAATATTAAAATATTAATATTTTCATGTCAAAATATCAAAAGTTATATTTTATAACTTAAAATATTTTTATAACACTTAAATCATTTTTATATGATTTATAAAACATTAATTCTAATTTTCCATAATTTATTGAATATATTTATTAAATAAATTAATTACCATTAATAATAAATTATTAATGAATTTCATCACAAAATATCAAAAGTTATGGAAAATAACTTAAAATATTTTCTTTTATCATAATATTACTTTTCATGATTTTTCATGAATTAAAAACTTTTTTTAAATAATTTATTTAATATTTTAAATAAATAAATAAATACCATTTACATTCCAAAAATACTAAATATTTTTGAAATACACTCAAAATAGTTAAAAACTATTTTTCAGACTTTAATATAATTTTTCATAATTTATTTTATATTTTTAATAATTAAAAACCATTTTTTTCTAATTTTAAATTAATTTCCGAATTAATCATAAATAATCTGTCGCTAAAGGTCTTTAGCGACACTTGTCTGTCGCTATTGGTGTTCTTCAGTGTTCTTGAGTGTTCTTGACAGACAACGAGTATGCTAGTTTGACCGAAATTTAAACTGTATTCTGATCGATTTCTGGGCTGGAATTCGTGACAACATTATAGTACTAACGTAATACTACAACCACAAACTTGTTTCATGTCCATACAAAATCCGATCAAAGAGATATTAATAATCAAAAGTTCTGACAATGATGTTCTTCAATTTCTGGGTTTTCCAGAAATTGAAGAACAGCCGAAGTGCCTGCTATAGATCTTAATAACTTTCATTTCATGTTCGTTTTATGTGATCTAATGGTTAAATAATGTAGACAAGATGTCACACTACAACTAAAAAGCATCAGATCAACAAGTTAACACCACAATCAAAATATCTACCTCGGTCAAAGTAGTAGCCCGAACTGTTCTTGAACATTTCTGGGTTTTCCAGAAATGTTCTTGAACAGCTTGGTCAACGATAGTTTGACCATTGATTTCTACGATTAGGACACGGATCTGGTTGATCTAAAGCCTTTAGCATGTAGCTTACACAACAGACTACAAGTATCAAACAACAACCTGGCCTAAATAGCTACACATAGCAAGATCAAAGGCTCGAAATAGTTTGTCAGACGTCTGGGTAATTCTGGATTTTTCCAGAAACCAGTTTTTTGTGAACGGTCAACTACCTTTGACCGCTTGTAACTTTTAATCTAGACTTGATCTGGACCTGATTCAAGTCTCAGATCCAAGAGCTAACAACAAAGAATACATCTATAACATTAACCACAACTAAACATTAACAGACAAAGATCTAGAGGCCCTGACATTCGGCTGTCAGGTCTCATTTTTCCACTTTTCCAGATTTTTATAAACATTAAATCCGAGCATCTAGGTGTTATGGATCCATGATCCAACAACCCAGATCTCTAATTGACACCTTATTACCCAACTTTAAACAACAACTAACATTAAACAACATAAGATCAAAGATTTCGAAATTTTAGGGATTTATACCTTTCTAGCTTTAATTCTTGAATCTGATTCTTTGATCTGTTTCTAGTAAACGTGGGGCTTGATTTTAGAACTGGTCTAGCTTAGATTTTCGTGGGTTTGAGAGAGAGTAGAAGTTGGTGAGAGCAAAAATTGATTTTGGCTAAGTTTTGTACATTTTCTCTCTCTAACTCTATTTATATTTTGTTTTGATGCATGTATGCTTGATGCTTGTTGGCAAAAGGAGCTGAATTGCTACTATTTTAGTCACATGCTATGTCTTAGGGTTGCTCAACCACTACACTAGGCTTAATCTTGCAAGCTAAGTTAAATAATGCACCAAAGGGCATTTTTGCCATTTCCTTTATTTTCTAGAATTTTCCAAATGATAAAACCCTTAGGGTTTAGGGTTTGAGCATACTTAGATTTAGGGTTTGGACAAATTTAGGGCTCAGGTTTTAATCCCCAAATTTTTAGCAACTTGAATTTTCAAAAATTTTCTAATTAAAATTTTAAAATAGAAAACTTTGATTTTCTAAAATATAATTAGGGCTTCCTAATTATTTTGTAATTTCCTAATCACATAACAATCTTGTTAATTAGGACTTAATTTATCCTAATTAAAATCACTAATTTAGCACTTAGGGTCAATTTTGTACATTAGGTTTAAAAACCACACTTTAGGGTTTTAATTAGAAAAATAACATTTCAATTTTAGAAATTAAATTTTCCAATTAGATTAGGGTTTCTAATATCTAAACAATTAGGATTTGTATTTCCTAATTAACATTGCTAATATAGCAATTTAATTCATCACTGTACAATTAGGGTTCAAAAATGGTCATTAGGATTTATAAACCGCTAATTAGGGTTTCTAATAGAAAAATTAATTTTCTAATTTAGAAATTTAATCTCGTAATTAGATTAGGATTTCTAATTACTCATAATATTAAAATAATTAGGATTAGGGTTTACTAATTAGCATTGCTAATTTTTAGCAATTAATTCCACCACTGAACAATTAAGGTTTCTGACGGAACAATTAGGGTTCCAAAAATTGGAAATTAGGGTTTGTTAATTAATTAACCTTTACCCTAATAAATACTTAATTAATAGCAGTAGAGCATTATAACTCTCCATTAATTTCCCAGATTAGGGATCCAATTTAACAGAATCTGAAACTAGGGTTTTCAGATCTGGCATTAGGGTTTTAAATTTGGAATTAGGGTTTTACAATCAATTGTTAAGATTAACCCTAATTAATCTTTTAATTATTTACACATATGCCATTAAGTTCCCAATTTAGGGTTTCATGCACCGAATTAGGCTTTCAGATTCCCAGAACTGAAACTAGGGTTTCCAGAACCGATTTCTAGGGTTTCTTGCTGAACGCTAGGATTTTCTAACCGAACATTGTCGTTCTTAATATATTCTTAGGGTTAGTTATAGATATAATTTATCTGATCAACCCATGACCCTTAACCACATTTTGAACACATCATTAACCATAAACACAGAACATAATCACATAAACACTTAATCCTGAATAATTCACCTATTTCCTTTACAGAATTTTGAAATCCTCAAAATTCAATCCCAATAACATTAAACGCATACACTTATTTTCTGTCTAGGCCTATTATTTGACCTTAAATCAATCATTTAAGATTTTCATAAATTCTCCAAATTCTTGGGTTGTCACATTCACCCCTCCTTATAAGAATTTCGTCCCCAAAATTCACCTTACTCCTTACACCATGCACCTTACACCATTCACACATATTACATGCTACCCAACATACCACTCACAAGGGTAAAAGATTTTTAAAACTGTGCTGAGGAATCGTATAGACTGGTTGTTTTTCATTTTTGAAAAGGTTTTTATGGAAATTCATCCGCAAACCGTCATTACTTACGGACATAAAGGGTGATCAGCCCGGTATGCCCTGTACTGATCAGGTACTGTTGGTCGAAACAATTTGTTCCTCTTTTCCGCCTTAGGCGCACAAAATTTCATACCTCAGTCTTATTTGATTCCGCAGCAAAATAATTTTGGTTCGGAAATTTCTTTCAATAAACACTTGGAGTTTTTGAAAACATTTTCGAGAATGACGTCATGATGCCGCACTGTATATAACAGTCCGTTGAGGATTTCATCATTTTGTGATTTTATCATGCTACATCATACCATAGTGGAATAGTGACTTTAAGTCAAATTCACACTAAGTAATACTACATTGATGACTCCATCATTTTTATCATCTCTGCACCAGGTCGCATGGTACATAAGTGATAAATAAAAATAATTTTTATTTTAAAAGGCACATAGTGCGTATTTAGCTGATGTCAAATTTTGAAATCTAGCATAGATAGGGGTTTAGGAAAACCTAATTCTCCACTAATGATCATTTACTTAAACATTCTATATGTTCCTATTATCCTTAACACTCCATCCACACATAACTATACCCAGTTCATAAAACTACACTTATGAGTTCATAACTTGGCCACAATTATATGAGTTTACAAACTGACCCTAGTCTGACCTTTGGCGTCCGTTCGCTGAGGGGCTCATAAACATTTCATATAACTATGCATCAAGAATGTCACATAAGTATGAGTTCTAAGAACTCGTACTTCATCCTATATTCTCTACCTATGACCTATTTATCTATATATAATAACTAGCGTGACACAACATTTCAACTATTACCAATGCCACCAACTAAGTAGTTTTTACACCAAGTACAATTCCCCTCCCATACAAGGAATCATACAACTCTGTTGCTGGCACGAGTCCTCATTGAAATCCCCACCTAACCTTAACCCCCTTTTTTCATACGAATTTCATTTAATTCGTATCCATAATCCATAACTCATTTATGAGTTTTTATAGTACTATTTTATAGTACAACTTTCACACAACATCTTGCTGTAAACTTTTCAATCATTAGATTGATTCATTTCCCATATCATAACCTTTATCAGATCACGGGGTGATCTTATCGTATATATTACGATTTATTTCTATGCCTATGATCGTTTTATTTTACGATCTCCTATCCCTACACTTCTGTTCACCGCTATTGTTCACCACTATAACCAGAGTTAGGGAACTCTGTTGCTTAACAACTTACCGAGATTCGTCTTTGAATCTTACCGACCAACTAACTCTATTTGAGTTAGCACTTATCCTAATCACTGCGGTTATTGGTCTCAGGTATTCCTACCTAAGCTTCATAACCAACAGCTCTGATACCAACTGTAACAGCCCCGAATCCGGGCCCCGAATCGCCTCGGACTCGGTTCACTATTTCTATCACTATTTGCGGAAGATATAAACATAAGTTTATTATACAATACATTACACGCTATTACCCAAAATCGAGTAACCTTAACTTATTACACATTTCATAAAATATCTATTACACAACCATATTTATCAAACTATTCTATTACTAGATAGCCGCATATATTTCCCCAAACTGAACTTGGCTTAACCTTTTCTTGTATACGACGCATTTGCTTTACCTGCAATGTTTTATCATGATATAGCAAGGGTGAGCATGAAAGTTGCCCAGCAAGTTTATATACAATAATATAACGATATATCATGATTGAAGAGTATGAATAATGGCTTTCTATAATTCATCAATATAATTGAGAACTAGCACGAACAAATTATTGACTGAACAAGTATTATACATGAACAAACATTTCTGAACCAACTGGTAATGAAGGTGATCAGCCTTTCATACCTGACTTATACATGTAAGATGTACAGAATACAATTTTCGTGGCAATCAGCAATGATTAACCATAAGCTTGAAGAAACTACTCTTATTAGAGTTAAGTATAAGAAAACTTGCCTGAACCGTTGATTACCGCACGCAATTAATAACGCTTTACACCGAAGACCTAATATTAATGATATAGATCTCCAATAATTAGAATAATATCATCACAGTATAATACTGTTATATTTATATCCACAAAATAACCTAAACACATTACCACTTAAACATATCAGTCTATACAACACATAAGACTAGGTATCAAGTCAAACTATTTCAGTCTAACTTGAAACCGACACAATTCTAACATCCCGACGGTCTAGTCGGACTTTTATCGAGTTTAAGTTCAATTAAACTCTGACTTAATACTTAACAATATCACAGATAATTTTCTTATCAGTCAAAACATTTTTCCTAGGCTCGTAATAATTTTCGAATAATTATTACCATTTATCAACATTTTTCAATCCTTAAAACCGTATTTAAATAAATTAAATACCACAAAATTCCTTAATCATTAATATTCATTTAATATAAAATATTAATGAAAATTATAACATAATATTATAATATAATTATAATATATCAAAGTATTTTTAATACCTTAAAATCATAATTATATGATTTTTAAACCATTAAATCCATTATCCGATAATTGCTATTAATATTAAAATATTAATATTTTCATGTCAAAATATCAAAAGTTATATTTTATAACTTAAAATATTTTTATAACACTTAAATCATTTTTATATGATTTATAAAACATTAATTCTAATTTTCCATAATTTCTTTAATATATTTATTAAATAAATTAATTACCATTAATAATAAATTATTAATGAATTTCATCACAAAATATCAAAAGTTATGGAAAATAACTTCAAATATTTTCTTTTATCATAATATTACTTTTCATGATTTTTTATGAATTAAAAACTATTTTTAAATAATTTATTTAATATTGTAATTAAATAAATAAATACCATTTACATTCCAAAAATACTAAATATTTTTGAAATACACTCAAAATAGTTAAAAACTATTTTTCAGACTTTAATATAATTTTTCATAATTTATTTTGTATTTTTAATAATTAAAAACCATTTTTTTCTAATTTTAAATTAATTTTCGGAATTAATCATAAATAATCTGTCGCTAAAGGTCTTTAGCGACACTTGTCTGTCGCTATTGGTGTTCTTCAGTGTTCTTGAGTGTTCTTGACAGACAACGAGTATGCTAGTTTGACCGAAATTTAAACTGTATTCTGATCGATTTCTGGGCTGGAATTCGTGACAACATTATAGTACTAACGTAATACTACAACCACAAACTTGTTTCATGTCCATACAACATCCGATCAGAGAGATATTAATCATCAAAAGTTCTGACAATGCTGTTCTTCAATTTCTGGGTTTTCCAGAAATTGAAGAACAGCCGAGGTGCCTGCTATAGATCTTAATAACTTTCATTTCATGTTCGTTTTATGTGATCTAATGGTTAAATAATGTAGACAAGATGTCACACTACAACTAAAAAGCATCAGATCAACAAGTTAACACCACAATCAAAATATCTACCTCGGTCAAAGTAGTAGCCCGGACTGTTCTTGAACATTTCTGGGTTTTCCAGAAATGTTCTTGAACAGCTTGGTCAACGATAGTTTGACCATTGATTTCTACGATTAGGACACGGATCTGGTTGATCTAAAGCCTTTAGCATGTAGCTTACACAACAGACTACAAGTATCAAACAACAACCTGGCCTAAACAGCTACACATAACAAGATCAAAGGCTCGAAATAGTTTGTCAGACGTCTGGGTAATTCTGGGTTTTTCCAGAAACCAATTTTTCGTGAACGGTCAACTACTTTGACCGCTTGTAACTTTTAATCTAGACTTGATCTGGACCTGATTCAAGTCTCAGATCCAAGAGCTAACAACAAAGAATATATCTATAACATTAACCACAACTAAACATTAACAGACAAAGATCTAGAGGCCCTGACATTCGGCTGTCAGGTCTCATTTTTCCACTTTTCCAAATTTTTATAAACATTAAATCCGAGCATCTAGGTGTTATGGATCCATGATCCAACAACCCAGATCTCTAATTGACACCTTATTACCCAACTTTAAACAACAACTAACATTAAACAACATAAGATCAAAGATTTCGAAATTTTAGGGATTTATACCTTTCTAGCTTTAATTCTTGAATCTGATTCTTTGATCTGTTTCTAGTAAACGTGGGGCTTGATTTTAGAACTGGTCTAGCTTAGATTTTCGTGGGTTTGAGAGAGAGTAGAAGTTGGTGAGAGAAAAAATTGATTTTGGCTAAGTTTTGTACATTTTCTCTCTCTAACTCTATTTATATTTTGTTTTGATGCATGTATGCTTGATGTTTGCTGGCAAAAGAAGCTGAATTGCTGCTATTTTAGTCACATGCTATGTCTTAGGGTTGCTCAACCACTACACTAGGCTTAATCTTGCAAGCTAAGTTAAATAATGCACCAAAGGGCATTTTTGCCATTTCCTTTATTTTCTAGAATTTTCCAAATGATAAAACCATTAGGGTTTAGGGTTTGAGCATACTTAGATTTAGGGTTTGGACAAATTTAGGGCTTAGGTTTAATCCCCAAATTTTTAGCAACTTGAATTTCCAAAAATTTTCTAAATAAAATTTTAAAATAGAAAACTTTGATTTTGTAAAATATAATTAGGGCTTCCTAATTATTTTGTAATTTCCTAATCACATAACAATCTTGTTAATTAGGACTTAATTTATCATAATTAAAATCACTAATTTAGCACTTAGGGTCAATTTTGTACATTAGGTTTAAAAACCACACTTTAGGGTTTTAATTAGAAAAATAACATTTCAATTTTAGAAATTAAATTTTCCAATTAGATTAGGGTTTCTAATATCTCAACAATTAGGATTTGTATTTCCTAATTAACATTGCTAATATAGCAATTTAATTCATCACTGTACAATTAGGGTTCAAAATGGTCATTAGGATTTATAAACCGCTACTTAGGGTTTCTAATAGAAAAATTAATTTTCTAATTTAGAAATTTAATCTCGTAATTAGATTAGGGTTTCTAATTACTCATAATATTAAAATAATTAGGATTAGGGTTTCCTAATTAGCATTGCTAATTTTTAGCAATTAATTCCACCATTGAATCATTAGGGTTTTTGACGGAACAATTAGGGTTCCAAAAATTGGAAATTAGGGTTTGTTAATTAATTAACATTTACCCTAATAAATACTTAATTAATAGCAGTAGAGCATTATAACTCTCCATTAATTTCCCAGATTAGGGCTTCAATTTAACAGAATCTGAAACTAGGGTTTTCAGATCTGGCATTAGGGTTTTAAATTTGGAATTAGGGTTTTACAATCAATTGTTAAGATTAACCCTAATTAATCTTTTAATTATTTACACATATGCCATTAAGTTCCCAATTTAGGGTTTCATGCACCGAATTAGGGTTTCAGATTCCCGGAACTGAAACTAGGGTTTCCAGAACCGATTTCTAGGGTTTTTTGCTAAACGCTAAAAATTTCTAACCGAACATTGTCGTTCTTAATATATTCTTAGGGTTTGTTACAGATATAATTTATCTGATCAACCCATGACCCTTAACCACATTTTGAACACATCATTAACCATAAACACAGAACATAATCACATAAACACTTAATCCTGAATAATTCACCTATTTCCTTTACAGAATTTTGAAATCCTCAAAATTCAATCCCAATAACATTAAACGCATACACTTATTTTCTGTCTAGGCCTATTATTTGACCTTAAATCAATCATTTAAGATTTTCATAAATTCTCCAAATTCTTGGGTTGTCACAGTTATGATATCTAAAGGGCAAAAACAGTTCTGCCCATTTTACCCTTGTCGACCAATGCAAGGAGTGCTGTTCCAATTGGCAAGGGAAAAGTCCGGGTGGACTATAGTGATGGAGGGGCTGTCATCATCCTCCCTGTCCCAAATAATGGCCATTACATCTGGGCAATCATCGTCTGGGTGTATTTGTTGGTATGTTCATCATGAACGACTATGCGTATGCCTGACATCATTCAGATGACGTCTTGCTTGATTCTTCGTTCCTCCTCTTCCACTGCGGGGTTTGGAACAAAGACTTCTTTCTCCTTTACCGGTACCGGCTTGGGAAATAACATAGCCATTACATTGGCTGGCACCTTTACAGGAGGTTGTGCAGACTCAGAGTTTGTAGGCAAAGATAAACGCCGCATGGTTGAAGCTGAAGGAATCTGCTAATGCTTATGAGGATTCCTATAACTAGAACTGGCAGAATAGCCTAGGCCAGCTATTCCAGTTTGCTTGGTTAATTGAATTGGGTACTTGATACCCTGGCGATCTTTACCCAGCCTTTGTCCCAGCTTATGACCCCATGACATCATTTCTTGAGTAGCCGACATTACCTCGGCAAAAATCTTAGGTTCTGGAAATTGCGTTCGAATAGCATGGTATGGGGTATTGCTTACTTCCAAGGCATGAAAACTGACCGGTTCAACATCTGCATTGGCATTGATGAATGGCATGTTCCCATGTTGAGGACACTCTGGTTCAGCGTTGACTGTGACTAGGCTATTGTTGATAATGTATTTCAACTGCTAATGAAGGGTGGAGGGGACTGCCACTGCCATATGGATCCAAGGTCGTCCCAAGAGTAGGTTGTATCCTAAATCTATCTTGAGTACATGGAAGGATACATAGAATGTATGGGTACCAATTTCGATTGGCAGATCAATTACTTCGACCGAATTCCGGCGGGCTTCGTCAAAAGCTTTGATGACAGTATGGCTACTCCGGAGTCGGTTGAGATTGATATTCTTCTTCACCAAGGTAGTGTATGGACAGATATTTAGAGATGAACCTCCATCTATCAAGACTCCAGCTAGCATGTATCCAGAGGACAATACTGCAATGTGCAACGACTTGCAATGATCGGTCCCCTCGGGCGGTATGTCATCATCAGTGAAGGATATCACATTGTTGTTGAAAATGTGATCAACCAGATGTTAAAATTTTCCGTACCAACTGATGTTGGTAGATAGGCTTCTTCTAAAACCTTTAGCAAGATCTTCCGATGATCCTCGGAAGTTAGGACTAAGTCCAAAATTGAAATTTGGTATGGAGCTTCTCTCAAGCTTAGAACCACCTTGGCTTCGTGATGACCCATAGTGCTGAGGAATTTTTCAATCTTCTCCATGGGTATTTCCCCTTTGACTTGATGGTAGACTTCATCAGCCGTTGGGGAAGATATACAGTGGATTTTCCTTCGACACTGTAGCAGTGGTATGTGAGGTGGATCCTTCACCTTCTCCATAATTCCACGGAACCTTACGCAAGCTAACAATAGGGTATTGTGCTTTGTACGACAAGTTGATTGGCTCGGGAGCGGCCACTTTCAAAGGATTGTTGCTTCCCTTGAGTTGAATTGTTGGCATTGTGAGTGATTTGTTAGCCCCATCAGTTTCAGTGGATATGACTGCTACCAAACTCTTCCACTTAGTAGGACATGTATTCTCACTTGCACGTAACACAGTATCATTGTCTGCTAGGTTCAGGACACCACTGTCAATTAGATTTTGGATGAGGTGGCGGAGTGCCCAGCATTCTTCTGTGCTGCGACTGTGAGAATGTGAGTGATATTGACATACTCCATCTGAATTATACCATCCTGAATGGGGGTTGATTGGAGGTAGAAGGGAACTGATCCTTCCTTCATGGATTAACATATGGAGGATTTCCTCCATAGGTTGGCCTAAATAGGTGAATTCCCTTTTGTTGGCAAAATCCCGACGTGGTTTGGCATTTGCTCTCTTTGTCACTTTGTCTTTCAGTATTTCATTTTCTGAAAGTGACGAGGGCATATTCATGACAAGAGGTAGGAGACTGACATGCTCCTGGCTGATTAATTGACGTGTCACTTGGTGCTGATTGTAACAATCCAGATTTTTATTAAATATTTAAATATTTATTGAATTATATAAATATTTAATGGATGTATTTATCATTGAATAAGTATTTGTTTAATTGATTTTATGTGATTTGATTATATATTTGTTTAATAAATAATTAATGAGTTAAGGAAAGCAATTATTTTGAAATAATAATCTAATTTAATTTAATAATTAATTTAGAGAGTTTATAATGATTAAATAAATTATTATATTATGCAATGAATTGTTATTAGAATTAATTAAATTAAGTATGAAAACTTAATTAATTAGAAGTGTGACAAATAACTATATTATAAGTGGTTATTAAAATAAATTAAAGTAGTTTTAATTTATTTTGCCAAACAAGGCTTAAATATATTAAGTCTTTAATTTTAAAGCGTTTTGTCAAACAAAGTCCTATGGCTTTTGGATTTCTTTTGAATTTAAATTATTTATAAAATAAACTAAATAAATAAAATATATTTATAAGCTATACGTTCTATTGATAACTGATACTATTTATTAGGTTATTATGACTATATGTGTTTCTTTTATGTACGCTTAGTTATCAGTTTAGTATTACGTATAATCTATATTGTCTAAACCTAAGCCTAAGAAAAGCTACAGAGAAAAAGAAAGGAAAAGGTTTTTAAAGAAGAAAAGTACAGAAAGTTTTGAGAGAGAATTATCAGAGAAATTGAGAGTGTACACGTGAGGTTTTCAAATAATTCCAGTGGTGTTAGCAAGGATTAATGAGCAATTAGAAGGTATGTGGCATAACCTTTATACGTATATATGTTTTACGCAATTATGCCTAAAGTCTCTATGTATATGTGAATTTGAATGTAATATAAGGTTCTTTACAAAAATTGTCTGTAAACTATGTTTTACTAAATCATGTGTTTTGGTAATAACTAGCATGTATATATGTGTGTATATATATATATATATATATATATATATATATATATATATATATATATATATATATATATATATATATATGATTGTATACTTAATGTATAGATAAGATTGTATGCTAATTTACAGTTACAAGAAGGAAATAGTTTTACAGTAAAGATATGAACAGTGATTGTTAAATTTTGTATGATAACAAAATTAGATTATAATAATTGAGAAATTAAACTGTGATTATGTTAATTCGTTTGTAACGAATTTCAGAGAATTGTAGTTAAAGTAAATAAATTGGTTGTTATTAGAATTTACAGTGTTTACTGTGTTAAAATATATCAACTATGGAGTTTTGGTTTTTAAACCGTGTTTCAAGAATTTAAGTTTTCTAAAATTGTTGTTAACTTGTACTTGGTATATGTATGATAAGTAAATGTTCATGAGTAATTCTTATAATTTTTATTTCTTAATTTAGATGTTAGCAGTAGTAATTAGTCCAGAATTTAGTTATTTTGTTCTTCGTGGTTGGGTTTTGCAAGTTTCGGCGCCCTAGCGCCAAAAATGGAGCCCCAGCGCCAAAATTCCCGCCCCAACACCAGAAGTTCGCGCCCTAGCGCTGAAATTTATGCCCCATCGCCAATCTCACACTGCAGCGCCACTGTACAACTTAGTTCTCGTGCCGCGGCGCCGAAACAAAATTCTGAGTCGGACGGTTTTGGCTTCCTATAGTAAAACGGCCATAACTTTCTCATACAAACTCCGATGGAGGTGATTCAAGATGATCCAGAACGAGGACGAATAGACCTACAACTTTCATGCTTTAAGTATTTTAATTTGAGGTCTGTAACAGTAGTTAAAATGGTCATCTTTAGGACTGTTGCGTTTTCGGGGGCAATCGAAGGGCGTCGGGCACGCACATATGCATGTGTAGTGCTCCGACGATAAAAGATGATGTCCTAAGTTATAAAACATGTATGTTAGTAAATATAATGATGCTTAACATTACTAAATAATGTATTAGATAAGTTATAGAATCATAGTAAGCATAAACAAGAGAGGCAAATCGGGCGTGTGACGATTGAACGTTGAAACGTCGTGCCAAGTGTTAATCAACTTAAAAAGTGTTTTAATTCAATTAAAATGAATATTATAGGATATGAAATGGGTTTAATATAAATCCAATAAGTAGTCCTAGCAAGACTTAAGCACTTGAATGAACTTCGAGTTTGACTAAGAAGAAATATAGTGAGTCAAAAGTCGAAAAGTTAACACAATCTAATTGAATATTGTGTGCTAATTAATAGGAAAGATTGTGAGACGTGGAGTAGAGTTTACATTACAATTACTATGTGTTGTTATGTGACTAATAGTTGATGTGTATGATTATATAATTGTGTAGGGCACGTAAAGTGCAGATAACTATAAGTTGTTAAACTGTTATTGGTAAACAACGATCAAGACAAGTCTTTCGGTTCCTATTTTTTACGTGGAATTGATGAACTATTTTAAATTGCATGATATGTTATGCATGTTGAAATCATGAAATGTTAAAGTCGATATATGACTGCATTATTTTGGCTAAGTAATGATGATTGAGTAAGGAACTCAATCTTTATATTTGCTATGTGAATTAAAAGCATGTATGCCATGTTACTTTAATGAGATGTATATCGAGCATGTTATTATGTGTTATGTGATGCATGAAAATTGTTAGACTTTGCTGGGATGTCGAGCTCACTTTTGCAAATAACCACTTTTGCAGGTCAAGATTTTAAGGTAAAGATATGTGCTAAATGAGTTATAGAGATCTATATTCACGAAGATTACTTATGTTTTATGAGAAATATATTTCATATTTTGAACGTAACATGTTGTTGAATTGTAAGTTGAGCTATCCAATGTATATGGATATTTAGTTATGATGTAAGACTTTGTATAGTCATTTCATTGTAACGATTCATGATATAAGATTGAATGAAAGAGATGTAATGTAAAGGTTACGATTCAGGGCAAGAAAGAAGGAAATGTATAAACGTTTTAAATATTCCACAATTTTAGTGTTTTTAATATCGAATAATGATGTAAAATTAGAGATTTAATGTATGGTTAACGACCGAAGTCAAGAATTAAATGGTATGAATTTTGGGGTCGTTACACTGATAAGTCACCAATTTTGCCAATTACTCAATTTGCTTGTATAGAGCTTTCATCTTTTGTTCCCTTGTGAACTGGAACATGACATAATCCCATTTGTCAATACCGTCTTTGAGGGTCTGGGAGGATTCACAGTTGAAATTAGAACTCTGTCCATTGCTCTAATTAATCATGTTAACCTCTTCTTCTTTGTGTTGAGGAAGAGGGTTGTCTTGAACGTGAGGCTGATCTGGTTTGGTAACCATGATCTCATTGTTTTCTATCAGGTCTTGGATCTTGTGTTTCAAGGCCCAACAATCCTGAGTATCATGTCCAGGTGCCCCAGCATGATAAGCATATTTCCGAGCAGCATTGAAACCTCGTCCATTAGGGCTAGCTGGTGGAAGAAGATACGTAATTTTCCTATGTGTTGTCAGAAGAGTGAGAATGTTCTTAAGGGTGTCCCCTAAGGGTGTGAACACTCGAGGGCGTTTGATTTCTCCACCTTTTGGTATTGGAGGGTTTGAAGACTGTGCTTGAAAGGGAGTGTAGTTTCTCCTTTGAATAGGCATATTTTGATTGCCTTTTTGACCCTATAGTATTAGGGAAACATCTTCATCTTTCTTTTTATGGACCCTTCGGGGGTTGTTTCCATAATTTCTAGATTGGATGTGATCAACAACAGCTTTGAGGGCAGCTAGGTCTTGAATTTTTTTTAAACTTCAATCCCATCTCAGCCATCTCCCCATGTTTGACAATTTCGGAAAATGGTTTACCGATTATGGCTAAAACCCTTTCATAGAAAGGCGCTTCTTGTATGTCTATGAAAGTCATGACCATCTCTGATTTCGTCATGGAAGGAATAACTTGGGTAGCCAGGCGTCTCCACCTTTGACCATACTCTCTGAAAGACTCGTTAGACTGTTTCTTGATCTTGGTAATTTGATACTGATCAGGAACCATCTGAGACTGAAAGCTGTATTGAGTAAGGAAAGCGTGTGCTAGTTCTTCCCAGCTATGGATCTTTGAGTTGTCTAATCTTGTGTACCACAAACGGGCTTCTTCAGTTAGACTCTTCTGGAACAGTTGTATTCTAAGCTTTTCGTCCTCTGCATAAGATCCAAGTTCTCCAATAAACACCTTTAAATGTGTGTAAGGATCTCCTAACCCGTCATATTTTTCAAAGTCAGGAGTCTTAAACTTTTCTGGATAATGAACACCAGGGAAAATGCAAAGGTCAGCATATGAAACACTCTCTTGTGTTCCAATTCCTTTGATAGCACGAAGGGTCTCTTCCATTTGGAGGACTTTCTTTTTGATATCACCAGTGTCTGGATCTCCTATGAGATGGGTGGCATCATGAGTTTTGTTGGTCGTATCCAATTACAGTTCAGGTATTGTCATGACCTGGTTTCCCCCTTGTGTAGAGGATTCAGCATGTACGTGTATTTTTGGACCCTGAGTAGACTGGTGTAGTTCTTTGAGTAGAACAGCCAAATCTGTAATTTTTTTGCTTAATCTCTCAAATTCTTTGTGAGAAACTGGATTAAGTTCAGTCTGGTCAGATGAAGACATGATTGACTGTAGGCCTGCAACCTTTTTGGATTTTGATCGGGTAGTAGGTCCAATTGGTTCCCTGCGAAAGACTTGCATAGTTTAGTCTTTAGGGAATGTGTGTTATAATAACATGTTATGTGATGTGTCCATTTTAGAAATTTTATCCTGCAAAACGGATGTCAGCTGTTTGGTAATACAGGATAGCATGTTATGTATGTGTACACATTTCTTCATATTTCTCATTACACGGAGATATATATGGAATGTAATTACAAGTAATTATGTTTACAAGTAATTGAAATGAGAGAGCATGAAGAGACTTTCCTCCGTTTTGGGTTTATCAGAGGCTGACCTATCTTAGGTTACACTCGCGGCTTTTTGGCATGAAGGTTCACAAATCATCGCAATTTACTCAACGGGTAGTTAATCCGGTCTTTCAACTGGAGCGAATTTAGGTGGTGCCTTTCTTGAGCGTCGGGGAATTACCCTTCCCACGAGTCCAGTAATCAAACACCGACGGGATAACTTCCTAGTGGAGGGACCACACAACATACATTCACATACATCGCGTATCACTGTATGAAAATGATGACATGTGTGAAGCACTAATATCACAAGCAGATATGGTGCGAAGCACTAAGTGCAATAAGTAATTGCATTTGTACACATTCATCATAAATGTAAATGCAACATCCACATACAAGTAGATAACAGTTTTGAAAAGATTATAATAGCGGCTTAAGTCCTCTTACTGGAAGTCCCCAGCAGAGTCGCCACCTATCGACGTCGGGATTTTTAGATGTCCCTTTCCGTTATTTGTTATTTGGTGTTCTCATTTTAGGTGAGATTTGTTTGAAAAAACAAGTGAAAATGGTCCGACATGTATAATGTCGATGAGGGACTGTTAAGAGTCGCCAGTTGTTTTTTTAAATGGTTGTACCAACACAACCGAGAAAATGTTTGTACATTGACCCAGAGATGTGACACTGTTAAACGGGTCAGTGAAACCGAGATTTATTAGGGTCCGGGGACTTGATTATGCGGAAGGAAGGTGTTAGGCACCCCCCGACATCCGTGTTACTACGGTGACCGCCTCTTTTCAAGAAACTATTATCTGAATGTGTGTGTGTGTGGGTCAATGTGATGTTTATTTTGAAGTAGTGCGAGGCCTCGTTCATACCTATATACACATGTTGGGTAAAATCTAGTTACGCACAACACGCAAGTATACGTGGTCAACAAGTAATAAAGTGATAAGTTGAGTATCGTTCCCACATAGAATTATTTATTAAAAATCACCAAGTACTAACACGTAACCAACTCAATCTTATTTAAACAAATGAATTACAAACTATATAAATTAACTACTATTCCACTAATTAAATTAAGACAATGGAGATTTAAGATCACAACTTCACTTATTGCTTCATTTAAGTTAACACACTTCTCATCAATTATTCTCTATCCTGAATTGTTAATCAAGAACACTAGAGTAGTATTAACCACCTCTCGATGCACTAATACCGTATTAACGTCAATCCACAATTAAGATAGAAATTCGTTAAACACCTTAATCAACTAACCCACTATATCTCTATGTGAATTACAATTGAAGAAAGTTTAATAATAAGTTCTCTATCCGATTACATGCGATGTCAAGCATATCTCTACCTTAACACTCATCAAGTTTAAGCTACTAACAAAATCCTGAACACATGCTATCATGATTAGATCTAAATCTATACTTCATCTCTCGAGTTCATATAGATTATCACGGTAATTGATGGCCAATCAATTAAACAATTAATTCCAAATCACAATAGACAATTCTCACAATAGAAAATACTAATTGATAACGAAGCATATTAAAATAAACTACACAATAAGATCCATTGTAATCTCAAACAAAGAATTAGTTCATGATTATTGAATTAAACCTAAGAATCCACAATTGAATACACATTAAAATATAAAGATAGAAGAAGATGAGAAGAAATAATCTATTGTGTGTAGATTTGACGCTCCCTCCTTGCTCCTACTTTGAATCTTCAATGGTCTCCAAGTTGCTTCAATCTCCAAATCTCATTAGAACTAGTGTTTTTCTCTAATTTACTCTAATCTAATTTAATAGAATGCTCTCTAATCTCCTAATATTCTCCTCTAATCTGTGTTATTCCCCTCCTTTTATAAGCCTTTGTTCATGTCTTTAAGTCCTCTTGGAAGTCCTTGAATCAAACAACTCGAAAACAATCCTTTTCGGACTCAAATTCGGACAAAATCTCTTCATTTTTACATAGACCAGCCCCGGCTGGACTTTTCCCTTGCAAACACCCAACCCTGGCTGGGTAGTGATCTGCTAACATGCCCAGGAACACAGCCTCGGCTGGATCCTAAGGCTAAAAATGCCTAGCCCCGGCTGGGTACCAATTTGCCAACACAATTTTTTGCTGGAACCTCCTCTGCTAAAACTGTCATAACATCTAAACCGAGAGGAGTTACGGGTCCCGCGACCTATAAAATCGAAGATATCGACGATATCTATAACTTTTATTCTCTGAGCTTTCAGAAATAACAAACGCATGATGTTCAAAATTGGACTGGAAGTGACTGCTATGCAAATGACCACCCAAAACGGTGAAGTTCAACGACGTCCGTTGGTAGAAATTTCATAACTCTTTCATTCGAACTCCGATTGGAATGATTTAAGATGTTCCGGAAAGCTAAAAAAACGCTCTACAATATAGTCCAAGCTCCAAGCCAAGAACATGAAATGACAAAATCTCTTCATTTTTGCATAGGCCAGCCCCAGCTGGACTTTTCCCTTGCAAACACCCAGCCCCGGCTGGGTAGTGATCTGCTAACATGCCCAGAAACCCAGCCCCGGCTGGATCATAAGGCTAAAAACGCCCAGCCCCGGCTGGGTACCAATCTGCCAACACAATTTTTTGCTGGAACCTCCTCTGCTAAAACTGTCATAACTTCTAAACCGAGATGAGTTAAGGGTCCCGCGACCTATCATATCGAAGCTATCGACGAGATCTACAACTTTTATTCTTTGAACTTTCAGAAATAACAAACATATGATGGTCGAAATTGGACTGGAAGTGACTGCTATGCAAATGACCACCCAAAACGGTGAAGTTCAACGACGTCCGTTGGTAGAAATGTCATAACTCTTTCATCCGAACTCCGATTGGAATGATTCAAGATGTTCCGGAAAGCTAAGAAAACGCTCTACAATATAGTCCAAGCTCCAAGCCAAGAACATGAAATGACATGAAAGCACAAATGATATCCGGCTTGCTTTTGTTTGCATTTTTCGTGCTTTTCCTTACCAATAATCGCTCACATCGCTTCCAAACGTATAACCTACAAAACGAACACAAAATGCATGAAAAGTAACTAAGACACATGAATAAAAACAACTAATTCAAGTAAAAGATACCGGATAAGTAGTTATAAAACCTACTTATCAAATACCCCCAAACTTAAACCTTTGCTTGTCCTCAAGAAACACAACATAATGCAATGCAACGGAATGGAACTAATCTACATGCCTACGAATCCAGCAGTATTGATAAACACAAATCTATTCAACCGGCCTTAGAGCAATCAAGTAAACATGATAATACTTCATATCAAAACCAATCAACAATTTCCTAGTCAATCATCAAATCTTAAAATGTTATTACTGGTATAGTGCGTGTGTGCTCAACAAACATGCTAATTGATATGAAATTAAATTTAACACATAATAGGTCTCTTTAAAGGCATCATACAGTGAAAACTCACAAAATTCACGAACAAGCTAGATCCAACTAAAGTCAAACATCCACCAAGTTCAAGAGTCCAATCCGGGATACTTATGCTTTACTTTTCATTACGGGGGCTTTTTACTCTTTTCCCGTTTTATTATTTTTTTTCTTTTTTTTTTACTTTTTAACCATGACTGTGCAATGTCTCATTCCATTAGACTAACAGTGCTACCCCTTAGCGAGCTTTCGACCAATGACTCCCAGACCATATAAGACCTTAGGGCGCTAGGTTTTAAGATACCCCTTCGGGCGTACTTGCTCAAGTAACAAAGGCCCCGTAACAAAACTAGCCACGGTATATTTTTTTTTCATTTTTTTTCTTTTCTTTTTTTTTTTGAAGCTTATATATCCCAAATTTTTTTTCCCGAACTTAAGTTTTTATCGAACTTTAGTCATCACTACTTATTCTTCTCATTCTTTCATTCAAACTAGCATTATCCCTTAGAGTCCCATTATGTATCAATTTAAACTCAATCAATCAACAAGTTATTTTTATTGTGCTATCCTTATTATACCAGTTTCAAACAGAAAAAAAAAAATCAATTCATAACAAGAAATCACATCAAAGCTCTAATAGTCAGTACGTTACTTGTCTACTCGATCCCAATCTCATCATTGGCCAAAATAAAACTGTAACTATCTAACAGCTGGACTCATGCAAGATAAACATAGTAACTAACTATTATTTTTTTGAAATTTTTGATTTTTTTTTTGATTTTTTTTATAATGAACCTAAACTAAATTAACAACATATGCAAAATAACATAACATAAACTAAACATGCGATAATGAATTAAACAAAACTCCCCCAAGCTTAGCAATTACAATGTCCTCATTGTAAGAATATAACGATAAATAGAAGAGAACTTCCCTGTAATCAGCTAAGCGTGAGTTGATGGTGGCGATGGCGGCGACGATCTTTTTCTTATCCATTGAACCTCCAATACCTGCAATGAAGAGAGACAACATGGATTAGATTATAAGAGAGCTTAATAAGTAAATTAATTCCTATCTACTAAATAAACTAGTAAATCATATAAATATAAAAATTCCTGGGTTGCCTCCCAGTCAGCGCTTGATTTATAGTCTTTCAGCCTGACTCTGTCTGGTCAATGCTATCCAATTCCTCTTCGAAAGTTGAGAAACCCTCCATCCATCGAAAATAATATAGCTTTTGGTAGGTTCCCATTTGTGATAGCCATCAAGTTAAAGTCACCTAGCATGCTTTGTTTATATAAGATTAGATTGAAGAACGTCCAACATCTAGGCGTTTTTTCCATTGTGTCTGCGAATATATTCTGGCATTGAGGCTTCTCAGACACAACAATGTCTTCTTCTATCTTCTCCAACTCATCGCACCATGGCTTCAAAGTTGTACTCGCTTTTACGTCACATGGAGTATTGCCAATGACATGACTACCAATTGGACAAGGTTTTGCAAATCTAACCAGATTCTTGAACTGTGGAGGAGAAGTCACTTGAGGCATAAATAACATCGGCTCATCATCGTTGGTTCTCACAATTAGTTCTTGACCAACCTTGTTGTCATTATCCCTACTTGTCTCCTCTTTTTCAACTTCTCGAGGCTCATCTAGTTTGAGATTTGGTTCAGGTTCTTCGTCAATTTTGTCATCCATGTCATAAAACCAAGTGTTTGGAGGAAGGTTGCTTACGACTTTGGTCATTTGCTCTATCTGATCCGCAAGATTTTGAATTGACCTCGTTTGATTACTCATTCTCTCCTCATTTGATTCTATGAACTTGGACACCAATTCCTCCAACCTTGACTTTTCTTTTTCAGTCTCGAAAGCCATGTATTGAGGACCATTGGTTGAGGCAGTGAGGAGTTGTTCCATTCGATTATTAAAATTTTGCGTTGATAACTCCTGACTCATTATCATCTCTTCTTTTTCTGCTATAATTCTTAACATGAATTCCTTGAAATCTGAATTGTCTTCTTGTTGCATTGGAGGTGGATTTGAGAAATTTGATGGATATATTGGATTTGGAGCAGAGTATTGGTCCTGATAGTTGTAGCTCCATGAAGAATCCGGGTGATACCCCCAAACTTGATGGTAATTATCATATGCATACTGGTTGAGGTATACACCACCTTGTTTTCGCCGCCCTAAACAAACGGTGCATTGATGACTCGGATGGTTGCCAGCACAATAGTCACACATGATTGCCATCCTTTGACTCTGATGGGCTGCGATAACGTCCAACTTCCTCGAAAGTTCTTTAATTTGTGCTGACATTGCGGAAAATGTCGCGAGTCTGTCAATCTCCTTTTCTTTTGGTTGAGTCATGTTCGTGTATGGCCATTGATACGCAAAGTCATCAATGGTACCTGAAAAGAGAGAAATATAGGAAGAGAATTAAAAATAAAAATAAAAATGTTTAAATTAAGACTAATTTGATTGAAATTAATATTGGTAAAAAATATTAAACTAATTCCCCGGCAACGGCGCCAAAAACTTGTTGGGTAAAATCTAGTTACGTACAACACGCAAGTATACGTGGTCAACAAGTAATAAAGTGATAAGTTGAGTATCGTTCCCACAGAGAATTATTTAATAAAAATCACCAAGTACTAACACGTAACCAACTCAATCTTATTTAAACAAATGAATTACAAACTATATAAATTTACTACTATTCCACTAATTAAATTAAGACAATGGAGATTTAAGATCACAACTTCACTTATTGCTTCATTTAAGTTAACACACTTCTCATCAATTATTCTCTATCCTGAATTGTTAATCAAGAACACTAGAGTAGTATTAACCACCTCTCGATGCACTAATACCGTATTAACGTCAATCCACAATTAAGATAGAAATTCGTTAAACACCTTAATCAACTAACCCACTATATCTCTATGTGAATTACAATTGAAGAAAGTTTAATAATAAGTTCTCTATCCGATTACATGCGATGTCAAGCATATCTCTACCTTAACACTCATCAAGTTTAAGCTACTAACAAAATCCTGAACACATGCTATCATGATTAGATCTAAATCTATACTTCATCTCTCGAGTTCATATAGATTATCACGGTAATTGATGGCCAATCAATTAAACAATTAATTCCAAATCACAATAGACAATTCTCACAATAGAAAATACTAATTGATAACGAAGCATATTAAAATAAACTACACAATAAGATCCATTGTAATCTCAAACAAAGAATTAGTTCATGATTATTGAATTAAACCTAAGAATCCACAATTGAATACACATTAAAATATAAAGATAGAAGAAGATGAGAAGAAATAATCTATTGTGTGTAGATTTGACGCTCCCTCCTTGCTCCTACTTTGAATCTTCAATGGTCTCCAAGTTGCTTCAATCTCCAAATCTCATTAGAACTAGTGTTTTTCTCTAATTTACTCTAATCTAATTTAATAGAATGCTCTCTAATCTCCTAATATTCTCCTCTAATCTGTGTTATTCCCCTCCTTTTATAAGCCTTTGTTCATGTCTTTAAGTCCTCTTGGAAGTCCTTGAATCAAACAACTCGAAAACAATCCTTTTCGGACTCAAATTCGGACAAAATCTCTTCATTTTTGCATAGGCCAGCCCCGGCTGGACTTTTCCCTTGCAAACACCCAGCCCCGGCTGGGTAGTGATCTGCTAACATGCCCAGGAACCCAGCCCCGGCTGGATCCTAAGGCTAAAAACGCCCAGCCCCGGCTGGGTACCAATCTGCCAACACAATTTTTTGCTGGAACCTCCTCTGCTAAAACTGTCATCACTTCTAAACCAAGAGGAGTTACGGGTTCCGCGACCTATCAAATCGAAGCTATCGACGAGATCTACAACTTTTATTCTTTGAGCTTTCAGAAATAACAAACGAATGATGTTCGAAATTGGACTGGAAGTGACTGCTATGCAAATGACCATCCAAAACGGTGAAGTTCAACGACGTCCGTTGGTAGAAATGTCATAACTCTTTCATCCGAACTCCGATTGGAATGATTCAAGATGTTCCGGAAAGCTAAGAAAATGCTCTACAATATAGTCCAAGCTCCAAGCCAAGAACATGAAATGACATGAAAGCACAAATGATATCCGGCTTGCTTTTGTTTGCATTTTCCGTGCTTTTCCTTACCAATAATCGCTCACATCGCTTCCAAACGTATAACCTACAAAACGAACACAAAATGCATAAAAGGTAACTAAGACACATGAATAAAAACAACTAATTCAAGTAAAAGATATCGGATAAGTAGGTTTAAAACCTACTTATCAACACAGGGTTTGAATTTATGTAAAAAATCAGTTTTTAGCAAGATATAACAATGATGTTTTATAAAAAAAGGTTTTTCAAACCTGATGCTCAATAGTAATTGAGACATTTTACACTTCCATTTTATTAAGTGTTTGGTTGGATTGATTTTATTTTACAAATGTGCGGCATCCGTACGAAAATAATATACAAAATAATGTCGACTTCCTCGTGGGTATGTAAACCATCTGAGGAAATTCAGACACCACAAAATAATTTACAAGCTGCTTACAACTGAAAATGTCCATCACGGGAACCGAATCTAGATCCAATAGGCTGAATCTGTGATCACATGATTCCTAGGCGTACATGATACTGCAATTTGTATGAAAGCAGTAAGCATGTATATATATAAAAGCTGTAAATATATATATACAGACATGATCACCAACCACGAAGCACCTCCATAGGGGATCAAAAAATGTAAATAAAGTTGTAGAAGCTATCAACCGCCACGGAGGAAACTCCAGGCGGGACAAAATGTAAATAAAGCTGTACAAAGCAATCAACTGCCACGAAGTGAACTCCAGGTAGGACAAAACGTAAAGAAAGCTGTAAAACCGATCAACCACCACGAAGTAAACTCCAGGTGGGACGAATATATATATATATATATATATATATATATATATATATATATATATATAAGCAATAAACACATCGAATGTAAAATACAGACTCATCAAACAGAGTTCGACAACAATTCATATATATAAGTATATATATATAAGCAAATAAACGCTCTGGATGTAAAATCAAGGCTCATCGAATAGAGTCCGACAACAGTTCATATATATATATATATATATATATATATATATATATATATATATATATATATATATATATATATATATATATATATATATAAATATATATATATATAAGCAAGTAAATGCTCCAGACCGAAGTCTAGGCTCATCGAACAAAGTTCGACACACAGTTCATATATATATTTATATATATATATATATATATATATATATATATGTATATATATTTATATATATGGACTAACATTATCGATGGACCGTTTATTTGCTTTATATATATATATATATATATATGTATATACAAACTAAAATAAAACCACGGACTGAAGTTCGGGCAAACTCACGCAACACGACTCTCAACGTGAAGAATGGTGTGTGCAAAGATGAAGAGAAAGACTTTAAAGTGTGTGAGGAGGCTTACAGTGGGATGCCAAAGAAGACTTCTATATCTTTAAAGTAGGTAAACACTAGCTTTTGTAGGTACAAAATTAGCTATATATGAGCTCACAAGTGTTTAAAATTGGAAAGCACTCAATATATTGCAAGTACGGAGCAAATTTGACAGGGCTTCCTCGCTCTTTCCCTTCTTAAAATGGCCACCCAAAGCCCTCTATTTATAGAGGGGGGAGCTGCAGGTGTACCTGAGGCTGCCCGGGTTGCCCCGGGTTTCTTGGGTTGGGTCGTCTCGTAGTACGTGCACTAGGGCACTGTAATGTCCGATTGAACTTTCAGAATTGCAATCCGGGCATCCGACTGAGGTATATAGGACCTATTTCGGACCGTCATTGTCGAGAGTAGTACAATGGCGTGGGATTAGAGTTTGTACGAAGTCATTGAAGATGGGACGATGCCCTCCGGTCTTCAAGCTTCAAATTCTATCTGTTACCCCGCACAATAGTCACTCGGGATTGGTTTTCCTTGATTCTTATGGGACATCATTGTGTAGAGATGTGTGTATAAAATATTGAGACGACGTTATGTGGCATCGCGTTGGAAAGATGACGAGGTTGCCCCTCACCGGTGTTATCGTCAGTTTGGGCTGATAATGCAGACGTTGCTCAGGGCTTCGCTGAGATTGGATTGCTGCAAGTGTTGAAAGTCCTCAGTGTCAACTCTGAGGTGTGCTTATCTTCCCGGTGTTATCTCCGGGTTTGGTATTGGGTGTCTCGTTGTGAGCGCCGAGTTTGAAGTTGGTTGCATTTGAAACAAGCATTTCCGGGGTTATCACCAGAACTGCATTCCTTGGGGTGATCACCAAGGTTGGTAGCTATTCCCATGATTGGGACTGAGACTGGATACCTCAGGGGTTATCTCCGAGATTAATTGCTCTCCTTCAGTGTGTGTTCCGGGGTTGATGCTGAACTTCTGATAGTATCCGGAATGGATATTGATTGTCTTTTAGGGTTCCCTCTTGAAAGACGAATATGTCCTCCTGCAATGATAGTGACAGATGTACAGAAAATTTCGAGTGTCTACAGCTCCTATTGAACTTCAGGAGTTAAAGGTCCAACTACAAGAGTTGTTAGACATCGGTTTCATTCGTCCTAGTACATCTCCTTGGGGTGCTCCTGTTTTATTCGTAAAGAAGAAAGACAAGAGTATGCAACTGTGTATTGACTACCGGGAATTGAACCATGTCACCATCAAGAATAGGTATCCGCTACCTCGCATTGATGACTTGTTCGACCAGTTGCAAGGAGCATAATTCTTTTCAAAGATCGATCTTCGTTCTGGATATCATCAGCTGAAGATTAAAACTGAGGTTATTTCTAAGACTGCCTTCAGAACTCGGTACGTGCATTATGAATTCTTAGTCGTGTCTTTTGGATTAACTAATGTTCCTGCTGCTTTCATGGATATGATGAACCGTGTGTTCAAGGAATATTTGGATCAGTTCATTGTTGTCTTTATTGCTGAATTCCTTATCTATACCAAAAGCCGTGAAGATCATGAGTACCATTTGAAACTGGTACTTCAAAGGCATCGTGATAACAAGTTATATGCCAAGCTAAAGAAATACGAGTTCTAGCTAGAGGAAGTAGCATTCCTTGGGCACGTGGTGTCAAAACATGGAGTATTTGTTGACCCGACGAAGATTGAAGAAATACAAAGTTGGGAGCAACCGAAAGCAGTGACCGAAGTACGTAGCTTTTTGGGCTTAGCTGGTTATTATCGGATATTCGTGGAAGGATTTTCTCGAATCGCTACTCCGTTAACTCAACTGACTCAAAAAGATACAAAATTCTTATGGAGCGAGGAATGTGAGAGGAGTTTCCAAGAGCTCAAGAGGAGACTCATTTCGAAACCTGTTCTGACAATACCATCTGGTTCGGATGGATTTTTTATCTACAGCGATGCTCCGGGCAAAGGGTTAGGATGTGTTCTCATGCAACATGGGAAAGTCATAGCCTATGCCTCGCGACAACTCAAAGAATATGAAAGGAATTATTCTACTCATGATCTGGAGTTGGCAGCAATCATTTTTGCATTGAAGATCTGGAGACTCAACTTGTATAGGGAGAAAGTGGAGATTTATACTGTAATAACCCGATATTTTCTATATAAATAAATAAGAAATTTTGCATATAATTTTTTTCTATTTTATTTTAATGATGGGAATATGTGCCAGGTAATGTTTATGTATGTATGTGATAAATAAAATATATTTATTGAATAATTTCAAATAATTTCATTTTAGAATTATTGATCATTATAAAGTATATTCTTATAATAATACAGTAGAAAGGTTTTTATTATTTATTTTCTATGAAATTATGGTCATATATTATTTAAATAATATATTAAATGATTATTGAAATTATTATAATTACTATTTTATTATATAGATTTATTCAAATAAATTAAGTTAATTATTTTCATTTAATTAATTATGGTACAAATTTGAAACATATATCAGATATGGAATCCAAACTTTAATTCTAGATTTTGATCAATGAATAAGAATAATAATATTATATTAAATATAATATTACTTTCCAATGCTATAAATAAATATAATATATGTGTAGACTGATAATAGTTAGTCAACTATGCTGTATCATGACAAACCCTAGTATTACTGTTATAAACCATAATTGGAAACTCAAAACAAGAGTTTAAGATCGGTCAGAAATTGTGTTATATGAATTATGTTGTGTATCATGGAATTTAATGATAATTAGGGAAACCCTATTAATTACTTATAAAACCCTAATTATTATAAACCCTAATTATTAAATTAGGAACCCTAATTTGCTAATTAGGAACCCTAATTGCTAAGTTAGAAACCCTAATTATTTTTTTAGTAAATTGTAATGTTAATTTGGGAACCCTAGTAATATTAAGAAACCCTAATTTTCTATTAAAAATCCTAATTTTAATTAGTGTGTTCTAATTAAAATTTTATTAAACTTTAAACTTAATTTTTCAAACCCTAAAAATTATTTGGAAAACCTTAAGGTTTAATATCTTTTGATTAAACCATAGATTCCAGTACCATGGACAAGAATTCCATTAAAATTGCTAGCAAAATGACCACTATGCCCTTTTTGTCCCATTCTTAAATTATTGCTAGCAAATCTTGCCATATCTTGGCAAGTCACCAACCCTAAGCATAGCCATGTGTCTACAAACTCTATAATTCAGCCTTTTATTGACACATATACCAGCATTATTCATTGTATCTAAAGATCATATGATATAAGAGAGAGAAAGTTACTAAAGTTGCTCATTTGGCTATCTAACTCTCAAACAACTTTTCTCTCTCCCAAACCTCCGAAAATATAAGGCATTTCAGTTCCAAAACCAAGCCCCATGAAATTCACTAACAGATCAGAAGCCCAAATTCAAGATAGATAAAAGTGAGGTATAAAAACTAACCCTAGAATCTGATCTTGGTTACCATGTTAGATGTTAGTTTTTTTGTGTTAAACATGTTGTATGTAGTGTATATTGATGATCTGGGTTGATGGATGTTAGATCCATAACATCTATAGGCTCGAATTTAATGTTTTCCAAAATCTGGAAAATATTTTTTTTGTCTGATAACAAATGTCAAACCTTATATCTCAGTGATCGTTAATAATTTTTGTGTTTTGAAAGTTTGTAGTTGTAATCTGTTATGAGAGCTATGATTTGGAACTGGAAGCATGTGTAGATCATGTTCATATTTCAAGTTATTAATGGTCAAAGGTCGTTGACCGACCATGACTATGTAAAATCTAGAAAACCCAGAATGTGCCCAGAATAACCTGACGACATGTTCATAGCCTCAGATCTTTCAGTTGTTTATTAGTTTGTTATTGTTGTTACATCTAAGTTGAACTATGTAGTTTGTACTTCATGGTTATGCCTTTATATCACTAAAACATTACATATGTTGGATTTAATGGACGGTCAAACTAGGTCACTCAGTCACCGATTGAGTTTCTGGAAAACCCAGAAACTGTATGGACAAGTTTTCTGACAGCCTATGACTGAATCATAACTTGTGATCTTGTTATTGTTAAGTTGATCTGTTGATAACCATGTGTTCCTTGTCATGTGTAATATATACTTCGACCATAAGAAAACTTTACTAATGACCAGAACACCTGATTAAATGAGCTTGAAAGTGGCTCCATGACACTGCCTGGGTTTCTGGGTTACTCAGAAAACCCAGGAACTGTCTGACAGTAAGTTTGTGACCCCGGATCTTTCATTATGTTGTTGATTTATGTTTGTGGTTGTATGTAGTTTGTAGTTTATTATATGGAATATAGATGAAGGGATTTCAGCATAAAAACGCAGCGGAAAATATAAATTATAAAGCCAAATCTAAAACCCTAAAATACGATCCATTCGAAAACAGACATTAATTCAGTGTTTAAGAGATTATACCGATTATGAAAGGCTTTGATGCGGTCGAATCTCCAACACAATCCAAATGAACTGCGTCTCTACGGTATCCACACAAACGACCTGCGAATCGTCGTATGATCTGCAGAAAAAAAGATGTTGCGGTACTAGCCACCAAAGGAATGGATTTTCGAAATTTCTCTTTATTCTCTCTCTAAGAGCGGTTAGGGTTTTTAGGTTATAAGTTGTTAACCCTAAAATGACTGCTACATATCATATATATAGCGGTTAAAAGGGATTAATCAAAACCCTTTTAAAATTCGAATTTATATATATATATATATATTAATTAAGTCTTACTTAATTAATATATCTATATATAAATTATAGTATTTATTTAAATTCATAATTTAAATACTA
Source organism: Panax japonicus (assembly GCA_020205505.1). Taxonomy (NCBI): domain Eukaryota; kingdom Viridiplantae; phylum Streptophyta; class Magnoliopsida; order Apiales; family Araliaceae; genus Panax; species Panax japonicus. Next base: position 50,305,767 of record CM035107.1, read on the forward strand.
TCAATCATATTGACATATTTAAATTTTTACAATTTAAATTAATTCCCTTTTTAATTGTGTTCTATGTGTGTGACCCTATAGGTTATTATTATGTTGGCAATAATTTTAAAATCATATTATAAAATTATAAACAGTGAGCGGCATCTAGTAATGCATCACTGCTACCCAAGTAATAATAAAATCGATGATTCGATACAACCTTTCCGTAACCAATGTTTCAATGTAATTTAATCTTTTTAACTTTGACATCCTAGATTAAACTCGAGTTATGGAATATGTCATACTCTTCATAATTTAATCTGAGTTTTCTTGATCAATGAGTAGACTATATGAAACAAATCACTATTTGAGCATGGCCATGCATTTCATAGTCCTACTCAATCAAGAGGCCTATGGATATCACCCCTAAAAAATAGGAGGGTTAAATTTCATCTAGATCACTCATATTTCTCACACGATTTATGATGTACCCAATAATCACCTTTATAGTCCACCATATTAAAGGTGACCTTTGATGATATCAAAGTACATAAATTCTCGTGTAGTAATATAGTGATTTCAAGTCGGAGGACCATTACATCATTGTCACTATGAGAATGGCTAATGACACTTCGATGATTTACAAATATTTTAAGTTATTAATAATAACTTTAGTATTTTGGCAAGTATGTCATTAATATTTTAATATTATTAAATATTAATGATGATGGGATTATTTAGTATTTAAATCATTTAAATATGATTCCAGTGTTTGAAAAATTATTATAAATTATAATAATTGTTATAAAATTATTAAAAGCTTCTGAAAAATATTATAAACTATATTTGACTTATCTAAAATAATATTGAAACTTTGAGACCAAGTTTAATTGATAATAAGTGTGTTAATTGTCGGATAGAGGTGACTAGAACACCGAGAACAGACTAAAGTCCAACCAGACCGAACTAGTTAGACTTGAGAAGTGTTTATATAGGTTATAAACACTTATGTGATTATGTGGTAATGTGTCTAGGAGAAATATTGACTGTAAATTATAGTATTGTGTGTTGTGAATTATTATGCTAATTGTGAGACTGGTATTGTGATTATAGGTCTTTCAAACACAGATAAGTATTTTATGTAGAAGTAATCAACGCGGAAGGAAACTTTCCTTAACTCAACCTTGAGTTATATTTTTTCAAATATTATAGTGGTTAATTATTATTGATTAGACCATGTCTGAGAATTATTGTTGATTATTCGCAGTTAATGTATGTTTATTAATTCAAATTAAATTAGTGATTCTGAGAATATACTTGGAGAATAACTGTTGTTGGATACTTACATCTGTAGAAACTATTATTGATAGTACAGATAATTCCCGTCAATTATCGAATTGTGTTGAGAAATGTCTTAGCTAATTATCCTGGCTAGACAAATATTTGTTAGAACTTGATAGGTTCGAGAAGAGAAATCAATTTTTTTGACAGATCGATGCCAATTATTTCGGCTAGAACGAGAAAGTGATTAGATACATTTGTTAAGCCACTAGCAACATTTGTTAAGCCAGAAATGTTCATGGTGGCCACGGTACCCCTGGCGCAAGTCGGGTAGCAAACCGCTCTGGTACTGGGCTCGGGGGATTAGTCGGCCTGCGGGTCGGAAACCCACGGATAACTTTAACCATCAGCACTTGGCGCAGTGGTTAAGGATTGATTGGGGGCGAGCCGTAAACCCGGACGTCTTCAGTTCGATCCCCACTAGCAACATTTGTTGAGCCAGAAATGGTCATGGTGGCCACGGTACCCCTGGCGCAAGTCGGGTAGCAAACCGCTCTGGTACTGGGCTCGGGGGATTAGTCGGCCTACGGGTCGGAAACCCACGGATAACAAAAAAAAAAGTGATTAGATATTGAAATCATTGTATTTTGTTGTTGTGATTCGAATTCTTGTTATAAGACTGAGAAGAACAACCTTTTATATAAAGGGAACATTTTGGTCGTATATTCGGCCGCTCTAAGTACTTGTTGAAGGGTATGACTTAATCTTTATGGTTATTTGATACACTTGGGTATATCAAAGTAAAATCTTTGATAGTTACTCGAGAAGAGAATTTCAAGGTCCTTATGGATCACTCAGCATAAACTCTGGAGAATATTTCCATATTGTTATTCAATTGAAGATCGTAGAAACTTTGAAAGCGTTGCACTCTTTCATTATCAAATTATTGTGTTGCATATGATGCGAAAAGATTTGTTAGGGATTAATGAATTGTTCTGCTATTTCCAAGTTCCCCGAACTTTGGTGTCATTCTATCAGAATAGATAAATTATTATTCTTGATTCTTATACATTCATTATATGTCTTAAATTGCGGGGCAAATTTGTTACTCACCCTTGCTTAAATAAAAATTTTCATCTAGGAACGAAGTGGCCGGCGGGGTTGAGAGGAACAAAGGCAAAGGTGTTTTGCTGGAATAGTTATGTTGAACAATATTATATATGTTGTATTTATAAACCCTTTTTATATATCTAAGGGGTCTGTTTGTAAAGTTATGGTTAGATAACCTAGGACAATGTATTAACAATATTAGTCAACGAAGTGTGTATTTCTATTCATAAATAAATGGGTAGTTAGATAATTTTTATATTATGGATTTGAGCACCAAACTCGGGGGTCAGGTAACCCAAATTTGGTGGCGTCACAGTATCAAAGCTTAGGGATATGATCTCTGATGGAGATCTGGGGTTAGAACTAGGAAGGGAGTTGTAAAACCCCATATTTTATGAATAAAGAATTAATTTTCTCGAAATAATTTTTTTATATTATGGTGTGAATTTGAGATAATATTATAGTTGTGGGTAGTATTTATAAATTTTGCAAAGTATGCAAGTTGTGATATTATATTCGATTGGTCAGGGAATATTCTTTGTGTCGGAAAATATTCGTACGACGGTACAATTATTGGTGGACCCCACAACAGAATTATTGTCGGATTGAGAAAACGACAAAAATATTTTATTGAAAATAACGGCGGAAGTTTTACCATTGATACTGTTGAACTACTGGGTAGTAAAAGTACAGTAATACGCGTTGTTGCATAGTAGCACACGGTATTGAATATTGATATTTATGTGAGAAGTCGCTCGGTTTGATTCAATTATTGTTGATTAATAATATGAATTATTATAGTGATAATGACGTTTTGTTTTATTCGTATTATTAACGTAATAAAACGGAAACATCTTTTTATATAAAACAGAATACTTTATTAAAGTTATTCTATAAATAGAATATATTATATTTTATTATGCATAGTGTTGCATAGTGTTTTGCATAGTGTTGCATAGTGTTTTGCATAGTGTTTGCATAGTAAAATGTTTTTATATAAATAGAATATATTATATTTTATTTAAAAGATTTTTCTTTAAATATGGACCGTCAGATTAAAGTAAAACAATCTGGACCGTTCATGGATTAGTTATTATGCATTCCATTTTCCTATAAATAGAAGCTCATTCCTTCAGTATTTTCTTACGAATTCATTGAAACTCTAGAGAGAGAAATTATAGAGAGAAGCTATAGAGAGAAAATTATAGAGAGAAAGAAGAAGAGTATTCTGCTACTTCACTACTTCTATATCCAGTTCTTTTACGGTAAGGGGTGTTATTCTTTCTTATTCATGAAGAGAACTGTTGTTATTCCATTTCTTATTATTCTGTTGGAATAACCTGTATACGCGGTCTACCCTATACTTGGTGACATTCTTCTATCATTCTGATGGAACATCCTGTCTATGTGTTTTACACCGGACCTGGTTCCGTCTTTATTATTATTCCGTTGGAACATCCTGTCTGTGTGTTTTACACCGGACCTGGTTCCGTCTTTTTTATTATTCCGTTGGAACATCCTGTCTGTGTGTTTTACACCGGACCTGGTTCCGTCTTTATTACTATTTCGTTGGAACATCCTGTCTGTGTGTTTTACACCGGACCTGGTTCCGTCTTTATTATTCTGTTGGAACATCCTGTCGGTGTGAATTTCACCTGACCTGGTTCCATTATTATTATTCTGTTGGAATAACCTGTCTGTGCGGTCTATCACATGCATGGTGATTTCTGTTGTTATTCCATTCCTTATTATACTCAGTTGGTTAAAGTTTTGACTTCTATACTCCATGAAATTAGTGGAATATCCTTGACATTTGCGCTTCATCCAGTATCCTTTCATGGAAATATTCTTCTGATCATTCTTGAATTTTACACCACAAAATAGTATCGTGTTGACAATTTGGACGTTAATAATTCCTGGATAAAATAATTCTTGAACTTGTTTTATTGAATTCTTACATCATTGTCATCATTCTCTTATTTATATTTTTGAAAGTCATCTGTGGCCTGTAGAGCATGGATGGACTTGGTATGATTATGACCAGGGATTATTCGGTGTAATCATGACCGTAATGTTACAAATGATGTGGTAAAAGTCTCATTTGCCGTAGTGCATTGATGGACAGTTGTTGGCATGATCATGACCATTGATGAATACACAAATATCCTTGGCCCGTAGTGCATGAAATTTGTGGTCGTGACCCTAATGAGTATCCTTGGCCGTAGTGCAGGGATGATGTTGATTATTTATTAAGCTGAGTCTCAGCGATAAAAGTGATGAAAAACTTTTTAAATCATAAAAGATAGTAGATTCAATTCTCTCTACTTGACTCTTTTAATGGATTGCTTATTCCACTGCAGTTAAACTTGATGTCTATTATATTTTATCAGTTTAACATTGTTGGAGACTAATGATAATTTATTCTGCATTATCTTAGTCATAATATTTCTTATTGGGCTAGTTGAGCTCACCCTTTCTTTCACTGTTCTCTTCAGGAAATGAGAACATAGCAGGGACTAGTCGGGGAATGGAGTGACGGTCCAGAGGATAGCATTAGTAGTCCTCACTATTCTGAGAAATATTGTATTAATAATTGTAATGAGGACTCCTTTTGAGTTTGTATGATCTCTAGTAGACAATTATTGTATTCAAACTCACAGTTGTATTTTGTCGTATTATACACGACAGTGATATTAGTAAGTTGTATTTGAATTCTGTACCATGTATCTGACGACTCAAGATGGGTGATGTATACCTAATTTTGGGGGCGTCACAGTTGGTATCAGAGCTTAGGGATATGATCCCTGGCTAAGATGTGAGACTGGAACTAGGAGGGGAGAGACGGGGAATTCCTTCGCTAGTATGACCTACTTAAATTTATTTTGTATTTAAATTAGTTGGTCAAAGTTTAGAGATATTATGTTACATGTCAATTAATCTTTGTTTTGTGGCAGTGTTTAAAAATGGCATCCGAGAATGTTGAGATTATCAATGGAGCACAGGAGACCGTTGAGTCTCCACAGATCAATAATCAGGATAATATGCAACTAGAGGACAATACTCCTCATGAAAATAATAACACCGATGAAATGGTGAATGATGGGATGGTCAGAGACTTTATGCAATTCATGCAACAACAGGCTAAGGCAGCTCCTGTCCAAAATGCAGGTAGAAATACTGATAACTCTCGGACGGTCACCGCTAAGCAGTTTAAGGAGCAATTCATGCAACAACGGGAGAAGGCGGCTCCTGTTCATAATGTAGGTAAAGACAATGGCAACCCACGGTTGGTCACCGCTAAGCAGTTCAAGGAGCTGGGACCACCGGAGTTTTTGGGAAAGCCAGAACCACTTAAGGCGGAGACGTGGTTAAAGCAGATCACCAAGATATTTGATGTCTTGGTATGCTCCGAGGAGCAAAAGGTTCTTTTTGCCACCTTTATGTTGCGTGAAGAAGCTGATCATTGGTGGGAATCTGTAAAACGTACCCAGACTGACGTACTCAAGATGTCTTGGGAGAAGTTCCAAGAGCTGTTCAACGACAAGTACTTTCCTGAAAGTATTCGTCACATGAAGGAGGTAGAGTTTATCAAGATGGAGCAAAACAATATGACCGTGTTGCAGTACGAGGCTAAGTTTGCGGAGTTGTCCCGGTTTGCATCCCATTTGGTCGATAATGAGGAGCGAATGGCGCGAATGTTTCTGCGAGGTTTGAAACCCGATATACGTCAATACCTCATTTCTCATAAACTTTGTTTATATTCAGATATTGTGAATAGAGCTCAGTTAGTGGAGCGCGATAATGAGTTATCACAACCAAAAGGTAATGACCAGCAACACGATAATAACCATACCGGTGGCAACGGCCATCGGAACAATGAAAACCATCGCGGGGGGAATTATCATACCAAGAATGGTAACCACTTCGGTGGTAATCATGGCCAAAATAATAAGAATGGACATTTCAAGAAGAGAAGGTTCAACAATGACGTAAAGACGTCGGTACCAGCACCTGTTTTAAATGAAGAAGAACGACCACCGGTCGTATGTTTCAAATGCGGACAGGAGGGACACATCCGTCCAAACTGTGCGCAGCAGTCCAAAGCATGCTTTAATTGCGGAAGAGAAGGTCACCTAGCTCGATTCTGTTGTATAATGAAGTCAATTCCAGCTGGGATAATGATGCCAAAGGATGTCCCAGACAAGCCAAAGCCGGTAGTTTAAGAGAGAGCGTTTTTTTTTTCTCTCGTGACGAGGAACCTGAATAAAATTATCACGGGTAAGTTAATCATAAGCTCTTACGAAGTCTATACCGTGTTAGATACCGGTTCTACTCACTCTTTTATTTCACCTAGTTGTGTTCAATGTTTGTACTTAACTCCAGAGAAGTTAAACTTTGATTTATCTATTGAAACTCCATTGGGAGAAACCTTCGTTACCTCCACTGTTTATAAATCTTATTTGATTCAAATCGACACTTTCACGTTACGTATTGATCTTGTCTCTTTGAAAATACTTGTCTTTGATGCTATTTTAGGAAACGATTGGTTAACTACTCATCATGTTTTTCGTAAGATTGTTAGCTTTCATATTCCTAACCAATCTATTATGCGAATTTAAGCAACCAAACCACTAAATTCAATCATTGTCATATCAAGCCATAAGTAAAGAGCCCCGATCCTTTTGTTGATGACTTCCTTGTGTGGAATGCACTGAAGCCAGACTTTCTGTAGGCGACGTTGTGAATGACGATGACAAGTTGATAGGTATCATTGTGAGGTGCTATCTAGGTTAAGGGATAAAAGTCACAGTTGGTATCAATGTGACGTACTATCCAAGTCTTGGATGTGAGTAACAGTTTTGAATGATATTTCTATCATTAATAAATCTCTTGACGTATTCCTGAAGACTTCTTAGCCTACTCTAGAGCGTGAAATTGAATTTTGTATTGACCCTAATACAAAAAAAAAACCTATTTCTTAATCCCTCAAAATATTTTTTTTTTCAACTAAAACGAACGTAACATGCGCCAAAGACGTTGACTCGAGCTGTTGAAGATTACGATCGTACTATTCAATATCATCGTGGAAGAGCGAACGTGGTAGCTGACGTGTTGAGTAGAAGATCGTATGCGTTTACAAGTGCGATGTTGTTAACACAAAGACTCATTTCGTATAACTTGCAAATGATGAAGATAGAGTTAAAGACTCTAGGGACCCACGTGAAGATAACGAATATACGAGTAAAATTGACTTTAATCTATAAAGTTAAAGACGCTCAAGCTACATACCCGAATCTGATGAATGTGAAGAAGAAGGTTCAAGAGGGTGTTATTTTAGAAGCAAGAGTTGCTGAAGAGCGGAAATCTCAACCCTAGATTTAATTGGCCCATTTGAAATCCTCGATTGAGTAGAAACTGTGGCTTATAGACTCGTTTTACCGCCAAATATATTGCGTGTTCATAACGTTTTTTTTCGTATCAATGTTACGTAAATATGTGGACGACCCGAACCACATTATTAATTTAGAACCGGACGAGATAGCGGATGATTTAACGTTTGAAGAGATACGTGTTACAATCTTGGATAAGAAGAATCGTATTCAACACTCAAAGGTTATATCTCAAGAGTTAGAATTTGAAGTCAAGTCAAGGTATCCTCACCTGTTTGGCATACCAGGTACGTACGTAAATTTCGAGGGCGAAATTCCATAAGGAGGGGAGATTGTAAAACCCCAGATTTTATGAATAAAGAATTAATTTTCTCGAAATAATTTTTTTATATTATGGTGTGAATTTGAGATAATATTATAGTTGTGGGTAGTATTTATAAATTTTGCAAAGTATGCAAGTTGTGATATTATATTCGATTGGTCAGGGAATATTCTTTGTGTCGGAAAATATTCGTACGACGGTACAATTATTGGTGGACCCCACAACAGAATTATTGTCAGATTGAGAAAACGACAAAAATATTTTATTGAAAATAACGGCGGAAGTTTTACCATTGATACTGTTGAACTACTGGGTAGTAAAAGTACAGTAATACGCGTTGTTGCATAGTAGCACACGGTATTGAATATTGATATTTATGTGAGAAGTCGCTCGGTTTGATTCAATTATTGTTGATTAATAATATGAATTATTATAGTGATAATGACGTTTTGTTTTATTCGTATTATTAACGTAATAAAACGGAAACATCTTTTTATATAAAACAGAATACTTTATTAAAGTTATTCTATAAATAGAATATATTATATTTTATTATGCATAGTGTTGCATAGTGTTTTGCATAGTGTTGCATAGTGTTTTGCATAGTGTTTGCATAGTAAAATGTTTTTATATAAATAGAATATATTATATTTTATTTAAAAGATTTTTCTTTAAATATGGACCGTCAGATTAAAGTAAAACAATCTGGACCGTTCATGGATTAGTTACTATGCATTCCATTTTCCTATAAATAGAAGCTCATTCCTTCATTATTTTCTTACGAATTCATTGAAACTCTAGAGAGAGAAATTATAGAGAGAAGCTATAGAGAGAAAATTATAGAGAGAAAGAAGAAGAGTATTCTGCTACTTCACTACTTCTATATCCAGTTCTTTTACGGTAAGGGGTGTTATTCTTTCTTATTCATGAAGAGAACTGTTGTTATTCCATTTCTTATTATTCTATTGGAATAACCTGTATACGCGGTCTACCCTATACTTGGTGACATTCTTCTATCATTCTGTTGGAACATCATGTCTGTGTGTTTTACACCGAACCTGGTTCCGTCTTTATTATTATTCCGTTGGAACATCCTGTCTGTGTGTTTTACACTGGACCTGGTTCCGTCTTTTTTATTATTCCGTTGGAACATCCTGTCTGTGTGTTTTACACCGGACCTGGTTCCGTCTTTATTACTATTTCGTTGGAACATCCTGTCTGTGTGTTTTACACCGGACCTGGTTCCGTCTTTATTATTCTGTTGGAACATCCTGTCGGTGTGAATTTCACCTGACCTGGTTCCATTATTATTATTCTGTTGGAATAACCTGTCTGTGCGGTCTATCACATGCATGGTGATTTCTGTTGTTATTCCATTCCTTATTATACTCAGTTGGTTAAAGTTTTGACTTCTATACTCCATGAAATTAGTGGAATATCCTTGACATTTGCACTTCATCCAGTATCCTTTCATGGAAATATTCTTCTGATCATTCTTGAATTTTACACCACAAAATAGTATCGTGTTGACAATTTGGACGTTAATAATTCCTGGATAAAATAATTCTTGAACTTGTTTTATTGAATTCTTACATCATTGTCATCATTCTCTTATTTATATTTTTGAAAGTCATCTGTGGCCTGTAGAGCATGGATGGACTTGGTATGATTATGACCAGGGATTATTCGGTGTAATCATGACCGTAATGTTACAAATGATGTGGTAAAAGTCTCATTTGCCGTAGTTCATTGATGGACAGTTGTTGGCATGATCATGACCATTGATGAATACACAAATATCCTTGGCCCGTAGTGCATGAAATTTGTGGTCGTGACCCTAATGAGTATCCTTGGCCGTAGTGCAGGGATGATGTTGATTATTTATTAAGCTGAGTCTCAGCGATAAAAGTGATGGAAAACTTTTTAAATCATAAAAGATAGTAGATTCAATTCTCTCTACTTAACTCTTTTAATGGATTGCTTATTCCACTGCAGTTAAACTTGATGTCTATTATATTTTATCAGTTTAACATTGTTGGAGACTAATGATAATTTATTCTGCATTATCTTAGTCATAATATTTCTTACTGGGCTAGTTGAGCTCACCCTTTCTTTCACTGTTCTCTTCAGGAAATGAGAACATAGCAGGGACTAGTCGGGGAATGGAGTGACGGTCCAGAGGATAGCATTAGTAGTCCTCACTATTCTGAGAAATAGTGTATTAATAATTGTAATGAGGACTCCTTTTGAGTTTGTATGATCTCTAGTAGACAATTATTGTATTCAAACTCACAGTTGTATTTCGTCGTATTATACACGACAGTGATATTAGTAAGTTGTATTTGAATTCTGTACCATGTATCTGACGACTCAAGATGGGTGATGTATACCTAATTTTGGGGGCGTCACAGGAGTGACGGGTAAATCTTTCGCTAGTGTGTCCTACAAGTTTATTTATGTTTAATTGGTCGGTCGGAATATAGGGATAATATGTGGAATGTCAATTTCATTACTTAACCCTTGTTTTATGGCAGTATTTAAGAATTGCAGCTAAAAATGTTAACAATGGAGTGACTGTGGAGACACCTTTAAGCACCAACTAGGAGAACGTGCAACAGGTCAGCAATGTTCCTAAACAACACCACCGATCAAACGATGAATGATGTGATGTTTAGAAGCTTTTTGCAGTTCATCCAAAAGCAGACGAGGGAGACTCGTGTACAAAATACGGGTGAAAATAATAGCAACACGCGGCTTATCACAGCCAAGCAGTTCAAAGAGTTGGAACCACCAGAGTTTTTGGGAAAGCCAGATCCGATTAAGGCAGAAACATGGGTTAAGCAAATTACCAAGATATTTGATGTCTTGGGATGAATGGAGGAACAAAAGGTTTCATTCTCCACCTTTATGTTCCGTGGTGAGGCAGATTATTGGTGGGAATCTGTGAAGCATACCTAGCCAGCCGCACTCAATATGTCTTGGGAAGCTTTCCAGAAACTGTTCAATGTCAAGTAACTTTCTTGAAAGTATTTGTCATATGAAGGAAATAGAGTTTATCATACTAGAATAGAACAACATGACTATGTCCCAGTACGAGGCTAAGTTCATGGAGTTATCCAGGTTTGCACCTCATTTGGTAGAGAATGAGGAATGTATGACGCGGGTTTTTCTAAGAGGTTTGAAACCCGAAATTCGTCAATAACTCGTTCTCACAAATTTTCTCTATATTCAGATGTTGTGAACAGTGCTCAATTATAAGAGCGAGATAATGAGTCTATTCAACCGAGGGACCACAACCAAGGTCATACCTGTGGAAGCAGTCATCGGAGCAATGATAACCAGCGGGGAGGAAAATATCCAAACAAAAGTGGTAACCATTTCGGTGGTAATCATGGCCAAGACAATAGAAGTAGAAATTTCAAGAAAAGAAGGTTCAACAATGATGGAAAGATAGCAGCACCAGCACCCATTTTCAAGGAAGGAGAATGACCACCAATCGTATGCTTTAAATGCGAAGGGGAGGGACACATCAGTCCAAAATGCACGATACAGTCCAAAGCGTGTTACAATTATGAAAGAGAAGGTCACCTAGCCCGATTCTATCATACAGCGAAGTCAAGTCCAGCTGGGATGGACGCACCAAAGGTCGTCCCAGATAAGAAAAAATCGGTAGTTCAAGGGAGAGCGTTTGACGTGACCTCCCAAAAAGCGAGGTAGCCGAACGAGGTTATCACGGGTAAGCTAATCATAAACTCTTGCGAAGTCTATACCTTATTTGATACCGATTCTACCCATTCTTTTATTTCTTCTGCTTGTACACTACAATTGTAATAATGATGTTGTAGTTATTTTCTGTACCATGTATTTGGCGACTCAGAATGGGTTATGTGGACCTATTTTGGGGGCGTCAAAATTGGTATAAGAGCTTACGGATATGATCCTTGATGAAGATCTGGGGTTAAAACTAAAAAGGGAGTGACGAGTAAATCCTTCGCTAGTGTGTCCTACCTAAGCTTATTTGTGTTTAATTGATCGGTCGAAATATAGGGATAATTTGTGGAATGTCAATTTTTTTAATTAATCCTTGTTTTATGGCAGTATTTGAGAATTGCAGCTAAAAATGTTAACAATGGAGTGACCATGGAGACACCTTTAATCACCAACCAGAAGAACGTGCAACATGACGACGACAATATTCCTCCTATAAATTTAGCAAAAAAAAAATGTTCCTCCTATAAACAACACCACCGATCAAACAATGAATGATGTGATGTTTATAAGCTTTTTGCAGTTCATGCAAAATCAGACGAGGGAGACTCGTGTATAAAATACGGGTGGAAATAATAGCAACGTGCGACTTGTCATAGCCAAGCAGTTCAAAGAGTTGGGACCACGAGAGTTTTTGGGAAAGTCAGATCCAATTAAGGCAGAAACGCGGGTTAAGCAAATGACCAAGATATTTGATGTATTCGAATGCACGGAGGAACAGAAGGTTCCATTCGCCACCTTTATGTTCCGTGGTGAGGCATATTACTAGTGGGAATTTGTAAAGCGTACCCAGCCAACCGTACTCAATATGTCTTGGGAAGCATTCTAGAAACTGTTCAATGACAAGTACTTTCCTAAAAGTATTCGAAATATGAAGGAAGTAGAGTTTATCAGACTGGAACAGAACAATATGACTGTGTCCCAGTACGAGGCTAAGTTCACGGAGTTATCCAGGTTTGAACCTCATTTGGTAAAGAATGAGGAACGTATGAAGCGGATGTTTGTAAGAGGTTTGAAACCTGAAATTTGTCAATACCTCATTTCTCATAAATTTTCTCTATATTCAGATGTTGTGAACAGGGCTCAATTATTAGAGAGAGATAATGAGACTGTTCAACCGAGGGACCACAACCAGGGTCATACCGGTGTCAGCAGTCATCGGAGCAATGATAACCAACGGGGAGGAAAATATCTGAATAAAACCGGTAACCATTTCGGTGGTAATCATGGCTAAGACAATAGAAGTGGAAATTTCAAGAAGAGAAGGTTCAACAATGATGGAAAGACAGCAGTACCAGGACTCGTTTTCAAAGAAGGAGAACGACCATCGATCGTATGCTTTAAATGTGGAAGGAAGGGACAAATCAGTTAAAACTGCATGATGCAGTCCAAAGCATGTTACAATTATGGAAGAGAAGGTCACTTAGCCCTATTCATTCGTACTGCGAAGTCAAGTCTAGTTGGGATGGAGGCACCAAAGGTCGTCCCACACAAGACAAAACCATTAGTTTAAGGGAGAGCGTTTGTCGTGACCTCCCCAGAAGCAAGGAACACAAACGAGGTTTTCACAGGTAAGCTAATTCTGGGTTTTCTAGATTTTCCAAAGTCATGGTCGGTCAACGATCTTTGACCATTAATAACTTGAAATATAAACATGATCTACACATGCTTCCAGTTCCAAATCAAAGCTCTCATAACAGGCTACACCTACAAACTTTCAAAACACAAAAATCATTAACGATCACTGAGATATAAGGTCTGACATTCGCTATCAGACAACAAAAAAATATTTTCCAGATTTTGGAAAACATTAAATCCGAGTCTATAGATGTTATGGATCTAACATCTATCAACCCAGATCATCAATATACACTACATACAACATGTTTAACACAAAAAAACTAATATCTAACATGGTAACCAAGATCAGATTCTAGGGTTAGTTTTTATACTTCACTTTGATCTATCTTGAATTTGGGCTTCTGATCTGTTAGTGGATTTCGTGGGGCTTGGTTTTGGAACTAAAATGCCTTATATTTTCGGAGGTTTGGGGGAGAGAAAAGTTGTTTGAGAGTTAGATAGCCAAATGAGTAACTTTAGTAACTTTCTCTCTCTTATATCATATAATCTTTAGATACAATGAATAATGCTGGTATATGTGTCAATAAAAGGCTGAATTATAGAGTTTGTAGACACATGGCTATGCTTAGGGTTGGTGAGTTGCCAAGATATGGCAAGATTTGCTAGCAATAATTTAAGAATGGGACAAAAAGGGCATAGTGGTCATTTTGCTAGATATTTTAATGGCATTCTTGTCCATTGTACTTGAATTTAGGGTTTAATCAATAGATTTTAAACCTTAAGGTTTTCCAAATAATTTTTAGGGTTTGAAAAATTAAGTTTTAAGTTTAATAAAATTTTAATTAGAACACATTAATTAAAATTAGGGTTTTTAATAAAAAAAAATTAGGGTTTCTTAATATTACTAGGGTTCCCAAATTAATATTACAATTTTCTAAATAATAATCAGGGTTTCTAACTTAGCAATTAGGGTTCCTAGTTAGTAAATTAGGGTTTATAATTTAATAATTAGGGTTTTATAAGTAATTAATAGGGTTTCCCTAATTATCATTAAATTCCATGATACGCAACATAATTCATATAACACAATTTATGAATGATCTTAAACTCCAGTTTTGAGTTTCCAATTATGGTTTATGACAGTAATACTAGGGTTTGTCATGATACACCATAGTTGACTAACCATTATTAGTCTACACATATACTATATTTATTTATATCATTGGAAAATAATATTATATTTAATATAATATTATTATTCTCATTCATTGATCAAAATCCAGAATTAAAGTTTGGATTCCATAATTAATTAAATGAAAATAATTAACTTAATTAATTTGAATAAATCTATATAATAAAATAGTAATTATAATAATTCCAATAATCAGTTCATATATTATTTAAATAATATATGACCATATTTTCATAGAAAATAAATAATAAAAACCTTTCTACTATATTAATATAAGAATATACTTTATAATGATCAATAATTCTAAAATGAAATTATTTGAAATTATTCAATAAATATATTTTATTTATCACATACATACATACACATTACCTGGCACATATTCCCATCATTAAAATAAAATTAAAAAAAATTATATGCTAAATTTCTTATTTATTTATATAAAAAATATCGGGTTATTACAGTATAAATCTCCACTTTCTCCCCATACAGGTAGTGTCTCCAGATCTTCAATGCGAAAATGACTGCTGCCAACTCCATATCATGAGTAGAATAATTCCTCTCATATTCTTTGAGTTGTCGCGAGGCATAGGCTATGACTTTCTCATGTTGTATGAGAACACATCATAACCCTTTGGCCGAAGCATCGTTGTAGATAAAAAATCCATCCGAACCAGGTGGTATTGTTAGAACAGGTGTCGAAATGAGTCTCCTTTTGAAGTTTTGGAAACTCTTCTCGCATTCCTCGCTCCATACGAATTTTGTATCTTTTGGAGTCAGCTGAATTAACGGAGTAGAGATTCGAGAAAATCCTTCCACGAATCTCCGATAATAACCAGCTAAACCCAGAAAGCTACGTACTTCGGTTGCTCCCAACTTTGTATTTCTTCAATCTTCGTCGAGTCAACAAATACTCCATGTTTTGACACCACGTGCCCAAGGAATGCTACTTCTTCTAGCCAGAACTCGTATTTCTTCAACTTGGCATATAACTTGTTATCACGAAGCCTATGAAGTACCAGTTTCAAATATTATTCATGATCTTCACGGCTTTTGGAATAGATGAGGATTTCATCAATAAAGACAACAACGAACTGATCCAAATATTCCTTGAACACACGGTTCATCATATCCATGAAAGCAGCAGGAGCATTAGTTAATCCAAAAGACACGACTAAGAATTCATAATGCACGTACCGAGTTCTAAAGGCAGTCTTCGAAATATCCTCAGTTTTAATCTTCAGCTGATGATATCCAGAACGAAGATCGATCTTTGAAAAGAATTGTGCTCTTTGTAACTGGTCGAACAGGTCATCAATGCGAGGTAACGGATACCTATTCTTGATGGTGACATGGTTCAATTACCGATAGTCAATACAAAGTTGCATACTCTTGTCTTTCTTATTTACGAATAAAACAGGAGCACCCCAAGGACATATTCTAGGACGAATGAAACTGATGTCTAACAACTTCTGTAGTTGGACCTTTAACTCCTGATGTTCAATAGGAGCTATTCGATATGAGGTTTTAAAAATGGATTTTGTACCAGGTTCAAGGTCAATAAAGAATTCAACTTTACGTTCTGGGGGTAGACCGAGAAGTTCTTCAAGAAATACGTCAGGAAATTCACTAACAACAAAAATATTATTCAAATCTGACGTATATTTATTCAAGTTCATGACATGGGCTAAGAAAGCTTGACATTCATTTTTCAATAAACAAATGGCTTTATGGCTTGATATGACAGTGATTGACTTTAGTGGTTTGGTTGCTTGAATTCGCATAACAGGTTGGTTAGGAATATGAAAACTAACAACCTTACGAAAATAATCAATTTTGGCATGATGAGTAGTTAACCAACCAATCCCTAAAATCACATCAAATGCAAGTATTTTCAAAGAAATAAGATTGACAGGTAATGTGCTGGTCCCAACTTGAATCAAGCAAGATTTATAAACCGTGGATGTAACAAAAGTTTCTCCTAACGGAGTTTCAACAAATAAGTCAAAGTCTAATTTCTTAGGGGTCAAGTTCAAACATTGAGCACAAGCAAGAGAAATAAAAGAATGGGTGCTCAACATTTGAACTTGACCCCTGAGAAATTAGACTTTGACTTATCTATTGAAACTTCATTAGGAGAAACTTTTGTTACATCAACGGTTTATAAATCTTGCTTGATTCAAGTTGAGACCATCACATTACCTATCGATCTTATTTCTTTGAAAATACTTGCATTTGATGTAATTTTAGATATTGATTGGTTAACTACTCATTATGCCAAAATTGATTATTTTCGTAAGGTTGTTAGTTTTCATATTCATAACCAACCTGTTATTCGAATTCAAGCAACCAAACCACTAAAGTCAATCACTATAATATCAAGCCATAAAGTCATTCATTTATTGAAAAACAAATGTCAAGCTTTCATAGCCCATGTCATGGACTTGAACAAAAATACGTCAGATTTGAATAATATTTCTGTTGTTAGTGAATTTTCTGACGTATTTCTTGAAGAACTTCCTGGTCTACCCCTAGAACGTGAAGTTAAATTCTTTATTGACCTTAAACCTAGTAAAAAAACAATTTCTAAAAACCCATATTGAATGGCTCCTATTAAACTTCATGAGTTAAAGGTCCAACTAAAAGAGTTGTTAGACATCGTTTTCATTCGTCCTAGTAAATCTCCTTGGGGTGCTCCTGTTTTATTCGTAAAGAAGAAAGACAAGAGTATGCGACTTTGTATTGACTATCGGGAATTGAACCATGTCACCATCAAGAATAGGTATCCGCTATCTCGTATTGATGACATGTTCGACCAGTTATAAGTAGCATAATTCTTTACAAAGATCGATCTTCATTCTGGATATCATCAGCTGAAGATTAAAACTGAGGATATTCCAAAGACTGCCTTCAGAACTCGGTACGGGCATTATGAATTCTTAGTCATGTCTTTTGGATTAACTAATGCTCCTGCTGCTTTCATGGATATGATGAACCGTGTGTTCAAGAAATATTTGGATCAATTCGTTGTTGTTTTTATTGATGACATCCTCATCTATTCCAAAAGCGATGAAGATCAAGAACACCAGTTGAAGCTGGTACTTCAAAGGCTTCGTGATAACAAGCTATCTGTCAAGCTGAAGAAATGTGAGTTCTGGCTTGAGGAAGTGGCATTCCTTGGGCACATGGTGTCAAAACATGGAATATCTGTTGACCCGACGAAGATTGAAGCAATACAAAGTTGGGAGCAACCAAAGTCAGTGACTGAAGTACGTAGCTTTCTAGGCTTAGCTGGTTATTATCGGAGATTCGTGGAAGGATTTTCTCGAATCGCTACTCCATTAACTCAGCTGACTCGAAAAGATACAAAATTCATATGGAGTGGGGAATGCGAGAAGAGTTTCTAAGAGCTCAAGAGGAGACTCATTTCGGCACCTGTTCTGACAATACCATCTGGTTCGGATGGATTTTTTATCTATAGCAATGCTTCGGGAAAAGGGTTAGGATGTGTTCTCATATAACATGGGAAAGTCATAGCCTATGCCTCGCGGCAACTCAAAGAATATGAGAGGAATTATCATACTCATGATCTGGAGTTAGCAGCAGTCGTTTTCGCGTTGAAGATATGGAGACACTACCTGTATGTGGAGAAATTGGAGATTTATACGAATCATAAAAGCCTCTAATATTTCTTCACCCAAAAGGAACTCAACATGTGACAACGATGTTGGCTCGAGCTGTTGAAAAATTACGACCAAACCATTCAATATCATCCTGAAAAAGTAAATGTGGTAGCTGACGCATTGAGTAGAAGATCGTATGCGGGTACGAGTGCGATATTTTTAACACAAAGTCCCATTTGTGTACGACTTACAAAGGATGGAGATAGAGTTAAAGGTTCCAAGTACCCACGTGATGATATTAAATTTATGAGTAGAACCGAATTTAATCGATAAAGTTAAAGTTGCTCAAGCCATAGACCCAGAGCTAATGCGAATGAAGAAGAAAGTAAAAGAAGGTGTTATTCCAGAAGCAAGAATCGATGAAGAAGGAATACTTCGAGTCAACTCCAGACTTTGCATAACTAACAATCCTGACTTGAAGCATAGAATCATGATGGAGGCACACAACACACCGTTTGCAATCCATCTTGGGAGTACCAAAATGTATGATGATATTCGACATACATTTTGGTGGAGCAATATGAAGAGAGAGATTGCGGTGTTTATCTCGAGGTGTTTAACTTGTCAACGTGTAAAGGCAGAGCATCAAGTGCCAAAAGGTCCATTGCAACCACTTAAGATTCTGAAATGGAAGTGGGAACACATTACCATGGATTTCATTACGGGTCTTCCCATGGTTTCTCAAGGCATAGATACGATTTGGGTTATTGTTGATACATTAACCAAGTCTGCTCATTTCTTGCCGATACGGAAGACTTATTCCCTTGAACGCCTTGTTCGTATGTACATGAATGAGATTATGAGTTTACATGGCATGCTAGTATCCATAGTTTCAGATCGCGACCCAAGGTTCACTTCACAATTTTGGGTTAGTTTGCAGAAAGCTATGGTCACGAATTTACGATTCAGTTCGGCATACCATCCTCAAACGGACTGGCAATCGGAAATGACTATTCAAACTCTTGAAGATCTATTGAGATTTTATGTTTTAGACTTCAAAAGAAGTTGGGATAAGTACTTACCATTGGTGGAATTCTCCTACAACAACAGTTATCAGGCAATTATAGGTGTGGCTCCATTTGAAGCATTATATGGACGAAAGTGTCACTCTCTAGTATGTTTGGATGAGGTGGGTGAAGAAATATTATTGGGACCAGAGTTGGTACGTATGACTACAAAGAAGATCCAAATAATCCGACAATGTATACAAACGGCACAGGATCGACAAAAGCGTTATACAGATTTTCAACGAAAGGATGTGGAATTTAATATTGGGGATCATGTATTATTATGTATTGCTCCATGGAAGGGAGTTACAAAATTCGGGAAGAGAGGAAAGCTATATCCACAATTTATTGGTCTATTTGAGATTCTTAATCGAGTAGGAAATGTGGCCTATAGACTCGCATTACCTCCAAGCATGTCTCGTGTTCATAAAGTTTTTCACATATCTATGCTTCGTAAATATGTGAAAGACCCAAACCACATTATTGAGTTAGAACCAGATCAGATAACTGTGACAGCCCCGAATCCGGGCCCTAAATCGCTGCGGATTCGGTACACTAATCATTCTATAACTAATTGCGGAAGATATAAACATAAATTGTTT
Source organism: Panax japonicus (assembly GCA_020205505.1). Lineage (NCBI taxonomy): Eukaryota > Viridiplantae > Streptophyta > Magnoliopsida > Apiales > Araliaceae > Panax > Panax japonicus. The sequence goes on from CM035107.1 coordinate 50,325,682, forward strand.
ATACAATACATTACACACTATTCCCCAAGGTCAAGTAACCTTAACTTAATACACATTTCATAAAATATCTATTACACAACAATATTTATCAAATACGTTATTACAAACTAGCTGCACTTTATATCCCAAGCTGAACTTGGCTTTAATCGTTTCCTGTATCCGAACGCATTCGCCTTATCTGCAATGTTTTATCATGATATAGCAAGGGTGAGCATGAAAGTTGCCCAGCAAGTTTAAATTCAACAATATAACGATATATCATGATTGAAGAGTCTAAATAATAAGATGGCTATAATTCATCAATATAATTGAGAACTAGCACGAACAAACTTTTGACTGAACAAGTTTTAAACATGAATAAACATTTTTGAACCAACTGGTAATGAAGGTGATCAGTCTTTCATACCTGACTTATACATGCAAGATGTACAGAGTACAAATTTCATGGCAATCAACAATGATTAACCATAAGCTTGAAGAAACTACTCTTATTAGAGTTAAGTAAAAGAAACTTGCCTGAACAGTTGATTACCGCAACGCAATTTATAACGCTTTACTCGAAGACCTAATATTAGTAATATAGATCTCCAATATTAGAATAATATCATCACAGTATAATACTGTTATATTTATATCCACAGAATAACCTAAACACATAGCACATAATCCTATCAGTCTATAATACACATAAGACTTAGCATCAAATTAGGCTATTAAGTTTAAATTGAAATCGACACAATTTTAACATCCCGACGGTCTAGTCGGAATAAATATTGAGTTTAAGTTCAATTAAACTCTGCCTAAGCACTTAACAATTACTTAGAATCACATTTATATGATTTAACACTCGCCTTTTTCATTTCATAAGTATTCGCTAACACTTAGTAAGTTAAATACTAATTCAGCAATCTGGATTCTAAATCTAGCAACCAAATTTTTAATTCATCAACCTGGATTCACCAATCCATCAATCTATACCTCAATCCAACAAACCGATTTCAACAAATTTTTCAAATCAGCAAACTATTTTTCAATCCAGCAAACCTTATTCTATATCCGTATCATGAAAATACTAAATCAGTTTATTATTTTTCTATCCTTTGGTCAAACATATATACATGCAAAAAAATATTTTTCCACAATTTTTTAACTTCCTTGAGTATTTTTCAAAAATCATTTCTAGTGCGTAGCTTAAGAAATTAGCTACCTCGTGCTTAACTCCAAACATTCCCATCTCTTGGCATAACCTTATATATGTTAACGTGATGCTCCATTTTAAATTTCGTGGCAATCGGAGTTGTAGAACTCCGGTTATAGCGATTTCCGTCGGAAAATCACAAAATTTTAGAAAGGTCATAACTTGGTCGTTTTAACTCGAAATCAGCTCATTTTTGGACACGAGCTACATAATACCATATATTTTCATTTCCCAAAAGCCTAGAATTTTTCTCATTAAATAAATGTCTGAAACAGCCCCCGGAAAATTTTGGGCAGCAACTTTTTGTCATTTGACAGTTTTGGAGTCCTTCGCCAAAACTTAAATAAAACGAAATCTGTAACTCCGATTAATGATCCGTCACTTTTTTTGGATCCGTATCTTTCCGAACTACAGTTTTCATCTATCACAATCCATATTTTGACATGTTAAGCTCCTGGAATTTAGTCCGGAAGTGGCTGTTCAAAACTGTCCTTCTAACAGTTTTTCTTATCTTTGAATAGTTTGGGAAAAATCTCATAACTTGTTCAATATTCAACCTATTTGAGTAATTCCAAAGGGAAAAGGGATTTTTCCCTTAACACATATATCTAGCATCCCAAGAACATAAATCATATATATCCATCATAGATTTCAAGAAAAATCAAAACCTAGCTCACACTTTAAAAGTTCAAACTTTTCCGGAAAAATTACATTTTTCTATTCCTTTTGATTTCAACAAAATCAACACCCAATATGGTTAGATCTAAACATGATACACTCATCAACATGTATATACCTAGTTTTTGAGTTTAGAATTAAAGTTTCTTGTTTCATCAAACAAGCATCAAACAAAATCAAAGCTAAGAGAAAAATCATGTTTTCTATCTTTTGAAAAACCTAGCTTCCATTCCACACTTTAGATCTAACTTTTGATCTACAAAAGAGTTGGATCTACATATTAAACACTTATATACACATAGATCTAAGGTTTTAAGCCTCAAGATCACAACTTCAAGTTGTCAAAAATCAAATCAAATCAAAACACAAAGGAAATAGACTACATAAGTAGAAATTTTTTTCATATACCTTAGCTTGATTTCCTTTCTCCCTTCAAAGATGTAGATAGATCTTGATTGTATGAAAACCAAAATCTCCCTCTCTTCTCACCCTAGGGCTGCCGAACTCCTCCTCTCTCTCCCTCTCTCTCTTTCTTGTGTTCTAGCAAGAATAATAAAAGAGATGAAAGAGAAAAATATGATCCAAGTGTTGGAAAAATCTATAGATATATTTTGTATATCTATTTGTTATCTCCCAATCTCCTTTGCTCTCTACCACATCCGGCCAAGCCTTATTCTTCTCTTTCTCTTGTACATGCTAGTGGTTGCTTGCAAGAATAACCAAACATGTTGGCTAAATAAAATGAAGGCACATGTGGAGAGTTGGTGAAGAGTTGTTCAACTACTAAAGGGAACATTTATCACATTCATCTCCCATTTTCCTCTCTTATCATAGCCGGCCATGTGGCCTATTTCTCACCTAGTTTGGCTTTTTGATTTCATGCTTATTTGATTTAACAAATGTCCAAAAAATCCTCTCCCACTTGGGCTAAAAATTGAGCCATTCCTTTAATGTATTGCTTGGTCTCTAACTAACTTCTTTGCCCACACCTGAGCTATACATAGTCCAATACCTATAATTCTTATCCAACCCAATTCATTTAATTAGGGTTTTTACTTCTCCATTAAAACACCAATCCTTGCTTACAAGCACATTCATTTCCTTAACCCAATTTAAACTTGCTATAATTAGGTTATAAAATTAATCATTTGAGATATATAGAATAAATCTCCTAGAATTAGTAAGTATTCTAAATACCAAAATTCTCTTTTTCCATAACCCTTAAGTTATTAAATCCTTCATTCCGAATATATAATTAGGGTTACACTAGTTTCTTTTGTTTGTTTATATAATAAACAAATATAAACCATCACCTAATGTTCATATTCCTTACACACAACTTTTTAACCCTTAGGGTTTAATACTTCGCATTAGGATTCCCAAATTAGGGTTTAAATTCTCGATACTAAAATTAGGCTTTCTGAACATATTGTTAGAGTTTTCTAACTTATTCACCATATTCATATCATGAATTTAGGGTTTCGGATTCCCGGAACAGAAACTATGGTTTCAGAACCGATTTCTATGGTTTCTCATCCATTGTTAGGGTTTTCTAACAATTCGTTAGATTTTTCTAACTTAATAAACATATGATTAACATAAATTTAGGGTTTGCTAAAGTTATAACTTATCTGATCAATCCTTGATCTTAAATCATTATGGTTCACATATGTAACCAAATATACCGACTAGTATTCACTTCGATACTTATCCCTGATAATTCTTCAAAAGAATTTTAAATCTACCATAATCTTATACCTCATTACTAGACTATCACTTACAGTCTATCACATAATTCAAGTCTTGTCCAAAACTTTTGAAATTCTTGGAATTTCATTACATAACTGTCAATTCCATACACTTATTTCCTGTCTAGGTCCTAATATTGAACCTTAAATAAATCAATTATGATTTTAAAATTTTGTCCAAATTCTCGAGTTGTCACAATAACCGAAGATTTAACGTACAAGGAGGTATTTGTCAAGATCTTGGATAGAAAGGAGCATGTCCTACACACAAAGGTTATACCACAAGTCAAAGTTTTGTGGAGAAATCATGTTATTGAGAAAATGACCTGGGAGTTGGAATCAAAAATGAAAGCGAGATATCCTCACCTTTTTGAAACATCAGGTACGTACGTCAATTTCGAGGACGAAATTTCATAAAGAGGGGAGGTTGTAAGACCCCAACGTTTTATAAATAAAATTGAATTTCCTCTATTCATTATTCTGAAATAGTAAGGGGTTGATTTGATTAATGTGGTCAGTTATGGGTAAAATGCGTAAATATTTTAAATGAGCAAGTGGTTATAAAATATTCATTATTGTCGGGGAATATTCGTTTGGTTGTGGAATATTTTTGTTGTTGGGGAATATTCATACGATGCCGCATCCATTTGTGAGCACCATAATGGAAAATTATCTGATGAAGAAAATGACAAGTATGAGTTTTTTTTATAAATAACTGAGTAGTTGTTACCATTAACACTGTTGGAATACTTGGTGGTTAAAGTATAGTAATACGCGTGGTTGCACAGTAGCACACGATATTGCACAGTATTTTTTGGATTATTGATTCTTACGTAAGAAGGCACCACTCAATAATTGTTACAGTAATTACTATTTAATATTTTATTTTATTGATTCAATAATTGCTACGTTGATATTTTATATTATTGTTGTTTCAATAATTGTCACTGCACAGTATTTCCCATTATTATATCAATAATTCATATTATTTGAATAATATTATTAGATAGCATTATTTGAAATTTTTAAGAAAGTTCGGTCTAGGAAAGGGGTTTGGTCACCTAGGTGCGCGCCAGTAAGGAGAAATCCTTATCGAAAAGCCCCCTCTTTCCTAGGAACGACCTGGTTGTCATTATTGTGATTCTATAATATTATTTGTGAATAATTAATTATTGATTTATATGATAAAGAAATATTTATTTTATATGGATATAAATGAAGGAATTAATGCTGAGGTATTTTATCAGTATTTTATCGGAATGGAGGTATTAAAAATCATCCGTATGTGGATTTCGGTCATTTTCTGTTTGGATTTTGGAAAACCTTTCTTCTACAAAGTTGTAGAGAATTAATTTTATATGGAATGGACATAAGGTTCATATTTTCTGATAAAATGACTATTTATTATGAATTATTGAAGTTTTGGAAATAAATTATTTTATTAAAAACATGGATGGGCCCCACTTTTGTTTTTTATGGAAAATTACTTAAATTTCAAAGTGTGGTGTGCGTGAATAGCAAAGGGTGGAAGCCACCGGTAGCAGATTAGTCTACATTGGTGTTCTGGCATTTTCCTATAAATAGGGTGTTTAGTTAGAAATAAAAATCACACCAGAATCAGATATTTCTTTCTCTATATATCGAGCGTATTTTTGTGAGTATTTAGATACTTTGAGAGTTGATAAGCAGTGCAAGTTTTCTTCAGTATTATATCCGATATTTCGATCAGAAGCAATTTTATTTTGAGGTAAGGAATGTTATTTTCTTCGTAAATGATGTTATTTCTTTTAATATCATTATACCAAAATATTGGTATGAATTTTATTATGAAATTTTTACCTTTTCATGTCGAGTTTACTATTCACATATATGGCACTATTCATATATACGGCACTATTCACAAATACGGTACTATTCACGCGTACTATTCACGAAGTATGATTTTTCTTATGAAATTTTTACCTTTTGTGTTGGGGTTACTATTCACGAATACACAGAAAAATTAAATTTTCTTTTCTTGGTCCAAGTTGTCTATTATGGTTACTATCTTTGATTGTATTCATGTTTTGATCTTCATTCTTGAATTTTGCTCCACAATTAATTATTATGGAGTATTTTCGAACTTGGATAAACTGAAGTACGAATCTCTAATCTTTGTCCTTTTATCTCACTAGATTCGTTTTCTTTCAAATATTTTTCATCATCCTCAGTCCTAAATGGTGATATAACTGAATATCTTTGGCCTGTAGTGCAAAGACGAATGATAACTTGATGAATATCTTTGGCCCGTTGTGTAAAGATGGACAAGTATTGAGATGAAAATGAATAATTGGTGATACAAATAAATATCTTTGGCTCGTAGTTCAAAGATGAATATTTGATTCATGATGTATATTGATTGATGTTACATGGATAAAATAATGATGATGGACATTTAAATCATAGAAGATAGTAGACGTCATTCGCTACTTAACTCTTCTAATGAATTATTATTTTCGCTGTGAATATTGATCTAAAATTTGTTGTCCATTATATTTTATCTAATTTATTGAAGGCTAACGATAATTTTTTCTACATTATCTTATTCATAATATTCTTTACTGGGCTATTTGAGATCACCATTTTCCTTTTTGTTCCATTTTTCTTCTCAGGATGCGAGAATATAGCGGGAACTAGTCAGGGTGTGGAGTGATGTTTCAGGGCAGTTGTTTTAGCAGTCCTCACTATTTTGTAAAATAGTGTATCAATAATTTTAATGAGTGCTTATTTAAGTTTGGATATTATCTAGAAGACAATATTTGTATTTAAACTCACAGCAAATGTGTTGTCGTATTTTGCACGACAATTGTAATAATGAAGTTGTAGTTATTTTCTATACCATGTATTTGGCGACTCAGAATGAGTTGTGTGGACCTATTTTGGGGGCGTACTCGAAATTTACATTCATAATACCAATTAATTATAACATAATCAGCATTATAAGTACATCCTCTTTTGTCTAAACTCTGATTATGATTATATTAATCAAATCACAACATTAGTTTTCACACATTATTAGACTTCACGAACGATGAGTTAACTACGCGTTCGACATATTAATTAAACACGTAAGAGCATCATTCACATGTTGAGAATATGTTTTAACATCACATTATATGTTTAATACATTTTTATGTTAACTAGATTGGGTTTAAATTATATTCTCTGGACTTGAACACATAAATAGAACTTTATAGGCAATTCTGCTAAGCGGCGCTGCAGCGCATCCCATTACTCAAGAACTAGAGCTGCAACGCGGCCCTGGCATTGCAGCTATGTTGTTAAGCCTAGGGTCAGGCGCTGCAGCTCTGACTCGGCGCTGCAGCGCGCCATTTACAATAGAGACCGACGCGGTGGCGCTGTAGCGCACAGACAAGCCTGCAAAGCAACGCTGCAGCGCTGCTTAGCCGTTTCTATTTTTGCAATTCCCGAAGAACACAAAACAGGGCAAAATTAGGCCAAACTTCACACAAACAACGAATTTAATATTACTCATGTGTTCTGAACTTATCCTTAACATTTAATGACATTCCTAGCATGCTTTTAACAACTTCAGTCACATAAACAACAAGATTTAAAGCCATAATTTTGATGTTTTTGTGAAAAACTCTATTTTTGACATTCTAAACGAAATCAACTACTACGAACTCGTTTTACAACCAAAGCAGTCCATACAAGTTTCGTTTTTTTTTGTTTTTTTACATGTATAAACATATTCAATTATCAATTTACCGATTAATAGGCAATTTACGCATCAATTTTTGTACTTATAGACCATATTAAAATATATATCTTTCTATAAACTTCAAAACTCCAATTTAATTAAACTTAATTTCATAGATTAATTACTCTAAAAACATTTATAAACATCATATAGTAGATTATACATCCATATTAACGATTACAAACAATTTCTCAACAACAATTTGGCCATAAAAACTCAATTACAGATAACCAAAATAATATTTTCACTATAAACTCAAAACTCAGATTTTAAGCATGATTTCATGGATTTGATTATTCTAAATCCCATACAAGTCATGTGAAACATGTTATAGACATATATAATATCATATATTCAACAATCATCCATAAAAATTCAAATACAAGAAGTTAAAAATTGATTTCATGAAGAAATTTTAAGAACGTGATTTAAAACTTGAGATTAAGGGATTACCCTTGATTTCTCTGTTATGATTAGGCAAGATGATAAGAACTCTTTAATTCTCCAAATCCTTCTTCTTTAATCTCAATTTCTCTCAAAGTTTCTCTCTTTTCTCTTTGTATTACACTTTCTAGACTTAACTAATATATGATATAACGTATATAATATAACTGATACGAATATGGGTAGTAGTTAAGTGCAGTATGGTCTTAACTGCTCCCACATTCTCAAGGCCATGTTTGGCTTACTTATTTAATTCCCTTTTTTAATTTATTTTAATTAACTTATTTACTATATAGTTTATTCATCGCACCTTCATCAAATATTATTATTTAAACTCAATTAAATAAAAGGCAAAATTACTTATTAAATCAAATCATCACATAATTAAAATTCTCATTTATTAATTATGACAAATCAATAAATCTCCAATTAATTAGAATAACATTAAAATTATTTAACAACTCATTTAATTTAGTTATCTCAATTAAATTCAGACTTTGAATTATAACATTATTTCTCACATTAATTTAATCAATGTAACACATTTAATTAAATTAATCTACCACAATTCCATCAAATGTTTATTTAGTTCAATAAATAAATTAACAAAATATTTATTTAATTCAATAAATATTTAAAAATTAAATACAAAAGTCTCGTTCGTCATAGGTGATCAGTGGTTTCATCAGAAACAATGTCATTTGTCTGTAAAGACAACAGGAGGTGATTGTATCAGACAATGCCAAAAATCTCAACAACCAAATGATGGAGGAATTATGTAGTAAATTCCACATCAAGCATCTCAACTCCATTATCTATCATCCAAAGATGAATGGTGATGTTGAAGCGGCTAATAAGAACATAAAAAGATCATGCAAAAGATGTCCGTAAATCACAAAGGATAGTCTGACTTGTTGCCTCTGACTCTATTAGCCTACAGAACGTCAATGCACACTTTCAGTGGGGAAACCCCCTACTCATTAATCTATGGCATGGAAGCAGTGCTCCCCATAGAGGTAGAAATGGAATCCCTAAGAGTGTTAATAGATGCTCAAATGGAGGAAGACCAATGGTTAAAAGATCGGTACCACTAATTCTCTCTGATAGATGAAAGAAGGGCCACAACCATTTTTCATGGTCAATTATATCAACAAAGGATCACTCGATCCTACAACAAGAAACTTCGGCTACAACAGTTCAAAGAAAATGAATTGGTAGCCCCAAACTGGGAAGGCTCGTTCATTGTCAAGGAGGCATTGACAAGAGGAGCCCTCATATTGCAAGAAATGGATGGCGAATGTAAGGACTGAGAACTTTATATGATTATATATTTAAATTTTTACGAATAATTTTTTTTAGTTTATAAGTGAATATGTGTTCTGAGATATAAATTAAACAAAATAGTTAATTTAATTATTTCAAATTAACTAAGATCAGTACTTAGTCAAGTTGATTAACGAAGAGTAAGATAAGTTATGTTAAAACATTAACATGGCTTGAATGTTAACCTTGAATGTTAAATAGAAATATTTATAATCTTTAAATGATTAATTAGTATGACTATTATATAGTGAATATATATGTGAGGACTGTGTAGAAATAGGTATGGCTAAATAAATATATATACTATAGTTATGTATATGTATATTTATAGATTTCATTAAAAAGGAAATTCACATAACTTAATTATATAAGGTAATTAAATAACCTAAGGGTTATGGTATTGAGGAAATGTTAGTATTTAAAAGTTATACTAACCTAATATATTAATTTTGTCTATTTCAACTGATTAATAATTTTAAACCTAATTATAGTAAACCTGATTAGGTTACAAGTTAAAAAGATATGTGTAAGTAATTAAATTCCATAAGATTGGAAATAAAAATTCTAAATAAACAATTAGGGTAATATAAATTAAAATTGTTAAACTATGTTTATTAGCCCAAAACAATTAAAGGAGGAGCCCAAAAGAAATAAAATGCAAGCCGACACTTAGCCCACTCGTTTAAGGGTATTTTAGACCTTTGATTAATCTAATTTGTGTATTAAACTAAAGGCAAAATGGATGGGTTATTGGGCATATGGGACCAGCCATATTAGGCCTTTTAAGGCAAAGAAATTAAGTTAATCAAGTTCCAAAAGTAGGAAGTCTTACACACAAGGACAATTGTATCATGCCACCATTGGTGGAAAATCTAATTAGTAACCTTAATGGCATGATTAGGCATGATTGGGAAATGATAAGGCTAACCCTTTTGCCCAAGGGGCAAAAGAAACATGGGGGATATTAGCATCTCATTTCAATTCACCAACATTATATCTTCATTTCATTCTCTACCATTCTACTTCTTCTTCTATTTTCTCTCAACTAGCCAAGAACACAAAGAGAGGAAAAGAGAGAGAGAGAAAGGTTCAATTCTTAGTGAGGGGGAGGAGTATATTGTTAATGCATCTCAAGTTCCTAACCTACTTTGGAAAGAGAAGGAGAGCATCCCACAAGACAAGGTAAGAAATCAAACCATAGTTTCTATGTTTTGTATGTTCTATGTGATCTTGTGAGTGATTCATGGAAATGCAAGTTCTAATAGGCCAGAGTCTTATATGAATGTTAAATCTTAAGTATAATATGTTTAACATGTCCGTCTATATAGTTTATGTTGGAAAATTTTGAAAGAAAGGAAGCTAAAGTAGTTTTTGGGAAAAACCTAATTTAAAGGGGTGATCTATGCTTTTCATTTTGAAATCTACAAATGTTTTTTGTGATTTTGTTTCTTGGTATGCTAGAACTATGACCTAAGATCAAAACCCCTTTGGAAGCATGTAAAAATGTTAAAAAATGAGCAAGTTATGGATTTATTACTAAAACACCTCAACTATGAACTCTTGTGCGAGAACAGTCACTTCTGTGCTCATTTCAGAGACCAAAACAGAACCAAAATTGATGTTTGATGAATGAAAACTGTATTTCGGGAAGATACAAATCCCACGAGTTTGATTGGACCCAAATCGGATTTCTAAATTTTATTTTATTCAAGTTTTAGTGAAGGACCCCAAATCTGGAAAAGAATCAAAAATCTTGAAAACCTACTGTGGTTCAGCATAACCGAACCGGCCAAAACTTTCCGGCGACTGGTTCGACCACTTTTCGGGCGGTTCCGGTGGTGGTTCTTGGACCCAAATTTTTCTAAAATTCTGAAGAATATAAGATATTTAATCCAAAAATTTTTAGAATAGTAAACTAATTATTAAGTAAGTAATGATTTAAACTCATTTAAAATCATTTAAAACTTACTAATTTTTAATTTTTAATGCAATTAATTAATTATTAAACTAATTACATGTAATTTGAATGTAATTAACTATTTAATTATTATCTAAGTGGTATTGGGTGATAATTAGGTAGAGTTAGTATTAATAAGAAACTATTGATTATTTAATTAAAATTAAATAATAAATAGGGTTAAATCATTGATTAATATTAAATAATGATTAAAGAATGCTTAAGTAATATTATGTAATAATGTAATTACTTACTTACATTGACATAAATTTTATAAAATAATTATTTATTATTTAGTTAATATTAAATAATAAATAAGAATAAATGATAATTAATTATTCTTAAGTTAATAACATAGAATAATTAAAGACTTATGAAGTAAATTAATTATTTATTATTCAAGGATAAATAATTAATTAAATAAATAAATAAGAAGAAAAAATAATAATTAATTATTCTTATATTAATAAAAAATAATAATTAAAGACTTATGAAGTAAATTAATTATTTATTATTCAAGGATAAATAAATAATTAATTAATTAATAAGAATAAATGATAATTAATTATTCTTAAGTTAATAAGAAAGAATAATTAAAGACTTATGAAGTAAATTAATTATTTATTATTGAAGGATAAGTAATTAATTAATTAATAGTAAATAAGAACAAAGGTTAATTAATTGTTCATTTATTAATAGTAATGAATAATTAAAGACTAATGATCAATTATTTATTTTTCAAGGAAAAATGATTAATTATTTATAACTTAATTAATATTAAATAATAACTAAAGAAGAATAATATTAATTATTCAATATTTAATTAATAATAAATGATAAGTAGATGTAATTAGCTATTATTTATTTAATAATAGCTAAAGGTGATTAATTAATTACTATTTAACTAATATTAAATGGTAATTAAAGGGAGATAGAGTTAATAAATGGAGATAATTTAAATGACTCATTAATTAAACAATAATAATAAATTGTTTAAGGATCTAATAAGTGTTTATTACTTAATAAAAACCTTATAAATTTATTAAATCATTAACCTAAGGTTTATTAAATATCTTATAAGATTAATGATGGTACATTATAATACGTGTACATTCTGATTGAATTGTTTGCTATATAATAGCATAAGTAAGTGTACAGACGTACAATTATATATAGTACTAATTAGTAGACTAATATTGTGACGCCCCCAAAATTAGGTATACATCACCCATCTCGAGTCGCCAGATACATGGTACAGAATTTAAATACAACTTAATAATACAACTGTTGTGTACAATACGATAAAAAATAAACTGTGAGTTTGAATACAAATATTGTCTACTAGAGAGTATAAAAACTCAAAAGGAGTTCTCATTACAATTATTATCACACTATTTAACTGAATAGTGAGGACTTCTAATGCAAACATCTAGGACCATCACTCTGTTCCCCAACTAGTCCCAACTACGTTCTCATTTCCTGAAGAGAACAGTAAAAGAAAGGGTGAGCTCAACTAGCCCAGTAAGAAATATTATGACTAAGATAATGCAGAATAATTTATCGTTAGCCTTCAACAGTGTTAAACTGATAAAATATAATAACTACCCAGTTTAACTGTAGTGGAATAAACAATCCATTAGAAGAGTTAAGTAGGGAATAAAATCTACTATCTTCTATGATTTAAAAGGTTTTTCATCACTTTTATCACTGGGACTCAGCTTAATAAATAATCCACATCATCGAATCACCCCTGCACTACGGCCAAGGATATTCTTTAGTATCACGACCATGAATTATCCATGCACTACGGCTAAATATAATCATGTTTTCATCAATGGTCCTGATCATATCATAAAACAATTCATCTTTGCACTACGGCCAAAGACAATCTATAGCCATAATCATACCAAAAACTGTCCATTAATGCACTACGGGTCAATAAAGACTTTTTCCACATCATTTGTAACATTACGGTTATGATTACACTGAATAATCCCTGGTCATAATCATACCAAGTCCATCTATGCACTACAGGCCACAGATGACTTTCAACAAAATATAAACATGAGGATGATGAAAATGATATAAGAATTTAATAAAACAAGTTCAAGAATTAAATTTATCTAGGAACTGATAACAGCCAAATTGTCAACATGATACTTCTTTGTAGAGTAAAATTCAAGAATGCTCAGAAGAATATTTCCATGAAAAGATACTGGATGAAGCGAAAATATCAAGGATATTCCACTAATTTCATGGAGTATAGAAGTCAAAACTTTAACCAACTGAGTATAATAAAGAATGGAATAACAAAAGAAATCACCAGACATGTGATAGATAGAACAGGCAGGTTATTCTAATAGAATAATAAATACGGAACCAGGTCCGGCGTAAACGCACAGACAGGATATTCCGACAGAATAATAAAGAACGGAATATTAGAAGAATTTCACCATGTATGCGGTACTTTGCATAAACAGGTTATTCTAATAGAATAATAAGAATGGAATAACAACAGAATTCATTAGGCATTACATAGACCGCACAGACAGGTTATTCCAACAGAATAATAAATAACGGAATCAGGTCTGGCGTAAAACGCACAGACGGGATATTCCAACAAAATAATAAAGAATGGAACCAGGTCCGGCATAAACGTACAGATAGGATATTCCAACAGAATAATAAAGAATGGAACCAGGTCCAGCGTAAAACGCACAGACAGGATATTCGAACAGAATAATAAAGAATGAAAGAACAGAAGAATTTCACCAAGTATAGGGTAGCCCGCGTATACAGGTTATTCCAACAGAATAATAAATAATAGAATAACAGAAGTTCTCTTCATGAATACAAAAGAAATAATACCCCTTACCATAAAAGAAACTGAATATAAGAGTAGGGAAGTAGCAGAATACTTTTTTATAGTTTCTCTATAATTTCTCTCTATAGAGTTTCAGTGAATTCGTAAGAAATAATGAAGGAATAAGCTTCTATTTATAGAACAATGGACTGCATAGTAACTAATTCATTAACGGTCCAGATTAATTTACTTTTAAACGGATGGTCCATATTGGTTTACTATTAAAACTTAAAGTAACAGTCCATACTGATTTAATATTAAAACTTTAAACCAACGATCCATATTGATTTACTATTATAACTATCCACCAGCGGTCCATATTGATTTACTTTGTATCTTCAACCAACGGTCTGAAAAATTAGCTCATCTCCTCATGGACTAATATTGTACCCAAAAACATAATTTAGACCGAAAAGAAATATATTTTACGGGGGAATAGTATTCCGTGAATAGTAACTTGTGAATAGTAACTCGTGAATAGTAATTCATGAATAGTAATTCGTGAATAGTAACTCATGAATAGTAACTCACGAATAGTAACTCGTGAATAGTAACTCCTGAATAGTAACTCGTGAATAATAACTCGTGAATAGTAACTCATGAATAATAACTCATGAATAGTAACTCGTGAATAGTAACTCGTGAATAGTAACTCATGAATAGTACTCTGACACAAAAAGTGTCCCGAATACCCGATTGAACAATACTGAGTGACTTCTCACATAAGCATCAATAATCAATACCGTGTACTACTGTGCAACCACGCGTATTACTGGACTTTTAACACCGGGTGTTTCAACAGTTAACGGTAAAACTTCCACCGTTATTTTCATAAAGTATTTTTGTCATTTTCTCAATCCGACAATAATTCCGTTATGGGTCCACCAATGATTGTATCGTCGTACGGATATTTTTCGATAAAAAGAATATTCCCCGACTAATCAAATATTCCCCGACACAACGAATATTTTATATCAACTTGTTTACTTTGAAAAAATAATTTCACATATTACCCTTAAATTTAAACTTTTATCAATTTAACTATTTACCAAAATAGAAAAATTGAATACTTTTATTTCACAAAATTCGGGGTCTCACAATCACCCCTCCTTATGAAATTTTACCCTCAAAATTTATGTACGTACCTGATATTCGAAGAGATGAGAATACCTTACTTCCTTTTCAGATTGTACCTTCCCGGTAATTTCCTCGCTACCATGATTTTCCCATTTCTCATCTCCTGTATTTCAGATATCATTCTAGAATATAGCTTCAAAATAAAGGTTAATTGAAATATCATAATTTGTCAACTAATTATCAAGTAAACAATTTTAGCTTAGGTAAGTCACACACTAGCGAAGTATATAACTCGTCTCTCCCCTCCTAGTTCTAGACTCTTATCTCCCAGCGACCATATCCCTAAGCTTTGATACCAACTGTGTAAGACCCTGAATTTTATGAAATAAAAGTATTCAATTTTTCTTATAATTACTATTCAGTAAATGGTTAAATTGATAAAAGTTTAAAGTTAAGGGTGATATATGATTTTTTTTTAAATAAGCAAGTGGTTATAAAATATTCTTTCTGTCGGGGAATATTCGTACGAAGGCGCAGCCATTTGTGGGCCCCATAACTCAATAACTGTCGGATGATGAAAATGACAAAAGGGAGTTTTTTAAATAACGGCGTAGTTGTTACCGTTAATACTGTTGGAATACCCGGTGGTTAAAACACAATAATACGCGTTGTTGCACAGTTGCACACGGTATTGCACCAATTATTGATTCTTACGTAAGAAGGCACTACTCAATAATTGTTACAGTAATTACTGTTCAATATTTTATTTTTGATTCAATAATTGCTGCGTTGATATTTTATATTACTGTTGTTTTAATAATTGTCACAACACAATATTTTTCATTATCAGAGTAATAATTCATATTATCTGAATAATATTATTAGATAACATTATTGGCAATGTCTAGAAAGTTCTATCTAAGGAGAGGTTTGGTCACCTAATTGCGCGCTAGTAAGGAGAAATTCTTATTGGAAAGCCCCCTCTTTCCTGGGAACTGCCTGGTTGTCATTATTGTGATTCTGTAATATTATTTGTGAATAATTAATTATTGATTTATATGATGAGGAAAATATTTATTTTATGTGGATATAGATGGAGAAAAATATTTAAAGTAACAATTGTTGAAAATTGATATTTTATCTTTTCTGATAAAATAATATTTTATTATATTATAATAATGGTGATATTTTTACAATGAATGTGGGATATATGAGTATATGAGGAGGAAGAGTATTTTTGTTGCAAAAGTTGTTTTAAACATGTTAAACATGTTGGTGGAGCCATTTCTTGACTGAAATTTGATTATAGCTTGTAAAATCGCCCGTTTATGGATTTCGGTCAATTTTTGTTTGGAATTTGGAAAAACTTTCTTCTGCAAAGTTGTAGAGAATTGAATTTCCTATAAAAAGTCATGAGATTCGAATTTTCTGATAAAAGGGCTATTTATTATGAATTATTGATGTTCCAGATTAATTGATTTTTATTTTTATTTTGGAGTTTTCAATAATTTTAGTATGAAAAATGTTTTGGTAATGTTGGCACATGTTTTGGCTGATATCTAGCATTCAAAGGTTGGCAAAGGAATTTATATTTAATATATTAATATTATATTAAATTTTCTACTTTGGTGTTCTAAGAATTTTCCTATAAATAGGGTGCTTAGGTTAGAATTGAAAATCACACCAGAAACTAAATATTTCTCTCTTTCTCTCTCTATATATCGAGCGTATTTTTGTGAGTATTTTAGTACTTCGAGTATTGCTATACGGTGCAAGTTCTTTTAGCACTATCCAACATTCCAGTCAGAAGTACTATCCTTTCTGATGTAAGGGAGATTATTTTCTTCATAAATGATATTATTTCTTCAATATCATTATGCCAAAATATTGGTTTGAACTTTTTATCAAATTTGGAAATTTTTCATGTCGGGGTTACTATTCATGAGTTACTATTCATGAGTTAGTATTCAGGAGTTACTATTCACGACGGGTTACTATTCATGAGTTACTATTCACGAGTTACTATTTACGAGTTACTATTCACGACAAAATTGATTTCTTTTTCTAACCAAATTATAGTTGATTTATGAATATTACTCTGGAGATTAAAACTATGTATTGATTATATTGATTTTATTATCATATATAACATTTTTATAACCCTGATGTTGAAATTCTCTTTCACTGGAGTGTAAAGATGGGTAGATTATTGGTATGATCATGACTAGGGTTATCTTTGGCCAGTAGTGAAAAGTTGAATTGTGACTGGTATGATCAAGACCATTGAATTTATAATTGAATATCTTTAGCTTAAGTGTAAAGATGAATTGATCAACATGGTTATAATTATTGTTTATATAAATTCTGAAATGATTATATATTTATTTGAGATATTAATATCTTTGGCCTGTAGTGCAAAGATGACCTATTGTTTAATATCTTTGGCCCGTAGCGCAAAGATGACCTGTTGTTGAATATCTTTGGCATGTAGTGCAAAGATGATCTGTTGTTGAATATCTTTGGCCCATAGTGCAAAGATGAATTTATTATTATGATTATGAACAGGAACATGAACTGTGATTTGGTATAACCATGATCTTTGATGTTTCAGGTAAAGACACGTGACGAAAATTATCTTTGTCCTGGATTAGAAGAGGAATTTAGAACTACAATTACGATTATGAGTTATTCATGTGATTGTGGACATGAATTGTTGATTAATGTTACAGGGATAAAACATTGTTGATGGACTTTTAACATGGAGAAGATAATAGATTTTACGGTCTATTTGACTCTTCTAATGGAATGCTCATTCCGCTGTAACTATGATTAAAAAGTTTTATCATCTACTATATGTTCTAAATCTCTTATTTATTACTGTTGAAGGCTATTGCTAATTTATTTATCTTTAGTCATGATATTCTTTACTGAGCTAGTTGTGCTCACCCTTTTGCTTCACAATTCCTTTCAGGTAATAAAAGTGTAGCTGGGTCGAGCGGGGGATAACAGGGGAATAGAACGGTGGTCTATAGCTATTGAGGGTGAGGTGAACTTAACTTGGAAGGGTGTTTTGCCACTATCATACAAGATGTCTAATGACATACCACCTCGTGTCATCATATGACAGGGTTGTGCTCATCCACTTGCTGAGTATATTTACGAGCACTACCTATATAATCTTGGTGTTTATTGGGAGTTTAATTCCCAATTATAGAAAGTGGAGATAATGATATGTCAAGAGAAGACTCGCCATTGGGAAGAATATGATTGTAATCTTCTCATTTTTCTTTGGGGTCTATTGGGTCAACCAAGGATAATTCTGTGTCCATATGATATCTATCATAACCTAGACGCATGGCCTCCCATGTACAAAGGTTTCCTTGAGCACTTTCCAAAGATTCTAATTTCTAAAATAGTTTTTGACTATACCTTTATGTAAGGTGTCATTATGAGGTGATGTCCATGGTTGGGACATGAGTCACAGTTGGTATATATTTGTATTTAAACTCACAGTTTAAGTGTTTTCGTATCTTGCACGACAATTGTATTAATAAAGTTGTAGTTGTTTACTGTGTCATGTATTTGGTGACTCAGAATAGGTTGGATGGAATTGACCTATTTTGAGGTTGTCACAAACTGTGACGCCCCCAAAATTAGGTATACATCACCCATCTTGAGTCGCCAGATACATGGTACAGAATTCAAATACAACTTAATAATACAACTGTCGTGTACAATACGATAAAACATAAACTGTGAGTTTGAATACAAATATTGTCTACTAGAGAGTATAAAAACTCAAAAGGAGTCCTCATTACAATTATTATCATACTATTTCACAGAATAGTGAGGACTAATAATGAAAACATCTAGGATCATCACTCTGTTCCCCGACTAGTCCCAGCTACATTCTCATTTCCTGAAGAGAACAGTAAAAGAAAGGGTGAGCTCAACTAGCCTAGTAAGAAATATTATGACTAAGATAATGCAGAATAATTTATCGTTAGCCTTTAACAGTGTTAAACTGATAAAATATAATAACTATCCAGTTTAACTGCAGCGGAACAAGTAATCCATTAGAAGAGTCAAGTAGGGAATAAAATCTACTATCTTCTATGATTTAAAAGGTTTTTCATCACTTTTATTGTGACAACCCCAAAATAGGTCCAATCCACAAAACCTATTCTGAGTCGCCAAATACAAGGTACAGAAAACAACTACAACTTTATTACAACAATTGTCGTGCAAAATACAAAAACACATATGCTATGAGTTTTGATACAAATATATACCGACTGTGACTAACATCCCAACCTTGGATAACACGTCACAATGACACCTTACATAAAGGTATAGTCAAAAACTGTTTTACAAATTAGAATATTTGGGAAGTGCTCAAGGAAACCTCCATACATGGTAGGCCATGCGTCTAGGTTATAATAGATATCATATGGCCACATAATTATCCTTGGTTGACCCAATAGACCCCAAAGAAAAACGAGAAGATTATTATCATATTCTTTCCAATGGTGAGCCTTCTCTTGACATCATTATCTCCCCTATCTCTAATTGAGAATTATACTTTAAACAAACACCAAGATTACATAGGTAGTACTCGTAGATATACTCAGCAAGTGGATGTGCACAACCCTGTCTTATGATGACACAAGGTTGTATGTCATTAGACGTCTTGTATGATAGTGGCAAAATACCCTTCCAACGTTGGGTTCGCCTCACCCTATTTGATTCACCAAATATAACTACTAAATGATGATCACCGTTCTATTCCCCTGTTACCCCCGCTCGACCCAGCTACACTATTATTACCTGAAAAGAATTGTGAAGCAAAAGGGTGAGCACAACTAGCTCAGTAAAGAATATCATGACTAAAGATAATTAAATTATCAATAGCCTTCATCAATAATAAATCAGAGATTTAGAACATATGGTAGATGATAAAAATTTCAACCATAGTTGCAGCGGAACGAGCAATCCATTAGAAGAGTCAAATATACCATAAAATCTATTATCTTCCCTATGTTAAAAATCCACCAACAATGTTTTATCCCTGTAACATCAATCAACATTTCTGGTCCACAATCATATGAATAATTCATAATCATAATTGTGATTCTAAATTTCTCTTCGCATATAGGACGAAGATAATTTTCATCACATGTCTTTACCTGAAACATCAAAGATCATGGTTATACCAAATCACAGTTCATGGTCATAATCATACTAATAAATTCATCTTTGCACTACGGGCCAAAGATATTCATCAACAGTTCATCTTTGCACTACTGGCCAAAGATATTCAACAACATGTCATCTTTGCACTACGGGCCAAAGATATTCATCAACAATTAATCTTTGCACTACAGGCCAAAGATATTCCTCAACAGTTCATATTTGCACTACATGCCAAATATATTCATCAACAGTTCATATTTGCACTACAGGCCAAATATATTCATCAACAGTTCATATTTGCACTACAGGCCAAATATATTAATATCTCAAAGAAATATATAATCATTTCAGAATTTATATAAACAATAATTATAATCATGTTGATCAATTCACCTTTGCACTTAGCTAAAGATATTCAATTATAAATTCAATGGTCATGATCATATCAGTCAACAATTCAACTTTGCACTACTGGCCAAAGAGAACTCATAGTCATGATCATACCAAAAATCTACCCATCTTTACACTCAAGTCAAAGAGAAATATCATCATTAGGGTTATAAAAATGGTATATATGATAATAAAAATAATATGATCAACATATAGTTTTAATCTGAAGAGTAATATTCATAAATCAACTATAATTTGGTCAGAAAAAAAGAAACCAATTTTGTCGTGAATAGTACTCGTGAATAGTAACTTGTAAATAGTAACTCATGAATAGTAACTTGTAAATAGTAACTCGTGAATAGTAACTCCGACATAAAAAAGGTAGAAATTCCATAATAAAATCTATACCAATATTTCGGTATAATGATATTGAAAGAATAATATTTCTTAAACTTATAACCAATTTTTTTTAATTGTTTATACTTTACTAAATAATTCATTTAATCATCCTAAAATGCCAAACTCATAAGATTTCATCACCAATAACCAAAACCCTCATCAAAAATCTGTATATACCTCATATAGGATTTTCAAGTCATAAAATCCTATTTTCAATTTTCTTACTTCACATAACATATTTTCATTTACTCATAACTAGTCCATTTTCATGAATAATACTAAATTAGTTCCAAAAATATTTCTTTTCTGGGATTTAGTAGAATATAGTCCTATGTTGAACATATATTTTTCTTAAAATTTTTAAAATTCATTTACTATTTTTCATATGGCCAAAACCGCCGAATATTTAGACATTTATCACAAATTGTACTTTTATCTAAAAATTTCAAAATTCACAGAGTACACTGATATTATATAGATGTACTCCCAATACAAATTTCATCAATGTTGGAGTTAACCACGAGGATTTATAAGCGGTTACTTTTAAAATAGTCTTTTCTCGTAAAATTCATAACTCTTAATCTATACATCCAAAAATCACCATTTTTGGACACAATCAATAAAACTCATCAAAATATCATTTCAAATTTTTCCAGAATTCTCTGAAGGTCAGAAGAAGTACGAACTGAAAAACATAATAATCCTTAAAATACCCTACCTCAAAAGAGCAGTACTTCTGACTTGAATATCGGATATAACGCTGAACGAACTTGCACCGTATAGCAACACTCAAGATATCTAAATACGAAAAGGTTTAATGCTTGAGTAAATTAGGTTTAACTATGTATTTATTTATATAACTGATGAACTCTCCTAATTTAAATAGAATTTTAATTTTACCCACACATATAAATTAAACCAAATTAGTTTTAAGGCCCAATTTTATCAACTTAATTTGTATCACTTATTAATATTCATTACCCCACATAAATTAAATACAATTTGACCCAAATAAAAACAAATTCGAATTAATATGTTTTAAAACAAAATAATTTTTATTATGCAATATTTATTTATTAATTTTTTATCGGGTATTACAAATTTTGTCGTGAATAGTACCCGTGAATAGTAACTCGTGAATAGTAACTCATGAATAGTAACTCGTGAATATTAACTCCGACATAAAAAAGTTAGAAATTTCACAATAAAATTCATACCAATATTTCGGTATAATGATATTGAAAGAATAATATTTCTTAAACTTATAAACAATTTATTTTAATTGTTTATACTTTACTAAATAATTTATTTAATTATCCTAAAATGCCAAACTCATAAGATTTCATCACCAATAGCCAAAACCCTCATCAAAAATCTGCATATACCTCATATAGGATTCTCAAGTCATAAAATCCTATTTTCAATTTTCTTACTTCACATAACATATTTAATTCATTTACTCATAACTAGTCAATTTTCATTAAAAAAACCAAATTAGTTCCAAAAATTTTTCTCTTCTGGGATTTAGTAGAATATAGTCCTATATTGAACATATATTTTTCTCAGAATTTTTAAAATTCATTTACTATTTTTAGACATTTATCACAAATTGTACTTTTATCTAAAAATTCCGAAATTCACAAAGTACACTGATATTATATAGATGTACTCCCAATACAAATTTCATCAATGTTGGAGTTAACCACGAGGATTTATAAGCGGTTACTTTTAAAATAGTCTTTTCTCGTAAAATTCATAACTCTTAATCTATACATCCAAAAATTACCATTTTTGGACACAATCAATAAAATTCATCAAAATATCATTTCAAATTTTTCCAGAATTCTCTGAAGGTCGGAAGAAGTACGAACTGAAAAACATAATAATCCTTAAAATCCCCTACCTCAAAAGAGCAGTACTTCTGACTTGAATATCGGATATAACGTTGAACGAACTTGCGCCGTATAGCAACACTCAAGATATCTAAATACTCATAAAAATATGCTTGATAATATAGAGAGAGAAAACTTATGTTTCTGGTGTGATTTTCAATTCTAACATAAACACCTATTTATAGGAAAATGCTAGAACGCCAAAGGAGACTAAATTAATAAAATATTAATTTTTCTTTTCTTCTCCTACGCCTCCTTCACAAACTAATCATCTAGCCAACTTGGAACAAGAAAATTCAGCAGGTCATGTGTCTTCAACACCCACCAAAAGTGGGTCCCACCATAAATTAATAAAAATTATTTTATTTACCGAAACTTCAACAATTCATATAAAATAGCTCGTTTATCAAAAAAATACAAATTTTATGTCCATTCCACACGAAATCGAATTCTCTACAACTTTACAGAAGAAAGTTTTTCCAAATTCCAGACCAAAAATATCCAAAATCTACAAACGGATGATTTTAAACACCGTTTTAACACCTTTTAAAATTCATAACAAATCTTGCTTTAATTTTCAACGGTTCAAAATTTGTGGACATATACTCAACTTATATATGTATAACATATCCAAAAATCACAACGATCCAACGGTCGGATTAAAATTATAACTCACGCAATAGAGCTTTAAGAACACCGATTTGATATTTTAATACCTTCAATCCGACAAAATACTGATAAAACACCTCAACTTTAATTCCTTCATTTTTATCTACAAAAAAATAAATATATCCATCATTTATATCCACATAAAATAAATATTTCTTTATCATATAAATCAATAATTAATTATTCACAAATAATATTACAGAATCACAATTATGACAACCAGGCTGTTCCTAGAAAAGAGGGGGCTTTCCAATAAGAATTTCTCCTTACTGGCGCGCAATTAGGTGACCAAACCTCTCATTGACAGAACTTTCTAGACATTGCCAATAATGCTATCTAATAATATTATTCAAATAATATGAATTATTGATCTGATAATAGAGATACCGTACAGTGACAATTATTGAAACAACAATAATATAAAATATCAACGTAGCAATTATTGAATCAATAAAATAAAATATTGAACAGTAATTACTGTAACAATTATCGAGTAGTGCCTTCTTACGTAAAAATCACTAATTCAAAAATACTGTGCAATACCGTGTGCTATTGTGCAACGACGCGTATTACTGTATTTTAACCACCGGGTATTCCAACAATGTTAACGGTAACAACTACGTCGTTATTTATAAAAACTCAAATTTGTCGTTTTTTTCATCCGACAGTTATTCTGTTATGGGGCTCACAAATGGTTGTGCCGTCGTACGAATATTTCCCGACAGAAAGAATATTCCACGACCAAACGAATATTCCTCGACAACAATGAATATTTTATAACCACTTGCGTATTTTGAAAAAAAAATCATATATCACCCTTAACTAAAACCTTTTATCAATTTAACCATTTACTAAATAGTAATTATAAGAAAAATTGAATACTTTTATTTCATAATATTCGGGGTCTTACAATCTCCCATCCTTATAAAATTTTGTCCTCGAAATTTATGTACCTGGTATTTAAAAGAGTTGAGAATACCTTGCTTTCATTTCAAATTTCATCTTCCATGTCATTATGATTTCTTCATTGCTTATCTCCTGTATTTTAGATATCATTCTAGAATACAGCTTCAAAATAAAGGTTAATTGACATATCGCAATTTGTCAACTTAAGTAAGAAAATTCAGCTTAGGTAGGACACACACTAGCGAATGATATTACTCGTCTCTCCCTTCCTAGTTCTAATCTGCGATCTCCGCCAGAGATCATATCCCTAAGCTCAGATACCAACTGTAACTCTGGACACCAACTTGTGTCAATACATTACAATGATACCTATCAGTTTGCCACCGCAGAACAGCGTCCCCTACGGAGAGTCTGGCTTTGGTGCATCCCCCATTAACAGGAAGTCACTAGCGAGAGGCTCGGGGCTCTTTACTTATAGTTCTGATACCAACTGTGAAATTAGAATATTTGGGAAGTGCTCAAGGAAACCTTCGTACATGGGAGGCCATGCGTCTAGGTTATAATAGATATCATATGGCCACAGAATTATCCTTGGTTGACCCAATAGACCCCAAAGAAAAATGAGAAGATTACTATCATATTCTTTCCAATGGTGAGTCTTCTCTTGACATATCATTATCTCCCCTATCCTTAATTCATAATTATACTTCAAACAAACACCAAGATTATATAGGTAGTGCTCATAGATATACTCAGCAAGTGGATGTGCACAACCCTGTCTTATGATGACACGATGTTGTATGTCATTAGACATCTTGTATGATAGTGGCAAAATACCCTTCCAACGTTGGGTTCGCCTCACCCTATTTGATTCACCAAATATAACTACTAAATGATGATCACCGTTCTATTCCCCTGTTACCCCCGCTCGACCCAGCTACACTATTATTACCTGAAAAGAATTGTGAAGCAAAATGGTGAGCACAACTAGCTCAGTAAAGAATATCATGACTAAAGATAATTAAATTATCAATAGCCTTCATCAATAATAAATCAGAGATTTAGAACATATGGTAGATGATAAAAATTTCAACCATAGTTGCAGCGGAACGAGCAATCCATTAGAAGAGTCAAATATACCATAAAATCTATTATCTTCCCTATGTTAAAAATCCACCAACAATGTTTTATCCCTGTAACATCAATCAACAGTTCTGGTCCACAATCATATGAATAATTCATAATCATAATTGTGATTCTAAATTTCTCTTCGCATATAGGACAAAGATAATTTTCATCACATGTCTTTACCTGAAACATCAAAGATCATAGTTTTACCAAATCACAGTTCATGGTCATAATCATACTAATAAATTCATCTTTGCACTACGGGCCAAAGATATTCATCAACAGTTCATCTTTGCACTACTGGCCAAAGATATTCAACAACATGTCATCTTTGCACTACGGGCCAAAGATATTCATCAACAATTAATCTTTGCACTACAGGCCAAAGATATTCCTCAACAGTTCATATTTGCACTACATGCCAAATATATTCATCAACAGTTCATATTTGCACTACAGGCCAAATATATTAATATCTCAAAGAAATATATAATCATTTCAGAATTTATATAAACAATAATTATAATCATGTTGATCAATTAACCTTTGCACTTAGCTAAAGATATTCAATTATAAATTCAATGGTCATGATCATATCAGTCAACAATTCAACTTTGCACTACTGGCCAAAGAGAACCCATAGTCATGATCATACCAAAAATCTACCTATCTTTACACTCAAGTCAAAGAGAAATATCATCATTAGGGTTATAAAAATGGTATATATGATAATAAAAATAATATGATCAACATATAGTTTTAATCTGAAGAGTAATATTCATAAATCAACTATAATTTGGTCAGAAAAAAGAAACCAATTTTGTAACACCTCCTTCCCGAAAAGGAAAGGGAGGTCACGTACAAAGCACAACAAACCTCAAAATAAATAAACAAAGCACTAACAACCTCAAAATATTAATAGTGGTGATCCAACAATAAAGTAATAAGCACAATTCTCTAAACTGAGTCAAAATAATCAAAACTTAAAATTTGAATCAACCTAACTAGTTGAAGGCAAAACTCTCATCACACTAGCCCTGAATCACTCTTGCAAATCTGCCGGAAGAAAAACACAGCATGAGCCAATTACCCAGTACGGATACAGATATACAAAAGATATACAACTGATATACGAAAACAGTTGAGACAAAATACTGAACAAGCCTCAAGTGCAAATACGTATGAACGAAAATGTAATATCCAAGGATTTGAATGGAATATATATGAATCAACATAATTGATGAAACCAATAAGAGAATAAAGAAATAACGAACTGAAGTAACTTACTCAATGATTTGAACTGAACAAAAACCAACAAACTAATACAATAAAATAATAGCCTAAAATAAATGGCTGGGGTTATTTCATACCGATTGAGCTCAGAAATATACCTTTCCATATAGGCAAGTCAAAACAATGCCACACATGCAAGTTAAAATAATGCCACACAGGCAAGTCAAAACCATGCCACACAGGCAAGTCAAATGATGCCACACAGGCAAGTTAAAATAATGCCACACAGGTAAGTCAAATGATGCCACACAGGCATGTCAAAACCATGCCACATAGGCAAGTCAAAATAATGCTACATAGGCAAATCACACATTGGATCGCGAATCCAAATGTATACAAATCGGATAGGTGTGTTTGGCACAACATCACTAATCCGCAGAACAGAAAACTAGGGTTAACCCATACGCCTCCCACAACAAAACACCAAATGGCCCACTTCCTCCGGAGCCCAAATGGAGACGTCGTGGACTAATCACACTGCCACAGAGAGTGTCATGCCTCTCGTGCCAAGAAAACATGCATGTGGTACCCTCACAGGTGGTTATAGCTCAAGTATACCTTACGGTATATTCTAACAAAAATATCATGTCACAACACATGCGACACAATACCAACAAAAGGGTTCTATATGTACATGTTGAACCAAATCAAATTATAGTCATAAGGTTTCAAAAGGAAGGTAGCAACATGTACCGCTCTACAATTATCAAAATAAATAGTAATAAACATGATAACCTAATTCAAAGAGTACAAATACGAGTCATATGTATCAACTCTAAAATGAAACTAATATATTTATTTCACAGAAAACAATTATGTGAAATCATAACAGAATTCGAAATAAGGAAATAACGAACAAATCAAATTTAACAAGACTATCACTGAAAGAGTACAGAATCCGTACCTGATACTTTCAAACCATTTATAGCACACTCCACAAAATCTTACCCTCAAATGCCAACGATATCAAATACGAAACGTTATTCATCACCTAAACATATTCACCTCAAATTAAAAATAATCCAAACTAATAATTCTAAAATAATTCATAATCTATTTAATATGCCTTTAATCATCGCTTTATATCAATTATTAATACTCCAAAATTTATATTCCAAGAATAACTTTTTAAATTCCCTCCGTCCGATCTAATAAAAAGTAATAATAATACAATTATAAGTGAGTTATTAATTATAAATTATATTAATATGAAATTATTTTCCTCAATTACATCAAACTACAATACAAACTCACATTACAATATATTAATTTTTTTAAATGATTATATCTCGTTTTATTTTGAAATTTGAGTATTACCGTTATATATATATATATATATATATATATATATATATATATATATATATACACATTCGGTCAAAACCAATTAAAACTTTGTCTTTATGCAATGACCCAATCAAAGTAATTCATTTATAAGGAATAAACAAATCCTGCCCATGAGCCAACAGTTAATGATATACAAAAAAAAAGAGAAAAGAAAAGGCACCTGCTTTGTTTCTTCTTTTCTGTTCTCTCTCCCTGCCTCCTTTCTTTTTCAGTTACGAAAAGGTTTAATGCTTGAGTAAATTAGGTTTAACTATGTATTTATTTATATAACTGATGAACTCTCCTAATTTAAATAGAATTTTAATTTTACCCACACATATAAATTAAACCAAATTAGTTTTAAGGCCCAATTTTATCAACTTAATTTGTATCACTTATTAATATTCATTACCCCACATAAATTAAATACAATTTGACCCAAATAAAAACAAATTCGAATTAATATGTTTTAAAACAAAATAATTTTTATTATGCAATATTTATTTATTAATTTTTTATCGGGTATTACAAATTTTGTCGTGAATAGTACCCGTGAATAGTAACTCGTGAATAGTAACTCATTAATAGTAACTCGTGAATATTAACTCCGACATAAAAAAGTTAGAAATTTCACAATAAAATTCATACCAATATTTCGGTATAATGATATTGAAAGAATAATATTTCTTAAACTTATAAACAATTTATTTTAATTGTTTATACTTTACTAAATAATTTATTTAATTATCCTAAAATGCCAAACTCATAAGATTTCATCACCAATAGCCAAAACCCTCATCAAAAATCTGCATATACCTCATATAGGATTCTCAAGTCATAAAATCCTATTTTCAATTTTCTTACTTCACATAACATATTTAATTCATTTACTCATAACTAGTCAATTTTCATTAAAAAAAACCAAATTAGTTCCAAAAATATTTCTCTTCTGGGATTTAGTAGAATATAGTCCTATATTGAACATATATTTTTCTCAGAATTTTTAAAATTCATTTACTATTTTTAGACATTTATCACAAATTGTACTTTTATCTAAAAATTCCGAAATTCACAAAGTACACTGATATTATATAGATGTACTCCCAATACAAATTTCATCAATGTTGGAGTTAACCACGAGGATTTATAAGCGGTTACTTTTAAAATAGTCTTTTCTCGTAAAATTCATAACTCTTAATCTATACATCCAAAAATTACCATTTTTGGACACAATCAATAAAATTCATCAAAATATCATTTCAAATTTTTCCAGAATTCTCTGAAGGTCGGAAGAAGTACGAACTGAAAAACATAATAATCCTTAAAATCCCCTACCTCAAAAGAGCAGTACTTCTGACTTGAATATCGGATATAACGTTGAACGAACTTGCGCCGTATAGCAACACTCAAGATATCTAAATACTCATAAAAATATGCTTGATAATATAGAGAGAGAAAACTTATGTTTCTGGTGTGATTTTCAATTCTAACATAAACACCTATTTATAGGAAAATGCTAGAACGCCAAAGGAGACTAAATTAATAAAATATTAATTTTTCTTTTCTTCTCCTACGCCTCCTTCACAAACTAATCATCTAGCCAACTTGGAACAAGAAAATTCAGCAGGTCATGTGTCTTCAACACCCACCAAAAGTGGGTCCCACCATAAATTAATAAAAATTATTTTATTTACCGAAACTTCAACAATTCATATAAAATAGCTCGTTTATCAAAAAAATACAAATTTTATGTCCATTCCACACGAAATCGAATTCTCTACAACTTTACAGAAGAAAGTTTTTCCAAATTCCAGACCAAAAATATCCAAAATCCACAAACGGATGATTTTAAACACCGTTTTAACACCTTTTAAAATTCATAACAAATCTTGCTTTAATTTTCAACGGTTCAAAATTTGTGGACATATACTCAACTTATATATGTATAACATATCCAAAAATCACAACGATCCAACGGTCGGATCAAAATTATAACTCACGCAATAGAGCTTTAAGAACACCGATTTGATATTTTAATACCTTCAATCCGACAAAATACTGATAAAACACCTCAACTTTAATTCCTTCATTTTTATCTACATAAAAATAAATATATCCATCATTTATATCCACATAAAATAAATATTTCTTTATCATATAAATCAATAATTAATTATTCACAAATAATATTACAGAATCACAATTATGACAACCAGGCTGTTCCTAGAAAAGAGGGGGCTTTCCAATAAGAATTTCTCCTTACTGGCGCGCAATTAGGTGACCAAACCTCTCATTGACAGAACTTTCTAGACATTGCCAATAATGCTATCTAATAATATTATTCAAATAATATGAATTATTGATCTGATAATAGAGATACCGTACAGTGACAATTATTGAAACAACAATAATATAAAATATCAACGTAGCAATTATTGAATCAATAAAATAAAATATTGAACAGTAATTACTGTAACAATTATCGAGTAGTGCCTTCTTACGTAAAAATCACTAATTCAAAAATACTGTGCAATACCGTGTGCTATTGTGCAACGACGCGTATTACTGTATTTTAACCACCGGGTATTCCAACAATGTTAACGGTAACAACTACGTCGTTATTTATAAAAACTCAAATTTGTCGTTTTTTTCATCCGACAGTTATTGTGTTATGGGGCTCACAAATGGTTGTGCCGTCGTACGAATATTTCCCGACAGAAAGAATATTCCACGACCAAACGAATATTCCTCGACAACAATGAATATTTTATAACCACTTGCGTATTTTGAAAAAAAAATCATATATCACCCTTAACTAAAACCTTTTATCAATTTAACCATTTACTAAATAGTAATTATAAGAAAAATTGAATACTTTTATTTCATAATATTCGGGGTCTTACAATCTCCCATCCTTATAAAATTTTGTCCTCGAAATTTACGTACCTGGTATTTAAAAGAGTTGAGAATACCTTGCTTTCATTTCAAATTTCATCTTCCATGTCATTATGATTTCTTCATTGCTTATCTCCTGTATTTTAGATATCATTCTAGAATACAGCTTCAAAATAAAGGTTAATTGACATATCGCAATTTGTCAACTTAAGTAAGAAAATTCAGCTTAGGTAGGACACACACTAGCGAAGGATATTACTCGTCTCTCCCTTCCTAGTTCTAATCTGCGATCTCCGCCAGAGATCATATCCCTAAGCTCAGATACCAACTGTAACTCTGGACACCAACTTGTGTCAATACATTACAATGATACCTATCAGTTTGCCACCGCAGAACAGCGTCCCCTACGGAGAGTCTGGCTTTGGTGCATCCCCCATTAACAAGAAGTCACTAGCGAGAGGCTCGGGGCTCTTTACTTATAGTTCTGATACCAACTGTGAAATTAGAATATTTGGGAAGTGCTCAAGGAAACCTTCGTACATGGGAGGCCATGCGTCTAGGTTATAATAGATATCATATGGCCACAGAATTATCCTTGGTTGACCCAATAGACCCCAAAGAAAAATGAGAAGATTACTATCATATTCTTTCCAATGGTGAGTCTTCTCTTGACATATCATTATCTCCCCTATCCTTAATTCAGAATTATACTTCAAACAAACACCAAGATTATATAGGTAGTGCTCATAGATATACTCAGCAAGTGGATGTGCACAACCCTGTCTTATGATGACACGATGTTGTATGTCATTAGACATCTTGTATGATAGTGGCAAAATACCCTTCCAACGTTGGGTTCGCCTCACCCTATTTGATTCACCAAATATAACTACTAAATGATGATCACCGTTCTATTCCCCTGTTACCCCCGCTCGACCCAGCTACACTATTATTACCTGAAAAGAATTGTGAAGCAAAATGGTGAGCACAACTAGCTCAGTAAAGAATATCATGACTAAAGATAATTAAATTATCAATAGCCTTCATCAATAATAAATCAGAGATTTAGAACATATGGTAGATGATAAAAATTTCAACCATAGTTGCAGCGGAACGAGCAATCCATTAGAAGAGTCAAATATACCATAAAATCTATTATCTTCCCTATGTTAAAAATCCACCAACAATGTTTTATCCCTGTAACATCAATCAACAGTTCTGGTCCACAATCATATGAATAATTCATAATCATAATTGTGATTCTAAATTTCTCTTCGCATATAGGACAAAGATAATTTTCATCACATGTCTTTACCTGAAACATCAAAGATCATAGTTTTACCAAATCACAGTTCATGGTCATAATCATACTAATAAATTCATCTTTGCACTACGGGCCAAAGATATTCATCAACAGTTCATCTTTGCACTACTGGCCAAAGATATTCAACAACATGTCATCTTTACACTACGGGCCAAAGATATTCATCAACAATTAATCTTTGCACTACAGGCCAAAGATATTCCTCAACAGTTCATATTTGCACTACATGCCAAATATATTCATCAACAGTTCATATTTGCACTACAGGCCAAATATATTAATATCTCAAAGAAATATATAATCATTTCAGAATTTATATAAACAATAATTATAATCATGTTGATCAATTAACCTTTGCACTTAGCTAAAGATATTCAATTATAAATTCAATGGTCATGATCATATCAGTCAACAATTCAACTTTGCACTACTGGCCAAAGAGAACCCATAGTCATGATCATACCAAAAATCTACCTATCTTTACACTCAAGTCAAAGAGAAATATCATCATTAGGGTTATAAAAATGGTATATATGATAATAAAAATAATATGATCGACATATAGTTTTAATCTGAAGAGTAATATTCATAAATCAACTATAATTTGGTCAGAAAAAAGAAACCAATTTTGTAACACCTCCTTCCCGAAAAGGAAAGGGAGGTCACGTACAAAGCACAACAAACCTCAAAATAAATAAACAAAGCACTAACAACCTCAAAATATTAATAGTGGTGATCCAACAATAAAGTAATAAGCACAATTCTCTAAACTGAGTCAAAATAATCAAAACTTAAAATTTGAATCAACCTAACTAGTTGAAGGCAAAACTCTCATCACACTAGCCCTGAATCACTCTTGCAAATCTGGCGGAAGAAAAACACAGCATGAGCCAATTACCCAGTACGGATACAGATATACAAAAGATATACAACTGATATACGAAAACAGTTGAGACAAAATACTGAACAAGCCTCAAGTGCAAATACGTATGAACGAAAATGTAATATCCAAGGATTTGAATGGAATATATATGAATCAACATAATTGACGAAACCAATAAGAGAATAAAGAAATAACGAACTGAAGTAACTTACTCAATGATTTGAACTGAACAAAAACCAACAAACTAATACAATAAAATAATAGCCTAAAATAAATGGCTGGGGTTATTTCATACCGATTGAGCTCAGAAATATACCTTTCCATATAGGCAAGTCAAAACAATGCCACACATGCAAGTTAAAATAATGCCACACAGGCAAGTCAAAACCATGCCACACAGGCAAGTCAAATGATGCCACACAGGCAAGTTAAAATAATGCCACACAGGTAAGTCAAATGATGCCACACAGGCATGTCAAAACCATGCCACATAGGCAAGTCAAAATAATGCTACATAGGCAAATCACACATTGGATCGCGAATCCAAATGTATACAAATCGGATAGGTGTGTTTGGCACAACATCACTAATCCGCAGAACAGAAAACTAGGGTTAACCCATACGCCTCCCACAACAAAACACCAAATGGCCCACTTCCTCCGGAGCCCAAATGGAGACGTCGTGGACTAATCACACTGCCACAGAGAGTGTCATGCCTCTCGTGCCAAGAAAACATGCATGTGGTACCCTCACAGGTGGTTATAGCTCAAGTATACCTTACGGTATATTCTAACAAAAATATCATGTCACAACACATGCGACACAATACCAACAAAAGGGTTCTATATGTACATGTTGAACCAAATCAAATTATAGTCATAAGGTTTCAAAAGGAAGGTAGCAACATGTACCGCTCTACAATTATCAAAATAAATAGTAATAAACATGATAACCTAATTCAAAGAGTACAAATACGAGTCATATGTATCAACTCTAAAATGAAACTAATATATTTATTTCACAGAAAACAATTATGTGAAATCATAACAGAATTCGAAATAAGGAAATAACGAACAAATCAAATTTAACAAGACTATCACTGAAAGAGTACAGAATCCGTACCTGATACTTTCAAACCATTTATAGCACACTCCACAAAATCTTACCCTCAAATGCCAACGATATCAAATACGAAACGTTATTCATCACCTAAACATATTCACCTCAAATTAAAAATAATCCAAACTAATAATTCTAAAATAATTCATAATCTATTTAATATGCCTTTAATCATCGCTTTATATCAATTATTAATACTCCAAAATTTATATTCCAAGAATAACTTTTTAAATTCCCTCCGTCCGATCTAATAAAAAGTAATAATAATACAATTATAAGTGAGTTATTAATTATAAATTATATTAATATGAAATTATTTTCCTCAATTACATCAAACTACAATACAAACTCACATTACAATATATTAATTTTTTTAAATGATTATATCTCGTTTTATTTTGAAATTTGAGTATTACCGTTATATATATATATATATATATATATATATATATATATATATATATATGACTCAAAGCAATCCTGTTAACCATGATTGTATTACCGTTATCTCGTTTTTTTTCAAGCAGGTTCAAAACGTATATACATACCATGGTAATCTAATCAATTAATATATATATATATATATATATATATATATACACATTCGGTCAAAACCAATTAAAACTTTGTCTTTATGCAATGACCCAATCAAAGTAATTCATTTATAAGGAATAAACAAATCCTGCCCATGAGCCAACAGTTAATGATATACAAAAAAAAAGAGAAAAGAAAAGGCACCTGCTTTGTTTCTTCTTTTCTGTTCTCTCTCCCTGCCTCCTTTCTTTTTCAGTTACGAAAAGGTTTAATGCTTGAGTAAATTAGGTTTAACTATGTATTTATTTATATAACTGATGAACTCTCCTAATTTAAATAGAATTTTAATTTTACCCACACATATAAATTAAACCAAATTAGTTTTAAGGCCCAATTTTATCAACTTAATTTGTATCACTTATTAATATTCATTACCCCACATAAATTAAATACAATTTGACCCAAATAAAAACAAATTCGAATTAATATGTTTTAAAACAAAATAATTTTTATTATGCAATATTTATTTATTAATTTTTTATCGGGTATTACAAATTTTGTCGTGAATAGTACCCGTGAATAGTAACTCGTGAATAGTAACTCATTAATAGTAACTCGTGAATATTAACTCCGACATAAAAAAGTTAGAAATTTCACAATAAAATTCATACCAATATTTCGGTATAATGATATTGAAAGAATAATATTTCTTAAACTTATAAACAATTTATTTTAATTGTTTATACTTTACTAAATAATTTATTTAATTATCCTAAAATGCCAAACTCATAAGATTTCATCACCAATAGCCAAAACCCTCATCAAAAATCTGCATATACCTCATATAGGATTCTCAAGTCATAAAATCCTATTTTCAATTTTCTTACTTCACATAACATATTTAATTCATTTACTCATAACTAGTCAATTTTCATTAAAAAAAACCAAATTAGTTCCAAAAATATTTCTCTTCTGGGATTTAGTAGAATATAGTCCTATATTGAACATATATTTTTCTCAGAATTTTTAAAATTCATTTACTATTTTTAGACATTTATCACAAATTGTACTTTTATCTAAAAATTCCGAAATTCACAAAGTACACTGATATTATATAGATGTACTCCCAATACAAATTTCATCAATGTTGGAGTTAACCACGAGGATTTATAAGCGGTTACTTTTAAAATAGTCTTTTCTCGTAAAATTCATAACTCTTAATCTATACATCCAAAAATTACCATTTTTGGACACAATCAATAAAATTCATCAAAATATCATTTCAAATTTTTCCAGAATTCTCTGAAGGTCGGAAGAAGTACGAACTGAAAAACATAATAATCCTTAAAATCCCCTACCTCAAAAGAGCAGTACTTCTGACTTGAATATCGGATATAACGTTGAACGAACTTGCGCCGTATAGCAACACTCAAGATATCTAAATACTCATAAAAATATGCTTGATAATATAGAGAGAGAAAACTTATGTTTCTGGTGTGATTTTCAATTCTAACATAAACACCTATTTATAGGAAAATGCTAGAACGCCAAAGGAGACTAAATTAATAAAATATTAATTTTTCTTTTCTTCTCCTACGCCTCCTTCACAAACTAATCATCTAGCCAACTTGGAACAAGAAAATTCAGCAGGTCATGTGTCTTCAACACCCACCAAAAGTGGGTCCCACCATAAATTAATAAAAATTATTTTATTTACCGAAACTTCAACAATTCATATAAAATAGCTTGTTTATCAAAAAAATACAAATTTTATGTCCATTCCACACGAAATCGAATTCTCTACAACTTTACAGAAGAAAGTTTTTCCAAATTCCAGACCAAAAATATCCAAAATCCACAAACGGATGATTTTAAACACCGTTTTAACACCTTTTAAAATTCATAACAAATCTTGCTTTAATATTCAACGGTTCAAAATTTGTGGACATATACTCAACTTATATATGTATAACATATCCAAAAATCACAACGATCCAACGGTCGGATTAAAATTATAACTCACGCAATAGAGCTTTAAGAACACCGATTTGATATTTTAATACCTTCAATCCGACAAAATACTGATAAAACACCTCAACTTTAATTCCTTCATTTTTATCTACATAAAAATAAATATATCCATCATTTATATCCACATAAAATAAATATTTCTTTATCATATAAATCAATAATTAATTATTCACAAATAATATTACAGAATCACAATTATGACAACCAGGCTGTTCCCAGAAAAGAGGGGGCTTTCCAATAAGAATTTCTCCTTACTGGCGCGCAATTAGGTGACCAAACCTCTCATTGACAGAACTTTCTAGACATTGCCAATAATGCTATCTAATAATATTATTCAAATAATATGAATTATTGATCTGATAATAGAGATACCGTACAGTGACAATTATTGAAACAACAATAATATAAAATATCAACGTAGCAATTATTGAATCAATAAAATAAAATATTGAACAGTAATTACTGTAACAATTATTGAGTAGTTCCTTCTTACGTAAGAATCAATAATTCAAAAATACTGTGCAATACCGTGTGCTACTGTTCAACGACGCGTATTCAAACAAGGTTAACGGTAACAACTATGCCGTTATTTATAAAAATTCAAACTTGTCGTTTTCTTCATCCGACAGTTATTCTGTTATGGGGCCCACAAATGGCTGCGTCGTCGTACAAATATTCCCCGACAGAAAGAATATTCCACGACCAAACGAATATTTCCCGGCAACAATGAATTTTTTATAACCACTTGCGTATTTTGAAAAAATTCATATATCACCCTTAACTTTAACCTTTTATCAATTTAACCATTTACTGAATAGTAATTATAAGAAAAATTGAATACTTTTATTTCATAATATTAGGGGTCTTACATTTATCGTTGGGACTCAGCTTAATAAATAATCCACATCATT
Organism: Panax japonicus; assembly: GCA_020205505.1. Lineage (NCBI taxonomy): Eukaryota > Viridiplantae > Streptophyta > Magnoliopsida > Apiales > Araliaceae > Panax > Panax japonicus. The sequence continues at coordinate 50,363,626 of CM035107.1, forward strand.
GAATCACCCCTGCATTACGGCCAAGGATATTCTTTAGTATCATGACAACGAATTATCCATGCACTACGGCTAAAGATAATCATGTTTTCATCAACGGTCCATATCATGCCATAAAAAAATTCATCTTTGCACTATGGCCAAAGAGAATCCATAGCCATAATCATACCAAAAACTGTTCATCAATGCACTACGGGCCAATGAAGACTTTTTCCACATCATTTATAACATTACGGTTATGATTACACCGAATAATCCCTGGTTATAATCATACCAAGTCCATCTATGCACTACAGGCCACAAATGACTTTCAACAAAATATAAACATGAGGATGATGACAATGATATAAGAATTCAATAATACAAGTTCAAGAATTAATTTATCTAGGAACTGATAACGTCCAAATTGTCAACATGATACTGCTTTGTAGAGTAAAATTTAAGAATGCTCAGAAGAATATTTTCATTAAAAGATACTAGATGAAGCGCAAATATCAAGGATATTCTACTAATTTCATGGGGTATAGAAGTCAAAACTTTCACTAACTGAGTATAATAAAGAATGAAATAACAAAAGAAATCACCAGGCATGTGATATATAGCACATGTAGGTTATTCCAACTGAATAATAAATACGGAACCAGGTCCGGCGTAAACGCACAGACATGATATTCTGACAGAATAATAAAGAACGGAATATTAGAAGAATTTCACCATGTATGCGGTACTTTGCATAAATAAGTTATTCCAACAGAATAATAAGAATGGAATAACAACAGAATTCACTAGGCATGCGATAGACCGCACAGACAGGTTATTCCAACAGAATAATAAATAACATAATCAGGTCCGGCGTAAAATGCACAGACAGGATATTCAAACAGAATAATAAAGAATGGAACCAGGTCCGGCGTAAACGCACATACAGGATATTCCAAAAGAATAATAAATAATGGAACCAGGTCCGGCGTAAAATGCACATACATGATATTCCAACAGAATAATAAAGAATGAAATAACAGAAGAATTTTACCAAATATAGGGTAGCCCGCGTATACTGGTTATTCCAACAGAATAATAAATAATGGAATAACAGAAGTTCTCTTCATGAATACAAAAGAAATAATACCCCTTACCGTAAAAAAACTGAATATAAGAGTAGGGAAGTAGCAGAATACTTTTCTATAGTTTCTTTATAAATTCTCTCTCTAGAGTTTCAGTGAATTCGCAAGAAATAATGAAGGAATGAGCTTCTATTTATAGAAGAATGGACTGCATTGTAACTAATTCATGAACGGTCCAGATTGATTTACTTTTAAACGGACGGTCCATATTGGTTTACTATTAAAACTTAAAGTAACGGTCCATACTGATTTACTATTAAAACTTTAAACCAGTGATCCATATTGATTTACTATTATAACTATCCACCAGCGTTCTATATTGATTTACTTTGTATCTTCAACCAACGGTCTGAAAAATTAGCACATCTCCTCATGGACTAATATTGTACCCAAAAAAATAATTTGGACCGAAAAGAAATATATTTTACGGGTGAATAGTACTCTATGAATAGTAACTCGTGAATAGTAACTCATGAATAGTAACTCGTGAATAGTAACTCGTAAATAGTAACTCGTGAATAGTAACTCATGAATAGTAACTCATAAATAGTAACTCGTGAATAGTAACTCATTAATAGTAACTCGTGAATAGTAACTCATGAATAGTACTCTGACACGAAAAGTGTCCAGAATACCCGATTGAAGAATACTGAGTGACTTCTCACATAAGCATCAATAATCAATACTGTGTACTACTATGCAACCACGCGTATTACTGTACTTTTAACACCGGGTGTTTCTACAGTTAACGGTAAAACTTCCGTCGTTATTTGCATAAAGTATTTTTGTCATTTTCTCAATCCGACAATAATTCCGTTGTGGGTCCACCAATGATTGTACCGTCGTACGGATATTCCCCGATAGAAAAAAAAATATTCCCCGACTAATCGAATATTCCCCGACACAACGAATATTTTATATCAACTTACTTACTTTGAAAAAAAAAATTCACATATTACTCTTAACTTTAAACTTTTATCAATTTAACTATTTACCAAAATAGAAAAATTGAATACTTTTATTTCATAAAATTCGTGCTCTGACAAATATTGTCAATGCTAGGTCATTCAAAGAGTTTTATTTAAAGCTAGTTAGTTGTAGCTTGTCGAACAAGAAAGTTCTATAACTCAAACTCGAGTTATTATATTTTTAGCATATTAGTGAATAATTATCGTTGGTTATTCACATCTATAATGATTATTGTTATTCTCACATAGTGCAATTGATTCTTATTCTATTATTGGAACTATTTACAAGCCATGTATCAACTATTTGTTTTGGCTAGACTAATATTTGTTAAAGCATGAAACGTTCTATGTATTATGAACTAATTTATTGTTGGAAGATCTATGCTAGTGATTTCGGCTAGATCAATATTGATATTATATATTGAAATCATAGTATTTCTTTGCAAGCAATCCAAACCATATTGTTGTGGTACGGACTCATGAATGTAAGACTGAGAAGAACAACCCTTATAAATGGGGGAACTTTATTGTCGTAATGCGGTATGTTGAGTATTATGCATAATATAGGGTACAATGGAGTTGATCACTTCATGTACTTACAGAAGAGTATAATTAGTTTTTATAACTAACTTATATTCTTGAGGTAATTCAGCTTTAATTACTAATGATTTCTCGAGTAGTTCTTGATCCATTTGTGATTACTCAACATGAAATCTGGGAATATCCCACTTTGTTAAATATTGTTATAGTATTGATAATTATTCGTAATCAATTGAATATTATTGAACCTTCGATAGAATTTTACTCTTTCATCATTTGAATGTTATTCAGTATGAAACTAAGGAAAATCCTTGTTATTGCAAATGATTTATTATTCAGCTACTTCGAAATCTTTCGAATATCTTTGAAATTCTAAAAAGTTAAATTCTTCTTTATCTTTTATTGTACGCTTTAACTTGCGGAGCAAACTCGTTGCTCACCCTTACTTAAATAAAATATTTTAGCTAAAGTCGAGGTAGCAGAAGGTTCTAATAAAGACAAAGGAAATGGCAAGATCCAAGAATAGTATAAGACGGATGTTAATTATTATATTATCTGATGGTATTATTTATGTAAAACTTTTGTAATATTAAAGGCGTATTTAAGTTTAGGTAACAAAGACCTTGGGATTATGTTATGAAACTTTATTATAATGAACAATGTATGTTTATTATTCCGCAATAGTTTATAAAATTCTTATGATGATGATAGATCGTGAGCACTGACTTCGAGGTTAGAGAACCTAGATTTGGGGGCATCACATGTTGGTATCAAATCTGTAGATTATAAACCTTAGGTGGGGGGGGGGGGAAGCCTTAAGAATATAACCATAAGAATGATAGAGAAAACTCATTTAGAGTTCTAAGTGATGGATTGAGAAAATTCATCAATAGTAAAATGTGTGGACATTTAGTGTTTATGGAATGTGTTAACTGGTTAGGTATTAATCAAGTTGTTTAAAACTAATTGAAGAATTCCAGTAGATGATGAGATTAAGGAATAGAAAAAGATAAAACTCATGTAGAGTTTTCTTTGAGAATCAGTATTGTTATGAAATATATTTTCATTCCATATAATGAATGTATGTTTATTGAGAGATATTAATGAAATTTGTTGGTTGTAGGATGTTAGGAGATGATGAGATTAGAGAAACTCAAGTGCTTATTGAGATGTTAGTAGCTGCATCAGCGCCAATAGCCGAGGTGGTAGCTCAAGGTGAAATAGTAGGTGAATCAGAGAAGAATTTTAAAGAAGAAGGGACAGTTGAGAAATTTCTAAAAGAAGAACCTGCGGTAAATCTAGGAAGCGATCATGACGCGTACCCCGAGATGGAACTGGATGAAGAAGAGGAAGTATATTCTATAGAAACTAAAGTAGGACCAGAAATAGAGATAAAAGATGGAGAAGAAGCCAGTGTAGTGGTCGTAGATAGTCAAGAATCAGGGGAAGTTCAAGATTTGAGGAATAAGGTGTTTTTTTCCTGGAGGAAATGTGGAATGCGGAAAGATTACTAAATGACTAGTTGTGACAACCCGATATTTTCTATATAAATAAATCTTAAAATTTTGCGTATAATTTTTTTTTTATTATTATTATTTTAAGGATGAGGATTTGTACAAGATTATGTGTATATGTATTTATGTGGTAAATAAAAATATATTTATTACATGAATATTTACAAGTAAATTTATTTTAGAATTATTGATTATTATAAAGTATATTTTTATAATAATTAATTTTAAGATAGAAATGTTTTTATTAATTATTTTCCATGAATAAATAATCATATATTATTTAAATAATATATGAAGTGATTTTTAGAATAAATATAATAATTATTCTATTATATGAATTTTTTGTACAGATTATTAAGTTAAATATTTTACCTTAATTATCAAGGTTAAATATAAAAGAATAATCAGATATAGAATCCAAATTCTAATTTTGGATTATTGTCAAGGTATTAGAATAATAATATAATATTAATTATATTTTGATTTTTCAGTGCTATAAATATGTACTGTATATGTGAATTAGTGATGGTTGGCCAATTATGGTGTTATGTGTGAAACCCTAATTTAAAATACAAATTAGAGTTTAAAGTTATTGGATAATTGCGATAATGTGGTTAATGTCTGGTATTAGTAATATAATCGCTAATTAGGAAAAACCCTAATTTTATCGCGAAACCCTAATTTGAAACTGAAACCCTAATTAACATTTTGAGGTATTACTTCTAGAAACCCTAATTGCTTTATTAGCAAAGTTAATTGTGATTAAGGGTTTTAAACCCTAATGTCCATGTGTTAGATAATTACAAACTTATTTTAATTAACAAAGTTAATTTTTTCAAAATATTAGAAACTAAAATTTAGTTATTATTTTTGTAATAAACCCTAATTGCTAAATCCTAAAATTGGAAAATTTTGAAATCCTAGTTGCTAAATCTTTAAGGGTTAAATGTTAAAACCTAAACCCTAGATTGTCCAAACCCTAAACCCTAAGGGTTTCATCAAGTTCAAATTCTAGAAGAAATTGGAAATGTCCATAATGCCCTTTATGGGATTTTTAATTGATTGCTTGCAAATTTGGCTAGTAACTTTAGTGGTTAACCTAACACTTGACTTTGTTGAGTCTAAAAACAAAGCTCATCAGCCTATATAGCCAGCCAACTCATCAAATTCATTGCACTTGAGGTTATATATAAGATTTAGAGAGAGAAAGTTCATAAAGTTAGCCATTTAGCAACCAAGCTCTCACAAACTCTTATATCTCTCTCAACCTCCGAAAATTAGAAGTGAATCAGTCCCAAAATCCAGCCCTACATTGATCATAACAACATCATAGGGCAGAAATCAAAAATCGGAATCAAAAGAGGTATAAACCCTAAATTTTGAAATCCTTCGATTCCTTGTTATTTGTTGCAATTGATTGTTCAAATATGTGTAATAAGGTGTCAATTGATGATCTGGGTTGATAAATCATGAACCCATAACATCAAAGTGCACGAATTTAGTGTTTTTCAAAATCTGGAAAACTAGAAATCTGTGATTTTCAGTTAAATGTCAGATCTTATAACTCCGTGTTTGTTACGTGTTTTTGATGTTTAAAAGTTTTAACATGTATCCTGATATGAGGTCTTTAATTTACAAAAATAATGAAAGCCATATCTATTATAGATCAAAAGTTATTCAAGGTCAAAACCCGTTGACCGAATCTGTCAAGAACACTTTCCCAGAAAAATTTGAGCCAGCGTCCGTGTTCAAGTTTGACCGATTATATCTAGTTAATGGTTTGATGTTTGTGTGTTATTATGATTTCTAGTTGTAGTACTACATTTTGTCTACAACCTAGAGTTGATAGATCACGTAAATAATGGCCAGAACATAGCTTAGATCGAACTTGAAAGTGACCCCTCGGGCCTGTTTCTGCCCAGAAACGGTTTGGCAGCAACTTTGGAGGCTTTGATCTCCTTGTTGTGATGTTGTTTAACCAAAGTGTTGGTTGGATGTTGTAGTGTGACATTTTCTACACGCCCAAAGTTTTAGATAGCCCAGATCATGCCCAGATCGTGAGATAAAGCCGGTCAAACTAGAGACTTTGCAGCTGCCGGAAAATTCTGGAGTTGCTCAAGAACACCTATAGCGACAGAAAGCGTCGCTATAGGCCTTTAGCGACAGATTTAATTAATATTTTCAGAAATTAATAAAAAATAGAAAAAAATAGTTTTTAATTATTAATAATACAAAATAAATTATTAAATTTTTTTTTAAATTCTGAAAAATTTGTTTTTAATTATTTTAAATATATTTCATAAATATTTAATATTTTTGGAATATTAAAAGTAATTAATTTATTTAATTATAATATTAAATAAATTATTTAAAAATGATTTTAATATTTGAAAAATCATTTAAAATTATATTATGGTATAAGAAAATAATTTAAGTTATTTTTGATAACTTTTAATATTATGTGATAATTTTCATTAATAAATTAATATTAATGATAATTAAGTTATTTATTAAATGAATTAAATAAATGAATTAAAAATCATTTTAAATAATAATAAGGTATTTAATAATATTTTAAGTTATAAAATATAACTTTTAATATTTAAAGGTAAATTTTATTAATTAATTATGATTAATGATAATAAAGTTATTTAATAATTATATTAAATAATTTAGTTTAAAAATGATTTTATTATTATAATAATCATTTTTAATAAAAATAAAGTGTTTAAAGATATTTTAAGTTATAAAATATAACTTTTAATATTTAAAGGATAATTTCTTTAATAATTTAATATTAATGATTATTAAATTATTATTAATGATATTAAATTTATTTAATAATTATATTAAATAAATAGTTTAAAAATGGTTTTATTTATGTAAAAATCATTTAAAAAGGATGTTAATGATTTAAAAATATTTTAAGTTATAATTATGACTTTTAATATTTGGATAAATAGTTCATTAATATTTAAATATTAATGGTAATTATTTAATAATGATTTTAAATGTTTTAAAAATCATTTAAGGGTATTATAAATACTTTAAAAACATTTTGAGTTATTATACATAACTTTAATATTTTGGCAATGGTTTCATTAATAGTTTATTATTAATTAAATGTTAATGATAGTAGAATTGTTTAATATTTAAATCATTTAATAATGATTCTGATAGTTCAAAAAATTATGATAAATGATAATAATTATTTAATAATTATTATAAGGACATGAAAAATAGTGCGACTGATATTTAAGTTATCCAAATGGATAACGAACTACGGTTTAGAGTCTTAGACTCGATATTTACCCGAAAAAGCTGTCGGTAGACCGACATATTTCAGAAATTGATCTTGACTTAGATAAATTGGTTAGTTAACTGTTTATTTATGTTGTACTAATCAGTAAAATGATCTGATTAATGATAGGTTGTGATAGAAAGGGGTAGAACTAAGTTGAGAATTATAAGCAGCGCATCAGGCAAGTAACCTAACTTTGCATTTTCTTTATGCAATGGATAGAAGTGAGAAATTCAGAATTAATGTTATTATTGTACAGATTGTTAAACTTATATTATATAAGCCCATTGACTATCAACATGCTAGTCTATGATAATTCAGTTATATATATTCTGTTCGTTAATTTCTATAAATGATCATACAAGTGTCCCCACTTGGATAATCATTGTATTTAATCGCATGTTGATACCCTTTTGATATACATATATGTTGAATTATATAAGACCTTTGTTATGAAAACCCAACAGGTATGAACATCCCAATAATGGGAAAATTTTTATGCGCCTAAGGCGGACAGAGTAACGATAACATCGTTCCTATACATGTAGTATTGATCAATACAGGGTACAACAGGGCTGATCACCCTCCGTGCCCGTAAGTCATGACGGTTTACAGATGAATTTCTGTTCAAACCTTTTCGAAAATGAAAACAATGTTCATAGTATGTCACAGAAAACCCCATGTATAGTCAATACGTAGTTTCAAAAATTTGAAAGAGGGTTGTTATGTTATTATTATTGGTACAGATTACTTCACAACTACTTACTAGTTGTAGAAGAATATTATAAAGAAAACATTTAAATTCCTTCAGCCTATATATATATAATACTTGCTGGGCACTCAAATGCTCATCCTTGCTTAATTTAAATGTTTTCAGCTAAGTGCGAAGAACCAGAAGGCTCATGCTGAAACAAGGGAAAAGGAAAGCTAACCAAATAAGATTTGTGGTACTGTTTGTAATAGTTTTAGATTATGAAGACTATGATATTTAAATATCTAATATCATGTAATGAATGACTAAAGGTTACGTACTTGGGAGAAAGACTCTGATGTATATGTAAATTTAAGTTATGTTTTATATTATTGTTATTATTATTAGTATTATTCCACTCATAGAAATGGTATCGTGAAGTACCGAATTTGGGTTTTAAGTATCCGGGTTCGGGGATTTTACAGGATGGTATCAGAGCTATAGGGTTAGAAACCTTAGGTGTGTTAGACCTTAGGCTATAACCTTAGAACAGAGGGAAACGTTGAAAATATAAATAACTCATATAGAGTTTAAAAAAAAAGATGAATTGAATAAATTCATCGTCAAATGAACTAAAAGATAACTTATATAAAACCTTTATGTGTTATGTGTATATAATTTATGCTAATCAAAATAATTTATATGTGTAGATGTCGGGTGGAAAAGGCTTGTTATATGCTTATAACATGAAGAAGAATCAAACTCATACACCTGAGCTGATATCGAAGCCAATAGCTGAAATAGAAGCTCACGATGAAATCAACTCGGACGAGGTGGTTATCGTAGAAAACATAGTACCAGATCCGGAAATAGTCGATCTGACAGATAGTGATTCAGACACTAAAGTTGAAGCTGAACAAACATCAACGGAGGTACAGAATCTGAGGAACAAGGTTTCTTCTCTGGAAAGGCTGTGGGAGATAGAAAAGCTATTGAATAGTCAACTACGTCAGGCATTAATAGAAACAATGGAAGAACAGGATAAGCTTAAAATCCAAATTGATCAGATGGGAGCCTCAAGCAACACTTCGTGTGCAGCCCGGAGAGATAAGGGAACATGGCTGATCACCCTCCGTGCAATGATGGTCAATTAGGGTTTCTTCTAATTACCGATATTCTTATACACAGTAACTTCATATACACAGTCACTACTCAGTCATATCTCATAACTGAGTTTAATAATTAGGGTTTCACAGCATGGTAATATGTTATGACCTAATTGACCATCATTGCTCAATATTATCTGTCCGCACATACACAGTACATAATTATGGCATTGTAAAATCATTATATAAATAATATAATGTTATTATATTCATCTCTTGATCACAATCCCAATTCAGGGTTTGGATCTCATATCTGACTTATTCTTCGTACACAACATCAATAATCAAGTTAAAAAAATTAACTTAAATATTCTGAACAATTCATATAATAAAATATTTATTACATAAATCTAATTATCACTTCATAAATTATTTCCAATCATGTTTTCATAGAAAATAATTAATAAAAACATTCCGGCTTACAGAAATTTATTACCATATAATTTGTGGTAAATAATAATTCCAAAATTATTTCTAATTTTTTAAGAAATAAATATATTCACATTTATCGTTCACTTTACTTGACACTTAGTCTCGTCAATAAATAAAAAACACAAAATTTCTTATTTACTTGATATAGAAAATCTCGGGTTATTACATTCACCCTCCCTTATAAGGATTCCGTCCCCGGAATCACCACTTTAAAAACTCATATGCAGAAGGGTACATAGCATATAATTATTGTACGTAGATCTCGATCATACTTGATCAAACTGATCTTTAATTATTCTTCATAACACTTGTCTATCCGATTAAGCAGAAATATAAGATATATATAAGTTATTCAAATAGCACCTGGAGTTCTGTTTCCAGCTGCCACTGTATCCTGGACCGTCATGTTGTAAACCCTCGGAGTTACTTTCGTTGGGTTACTGGTTGATTTTGGTCCTGAAATTACTAACGTTCCACTGTTTCTCCCCGTGGTTACGTTTTCTGCCTCCATTCCCCTCCGTGGACAGTTCCTCACCTTATGCTCAGTCGATCCACATATGAAGCATCCACTGATCATCCTTGAGTTGGGGCAGTTGGGAGAGATATGACCCTCTTGCCCGCACTTGTAGCATACAAACTTGCCCTTCAGACACTCGCCAGAGTGATTCTTCCCGCAGTTCTTGCACTGCACTACCTGCTTCTTTGTACCTTCCTGCTTCACTTGCACTTTCTCAGAAAAATTCCTCATTCTTTTCTCACCCCTACTACTATTTTCTATCTTTACTGCTCCTCCTGACTTGCTTTTGTTCTTCTTCTCCTTGTGGTAGAGGCTCATGGCCTCACTTCCCTGTTCAGCTATAATAGCCTTCTCCATGAGTGCTGCAAAAGTATTGATTTGCAGTACTGACACCTTATTGTATAGCCAGGGTTTTAAGCCTAGCTCAAATCTCCTTGCCTTCCTAGCCTCTGTATCTACTTGATGTGGAGCAAACCTAGCCAACTCATTAAATTTTGCGGCATACTCCGCAACAGTCATGTTATCCTGCTTTAACTCCAGGAATTTCACCTCCATTCTAGACTGCATACTAACAGAGAGATAGTTTTCGAAAAATAAATCCTTAAACATATCCCAAGTAATTTCTTCTTCTCCTGCCCGAGTTTTATTTGCCTCCCACCAAAAGTTAGCTTCCCCTTTCATCATATAAGTGGCAAAAGCGGTCTTTTGCCCCGCATCTACTCTAGCGATTATGAACGCCTTCTCTATCTCGTTCACCCAAGTCTGGGCTTCTATAGGGTTAGCTGATCCTCTGAATTCTGGTGGTCCTACGGCTTTGAAGTCTTTAAATTTTGCCAAGCGATTGTCTGGCTGGTTTCCCGCAACTGGTGTTCCCTGCTGCATAACCTGAGCTACCATGTTTGCAAAGTTTTGCATCAGTTCTGGCTGTCGTTCCCCAGCATTAGTAGATTCTTCTATCCTTTGGTTTCGAGTTTGACGTCTTGGCGGCATTATCTGGTTAAATAAAACCATAAATTATACCCTTACATTTTAAACCTTATTGCATAAGATTAATGTATTAAACTCGTTTCATTTCTCAAACTTAGATTCATATTCATTTATCGAATATTTACATAGCATATCCTGCTTTAATCAACAGCTATCCCTTTGTGACTACGAAAGTTGGGATTTAAAATCTTGACCAACCTAAAAGTTGAAAATAGTTCATTACTTATCACACATATTACATAACATAACCCATACTACTTATTTACCAAGTCTTTTTCTCGGACATTCATTAGGTCGATGTCCTTCCATCCCACAATTAAAACATCCACCTTTCCTATAGTCGGGGCAACGAGGAGAGGTATGTCCTTCACGGCCGAAAATATACATATCTTCTTCCCTTTCTTCTTATCAGGTTTTCCTAAGTCAGGATCTTCTATCTTTCTTTCTTTACACGATGTGTTGCTTGAGGCTCCATCTGGTCAATTTGGATTTTGAGTTTATCCTGCTCTTCCATTGTTTCCATTAACATCTGACGCAGAAACTTTTCTATCTTCACATCTTACAATAACTACTCACTAGGAGTTTACATATTCTAAACATTAATAAAAACTAGGTTGTCACAATAACCTTTATTTAATCATCTCAGATTCTACTCGTACTTAACGAGTTTACACTATTTCATATCCATCATCACATTCTACCCAATACACCTCTCACAAGAGTAAAAGTTTTCAAATTGTGCTGAGGGGTCATATAGACCATGAACACAGAGTTTTAACGGTATTCATACCACAAAACAAAACATTACCTGGTATGTTTACAATCACAAAGAAGGTAAACTACCATTAATAGTACTTTAGGTGATTAGCCTACTGTACCCCTACGTCATGTATAACGTATTAATCATACCTAGCGAATATTTACGCTATTAGATTGGATTACCTGGTATGTTTACAATCACAAAGAAGGTAAACTACCATTAATAATACTTTAGGTGATTAGCCTATTGTACCCCTACGTCATGCATAACGTATTAATCATACCTAGCGAATATTTACGTTATTAGATTGGATCATTTATCCAAACAACATTGTTCACCTCAGTCTTATCATAGGATTCCGCACCAAACAATTTGGTTCGGGAAATTTCTTTCAATGAACACTTAGAGTTTTCATAAACATTAGTCTAGCTGATTCAAATAGCATAGACTCATATCAATAATTTAATTCAATCGAATTATTTAAGTGTAGCCAAACTCCGTTGGCAAATTAAACTTTTTGAAAACATTTTCGAGAATGACGTCATGATGCCGCACTGTATTCACAGTCCGTTGATGATTCCGTCATTTGGTGATTTTATCATACTACATCATACCATAGTGGAACATCGACTTTAGGTCAAATTCACACTAAGTAATACTGCATTGATGACTCCATCATTTTTATCATCGCTGCACCAGGTTACATGGTACATAAGTGATAAATAAAAAATAATTTTTGATATTTCAAATCATTTGCGTCTAGCCAAAATAAGTAGCATAGACCGTACTTTAAACCGTTTCAAAAATGATTACGAGCCTATATTTTTGTTTTCAAAAGCACATAGTGCGTATTTAGCTTGATGTCAAAAATTTTGAAGTTTAGCATAACTAGGAGTTTAGGAAAACCTAACACCTTTACTAATAATCATTTGCTTAACAGTCTATCTGTTCCTATAATCCTCAATTCTTCATTCACACATAACTATACCCAGTTCGTCAAACCACACTTATGAGTTCATAAGTTGCCACAATCATATGAGTTTAAGAACTTATCCTAGTCAGACCTTTGGCGTCCATTCGCTGAGGGGTTCATAAACATTTCATATAATTATGAGTCAAGAATGTCTCATAAGTATGAGTTTTAAGAACTCGTACTTAATCTTATATTCTCTATCTATGACCTATCTACCTGTTATACACCTGAGAATTGAGTCATCCTCTTAATGTGCATATAACAAATAGCGCGACATAAACATTTCAATGATTATCAGTGCCAAAAACTAAGTGGTTTTTACACCAAGTACAATTCAGCTCCCATACGAAGAATCATACAACTCAGCTGCCGACACGAGTCCTCAATTGAATCCCCACCTAACACTCCTTCTCCATACGAATTTAATTCGTATTTATAATTCTTTTTCTTGATCTGTACCAATTCATAGTACAATTCATACACAGCAATCTTGCTGTAAACTTTCCAATCAACAGATTGATTCTTTCCGGCTGTCATAGCCTTATCAGATCACGGAATTATCTCATCATATATATTACGATTTACTTCTATATCTTGATCGTTTTATTTTACGATCTCTCATAACGGCACTTTCAGTCTTTTAGACTCAATCTATTCCCCACTACTGTTTAACTTTATTATCAGAGTTAGGGAACTCTGTGTCTTTACACTAGCCGAGATTCATCTTTGAATCTTATCGACCAACTAACTCTATATGAGTTATTACTTATCCCAATCATTGCGGTTATTAGTCTCAGGTATTTCTACCTAAACTTCATAACCAACAGCTCTGATACCAAGTTGTGACGAACCCAAATCCAGGTACTTGAAACCCGAACTTGGTGTTTCACGATACCATTTCAATAAGCTGAATAATGCAATAATAATATTACATTCAAACTTAATTTACATACATCAGAGTTTACTCCCCAGGTACGAGACCTTCAAATACATTCCATCCGATACCTGAATAGGTACCAATATTGACTATAACCATTAACTCATAATATAACTCATTCAAACAGCTTTCCTTTATCCTTGTTCGTGCCTGAGCCTTCAGGTTGCTCATACATAACTGAAAACATTTAATTTAAGCAAGGATGAGCATTTGAGTGCCCAGCAAGTAATAGCAATTATATATATAAGCTGAAAGAATATAAGTATTCTCTTTACATAACACTTCTACAACGAATTGAAAGTTGTGAAGTAATTTGTACTGATAAAAAATTCACATAACAACTCTCTTTCAACTTCTTTAAATTTGGCTCTGACTCTACCCTTGAATAGGGTTTAAGAAAATATACTATGAATATTCTTTTTTCATTTTCGAGAAGGTTTAATAGAAATTCATCCTCAACCCGTCATAACCTACGGGCACAGAGGGTGATCAGCCCCGTCGTACCTTGTATTGATCACTACTACATAACTTGAACGAAATTCATCGCTCACTCTATCCGCCTTGGGCGTAAAAACTTCCCATATAGGGATGTTCATACATGTCTGGTTCCAAACCCGAAGGTTTTTAATCTTACTCAACAATAATATGTAATTCAACATATATAAACGGGTAATTGACAAAGGTGTATCAACATGTGAATAAATACCATGATTATCCAAGTGGAGACACTTGTATAACCATTTAGAAATCAAAGAACGGAATATATATCTGAGCTAACTTGTTGATAATCAAAGCGTACATAATCTGTACAAGAATAGAATAATTCTGAAATATTCTTACTCATGTCCATTGCATAAAGGAAATGCAAAGGTAGGATACTTGCCTGATTCGCTGATTACAAATCTCAACTTAGGTTTTATCTCTTTATCACAACCTATCAATAATCAGATCATTCGTTCGATTAGAACCATATGTCTTAACACATAGTACTGTCTATTACAGTCAGCACATAGTCTAATCATATAATCGCAGTGATCATACTTTTAGTTCCTATTCTATACTTGAAATATTATTATATATTTTTCAAATATCTCATTCATGCTCTTACAGTAGCATTTTTTTTCTTTTATAAGGTCTGACATTTGTCAGCGTACCGACAGTTTTATCGGGTAAATACTGAGTCTAAGACTCTTATTCTATAACTCAACATCTGTAAATATCAGACATTTTATTTTTAAACATTTTCAGAATTTCCAGAAATTGAAAAATTTAAAATAATTCAAATCTGTCACTAAAGGGCCTATGGTTATATAACTGTTACTATAGGTGTTCTTCATCAAATTCAGAACTTCATAACCGGTTCTCAAGTCAGCTAGTTTGGCCGGCTATAACTTTCAAATATCAGAATCATAATTAAATGATTTAAACATTAAATAATTTCATTATCATTAATAGTTTAATTAATACTAAACTATTAATGAAACCATTGCCAAAATATAAAAGTTATTTATAATAACTCAAACTATTTTTAAAACGTTTATATTACCCTTAAATAATTTTTAAAACAATAAAAATCATTTTTAAATAATTACCATTAATATTTAAATATTAATGTACTATTTATCCAAATATCAAAAGTTATTAATTATAACTTAAAATATTTTTAAATTCTTATTTTCATTTAAAATGATTTTTTATAATATTAAAATCATTTTTAAACTAAATTATTTAATATAATCATTAAATAACTTTAATATCATTAATAATAATTAATTAATGAAATTCATCACAAAATTTTAAAAGTCATCACAAATAAGTCATTTACATAATCAATTCCAAGCCCAAATAAACATAATAAACTAACTAGTTTATTAACAAACTAACTAAACTTCAAAAATTCAAACTTTAACTAACAATTAAATACATTACAAAAATTAAATAAGAAAACATACCCGAAAATACGAATTCCACAAACTGAATACGCACTTCCACGCCAAAATTTAACTAAGGAGATCTTTATAAAAAGTCCTCCCCCAACAAAGCCTTTCTCAAAAATTGGAGGCCTTATTGTTGGTGAATGAAACAAAGGCCAAGCCCTTCTATTTATAAGTTTAGAAAATGGTGAACTTCTCAATTTAGTCGATGTGGGACTTGGTTTAAACTAATCTTCCAATAGCTCATTTTGCGATTTTCTCACGCCTTGCTCATTTATCAGAACATTCCCAACTTTGGATATGTTATACATGGTATACCAGAGTATTTTTAAAAATACGAATTACCCAATTCGGGTTCATTAAGTAGCCCAAACAGTGCGTCAAAAGTAGACGTTCATAACAGTTTTCAATTTCGTTTCAGCTTTACCCTCTCTCGCTAAAACAGTCATAACTTTTTCGTTTCAAAACATTTTTGAGCGATTCTTGAGCCCACGCGAAGCTAACTTCTGGGGCTACAACTTTTATTCTTTGACCATTTCCAAATTCCGAACACATCAGGCCAGAAATTCCGTTCAAGTGGACTGCACCGCACTTGTTGGACAGTTTTGACACTACTACTTTGAAATGTCATAACTCTCTCATCCGATATCGGATTTAGTCTGTTTCAGAGTCTATGGAAAGCTTATTCAGTGTACTACAACATACCAAAAGTTCAGAAGGTTTTGGAAACATTAACTGATCGAAACAGTGTCCCGAATAGCACATCTCGCTGCTGACTTTCAGTTTTGAGAAATTTGACACATTTCCTTCCAATCACCGTAATTCCCTCATCCGAGGTCAGAATGAGGTCATTCCAAAGCCTATGGCTTCCTAACTCAGTTCACTACAACATATCAAAAGCCCAGACCTTTTAAAGCACAAAAAGTGGACGAGAATGCCCCCATTACAGACTGCCCAAAAACAGTTATCATGATCGGTCAACCATGTTTGACCATCTATAACTTCTAATGTATACATGATATGGACTTGATTCTTTTTGCAGATTAAAGACCATATAACAAGCTACACATAAAAACTTAAAAACAACAAAAATCATGATCGATCAAAGATCTATAAGCTCTGACATTTGACGAAAAAATAACAGAAATGAAATTTTCCAAATTTCTTAAATCTTCAAATTCGTGTACTTTGATGTTATGGGTTTTTGATTTATCAACCCATATCATCAATTAACATCCTATTACACAACTTTAAACAATCAATTGCATCAAATAGCATCGAATCAAAGGATTTCTAGGTTTAGTGTTCTTATACCTTTTTTACCAAAAAGGGTATTTTGGTCATTTCACATATAATTTCAAGGGCAATCTTGTACAAGGCAATTAAATGTAATATTTAATCACTAGATTTAATTCATACAATTTACCAATTAACTTCTATCCTTTGGTAAATTAAAACACTTATACAATAACATCGAAATTAAACCCGATAATTAAAATTAGGGTTCTATAATTATCTGTATATGTTATTAACATAGTCGTTATGGTTTCTAACTTCAACCGGTTAAGGTTATAATAATTAGGGTTTTCCTAATTAGTGACATACAACAGTAATTAGGGTTTCTTCTAATTACCGATATTCTTATACACAGTAACTTCATATACACAGTCACTACTCAGTCATATCTCATAACTGAGTTTAATAATTAGGGTTTCACAGCATGGTAATATGTTATGACCTAATTGACCATCATTACTCAATATTATCTGTCCGCACATACACAGTACATAATTATGGCACTGTAAAATCATTATATAAATAATATAATGTTATTATTCTCATCTCTTGATCACAATCCCAATTCAGGGTTTGGATCTCATATCTGACTTATTCTTCGTACACAACATCAATAATCAAGTTAAAATAATTAACTTAAATATTCTGAACAATTCATATAATAAAATATTTATTACATAAATCTAATTATCACTTCATAAATTATTTCCAATCATGTTTTCATAGAAAATAATTAATAAAAACATTCCGGCTTACAGAAATTTATTACCATATAATTTGTGGTAAATAATAATTCCAAAATTATTTCTAATTTTTCAAGAAATAAATATATTCACATTTATCGTTCACTTTACTTGACACTTAGTCTCGTCAATAAATAAAAAAAAATTTATACACAAAATTTCTTATTTACTTGATATAGAAAATCTCGGGTTATTACAATTTCTGTTCAAACCTTTTCGAAAATGAAAACAATGTTCATAGTATGTCACAGAAAACCCCATGTATAGTCAATACGTAGTTTCAAAAATTTGAAAGAGGGTTGTTATGTTATTATTATTGGTACAGATTACTTCACAACTACTTACTAGTTGTAGAAGAATATTATAAATAAAACATTTAAATTTCTTCAGCCTATATATATATAATACTTGCTGGGCACTCAAATGCTCATCCTGGCTTAATTTAAATGTTTTCAGCTAAGTGCGAAGAACCAGAAGGCTCATGCCGAAACAAGGGAAAGGGAAAGCTAACCAAATAAGATTTGTGGTACTGTTTGTAATAGTTTTAGATTATGAAGACTATGATATTTAAAAATCTAATATCATGTAATGAATGACTAAAGGTTACGTACTTGGGAGAAAGACTCTGATGTATATGTAAATTTAAGTTATGTTTTATATTATTGTTATTATTATTAGTATTATTCCGCTCATAGAAATGGTATCGTGAAGTACCGAATTCGGGTTTCAAGTATCCGGGTTCGGGGATTTTACAGGATGATATCAGAGCTATAGGGTTAGAAACCTTAGGTGTGTTAGACCTTAGGCTATAACCTTAGAACAGAGGGAAACGTTGAAAATATAAATAACTCATATAGAGTTTAAAAAAAAGATGAATTGAATAAATTCATCATCAAACGAACTAAAAGATAACTTATATAAAACCTTTATGTGTTATGTGTATATAATTTATGCTAATCAAAATAATTTATGTGTGTAGATGTCGGGTGGAAAAGGCTTGCTATATGCTTATAACATGAAGAAGAATCAAACCCATACACCTGAGCTGATATCGAAGCCAATAGCTGAAATAGAAGCTCACGATGAAATCAACTCGGACGAGGTGGTTATCGTAGAAAACATAGTACCAGATCCGAAAATAGTGGATCTGACAGATAGTGATTTAGACACTAAAGTTGAAGCTGAACAAGCATCAACGGAGGTACAGAATCTGAGGAACAAGGTTTCTTCTCTGGAAAGGCTGTGGGAGATAGAAAAGCTTTTGAATAGTCAACTACGTCTGGCATTAATAGAAACAATGGAAGAACAGGATAAGCTTAAAATCCAAATTGATCAGATGGGAGCCTCAAGCAACACTTCGTGTGCAGCCCCGAGAGATAAGGGAAAAAGAAAGATAGAAGACCATGAAGTAGAAAAAACTGATAAGAAGAAAGGGAAGAAGATATGTTATATTTGCGGCCGAGAGGGACATACCTCTCCTCGTTGCCCCGACTATAAGAAAGGTGGATGTTTTAATTGTGGGATGGAAGGACATCGAGCGTATGAATGTCCAAGAAAAGGGCTTAGGGAATAGGTAGTATAGGTTATGTTGTGTAAGCGTGATTAATATTATATGTGTGCTTAGTATGTCTGTGTAATGCATTATTATAAAAATTTTGTACAAGTGGTGATGTAAATCCCGACTTTTTTAGTCACAATGGGATAACTGATGTTTAAAGCACTATGTGCTATGATATGTAAAATATTTTGAAAGCAATGAATGAATATGAATCAAAGTTGAGTTACGAAACAAGTTTAATAAGTTTAAACTTATATGATAAAGTTTAGAATGTAAGTTAATTTATGGTTTTTACTTAACCAGATAATTCCGCCAAGACGTCAAACTCGGAATCAAAGGGCAGAAGAGTCTGTCAACAATGTTGAAGGACAACAACAAGCGGACCCGATGCAGCATTTTGCGAATATGGTAGCCCAGGCTATGCAACAAGGAAACCAGCCGGATAATCACTTGGCGAATTTTAAAGATTTTAAGGCTGTAGGACCACCAGAATTTAAAGGTACGACTGACCCTGTAGAAGCCCAAAATTGGGTTAGGGAAATTGAGAAGGCATTTATAATAGCTAGGGTAGCTGAGGGGCAAAAGACCTCTTTTGCCACCTATATGATGAAGGGTGAGGCAAATTTCTGGTGGGAAGCGAATCAGATGAGGGCAGGAGCAGGTGTGATAGCATGGGATAGATTTAAGACGTTATTTTTCGAAAATTATTTTTCAGCCGTATGCAGTCTAGAATCGAGGTAAAATTTTTGGAGTTGAAGCAAGGGGATATGTCAGTGGCAGAATATGCCGCTAAATTTAATGAGTTAGCTAGGTTTGCTCCGCATCAAGTTGATACGGAGGCTAGGAAGGCGAGGAGATTTGAGTTGGGATTAAAACCCTGGCTCTATAACAAGATGGCAGTGTTGCAGATCCCAACATTTGCAGCACTCTTGGAGAAGGCGATAATTGCGGAGGAGGGAAGTGAGGCTATGAGCCTCTATAATAAGGAGAAGAAGAACAAGGCCAAGGTCGAGGGAGTTGAGAAGATGAGGACAAATAGTGGGGGCAAGAATGTTGACGGAAAAAGGAATGGAAACTATTTTGGAAACGTGCAGGTGAAGCAAGAAGGAATTAAGAAGTCAGGGGTGCAGTGTGGGAAATGTGGAAAGAACCACTCCAGGGAGTGTTTGAAGGGAAAATTTGTGTGTTACAAATGCGGGCAGGAGGGCCATATCTCTCCCAACTGCCCCAATCCTAGAATGAACAGTGGATGTTTTATTTGCGGGTCAATAGAGCACAGGGTGAAGGATTGTCCGAACAGGAGGGTAGAGGCTGGTAGTGTGAATACTGGTAAGAGTAGTAGAACATTAGCAATCACGGGACCGACATCATCGAACAAACCAACAAAGTCAACATCAAGAGTCTTCAACATGACGGTTCAAGACACGGTGGCAGCTGGCAATGCAGTTCCAGGTAATATTCGAATAACTTTTAATTACGTATTTATAATTTTTCTATTTATAGTAAATTATTTTATAAATAAATTTGAGGGAGGAATTTGAGTTCTTTTAAGAACAAAATTTCCGTTTAATCAGAAAGACAAGCTTAATGTGATTAGTTAAAGATCGGTTCGATCAAGGTTGATCGAGATCTACTTGCAAAGAATATGTATGCTATGAACCCGGTTATGTGTAGGTTTTTAAGTGGTGATTCCGGGGACGGAATCCTTATAAGGGAGGGTGAATGTGACAACCCGATATTTTCTATATAAATAAATCTTAAAATTTTGCGTATAATTTTTTTTTATTATTATTATTATTTTAAGGATGAGGATTTGTACAAGATTATGTGTATATGTATTTATGTGGTAAATAAAAATATATTTATTACTTGAATATTTACAAGTAAATTTATTTTAGAATTATTGATTATTATAAAGTATATTTTTATAATAATTAATTTTAAGATAGAAATGTTTTTATTAATTATTTTCCATGAATATATAATCATATATTATTTAAATAATATATGAAGTGATTTTTAGAATAAATATAATAATTATTTTATTATATGAATTTTTTTGTACAGATTATTAAGTTAAATATTTTACCTTAATTATCAAGGTTAAATATGAAAGAATAATCAGATATGGAATCCAAATTCTAATTTTGAATTATTGTCAAGGTATTAGAATAATAATATAATATTAATTATATTTTAATTTTTCAGTGCTATAAATATGTACTGTATATGTGAATTAGTGATGGTTGGCCAATTATGGTGTTATGTGTGAAACCCTAATTTAAAATACAAATTAGAGTTTAAAGTTATTGGACAATTGCGATAATGTGGTTAATGTTTGGTATTAGTAATATAATCGCTAATTAGGAAAAACCCTAATTTTGTCGCGAAACCCTAATTTGAAACTGAAACCCTAATTAACATTTTGAGGTATTACTTCTAGAAACCCTAATTGCTTTATTACTAAAGTTAATTGTGATTAAGGGTTTTAAACCCTAATGTCCATGTGTTAGATAATTACAAACTTATTTTAATTAACAAAGTTAATTTTTTCAAAATATTAGAAACTAAAATTTAGTTATTATTTTTGTAATAAACCCTAATTGCTAAATCCTAAAATTGGAAAATTTTGAAATCCTAGTTGCTAAATCGTTAAGGGTTAAATGTTAAAACCTAAACCCTAGATTGTCCAAACCCTAAACCCTAAGGATTTCATCAAGTTCAAATTCTAGAAGAAATTAGAAATGTCCATAATGCCCTTTATGGGATTTTTAATTGATTGCTTCCAAATTTGGCTAGCAACTTTAGTGGTTAACCTAACACTTGACTTTGTTGAGTCTAAAAACACAACTCATCAGCCTATATAGCCAGCCAACTCATCAAATTCATTGCACTTGAGGTTATATATAAGATTTAGAGAGAGAAAGTTCATAAAGTTAGCCATTTAGCAACCAAGCTCTCACCAACTCTTATATCTCTCTCAACCTCCAAAAATTAGAAGTGAATCAGTCCCAAAATCCAGCCATACATTGATCATAACAACATCATAGGGCAGAAATCAAAAATCGGAATCAAAAGAGGTATAAACCCTAAATTTTGAAATCCTTCGATTCCTTGTTATTTGTTGCAATTGATTGTTCAAATATGTGTAATAAGGTGTCAATTGATGATCTGGGTTGATAAATCATGAACCCATAACATCAAAGTGCACGAATTTAGTGTTTTTCAAAATCTGGAAAACTGGAAATCTATGATTTTCAGTCAAATGTCAGATCTTATAACTTCGTGTGTGTTACGTGTTTTTGATGTTTAAAAGTTTTAACATGTATCCTGATATGAGGTCTTTAATTTACAAAAATAATGAAAGCCATATCTATTATAGATCAAAAGTTATTCAAGGTCAAAACCCGTTGACCGAATCTGTCAAGAACACTTTCCCAGAAAAATTTGAGCCAGCGTCCGTGTTCAAGTTTGACCGATTATATCTAGTTAATGGTTTGATGTTTGTGTGTTATTATGAATTCTAGTTGTAGTACTACATTTTTTCTACAACCTAGAGTTGATAGATCACGTAAATAATTGCCAGAACATAGCTTAGATCGAACTTGAAAGTGACCCCTCGGGTCTGTTTCTGCCCAGAAACGGTTTGGCAGCAACTTTGGAGGCTTTGATCTCCTTGTTGTGATGTTTTTTAACCAAAGTGTTGGTTGGATGTTGTAGTGTGACATATTGTCTACACGCCCAAATTTTTAGATAGCCCAGATCATGCCCAGATGGTGAGATAAAGCCGGTCAAACTAGAGACCTTGTAGCTGCCGGAAAATTCTGGAGTTGCTCAAGAACACCTATAGAGACAGAAAGCGTCGCTATAGGCCTTTAGCGACAGATTTAATTAATATTTTCAGAAATTAATAAAAAAATAGAAAAAAATAGTTTTTAATTATTAATAATACAAAATAAATTATTAAAAATTATTTTAAATTCTGAAAAATTAGTTTTTAATTATTTTAAATATATTTCATAAATATTTAATATTTTTGGAATATTAAAAGTAATTAATTTATTTAATTATAATATTAAATAAATTATTTAAAAATGATTTTAATATTTGAAAAATCATTTAAAATTATATTATGGTATAAGAAAATAATTTAAGTTATTTTTGATAACTTTTAATATTATGTGATAATTTTCATTAATAAATTAATATTAATGATAATTAAGTTATTTATTAAATGAATTAAATAAATGAATTAAAAATGATTTTATTATATTAAAAATCATTTTAAATAATAATAAGGTATTTAATAATATTTTAAGTTATAAAATATAACTTTTAATATTTAAAGGTAAATTTCATTAATTAATTATGATTAATGATAATAAAGTTATTTAATAATTATATTAAATAATTTAGTTTAAAAATGATTTTATTATTATAATAATCATTTTAAATAAAAATAAAGTGTTTAAAGATATTTTAAGTTATAAAATATAACTTTTAATATTTAAAGGATAATTTCTTTAATAATTTAATATTAATGATTATTAAATTATTATTAATGATATTAAATTTATTTAATAATTATATTAAATAAATAGTTTAAAATGGTTTTATTTATGTAAAAATCATTTAAAAAGGATGTTAATGATTTAAAAATATTTTAAGTTATAATTATGACTTTTAATATTTGGATAAATAGTTCATTAATATTTAAATATTAATGGTAATTATTTAATAATGATTTTAAATGTTTTAAAAATCATTTAAGGGTATTATAAATACTTTAAAAATATTTTGAGTTATTATACATAACTTTAATATTTTGGCAATGGTTTCATTATTAGTTTATTATTAATTAAATGTTAATGATAGTAGAATTGTTTAATATTTAAATCATTTAATAATGATTCTGATAGTTCAAAAAATTATGATAAATGATAATAATTATTTAATAATTATTATAAGGACATGAAAAATAGTGCGACTGATATTTAAGTTACCCAAATGGATAACGAACTACGGTTTAGAGTCTTAGACTCAATATTTACCCGAAAAAGCTGTCGGTAGACCGACATGTTTCAGAAATTGATCTGGACTTAGATAAATTGGTTAGTTAACTGTTTATTTGTGATTCAATGGTTATTAAGGTTGTATGACAATGTGATTAGGAAGGTGTTGATGTTTGATTATGATTCAACGATTGTTGAACATGTGTGATAATGTGCATAGGAAATGTGCTGACTGCAATAGGCAGTGTTATGTGTACGATATGTTGTACTAATGAGTAAAATGATCTGATTAATGATAGGTTGTGATAGAAAGGGGTAGAACTAAGTTGAGAATTATAAGCAGCGCATCAGGCAAGTAACCTAACTTTGCATTTTCTTTATGCAATGGATAGAAGTGAGAAATTCAGAATTAATGTTATTATTGTACAGATTGTTAAACTTATATTATATAAGCCCATTGACTATCAACATGCTAGTATATGATAATTCAGTTATATATATTATGTTCGTTAATTTCTATAAATGATCATACAAGTGTCCCCACTTGGATAATCATTGTATTTAATTGCATGTTGATACCCTTTTGATATACATATATGTTGAATTATATAAGACCTTTGTTATGAAAACCCGACAGGTATGAACATCCCAATAATGGGAAAATTTTTATACGCCTAAGGCGGACAGAGTGAACGATAACATCGTTCCTATACATGTAGTATTGATCAATACAGGGTACAACATGGCTGATCACCCTCCGTGCCCGTAAGTCATGACGGTTTACAGATGAATTTCTGTTCAAACCTTTTCGAAAATGAAAACAATGTTCATAGTATGTCACAGAAAACCCCATGTATAGTCAATACGTAGTTTCAAAAATTTGAAAGAGGGTTGTTATGTTATTATTATTGGTACAGATTACTTCACAACTACTTACTAGTTGTAGAAGAATATTATAAATAAAACATTTAAATTCCTTCAGCCTATATATATATAATACTTGCTGGGCACTCAAATGCTCATCCTTGCTTAATTTAAATGTTTTCAGCTAAGTGCGAAGAACCAAAAGGCTCATGCCGAAACAAGGGAAAGGGAAAGCTAACCAAATAAGATTTGTGGTACTGTTTGTAATAGTTTTAGATTATGAAGACTATGATATTTAAATATCTAATATCATGTAATGAATGACTAAAGGTTACGTACTTGGGAGAAAGACTCTGATGTATATGTAAATTTAAGTTATGTTTTATATTATTGTTATTATTATTAGTATTATTCCGCTCATAGAAATGGTATCGTGAAGTACCGAATTCGGGTTTCAAGTATCCGGGTTCGGGGATTTTACACTAGTTGGTAAGGGCACTAAGAGAGATAAACTGAAGAACAAAATGAGCTTAAGGCATAAGTCGATGGGAGGAGATCCGAGTGCAATGTATTGTCTGAAACTTTAAGAAGAACAAAGAAAGGAAGAATTATAAAAGGAAACAGAACAATGATAGTGACGACAACTCAGGGGATTCAAAGCCGAAGAAGAAGGCATGTATTGACTGTGGAAAGAAGCATTTTGGGGAATGTATGAAGGGTAAGAATGTGTGTTATAATTGTGGACAAAGAGGACTCATATATCCCAATTATCCAAAACCTAAGAAAGGAGGATGTTTTTCGTGCGGAGAAAAAGGTCATCAGGCTAAGAATTGTCCTAAGAAGAAGACAGGTAATGGAAGTAGAAGAAAGAAAAATTAAGTATGAGGAGTAGAACCAAAGCCATTCATTTATTGAAAAACGGATGCGAAGATTTCTTAGCCCATGTCACGGATTTAAACAAAAATACATCAAATTTAAATGATATTTCTATTGTTAATAAATTTCTTAACGTATTCCCTGAAGAAGTTCCTGGCCTACCCCCAGAGCGTGAAATTTAGTTTTGTATTGACCTTGAACCCGATACAAAACCCATTTCCAAAACCTCATATCGAATGGCTCTTATTGAACTTCAAGAGTTAAAAACCCAACTGCAGGAGTTGTTAGACATCGGTTTCATTTGTCCTAGTACGTCTCCTTGGGGTGCTCCTGTTCTATTTGTAAAGAAAAAAGATGGGAGTATGCGACTTTGCATTGATTATCGGGAGTTGAATCATGTCACCATCAAAAATAGGTACTCGTTGCCTCGCATTGATGACTTATTTGACCAGTTGCAAGGCGCCAAATTCTTTTCAAATATCGATCTTCATCCCGGATATCATCAGTTAAAAATTAAAACTGAAGACATTCCAAAGACTACTTTCAGAACTCAGTACGTGCATTACGAATTCCTAGTCATATCTTTTGGATTGACCAATGCTCCTGCTGCCTTCATGGATATGATGAACCGAGTATTCAAGGAATATTTGGATCATTTTGTGGTTGTCTTTATTGATAACATCTTCATATACCCTAAAAGCCGTGAAGATCATGAGCAACACTTGAGGCTGATACTCCAAAAGTTTCGTGAAAACAAGCTATACGCCAAGTTGAAGAATGTGAGTTTTGGCTTGAGGAAGTAGCATTCCTTGGGCACGTGATATCAAATCATGGAATATATGTTGACACAACAAAGATTAAAGCAATACAAAGCTGGGAGTAACCTAAGTTAGTAACCGAAGTACGTAGCTTTCAAGGGTTAGCTGGTTATTATCGGAGATTCTTGGAAGGAATTTCTCGAATCGCTACTCCATTAACTCAGCTGACTCGAAAAGATACAAAATTCGATTGGAGCGAAGAATATGAGAAGAGTTTTCAAGAAATCAAGAGGAGACCCATTTCAGCACCTGTTCTGACAATACCATCTGGTTTGGAGGGATTTGTCATCTATAGTGATGCTTCAAGAGGAGGGTTAGGATGTGTTCTCATACAACATGGGAAAGTCATAGCCTATGTCTCACGACAACTCAAAGAATATGAGAGGGATTATCCTACTCATGATCTAGAGTTGGCATCTATCATTTTTGAGATAAAGATCTGGAGACATTACCTGTATGGGGAGAAGGTGGAGATCAATACAGATCATAAAAATCTCAAATATTTCTTCATCCAAAAGGAACTCAACATGCAGCAACAACGTTGGCTTGAGCTATTGAAAGATTACGAGCATACCATTCAATACCATCCTAGAAAAGCGAATGTGGTAGCTGACGCGTTGAGTAGAAGATCATATGAGTGTACGAGTGCGATATTGTCGACACAAAGGCCCATTTTGTATGACTTAAAAAGGATGAAGATAGAGTTAAAGACTCCAGAGACCCACATGATGATGTCAAATAGACGAGTAGAACCGACTTTAATCGATAAAGTTAAACTTGCTCAAGCTACAGACCAGGAGTTGATGCGTATAAGGAAAAAAGTACAAGAAGGTGTTATTCCAGAAGTAAGAATTGATGAAGAAGGAATACTTTGAGTCAACTCTAGACTTTGTGTTCCTAACAATTCTGATTTAAGGTATAAAATCATGATTGAGGCACACAACACACCATTTGTAATCCATCCCGGGAGTACCAAACTGTATCGTGATCTTCGACATATATTTTGGTGGAGCAATATAAAGAGAGAGATAGCGGAGTTTATCTCAAGGTGTTTAACTTGTCAACGTGTCAAGGTCGCGCATCAAGTGCCACAAGGTCCATGGCAACCACTTGAAATTACAGAATGGAAGTGGGAGCACATTAACATGGATTTCGTTACTGGTCTTCCCAAGTTTTTTCAGGGCATAAAAGCAATTTGGGTTATTATCGATAGATTAACCAAGTCTGCTCATTTTTTACCTATACGAGAAACTTATTCACTTGAACGTCTTGCTCGTATATACATAAATGAGATTTTAAGACTGCATGGTATGCTAGTATCCATAGTTTCTGATCGAGACCCATGATTCACTTCACGATTTAGGGTTAGTTTGTAGAAAGCTATGAGCACGGATTTACGATTCAGTTCTACATATCATCCTCAGACGGACGTGTAGTCGGAGAGGACTATTCAAACTCTTGAAGATATACTAAGACTCTGTGTCCTAGACTTCAAATGAAGTTGGCACAAGTTCTTGCCATTAGTGAAATTCTCCTACAACAACAACTATTTTAATTATGAGATATTAATGCATGAACTATTTTAGTACGTAAACATATTAAACCATGCACATTCCAAGTTCTTTTCTTAGCATGCAGAACCTTTCTTCACTTAAGGGTTTAGTAAAAATGTAAGCCAACTGTTTTTCTGTTGGAATAAAAATTAATTTAATTAATCCTTTTGAAATATTATCCCTTAGAAAATGATGTTTGACTTCTATATACTTTGTACGTGAATGTAACACAGGATTTTTAGAAATACCTATTGCACTAGAATTATCACAGTATATAGGCACATTATCACATAAAATATCAAAGTCACATAGAGTTTGTTTTAACCATAAAATTTGAGAGCAACAACACCCTGCAGCTAGATATTCACCCTCAGCTAGATATCTTATCTCTCATAAATTTTTTTTATATTCAGATGTTGTAAATAGGGCTCAATTATTAGAGCGAGATAATGAGTATGTTCAACCAAGGGAACACAATCAGGGTTATACCGGTGGCAGCGGTCATCGGAGTAATGAAAACTAGCAAGGAGGAAAACATTCGGACAAAAGTGGTAACCACTCTAGTGGTAATCGTGGCCGTGATAATAGAAGGAGCGAGTCGGGAGGAGATTTCAAAAAGAGAAGGTACAACAATGATAACGTGAAGACATCAGCACAAACATCAACTATTTCTGTTGTTAGTGAATTTCCTGACGTATTTCCTGAAGAACTTCTCAGTCTACCCCCAGAACGTGAAGTTAAATTCTTTATTGATCTTAAATCTGGTACAAAGCCCATTTCTAAAACCCCATATCGAATGGCTCTTATTGAACTTCAGGAGTTAAAGGTTGGCTACAGGAGTTGTTGGACATCGGTTTCATTCGTCCTAGTACATCTCCTTGGGGTGCTCCTATGTTATTCGTAAAGAAGAAAGATGTGAGTATGCGACTTTGTATTGACTACGGAGAATTGAACCATGTCACCATCAAGAATAGGTATTCGCTACCTCGCATTGATGACCTGTTTGACCAGTTGCAAGGAGCACAATTCTTTTCAAAGATCCACCTTTGTTCTGGATATCATCAGCTGAAGATTAAAACTGAGGATATTCCAAAGACTGCCTTCAGAACTCGGTACGGGCATTATGAATTCTTAGTCATGTCTTTTGGATTGACTAATGCTCCTGCTGCTTTCATGGATATGATGAACCGTGTATTCAAGGAATATTTGGATCAGTTCATTGTTCTCTTTATTGATGACATCCTCGTCTATTCCTAAAGTCATGAAGATTATGAGCACCATTTGAAGCTGATACTTGAAAGGCTTCGTGAAAACAAGCTATATGCCAAGCTGAAGAAATGCGAGTTCTGGCTTGAGGAAGTAGCATTCCTTGGGCACATGGTGTCAAAACATGGATTATTTTTTGACCCGGCAAAGATTGAAGCAATACAAAGTTGGAAGCAACCGAAGTCGGTGACCAAAGTGCGTAGCTTTCTGGGCTGAGCTGGTTATTATCGGAGATTCGTGGAAGGATTTTCTCAAATTACTACTCCGTTAACTCATTTGACTCGGAAGGATACAAAATTTGTATGGAGCGAGGAATGCAAGAAGAGTTTCCAAGAGCTCAAGAGGAGACTCATTTCTGCACCTGTTCTGGCAATACAATCTGGTTCAGATGGATTTGTTATATACAACGATGCTTCAAGAAAAGGGTTAGGATGTGTTCTCATGCAACATGGGAAAGTCATAGCCTATGCCTCACGACAACTCAAAGAATATGGGAGGAATTATCCTACTCATGATCTAGAGTTGGCAGTAGTCGTTTTTGCATTGAAAATTTGGAGACACTACCTATATGGGGAGAAAGTGGAGATCTATACGGATCATAGAAGCCTTAAATACTTCTTCACCCAAAAGGAACTCAACATGCGGCAACGACGTTGGCTCGAGCTATTGAAAGATTACGATCATACCATTCAATACCATCTTGGAAAAGCAAACGTAGTAGCTGACGCATTGAGTAGAAGATCGTATGCGGGTACGAGTGCGATGTTGTTAACACAAAGACCCATTTTGTATGATTTACAAAGGATGGAGATTGAGTTAAAGACTCCAGGGACCCACGTGATGATGGCGAATATACGAGTAGAACCGACTTTAATCGATAAAGTTAAAGTTACTCAAGCTACAGACCTGGGGCTGATGCGTATGAAGAAGAAAGTGCAAGAAGGTGTTGTTCCAGAAGCAAGAATCGATGAAAAAGGAATACTTCGAGTCAACTCTAGACTTTGTGGTCCTAACGATTCTAACTTGAAGCATAGAATCATAATGGAGGCACACAACACCCCGTTTGCAATCTATCTTGGGAGTACCAAAATGTATCATGATCTTCGACATACATTTTGGTGGAACAATATGAAGAGAGAGATCGCGGAGTTTATGTAATGACCCCAAAATTCATACCATTTAAATCTCGACTTCGGTCGTTAACCATACATTCAACCTCTAATTTTTGCATCATTATTCGATATTAAAATCACTAAAATTGCGGAATATTTAAAACTTTTAAACATTTCCTTCTGTATTGCCCTAAATCGCAACCTTTACATTACATCTCTTTGATTCAAATTTATATCATGAATCGTTATAACAAAATGACTATACAAAGTCTTACATCATAAATAGATATCCATATACACTGGATAACTCAATTTACAATTCAACCAACATGTTACATACAAAATCTTACATACATTTCTCATAAAACATATGTAATACACAATGTAATGTAAACGCGTAGTAGTTATAATGTAAACTTTATTCTACGTCTCATAACCCTTCCTATCATAAATACACAATGTTCAACTTAATTGTGTTAACTTTTTGACTTATGTAATATTCAAAATTCATTCAAATGTTTAAATCTTGCTATGACTACTTATTGGTTTTATATTAAACCCATTACATATTTTATAATATCCATTTCATTTGAATTAAAACACTTTTTAAGTTCATTAACACTTGGCACGGCGTTTCGACGTTAATTCGTCGCACGCCCGATTCGTCTCTCGTGTGTGCTTAGTATGCTTATACAACGTATCTAATACTTCATTTATTAATGTTAAGCATTATTATATTTACTAATATTCAAGTTTTATAACTTAGAATAACTTCTTTTATTGTCAGGAGCACTACACATGCATATGTGCATGCCCGACGCCCTCCGATTGCCCCTGAAAACACAACAGTCCTAAAAATGACCATTTTGACTACTGTTACAGACCTCAAATTGAAAAACTTAAAGAACCAAAGTTGTAGGTCTATTCGTCCTCATTCCGGATGATCTTGAATCACCTCAATCGGAGTTCGTATGAAAAAAGTTATGGCCATTGTACTACAAGAGATCAAATTTGTCCAACCCAGACTTCTGTTCCAGCACCGCAGCGCGAGAACTAGGCTAACCAATGGCAACGGGGTGCAAAATTTGGCGCTGGGGCATGAATTTCAGCGCTGGGGAGCGCATTTCTGGTGTTGGGGTGCCGAAACTTGCATAACTCAACCATCGGAGAACAGAACAACTAATTTATGTCTATTTAACACTACTAACATCTAAACTAACATGATTATTACTTATATAAATTACTCATGAATGTTAGCAATCATCCATATACCAATTACCAACAACTAAACAACCATTTTAGAAAACTTAATTATTTGAAACAGCATTTTTAAAACAAAACTCCATTACTGACAGTTGATAAACAAAGTGAATACTGTAAATCCTACTAACCGCCAATTTGATTACTTTTAAACTAAAATTCTCTGTAGTTCATATCCAATTAACATACCTGACTTTCAATTTCACAACTAGCATACAATTGTATCTATAACATTTGATTTTGTACAACTCAAGTTCATACACGTTTTCACTGTAAACCAATTCGTCTTTCTCCTTGAACATAATTTAGCATACAACACATATATACATATATACATGCTAGTTATAACAATTACAATTATAATTACATGTAATATCATAACCAATTCTAAAATATGGTTTACAGACACTTTTTGTAAAAACCTTATACACAATGAATGGATTTCAATAACACAGAGACTAAGTAATTATACTATAAAACATATCTGTTAAGAGTATAAAACATACCTTTAATTTGTTCAGACAACACTTGTTAATCAAATAGCTTCGACGAACTCAGAACTTGTTTTGGGAATCACAGCCCTTTCACTCTCAAACTCTCTCTGAACTTTTCTTAGACAAACTTCTATTTTCCTTAGGCTTAAGCCAAAAACAATATACGTAAACTAAAAACCAACGTACTTTTCAAACGTTTAAAACCCAAACGTAACTGCCATATACTAATGACCCTATTAAACTATCAGTTACCAAATATATTATATATTATTTATATTTTGTTTAATTTAATTTATATTACTAATAAATCAAATTTAAAAATCCAAAAGCCATAGGGCTTTGTTTGGCAAAATTATTTAAAATTAAAGACTTAATATACTTAAGCCTTGTTTGGTAAAACTAAATTAAAATCACTTTAATTTATTTTAATAACCACTTATAATATAGTTATTTGTCACACTTCTATTTAATTAAGTTTTCATACTTAATTTAATTAATTCTAATAACAATTTATTGCATAATATAATAATTTATTTAAACATTATAAACTTTCTAACTCAATTATTAAATTAAATTAGATTACTATTTCAAAATAATTACTTTCCTTAACTCATTAATTATTTATTAAACAAATAAATAATCAAATCAATTAAATAAATACTTATTCAATGATAAACAAATCCATTAAATATTTATATAATTTAATAAAAATTTAAATATTTAATTAAAAATTTAGATTGTTACATCATTCCCTCCTTACAAGGATTCTGTCCTCAGAATCACAACTCAAACAACTCATTCGTTAAAATTTTCCCTAGTTACAAAGATTTTGTCCCCAGAATTGAAGACACAAATTAAACAAATAACTCAGAGTAATTTTTCATCATTTTATCTAAATATAGATTTTATATTTCCTACTACATTCATTACTTTAACAAATTCTAGGTTTCATTTCATAACTTTCACTTGAACTCAATTATATTCTGAGTATTATATATCTTTTAACCCATTCATTTCATTTTCTAAGGATTGTTATCATAAACACTCGGGATATTACATTCACCCTTTCTTCTAAGAATTTCGTCCTCAAACTTTTATCTATTAATTAATTACTAAAATAAATTAGGTCTTATTTTATATTGGTATCTCCCACTATTTTCTTCAAACTATATTACCCTCATGAATATAGTTCGGCAATATCTAATTAAAGATTTGCTAGTGAGAATAAGGATCTCATTTCAAATGTATATAGCCTTGTGTGTGCACAACAAACTATATATAAATAAATAGGTAGACAACTAGCAAAGGAATTTGCTTCCATTGCAACAAGCCGGGTCACTGGAAGAGGAACTGCAAGGATTATCTTGCAGAACAAAAGCAGAAGAAGCTTGGAGAAGCTTCGAATCCTAATCAAGGTTTGTTTATGATTGAAATTAATTTTTCTGAAATTCAATCTTCTACTTGGGTATTGGATACCAGCTGTGGTTCTCACATATGTAATAATATGCAGGGACTGGTCAGAAGTAGAAAGCTGAGCAAGGATGAGGTCGTCCTACAAGAGGGAAATGGAGCAAAGGTTGCTGCATTAGCTGTAGGGACTTATTATTTAGCACTGCCTACGGGCAAGTCCATTAGTTTAAATAATTGTTATTTTATTCCGTCACTTATTAGAAACATTATTTCAATATCTGTATTGGATATGGATGGTTTTGACATTATAATAAAGAACAATAGTTGTTCTATTTATAATAATAATGTTTTATATGGTGTTGGTAATTTACGAAATGGACTTTACATTCTTGACTTGCATGAAAATATACTTCAAATTGAACAAACTAAGAAAAGAAAAAGAGACGATGTTAATTATACCTATATGTGGCACTGTAGACTTGGTCATATTAATGAAACAAGATTATCTAAGTTGTATAAAGATGGGCTCCTAGAGCTATCGGATTATGAATCATATCCAACTTGTGAATCTTGTCTCATGGGAAAAAATGACTAAATCTCCTTTTAGTGGAAAAGGAGAAAGAGTTACAGAGTTGTTAGCGTTGGTACACACAGAAGTATGTGGACCTATGACAACGAATGCACGAGGAGGGTATTCTTATTTTATTACATTCACTGATGATCACTCAAGATTTGGATATGTGTATTTAATGAAATACAAATCTGAATCATTTGAAAAGTTCAAAGAGTTCAGAAGTGAAGTAGAGAAACAAACGGGAAAAAGTATTAAGATTCTTCGATCAGATCGAGGTGGTGAATACTTAAGTAGTGAGTTTCTCGATTGTCTCAAAGAAAATGGTATAATCTCACAATGGACTCCACCAGGGACGCCACAACTGAATGGTGTATCTGAAAGGAGAAATCAAACAATATTGGACATGGTTCGTTCCATGATGAGTTTTACCGATCTTCCGGTGTCATTCTGGAGATATGCTCTAGAAGCGGCCATATATCGACTAAATAAAGTTCCCTCAAAATCTATCCCTAAGACTCCATATGAGATGTGGACAAGGAAGAAACCTAGTCTTAAGCATGTTAAGATTTGGGGATGTCCAGCTTATGTGAAAAGGTTTCAAAACGATAAGCTTGGGGCAAGATCTGATAAATGTACTTTTGTGGGATATCCTAAAGAAAGTTTAGGATATTATTTCTACAATCCTACTGAACAAAAGGTGTTTGTTGCCAAACATGCTGCCTTCTTGGAAAAGGAGTTTATCCTTGAAGGGGTCAGTGGGAGGAAAATAGATCTTGAAGAAATTCAAGAACCACAAATCATTACAGATCAAAGTGAGGTACCTAACCAAGTAGAGATTCCTTCTTTACCACACCCTATTCGTAAATCTGGAAGATTACCAAAGATACCAGAGAGGTATGGACTTGTCATAGAAGATGACAATGAGGTACGCATCATAGATGATGATGATCCATTGAATTATGAACAGGCTATGAGTAGTAAAGACTCAGAGAAGTGGTAAGAAGCCATGAAATCCGAGATGGACTCCATGTATGAGAACCAAGTATGGACTTTGGTTACACCACCTGAAGGCATTAAGCCTATTGGGTGTAAATGGGTCTTTAAAAGAAAGACTGGAGCAGACGGCAAGGTAGAGACCTATACGGCCCGACTGGTCGCAAAAGGTTTCAAACAAAGATAAGGAGTTGACTATGACGAAACCTTCTCACCAGTAGCAATGCTCAAGTCCATTCGGATTTTGCTTGCGATTACAGCTTACCATGACTACGAAATCTGGCAGATGGACGTGAAAACGGCCTTCCTCAATGGGAAACTTGAGGAGGATGTGTCTATGACGCAGCCAGAGGGATTTGTTTCAAAGGTTGGAACAAATCAAGTCTGTAAGCTACAACGATCCATTTATGGATTGAAGTAAGCTTCTCGTAGGTGGAACATCCGTTTTGATGAGACAATCAAAGAGTTTGATTTTATCAAAAATGAGGATGAACCATGTGTGTACAAGAAGGTTAGTGGGAGCGTTGTTTCATTCCTTGTATTATATGTTGATGATATATTACTGATAGGGAATGACATTCCTATGTTACAATCAATTAAAATCTGGTTATCTAAACACTTCTCCATGAATGACTTGGGAGAAGCATCCTATATTTTGGGGATAAAGATCTATAGAGATAGATCTAAAAGGATGCTTGGCTTGTCCCAAGGAATGTACATTGGCTCGATGCTAAAGAGGTTTAGCATGGAAGATTCCAAAAGAGGTCTCATGCCGATGAGCCATGGAATATATCTCTCCAAGAAACAGGCCCCAAAGACACCTGGGGAGAGAGACGTATGAGTAAGATTCCTTATGCTTCAGCAATAGGATCTATCATGTATGGTATGATATGTACTAGACCAGATGTCGCTCATGCACTTAGTGTAACAAGCAGATATCAGTCGAATCCAGGAGAAGAACACTGGAAGGCAGTGAAAAATATCCTAAAGTACTTAAGAAGAACTAAGGATGTATTTCTTGTCTACGGTGGGTCTGAATTGAAACTAGAGGGCTTCACAGACTCAAGTTTTCAAACAGACCAAGATGACAGTAAATCCGTTTCGGGGTATGTGTTTACCTTAAACGGTGGCGCAGTGAGTTGGAAGAGTTCCAAACAGCAAACAGTTGCTGATTCAGTGACAGAGGCAGAGTACATAGCTGCAAGTGAAGCTGCAAAGGAAGCTGTTTGGATGAAGAAGTTCATTACCGAACTTGGTGTGGTTCCTAGCATTACAGGACCAGTGCCTTTATTCTGTGACAACATTGGAGCTGTTGCACAGGCTAAGGAACCCAGGTCTCATCAGAAATCCAAACATGTGTTGCGGCGATTTCATTTGATCAGAGAGATCATTGAAAGAGGAGACGTCACCCTGGAGCGTATGGACTCTCAAGACAATATTGCAGATCCATTTACTAAAGAGTTAACACAACAACAGTTTGATCGCCACTTAGAGAAGATGGGTATGAGATACCACGGCGATTGGCTTTAGTGCAAGTAGGAGATTGAAAGTATTATGCATATAAGCCAATCATGTATGATGATAAAGCATATACTGTGTAATCAATCTTATTTATTTATTAATAAAAGAATTATTTATTAAAGGCATTTATTATCAACATGGTGCTGTTTTAATAATATGTGATAAACCCATAGTTTTAAGCAATGCTTTTAGAATCATGATGAGATCATGCTGATGAAATCTAAATTCTTAGATAGCTTAAAACTAAAATGTTCCCAATCAATGGATTACTAAAAAGGGGATTAGTGAATCCGGATAGATTGGTACGTACGTTGCTTGCTCATTGGATAAGGATGATTGATCTCATGATAATTTGTGTGGAGACACTAAAGCAAGTATGTAGGTGCTTATTAGAGAATAAGTTCACTGAACGTGACTCGCTAAGGAATATCTAATAGAGTTTTACATGCCTGTCAATAGGAATTCCTGTAGTGATAGTAGTACAAATGATCCTTAGACTTGAGATCGTCATAGTATCTTATATATAATTAATTACAGTTTGACTTATTCCTTAAGACTCTTAGAGTATATCAAAGGGTATGCTTGGGTGTAATAAGTTATATATGAAGATAATGAATGATCAATAAAGAATCTACCACTTCTAGTAAAAGAAGAGAAATGCCCTATGTGATTCGATAAATGACAACCCAGGAATCCTTGGCCAAGGTGGAATGAAATTAGAAAGCAGTTTCTAATTTGCATTCATTAGGAGTTGTGCATTTAGGAATCGAAATACATATAATTAAATAAAATAAGACTTGACAGTAATTCCATGTCTTATATTTAATTGGGACATTGTATGGTGGAAGGATTGAATTGTATGGTAACTATTTACTCAAAGGTTCTTTTATGATTAATGTTGAAATCTATATTATCTGAAAAGTCGTTGATCGCTAGGGAGGCTTATCCCTATTGTAGAATAAATATTATTTATTTAAATAAATTATTCGTTTAATTTATTTATTTAAATGAGATTAGAATTGTTCTAATTGATTTATTCACAACCGGTTTAATATGGAGAACCTAAAGGGTCACACCATAAAAGGAAGAATAATTATTTAAGAAGTTAATGGCATAATCGTAATAATATATTAAGTATATTTAATTTAATCTATGGTGATAGAATAAATTAAATAGCTTAATATTTATTGTTTAATATTTAAGAAATATTAAATATAAATTAATAAGAGGAGTCTTATTAATATTATTACAATTATTATTATTTTAATTTCTAAAAGAGTTTATGAATTAATTTAATATGAGTACTCTCATTTATTCCTAATAGGATTAGGAGGGAAAATTAGTTAAAGGAGTTTAATTAATTATCCCTAATAGGATTAGGGAGCCCATTTAATTAAAAGAGTTTAATTAAATAAATAATACTTTATCTTAATTAAAATAGGGTTACATGATATCTTTATAAGAGGAGTCTTATATCAGATATCAAAGATACGTAATTCCAAGAGTTGGAGAGTACGTCTCCTTTTCTATACAGATAGGAAAAACTAGGGTTTGAGCCAATACCCCTTCTTCTTGAAAATTCTTCTTCCTTGGTGGATCACCTCTAGAGGCCATACACTTGGGAAGCTTACATTGATCAAATGAAGGAATCTACCTGGAGATTCAAGGAGATCGCGGAGAAGTAGGAGGTGAACTCGTACCTGAGGAAGCTCGTTTCTACAAGGGTATGATTTCATAATTTCTTATTCTTCGCTTAATTAATAATATGCATAAAGAATGATCCGGGTAGATGGTTTGTGAAAAAATTTTAAAATCTGATTTTATTACGCTTCCGTTATTTTGCAATTTGATTGCTACTTTGATTTTCACAAAACCAAACAGTGGCATCAAAGCCAAACTTTATGCAAATTATTAATTGTTTTGATTTCATATATGTATGAATATGTATTTAGAATAATTTATTGGGCATAATTTGTTATATAAAATTATTATTTTATGGAAAAAAAAACATTCGCGAAACCAAATTTTGAAAAATGTTTTGTTTTTATTTGGCTGAACCGTTATCAGATTCGCGAAAGTTGTTGCGTACTGAAATTATTATTTTTTTCTCGTCTTTACTGGTCTTTTTCCGCGTGATTGTTATTATATAATATTATATTATACAAGGGATGCAGTGAAATCATGTGTTTGAAAAACAGTTTCAGCGAAATCATGTCTTTTTCATGTATTAATATATTATATATTATATAACCATAGCACTTGTCCAGGATTAGTTTTCATGGTACTGGTGCTTCACGTGTAATAGGACTATAATTATATATATATATATATATATATATATATATATATATATATATATATATATATATATATATATATATTAATAATTTTATAATCAAAATAAAGAGTTTATTTTAATCTTGAAATTGGATTTCATGCAACATAAAATTGCCCATTAAATGATATTCATATATATATGGAATGATTTTATTTATTGATACATATGATGATATGTATGATAATAAATGAGATTGATTATGGACTATTGACCAATGTGATTGGATTTATTTTAGTTGGATGTTTGAATGAATGGGTTTTATTAAATGGGGTCTGCTTACCTCGTCTTTTCTGGTTTTCTTCTTGATGTAAATTCTATCTCTCTCCTATGTACTTCCCCTTGACTGCTGATCAAGGTTTCTATTTAAATTAAATAGTTTAATGTAATAGAATTAGTTAGAATTTTTTCGAAGAACCAGAGATCAAGGATCAAGGAGCGTTATGAAGACCCGTTTGTAATGGAGCCCGGGTTTAAATGTAATAGTTATATTTAAATGTTTATTCTTGAACCCTAGGGTTTGACCTTTTGGTTCACTTGGTGGCTCTAGTGAACCAAACTAGAATAAAGTCCATAATCAATCCGGGTAGAATATAGTATTCTATATGTGCATGCTAGTATTATATATATTATATTATGCAAACATGCTTCGCATGTTTAATAATATGATGCGTATTTTATATATATATTTGCATGCGCGCTAAACAAGATGAGACTAATAATAACAAACCCCTCAATAAAATTATATTAAGTTGTAACGTTCAACAATATTTGGAATATCGAACGTCGCCTTCTAGCATGATAAAAATAATAGAGCATTGAATATTTAATATGAGTTTGTTGTGCACACACAAGGCGAGTATTAAATATTTGAGATGTTATTTTTATTACATTTGATGTTTATAAGGAATTGAACATTACCGCTTTGTTGTGCACACACAAGGGTTGTAGTTTTCTCTTCACTTATATGGAAATGCTGGGTATGACTTAACTTAAATCATTTTAGTTCGGATGTGCACACACTTGACCATTATGATTTAAGAGGCAAAATATAAGGAGTTACATGATGATGTAATTGACAAGAGTTGTCTACCTATTTATTTATATATAGTTTGTTGTGCACACACAAGGCTATATACATTTGAAATGGGATCCTTATTCTCACTAGCAAATCTTTAATTAGATATTGCCGAACTATATTCATGAGGGTAATATAGTTTGAAGAAAATAGTGGGAGATACCAATATAAAATAAGACCTAATTTATTTTGGTAATTAATTAAATAAATGTTTGCTAAAATATTGTCTTTTTACATGCAGAATTTTGAAAATGTCACATTCACTAATTTCACTGCGTAGCATACTTGATGCTAACAAACTGACCGGACCGAACTACACGGACTGGTTAAGGAATCTGAGAATTGTTCTCACTGCTGAAAAGATTTCTTATGTCCTAAATTCGCCCGTACCTGCAAAAGTTGCAGAGACAGCCTCTGAGGAAGAGATTGCTACTTTTAAACAGTGGCAAGATGATGCATCTGTGGCTCAATGCATCATGCTCGCATCCATGAGTAACGAGTTACAGCGTCAGCATGAAAACATGGATGCTCCTACTATACTGCTGCACCTGCAAGAGCTGTATGGTGAGCAAAGTAGGACTGCTAGATATCAGATATCTAAGGAGCTCTTCCGATCTCAGATGACCGAGGGTACTACTGTTGAGACTCATGTCCTAAAGATGATCAATCTGATTGAACGTCTTGGACAACTTGGGTTCGCCATGGATGGGGAGTTAAGTCAAGATTTGATCTTGCAGTCACTCCCTGACACCTTCTCACAATTTGTTGTGAATTTTCACATGAATAAGTTGGACATCAGCTTGCCTGAGTTACTTAACATGTTGAAAACTGCTGAAGGTCACTTCCCATCCAAGAAGAACCATGTCTTACTGGTGGATGATTCTTCCAAGAAAAGGAAGAGGCCCGAGGTATCTTCTGAAAAGAAGAAATCCAAGAAGGCTAAGGGAAAGGCGAAAGTGAATGATCAAAAGAAACCTGATCCAACTAGCAAAGGAATTTGCTTCCATTGTAACAAGCCGGGTCATTGGAAGAGGAACTGCAAGGATTATCTTGCAGAACAAAAGCAGAAGAAGCTTGGAGAAGCTTCGAATCCTAATCAAGGTTTGTTTATGATTGAAATTAATTTTTCTGAAATTCAATCTTCTACTTGGGTATTGGATACCGGCTGTGGTTCTCACATATGTAATAATATGCAGGGACTGGTCAGAAGTAGAAAGCTGAGCAAGGATGAGGTCGTCCTACGAGAGGGAAATGGAGCAAAGGTTGCTGCATTAGCTGTAGGGACTTATTATTTAGCACTGCCTACGGGCAAGTCCATTAGTTTAAATAATTGTTATTTTGTTCCGTCACTTATTAAAAACATTATTTCAATATCTGTATTGGATATGGATGGTTTTGACATTATAATAAAGAACAATAGTTGTTCTGTTTATAATAATAATGTTTTTTATGGTGTTGGTAATTTACGAAATGGACTTTACATTCTTGACTTGCATGAAAATATACTTCAAATTGAACAAACTAAGAAAAGAAAAAGAGACGATGTTAATTATACCTATATGTGGCATTGTAGACTTGGTCATATTAATGAAACAAGATTATCTAAGTTGTATAAAGATGGGCTCCTAAAGCTATCGGATTATGAATCATATCCAACTTGTGAATCTTGTCTCATGGGAAAAATGACTAAATCTCCTTTTAGTGGAAAAGGAGAAAGAGTTACAGAGTTGTTAGCGTTGGTACACACAGATGTATGTGGACCTATGACAACGAATGCACGAGGAGGGTATTCTTATTTTATTACATCCATTGATGATCACTTAAGATTTGGATATATGTATTTAATGAAATACAAATTTGAATCATTTGAAAAGTTCAAAGAGTTCAGAAGTGAAGTAGAGAAACAAACGGGAAAAAGTATTAAGATTCTTCGATCAGATCGAGGTGGTGAATACTTAAGTAGTGAGTTTCTCGATTGTCTCAAAGAAAATGGTATAATCTCACTATGGACTCCACCAGGGACGCCACAGCTGAATGGTGTATCTGAAAGGAGAAATCGAACACTATTGGACATGGTTCGTTCCATGATGAGTTTTACCGATCTTCCGGTGTCATTCTGGGGATATGCTCTAGAAGCGGCCATATATCTACTAAATAAGGTTCCCTCAAAATCTATCCCTAAGACTCCATATGAGATGTGGACAGGGAAGAAACCTTGTCTTAAGCATGTTAAGATTTGGGGATGTCCAGCTTATGTGAAAAGGTTTCAAAACGATAAGCTTGGGGCAAGATCTGATAAATGTACTTTTGTGGGATATCCTAAAGAAAGTTTAGGATATTATTTCTACAATCCTACTGAACAAAAGGTGTTTGTTGCCAAACATGCTGCCTTCTTGGAAAAGGAGTTTATCCTTGAAGGGGTCAGTGGGAGGAAAATAGATCTTGAAGAAATTCAAGAACCACAAA
The DNA here is from genome assembly GCA_020205505.1 of Panax japonicus. Classification (NCBI taxonomy): domain Eukaryota; kingdom Viridiplantae; phylum Streptophyta; class Magnoliopsida; order Apiales; family Araliaceae; genus Panax; species Panax japonicus. Next base: position 50,406,696 of record CM035107.1, read on the forward strand.
TCACTACAGATCAAAGTGAGGTACCTAACCAAGTAGAGATTCATTCTTTACCACACCCTATTCGTAAATCTGGAAGATTACCAAAGATACCAGAGAGGTATGGACTTGTCATAGAAGATGACAATGAGGTACGCATCATAGATGATGATGATCCATTGAATTATGAACAGGCTATGAGTAGTAAAGACTCAGAGAAGTGGCAAGAAGCCATGAAATCCGAGATGGACTCGATGTATGAGAACCAAGTATGGACTTTGTTTACACCACCTGAAGGCATTAAGCCTATTGGGTGTAAATGGGTCTTTAAAAGAAAGACTGGAGCAGACGGCAAGGTAGAGACCTATAAGGCCCGACTGGTCGAAAAAGGTTTCAAACAAAGACAAGGAGTTGACTATGACGAAACCTTCTCACCAGTAGCAATGCTCAAGTCCATTCGGATTTTGCTTGCGATTGCAGCTTACCATGACTACGAAATCTGGCAGATGGACGTGAAAACGGCCTTCCTCAATGGGAAACTTGAGGAGGATGTGTATATGACACAGCCAGAGGGATTTGTTTCAAAGGTTGGAACAAATCAAGTCTGTAAGCTACAACGATCCATTTATGGATTGAAGTAAGCTTCTCGTAGGTGGAACATCCGTTTTGATGAGACAATCAAAGAGTTTGATTTTATCAAAAATGAGGATGAACCATGTGTGTACAAGAAGGTTAGTGGGAGCGTTGTTTCATTCCTTGTATTATATGTTGATGATATATTACTGATAGGGAATGACATTCCTATGTTACAATCAATTAAAATCTGGTTATCTAAACACTTCTCCATGAATGACTTGGGAGAAGCATCCTATATTTTGGGGATAAAGATCTATAGAGATAGATCTAAAAGGATGCTTGGCTTGTCCCAAGGAATGTACATTGGCTCGATGTTAAAGAGGTTTAGCATGGAAGATTCCAAAAGAGGTCTCATGCCGATGAGCCATGGAATATATCTCTCCAAGAAACAGGCCCCAAAGACACCTGGGGAGAGAGACTGTATGAGTAAGATTCCTTATGCTTCAGCAATAGGATCTATCATGTATGGTATGATATGTACTAGACCAGATGTCGCTCATGCACTTAGTGTAACAAGCAGATATCAGTCGAATCCAGGAGAAGAACACTGGAAGGCAGTGAAAAATATCCTAAAGTACTTAAGAAGAACTAAGGATGTATTTCTTGTCTACGGTGGGTCTGAATTGAAACTAGAGGGCTTCACAGACTCAAGTTTTCAAACAGACCAAGATGACAGTAAATCCGTTTCGGGGTATGTGTTTACCTTAAACGGTGGCACAGTGAGTTGGAAGAGTTCCAAACAGCAAACAATTGCTGATTCAGTGACAGAGGCAGAGTACATAGCTGCAAGTGAAGCTGCAAAGGAAGCTGTTTGGATGAAGAAGTTCATTACCGAACTTGGTTTGGTTCCTTGCATTACAGGACCAGTGCCTTTATTCTGTGACAACACTGGAGCTGTTGCGCAGGCTAAGGAACCCAGGTCTCATCAGAAATCTAAACATGTGTTGCGGCGATTTCATTTGATCGGAGAGATCATTGAAAGAGGAGACGTCACCCTGGAGCGTGTGGACTCTCAAGACAATATTGCAGATCCATTTACTAAAGCGTTAACACAACAGCAGTTTGATCGCCACTTAGAGAAAATGGGTATGAGATACCACGGCGATTGGCTTTAGTGCAAGTGGGAGATTGAAAGTATTATGCATACAAGCCAATCATGTATGATGATAAAGCATATACTGTGTAATCAATCTTATTTATTTATTAATAAAAGAATTATTTATTAAAGGCATTTATTATTAACATGGTGCTGTTTTAATAATATGTGATAAACCCATAGTTTTAAGCAATGCTTTTAGAATCATGATGAGATCATGCTGATGAGATCTAAATTCTTAGATAGCTTAAAACTAAAATGTTCCCAATCAATGGATTACTAAAAAGGGTATTAGTGAATCTGGATAGATTGGTACGTACGTTTCTTGCTCATTGGATAAGGATGATTGATCTCATGATAATTTGTGTGGAGACACTAAAGCAAGTATGTAGGTGCTTATTAGAGAATAAGTTCACTGAACGTGACTCGCTAAGGAATATCTAATGGAGTTTTACATGCCTGTCAATAGGAATTCCTGTAGTGATAGTAGTACAAATGATCCTTAGACTTGAGATCGTCATAGTATCTTATATATAATTAATTACACTTTGACTTATTCTTTAAGACTCTTAGAGTATATCAAAGGGTATGCTTGGGTGTAATAAGTTATATATGAAGATAATGAATGATCAATAAAGAATCTACCACTTCTAGTAAAAGAAGAGAAATGCCCTATGTGATTCGATAAATGACAACCCAGGAATCCTTGGCCAAGGTGGAATGAAATTAGAAAGCAGTTTCTAATTTGCATTCATTAGGAGTTGTGCATTTAGGAATCGAAATACATATAATTAAATAAAATAAGACTTGACAGTAATTCCATGTCTTATATTTAATTGGGACATTGTATGGTGGAAGGATTGAATTGTATGGTAACTATTTACTCAAAGGTTCTTTTATGATTAATGTTGAAATCTATATTATCTGAAAAGTCGTTGATCGCTAGGGAGGCTTATCCCTATTGTAGAATAAATATTATTTATTTAAATAAATTATTCGTTTAATTTATTTATTTAAATGAGATTAGAATTGTTCTAATTGATTTATTCACAACCGGTTTAATATGGAGAACCTAAAGGGTCACACCATAAAAGGAAGAATAATTATTTAAGAAGTTAATGGCATAATCGTAATAATATATTAAGTATATTTAATTTAATCTATGGTGATAGAATAAATTAAATAGCTTAATATTTATTGTTTAATATTTAAGAAATATTAAATATAAATTAATAAGAGGAGTCTTATTAATATTATTACAATTATTATTATTTTAATTTCTAAAAGAGTTTAGGAATTAATTTAATATAAGTACTCTCATTTATTCCTAATAGGATTAGGTGGGAAAATTAGTTAAAGGAGTTTAATTAATTATCCCTAATAGGATTAGGGAGCCCATTTAATTAAAAGAGTTTAATTAAATAAATAATACCTTATTTTAATTAAAATAGGGTTACATGATATCTTTATAAGAGGAGTCTTATATCAGATATCAAAGATACGTAATTCCAAGAGTTGGAGAGTACGCCTCCTTTTCTATACAGATAGGAAAAACTAAGGTTTGAGCCAATACCCCTTCTTCTTGAAAATTCTTCTTCCTTGGTGGATCACCTCTAGAGGCCATACACTTGGGTGGCTTACATTGATCAAAGGAAGGAATCTACCCGGAGATTCAAGGAGATCGCGGAGAAGTAGGAGGTGAACTCGTACCTGAGGAAGCTCGTTTCTACAAGGGTATGATTTCATAATTTCTTATTCTTCGCATAATTAATAATATGCATAAAGAATGATCCGGGTAGATGGTTTGTGAAAAAATTTTAAAATCTGATTTTATTACGCTTCCGCTATTTTGCAATTTGATTGCTACTTTGATTTTCACAAAACCAAACAGGATGTTTATCAATCACAAAGACTGGAAACACCCTCCACTCGTACACTAGGTGTCCAGCCTATTGTACCACTACGTTGGGCTGCAACGTAGTGTTTTGTAACGGCTATATGTGTTACGCTTGGTACTTAGGGTGTTAAGCCCTTCGTACAATGTATTGTGCACAAATATTTTAGCGCAAAGTATAAACTAAGCGCAACCTCTAATAAAAAGTTGTTCATCTCATCTTTTCAACATCTGAATTCGCACCAAAATATTTTGGTTTGGCGTAGCTTCTCAAGAAACTCTTGAATTTCATGAACATCTTTCAATATTTGTCTAGCTGAATCAAATAGCATAGACCTCTACAACAATTCGGACATCAACCAAAATATACATATACATATATACATATGTATTCTCATATCTTAAAGAAATCTCAAAAATCTTTTTATGACGTCATGATACCGCACTGTATTTACAGTCCATTGAGGATTCCGTCATTTGGTGATTTTATCATACTACATCATACCATAGTGGGTTGACGATCCTTAAATCACATCCAACACTAGGTAATACTGCATTGATGACTCCATCGTTTTTATCATCTTTGCACCAGGTTACATGATGCATTAATGATATAAAATACGTTTTGATATATTGCAAATCATTTTTGTCTAGCCGAAGCAATTAGCATAGACATACGAATAACAGTATTGTTATTAAAACTTTTTGGTTCCATCATTTGATCCAATGTTTTTCAAGAAAATAAAAGTGTAAACATCAGCACGAACTCAATAAATTTCGAAAGTAGCATAGCTAGTAGATTTAGAATACATATGCTTCTACCATCAACTCCACTTTCTATAATGATCCATTTCTTAATAGGTCAATCTATTCCTATCATCCTTAATACTCAATTCACACTTATCTATACCCAGTTCGTTAAACTTACCACACGTTATGAGTTCATAAACTTGCCACAATCAAATGAGTTTAAGAACTTATCCTAGTCACACCATAGGCATCCATTCGCTGAGGGGTTCAAAAATATACCATATAATTATGAGTCACGAACCTACCATGAATATGAGTTTTAAGAACTCGCACTTAACCTTATAATATTCTCTAACTATACTCTACATATATGTTATACACATGAGAAAAGAATCACCTTCTCAACAGGCATATAGCAAATAGCGCAACACAAACATTCCAATGATTATCAATGTGATAAACCGAGTGCAAGCACAAAACCCTCACACATACAAAGGTTTGTACAACTCAGCCATCACATGAGTCCTCAATTGAAATCCTTTCTAACTCTATCTTGCTTATAACTTGCTCCTTGCTCGATACGAACTCCTCATATCACATTATCTATAACTCCTCATGAGTTTATCTCGTACTATTTCATAGTACACCATCTTCATAGCATTAAGCTATAATCAATCAAACATTACAGACCATCTTTCTTTTATAACTTAAACAGACCACGTCGTGATCTTATTCTATAATCATCTCCCTTAAAATTATTTTCTTAACTCGTGATCGTTTTGTTTTACGATCCTCATTCTTTCTCTTTTTCATCATTTACGCCATTATTCGTTATCTTGGCTTTTGGAGTTAGAAAACTCCCATTTCTTATCTTTATATCTCTTCAAGATTCTTCTTTGAATCTTCTTGTTTATATATTAATTCTTCCTTTAAGAATTCTAACTTCATTTACATCGCTCAAAATTTCATTCGAGATTTACACTTTCATCACACGTATCCATTTCTATATTTGGTACACATCAAGTCTCTAACAGTTTCAATATGGTACGCTGAGTGGTTTCCCACAAACAACCAACAAACTAGGTTCCGAGTTACTAGTTCATATATACCTCCGCTCTATGAAGGAATCGTTTAGCTCAGATACCATACATCAACTACTAAAGAGTACAATTTCACCATACTTAAATATAACTCTCTATTCTTAACTTTTTTATCACTCTCTTTTTATAGACATTGTCTATTCATTATCACCTTACATCCTTATTATTGGAGTTGGGTAACCTCACATTCATATTCCTTATAACTCTGCGAGATTCTTCTTTGAATCCTCTTTTGCATGTTTTAATCTCTTCTTTATAAATTTCTTAAATTACTTCTTATTATTCAAACTCTATTTGAGCTTATTCTTTCATTATCTTCACATCTCTTCTCTAAGGTTATAGCCTAAGGTACTCTTACCTAAGGTTTCTAACCTATCAGCTTTGATACCAACTGTAACAACCCCAAAATTCATACCATTTAAATCTCGACTTCGGTCGTTAACCATACATTCAACCTCTAATTTTTACATCATTATTCGATATTAAAATCACTAAAATTGCGGAATATTTAAAACTTTTATACATTTCCTTTTGTATTGTCCTAAATTGCAACCTTTACATTACATCTCTTTGATTCAAATTTATATCATGAATCGTTATAACAAAATGACTATACAAAGTCTTACATCATAAATAGATATTCATATACACCGGATAACTCAATTTACAATTCAATCAACATGTTACATTCAAAATCTTACATACATTTCTCATAAAACATAAGTAATCTTCGTGAATATAGATCTCTATAACTCACTTAGCACATATCCTTACCTTAATTTCCTGACCTGCAAAAGTGGTTATTTGCAAGAGTGAGCTCGACAGCCCAACAAAATTTAACAGTTTTCATGCATCACATAACACGTAATAATATGCTAAACATACATATCATAATAACTATAACAACATGGCATACATTCTTTTAGTTCACATAGCAAATATAAAGATTGAGTTCCTTACTCAATCCTCCTTATTTAACCAAAACAATGCGATCATAAATTGACTTTAACATTTCATGTTTTCAACATGTATAACATATCATGCAATTTAAAACAGTTCATCAAGTCCACGTAACAAATAGGAACCGAAAGACTTGCCTTGATCGTTGTTTACCAATAACAGTTTAACAGCTTATAGATATCTGCACTTCACGTGCCCTACAAAATTATATAATCATTCATATTAACCATTAGTCACATAGCAACGCATAGTAGTTGTAATGTAAACTTTATTCTACGTCTCATGACCCTTCCTATCATAAATACACAATGTTCAACTTAATTGTAATAACTTTTTGACTTATGTAATATTTGAAATTCATTCAAGTGTTTAAATCTTGCTAGGACTACTTATTTATTTTATATTAAACCCATTTCATATTTTATAATATCCATTTCATTTGAATTAAAACACTTTTTAAGTTCATTAACACTTGCACGGCGTTTCGACGTTCATTCGTCGCACGCCCGATTCGTCTCTCTTGTGTGTGCTTAGTTTGTTTATACAACTTATCTAATACTACATTTATTAATGTTAAGCATCATTATATTTACTAATATTCAAGTTTTATAACTTAGAATAACATCTTTTATCGTCAGGAGCACTACACATGCATATGTGCATGCTCGACACCCTCCGATTGCCCCCGAAAACACAACAGTCCTAAAGATGACCATTGTGACTACTGTTAAAGACCTAAAAGTTAAAACCTTAAAAGAACGAAAGTTGTAGGTCTATTCGTTAGCGTTCCGGATCATCTTGAATCACCTCAATCGGAGTTCGTATGAGAAAGTTATGGCCATTTTACTACAGGAGATCAAAACTGTCCGACCCAGACTTCTGTTCCGGCGCCGCGGCGCGAGAACTAGGCTAACCAGTGACGCTGGGGCACAAAATTTGGCACTGGAGCGCGAATTTTGGCGCTAGAGCGCCGAAACTTGCAGAACCCAACCATCGGAGAACAGAACAACTAATTTCTGTCTATTCAACACTACTAACATCTAAACTAACATGCTTATTACTTATATAAATTACTCATGAATGTTAGCAATCATCCATATACCAATTACCAACAACTAAACAACCATTTTAGAAAACTTAATTATTTAAAACACCGTTTTTAAAACAAAACTCCATTACTGACAGTTGATAAACACAGTGAATACTGTAAATCCTACTAACCGCCAATTTGATTACTTTTAAACTACAATTCTCTGTAGTTCATATCCAATTAACATACCCGACTTTTAATTTCACAACTAGCATACAATTGTATCTATAACCTTTGATTTTGTACAACTCAAGTTCATACACGTTTTCATTGCAAAACCAATTCTTTTTTCTCTTTGAACATAATTTAGCATACAACACATATATACATATATAAATGCTAGTTATAACAATTACAATTATAATTACATGTAATATCATAACCAATTCTAAAACATGGTTTACAGACACTTTTTGTAAAAACCTTATACACAGTGAATGGATTTCAATAACACAAAGACTAAGTAATTATACTATAAAACATACCTTTAATTTGTTCAGACAACACTTGTTAATCAAATAGTTTCGACGAACTCAGAACTTGTTTTGGGAATCACAGCCCTTTCACTCTCAAACTCTCTCTGAACTTTTCTCAGACAAACTTCTATTTTCCTTAGGCTTAAGCCAAAAACAATATACGTAAACTAAAAACCAACGTACTTTTCAAACGTTTAAAACCCAAACGTAACTGTCATATACTATTAACCCTATTAAACTATAAGTTACCAAATATATTATATATTATTTATATTTTGTTTAATTTAATTTATATTACTAATAAATCAAATTTAAAAATCCAAAAGCCATAGGGCTTTGTTTGGCAAAATTATTTAAAATTAAAGACTTAATATACTTAAGCCTTGTTTGGTAAAACTAAATTAAAATCACTTTAATTTATTTTAATAACCACTTATAATATAGTTATTTGTCACACTTATATTTAATTAAGTTTTCATACTTAATTTAATTAATTCTAATAACAATTCATTGCATAATATAATAATTTATTTAATCATTATAAACTTTCTAACTCAATTATTAAATTAAATTAAATTACTATTTCAAAATAATTACTTTCCTTAACTCATTAATTATTTATTAAACAAATAAATAATCAAATCACATCAAATCAATTAAACAAATACTTATTTAACGATAAACACATCCATTAAATATTTATATAATTCAATAAATATTTTAATATTTAATTAAAAATCTAGATTGTTACAGTTTATCTCGAGGTGTTTAACCTGTCAACGTGTAAAGGCGGAGCATCAAGTGCCGAAGGGTCCATTGCAACCACTTGAGACTCCGAAATGAAAGTGGGAACACATTACTATGAATTTCGTTACAGGTCTTCCCAAGGTTTCTCAAGGTATAGATGCGATTTGGGTTATTGTTGATAGATTAACCAAATCTGCTCATTTCTTGCCTATACGGGAGACTTATTCCCTTGAACATCTTGTTAGTATGTACGTAAATGAGATTGTGAGATTGCATGGCATGCCAGTATCCATAGTTTCGGATCGTGACCCAAGATTCACTTCACGATTTTGGGTTAGCTTGTAGAAAGCTATGGGCACGGATTTACGATTCAGTTCGGCATACCATCCTCAAACGGACGGACAATCAGAGAGGACTATTCAAACTCTTGAAGATTTATTAAGACTCTGTGTTCTAGATTTCAAAGGGAGTTGGGATAAGTACCTACCATTAGTGGAATTCTCCTACAACAACAGTTATCAAGCAAGTATAGGTGTGGCTCCATTTGAAGCATTGTATGGGCGAAAGTATCGCTCTCCAGTATGTTGGGATGAGGTGGGAGAAGCAACGTTGTTGGGACCAGAGTTGGTATGAATAACTACAGAGAAGATCCAAACGATTCAACAACGTATACAAATGGCGCAGGATCGACAAAAGAGTTATGCTGATCTTCATCGAAAGGACGTGGAATTTAATTTTGGAGATCATGTATTGTTACGTATTGCTCCATTGAAGAGATTTCCAAGATTTAGGAAGAGAGGAAAGCTCAATCCAAGATTTATTGGTCCGTTTGAGATTCTTGACCGAATATGAAATGTGGCCTATAGACTCGCGTTACCTCCAAGCATGTCTCGTGTTCATAATGTTTTCACATATCTATGCTTCGTAAATATGTGAAAGACCCGAACTAAATTATTACGTTAGAACCAGATGAGATAGCCAAAAATTTAACGTTCGAAGAGGTACCTATTAAGATCTTGGATAGGAAAGAGCATGTCCTACGCACCAAGGTTATACCACAAGTTAAGGTTTTATGGAGGAACCATGCTATTGAATAAATGACCTGGGAGTTGGAATCGAAAATGAAACTGAGGTACCCTTACCTTTTTGAAACACCATGTACATACGTCAATTTCGAGGAAGAAATTTCATAAGAAGGGGAGGTTGTAAGACCCCAACTTATTATAAATATAATTGAATTTCCCTATTTATTATCTTGAAATAGTAATGTGATAATTTGATATAATACTTTGGTTATGGGTGAAATATGTAAATTTTACAAAATAAGCAAGTGGTTATAAAATATTCATTTTTGTCGGGGAATATTCGTTTGGTCGTGGAATATTCTTGTTGTCGGGGAATATTCGTATGATGGCGCAGCCATTTGTGGGACCAATAACATAATAACTGTCGGATGAAGAAAACGACAAGTTTGAGTTTTTATAAATAACGGCGTAATTGTTATCGTTAACACTGTTGGATTACCTAGTGGTTAAAATACAGTAATAAGCGTGGTTGCACAGTAGCACACGGTATTGCACAGTATTATTGAATTATTGATTCTTACGTAAGAAGGCACTACTCAATAATTGTTACAGTAATTACTGTTCAATATTTTATTTTATTAATTCAATAATTGCTGCGTTGATATTTTATATTATTGTTGTTTCAATAATTGTCACTGTGCAGTATTTCCCCTTATCAGATCAATAATTCATATTATTTGAATAATATTATTAGATAACATTATTGCCAATCTCTAGAAAGTTCTGTCAAGGAGAGGTTTGGTTACCTAATTGCGCGCCAATAAGGAAAAATCCTTATTAGAAAGCCCTCTCTTTCCTGGGAACGGCCTGGTTGTCATTATTGTGATTTTGTAATATTATTTATGAATAATTAATTATTGGTTTATATGATAAGAAAATATTTATTTTTTGAGGATATTAATGAAGGAATTTTAGCATGAAATAATTGTTGAAAGTTTGGCATATTTTTGTGGAATTACAATTATTTCTCCGATAAAATATTCATTCAAATATATTATTATTATTATTATTATTATTATTATTATTATTATTATTATTATTATTATTATTATTATTATTATTATATATAAGCATGTGATTAAAGGAAATGAGTGGACAAAACGTATTTGAATGCTTTGTTTTCAAAGTGTAGCATTGTTTTGATTGGTGGAAATGGTTGGTGGAGGAAATGGTCTGCAAAGGCATTTCAATTTATGTGTTCTCATGCTTAGGGCCTTGAAAATGAAGGATTGCATGTTAGGGAGTAAGGAAATTTGGAGGTAATGAATTGTGAGATATCCTGCAAAGTAATGTGTGGCCCCCACCCATATAGAAAAAAAAGAGGAGTTAGGCAACTTATTAGGCAGAGAAAAAAAAAAGAGTTAGGTAGAATGCCTTGTTTACTTTCTCCTTCCTTGCTATAAATAGGGGGTAACCCCTCCTTCCTCGACACACCAATTCATAATCAGAAATTCTTATTTTATAGTATTGTGAGTATTTTCTTGAGTATAAGAATACTTTGAACGTAGTTTTTTGCAAGATTTTCTAAGAAAAATATATGATATTCCAGTCAAATCCAGCTTCTACTAAGGTAAAGGATATTATTTTATTGCAACACTCGTGAGAAATATTATTTTCTTTCATACTCCATATTACGTAAGCGATATTATTTCATCTCGTATTCTTAAATTTGAACTTACTATGGTAATTATTGCTTTTATAATTCCTGAAATGATTAAAAATTCTGCTTCATCTAATATCATTTCATAGGAATATTGGTCTGAACTTATTATCAAATTTGGAACTTTTCATGATTGGGTATTGTTCACGGGTACAGTTCACAGTTAATGTTCACGAGTACTATTCACGATTACTGTTCACGGGTACTATTCACAAAAGAAAAAAATTATTTTTTTTCTTCTAAGTTATCTGTTGTGACCCTTATTCTTGAAATTTAATCCATTTTTTGATCTTCATTCTTGAATTTTACTCCACTGTAGTTTATTATGGAGTATTATTGAACTTGGATAAACTGAAATATGAATCCCTAATATTTTTCCTTCTGTCTCACTGGATTCATTCTCTAAAATGTTTTTCATCATTCTCAGTCCTTAATAGGTGATACTTGATGAATATCTTTGGCCTGTAGTGCAAAGATGAATTATTATCTGATGAATATCTTTGGCCCGTAGTGCAAAGATGAACAGGTGTTGAGATGAATATAACCAACTGATGATACAAATGAATATCTTTGGCCCGTAGTGCAAAGATGAATATTTGATGCAAGATGTATATTGATTGATGTTACAGGGATAAAATATTGATGATGGATTTTTAAATCTTAGAAGATAGTAGAATTCATTCTCTAAATGACTCTTCTAATGGATTGTTGTTTTCACTGCATTTGTTGATCTAAAACTTGTTGTCTATTATATTTTATCAGATTTTCCCTGTTGAAGACTAATGATAATTTTTTGTATATTATCTTAGTCATAATATTCTTTACTGGGCTAGTTGAGCTCACCCTTTTCCTTGTTGTTCCATTTTTCTTCTCAGGAAGCGAGAATATAGCAGGAACCAGTCGGGGTAGAGAGTGATGGTTCTAGAAAGTTATTTTAGCAGTTCTCACTATTTTTGTAAAATAGTGTATGAATGATTGTAATGAGGACTTATTTGAGTGTCGATATTGTCTAGAAGATAATATTTGTATTTAAACTCACAGTATGTGTTGTCGTATTATACACGAAAATTTTAATAATGAAGTTGTAGTTTTCTTTCTGTACCATGTATTTGACAACTCAGAATGGGTGTTGTATACCTATTTTGGGGGCGTCACACGTAAGGAATATTATTTTCATTCTATATTCGTAAGGGGTATTGTCTTCGTTCAATATTCGAAAGGAATATTATTTTCGTTTAATATTCGTAAGGAATATTATTTTTGTTCAATATTCGTAAAAAATAATATTTTCTTCCATACTATGTAGTATGTAAGTAATATTATTTCATTTCATATTCTTAATTCTACACTCATGTTGTTAAGTGTTGCTTCTATACTCCTTGAAATTTGTGCTTCATCAAGTATCTTTTCACGAAAATATTTTTCTAAATATTCTTGTTAAATTTTAATCTTTTCATGCCGGGGTACTATTCACTCGGGTACTATATTCACCTGGGGTACTATTCATGACAAAAATTAATTTCTTTTATGTCCAAATTATTTTTAATATAGTATTATTCTTGAATTTTACTCCATAAAGCAGTTATCATGTTGACAATTTGGACATTCTTGAACTGTGGATAAATTGAATTATAAATCTTTAAAATTTATCATTGCTTTCCCTTAATTGAATTCTTATATCATTGTCATCGTCCTCATGCTTATATTGTGATGAAAGTCATCTTTGGCCCTTAGTGGATAGATGAACTGTTGATTGGTATGATTTTGACCAAGATTTATGTATCAGTATAATCATGACATGTAATGTTACAAATGATGTGGTAAAAGTCCTCATTGGCCCGTAGTGCATTAATGGACAGTTGTTGGCATGATCATAACCATTGGTGATAATAACGAATATCCTTAGCCCTTAGTGCATGGATAATTCGTGGATGTGATACTAATGAATTTCTTTGGCCCGTAGTGCATGGATAATTCGATGATGTGGATTATTTATTGAGCTGTGCTACAATGATAAAATATTAATGATGAACTCTTAAATCATAGAAGATAATAGATATCATGCTCTACTTGACTCTTCTAATGGATTGTTGGTTCCGCTGTAGTTAAACTTGTTGTCTATTGTGTTCAATCAGTTTTACACTGTTTAAGGCTAACGATAATTTATTCTGCATTATCTTAGTCATAATATTCTTTACTAGGCTAGTTGAGCTCAACCTTTGCTTTCATTGTTCTCTTTAGGAAATGAGAACATAGCTGAAACTAGTCGGGGAATGGAGTGACGCTCTGTATAACAACTGTGACACCCCCAAAACAGGTATACATCACCCATCTTGAGTCGCCAAATACAAGGTACAGAATACAAATACAACTTAATTATACAACAGTCGTGTAAAATACGACCAAACATAAGCTGTGAGTTTTAATACAAATATTGTCATCTAGACAATATCCACACTCAATGGAGTCCTCATTACATTTATTATCACACTATTTCACAGAATAGTGAGGACTACTAATGCACCATCTAGGACCATCACTCAGTTCCCCGACTAGTCCCAGCTACGTTCTCATTTCCTGAAGAGAACAGTGAAAGAAAGGGTGAGCTCAACTAGCCCAATAAAAAATATTATGACTAAGATAATGCAGAATAAATTATCAATAGCCTTCAACAGTATAACAATTGATAGAATATAATAGACAACAAGTTTTAGATCAAAAACTACAGCAGAATAAACAATCCATTAGAAGAGTCAAGTAGAGAGTAAAATCTACTATCTTCTATGATTTAAAAAGTTTTTCATCAACTTTATCGCTGAGACTTAGCTTAATAAAAAATCGAATCATCCTTACTCTACGACCAAGGATATTCATGTAATTATCAATGGTCATGACTATACGGAATAATCCCTGGTCATAATCATACCAATAACTGTCCACCAATGAACTACAAGCCAATGAGGACTTTTACCACATCATTCGTCACATTACGATCATGATTATACTGAATAATCCCTGGTCATAATCATACCAAGTCCATCTATGCACGTAAGACAAAGATGACTTTCATCACAATATAAGCATGAGTTGATGACAATTCAATAAAACAAGTTCAAGAATAAATTTTAAAGATTTATAAGTTAATTTATCCTGAACTCAATAACGTCCAAATTGTCAACATGATACTGCTTTGTGAAGTAAAATTCAAGAATGCTCAGAAAAATATTTCCATGAAAAGATACTGGATGAAGCGCAAATATCAAGGATATTACACTAATTTCATGGAGTATAGAAGTCAAAGCTTTAACCAACTGAGTATAATAAAATATATGAAACTGCAAATGAATTTTCGCCCGCCATGCGGTAATCAAATAATTCCAACACAATGGAACTATAAAATTCATCTTTAATCAACACGAACTTATTCATCATTAATATTATAATGCACAATATTTAACAACCAGGTCGTTCCCAGGAAAGAGGGGGCTTTCCGATAAGGATTTCTCCTTATTGGCGCGCAATTAGGTTACCAAACCTCTCCTTGACAGAACTTCTAAACATTGTCAATATTGCAAATAATAATATGAATAACTTTGTCATCTCAATTATTGATTTAATAATATATCATATTATGCAGATGATACTGTAACAATAATTGAATCAATAATATGAGAGATATGATGCAGCAATTACTGTAGCAATAATTGAGTATACCTGAGTGACTTCTCACGTAAGCATCAATAATCAATACCGTGTGCTACTATGCAACCACGCGTATTACTGTACTTTTACTACCGGGTAGTTCAACAGTTTTAACGGTAACACTTTCGCCGTTATTTTTATAAAAAGATAATTCTGTCATTTTCTAACTACGACAATACTTTCGTTGTGGGGTCCACCAATGATTGTGCCGTCGTACGAATATTCCCTGTTAAAACGAATATTTCCCGACCAATTGAATATTATATAACCACTTGATTACTTTGTAAAATTTGTAAATATTACCCACAACTAAAACATTATATCAAATCTACACCATAATATTTAAAAATATATTTCGAGAAAATTATTCTTTATTCTTTGAGACGTTACCGCCGGGATCGATAACTATGTGGGAAGACTTAGCTCAGAAATTCCTTGCCAAATTTTTCCCACCGGCGAAAATTGCCAAAATGAGGAATGACATAATAATGTTTGAGCAGCAACATGGGGAGTCACTATATGAGGCATGGTAGAGATACAAGGAGTTACTCAGAAAGTGCCCGTATCATGGATTGCCTAAGTGGTTGCAAATGAATACTTTTTACAACGGACTACATGGGAATCTCAGAACCAGTATTGATGCAGCGTCGGGTGGAGCGTTCATGGCTAAGAGTTATGAGGAAGCCTACAATTTGATTGAGACCATGGCGGCTAACAACTACCAGTGGCCCACGGCAAGAATGACACGGGCAAAGGCAGCTGGGGTGTTAGAAGTAGATGGAGTGACAGCAATACAAGCATAAATTTCTGCGATGTCCAAGAAGTTGGATGACATGACAGGGGCTCAGGTACAGCATGTTGTAGTAGTATGTGAATTGTGCATGGGTGACCATCCTACAGATCAGTGCACAATCAATTCAGCGTCCGTGCAGTTCGTAGGGAGCTACAACAGGGGTGCACAGAATATGTAGCAAAACACTTACAACCAGGGGAATAGGAACCACCCAAATTTCTTGTGGAACAATAACCAGCAAAATCAAGCTCCACGACCATCATATCCCCCCTGTTTTCAGAATCATCAACAACCGGCTCAACATCGGGAAAGAAAATCAGATTTAGAGGAGTTGTTGTCGAAGTACATAACTAGCAATGAGGCAGAAATGAAAAATCAAGCAGTGGCAATAAAGAACTTGGAAAATCTGATGGGGCAAATTGCCTTAGCATTAAATAATAGGCCACAAGGGACCCTACCAAGTGATACAGAGAGAAATTCGAAGGGGAACCACGAACAGTGTCAGGCAATTACGTTGAGGAGTGGAAAACATCTCGTTGGCAAAGATGCAGAAAATTCAGCAATATCGGATGAAAAAGTTACGACAGTAAGTGGTTTAAGGAGACAAGAGTGAGGATACGTACGGTGAGAAAACAAAGTTAGACGACAACCCAGTTGCATATCCTCCACCACCATTTCAGCAGAGGGTCCAAAAACAGAAATTAGATAAGCAATTCGTGAAGTTTTTGGAAGTGTTTAAGAGACTCCAAATTAATATCCCGTTTACAGAAGCCTTAGAGCAGATGTCGAGTTATGCGAAGTTCATGAAATGGATTATGTCAAGGAAAAAGAAATGGGAAGACTTCGAAACAGTGGCAATAACAGATGAGTGTAGTGCGGTGTTACAGCAAAAGTTGCTACCAAAGCTGAAAGACCCGGGGAGTTTCACTATTCCATGCACGATCGGGAACATGTCCTTTAATAAGTGCTTATGTGATTTGGGGGCGAGTGTAAACCTTATGCCATTTACAGTATACACAGAATTGGGTTTGCCCGCGCCAAAGCCTAAGAATATTTCATTGCAGTTGGAAGATAGGTCAGTCAAATATCCAAGAGGCATAGTAAAGGACATACTTGTTAAAGTGGATTAGTTTATATTCCCCGCAGACTTTATTATTCTGATTTTGAAGAGGACAAGAACATCCCGATTATCTTAGGGAGACCTTTCTTGGCTACGGGTAGGACACTCATCGACGTACAGAAAGGAAAACTTACTATGAAGGTCCAAGATCAAGAAATCAAATTTAACGTGTTCAAGGCCATGAAATTCCCCACGAATGCGGAAGAATGTTTTTGGATGGATATAATTGAGCAAATTATCAGTGAAGATATGGGCAAGAGTCTGGTCAATGATCCATTAGAAACAACATTATTGGGGGATGCAGAAGTCGATGACCCAAAATTTATGGACTACTTACAGATGTTAGATTCATTGCCATGAATTAGCCGATTCAGAGCACCATTTGAACTTTTACACACAGAGGAGATAGCCACGAAAAAATTAAAACCGTCATTGGAGGAGCCACCAACTCTGGAACTCAAGCCACTCCCTAAACACCTCAAGTATGCTTATTTAGGCAATTCAAATTCTTTACCTCTTATTATTTCTGCTGCACTTTACGATTTATAGGAAGATAAGTTGTTGAGGGTGCTTCAAGAACATAAAGCAGCGATAGGGTGGACGGTCGCTGTGACACCCCCAAAATAGGTATATATCACCCATTCTAAGTCGTCAAATACATGCTACAGAAACAAATACAACTTCAGTAATACAATTGTCGTGCAAAATACGACAACACATATACTGTGAGTTTGAATACAAATATTGTCTAATAGACAGTATACAAACTCAAAAGGAGTCCTCATTACAATTATTGATACACTATTTTACAAAATAGTGAGGACTACTAAAACAACTATCTTGAATCATCACTCCATACCCTGGCTAGTTCCTGCTAAATTCTCTCCTCCTGAGAAGAACAATAGAACAAAAAGGAAAAGGGTGAGCTCAACTAGCCCAATAAAGAATATTATGACTAAGATAATAAATAACAAATTATCATTAGTCTTCAATAGGGAAAATCTGATAAAATATAATAGACAACAAGTTTTAGATCAACAACTGTAGCGGAAACAACAATCCATTAGAAGAGTCAAGTAGAGAAAAAATTCTACTATCTTCTAAGATTTAAAAGTCCATCATCAATATTTTATCCCTGTAACATTAATCAATATATATCTTGAATCAAATATTCATCTTTGCACTACAGGCCAAAGATATTCATTCGTATCACCAGTTGGTCATGTTCATCTTTACACTACGAGCCAAAGATATTCATTAGATAATCATTCATCTTTGCACTACAGGCCAACAATATTCATTACGTAATCATTCATCTTTTCACTACAAGCCAAAGATATTCAGTAATATCATTATTTAGGACTGAGGATGATGAAAAATATCTTAAAGAAAATGAATCCAGTGAGATAAAAGATCAAAGATTAGGGATTCGTACTTTAGTTTATCCAAGTTCAAAAATACTCCATAATAACCAATTGTGAAGCAGAATTCAAAAATAAAGATCAAAACATGGATACAATCAAAGATAGTAACCATAATAGACATCTTGGACAAAAAAGAGAAAATTTCATTTTTTTTGGTGAATAGTGTCGTATTCGTGAATAGTGTCGTATACGTGAATAGTGTCGTATACGTGAATAGTAACCCTGACACAAAAAGGTAGAAATTTCACAATAAAATCCATACCAATATTTCGGTATAATGATATTGAAAGAATAACATCGTTAGAAAGAAAATAACATCCCTTACCTCAAAATATCAGTACTTCTGATTGGAATATCGGTATAAGGCTGAAGAAAACTTGCACTGATGAATAGCAACTCACAAAGTATCTAAATACTCACAAAATACACTCGATAATATAGAGAGAAAAAGAGAGAAAACTTATTTCTGGTGTTATTTTCAATTCTAACTAAGCACTTTATTTATAGGAAAATGCTTAGAACGCCATAGCAGACTAACCTACTACCTGATGGCTTTACCTACTACTATTCAAGCCCACCACTTTTGAAAATAAATTCCAACACATTTAATTACTCACCAACCAAAAGTGGGGCCCACCACATTTTTAATAAAAATATTTTATTTTTCGAAACTTCAACAATTCATAATAAATAGCCCTTTTATCAGAAAAATTTGAATCTCATGTGCTTTCCATAGGAAATTTAATTTTCTACAACTTTGTAAGTTTAAGTTTTTTCAAATTCTAAACGAAAAATGACCGAAATCCACATAGGGACGATTTTCAAAACCTCCATTCCGACAAAATACTGATAAAACACCTCAGCATTAATTTCTTCATTTATAACCACATAAAATAAATATTTCCTTATCATATAAATCAATAACTAATTATTCATAAATAATATTACATAATCACAATTATGACAACCAGGTCGTTCCCAGGAAAGAGGGGACTTTTCGATAAGGATTTCTCCTTGGCGCGCAATTAGGTGACCAAACCCCTTTTCTAGATAGAACTTCTATAGAAATTACCAATAATGCTATCTAATAATATTATTCAAATAATATGAATTATTGATCTGATAATGGAGATACTGTGCCGTGAAAATTATTGAAACAACAATAATATAAAATATCAACGCAACAATTATTTTGAACCAATAAAATAAAATATTGAACATTAATTACTGTAACAATTATTGAGTAGTGACTTCTTACATAAGAATCAATAATTTCAAAAATACTGTGCAATATCGTGTGCTACTGTGAAACCACGCATATTACTATATTTTAACCACCGGGTATTCCAACAGTGTTAACGGTAACCATTACGTTGTTATTTATAAAAGCTCAAACTTGTCGTTTTCTTCATCCGACAGTTATCCGTTATGGGACCCAAAATGGTTGCGCCATCGTACGAATATTCCCTGACATAAAGAATATTCCACGACCAAACGAATATTCCCCGACAAAATGAATACTTTATAACCACTTGCTTATTTTGCAAAATTTGCACATTTCACCCATAACCAAAGTATTACATCAAATTAACACTTTATTGTTCAAAATAATAAATAGAAGAAATTTGATTTTATTCATTAAAAAGTTGGGGTCTTACAACCTTCCCTTCTTATGAAATTTCATCCTCAAAATTGACGTACGTACCTGGTGTTTCAAAAAGGTGAGGATACCTCGCTTTCATTTCTGATTCTAACTCCCAGGTCATTTCTTCAATAGCATGGTTTCTCCACAAAACCTTAACTTATGGTATAACCTTGGTGCGTAAGACATGCTCTTTCCTATCCAAGATCTTAACAGGTACCTCCTCGTACGTTAAATCTTTGTCTATCTCGTTCGGTTCTAATTCAATAATATGGTTCGGGTCTTTCACGTATTTACAAAGCATAGATATGTGAAAAAAATTATGAACATGAGACATGCTTGGAGATAATGCGAGTCTATAGGCCACATTTCCTATTCAGTCAAGAATCTCAAATGAACCAACAAATCTTGGATTGAGCTTTCCTCTCTTCCCAAATCTTGTAACTCCCTTCCATGGAGCAATACGTAACAATACATGATCCCTAATATTAAATTATGCGTCTTTTGGATGAAGATCCGCATAACTCTTTTGTCGATCCTGTGCCGTTTGTATATGTTGTCGAATCGTTTGGATCTTTTCTGTAGTTATGCGTACCAATTTTGGTCCCAATAATTTTGTTTCTGCCACCTCATCCCAGCATACTGGAGAGCGACACTTTCATCCGTACAATGCTTCAAATGGAGTCATGCCTATACTTGCCTGATAAATGTTGTTGTAGTAGAATTCCACTAATGGTAGGTACTTATCCCAACTCCCTTTGAAATCTAGGACATATAGTCTTAATAGATCTTCAAGAGTTTGAATAGTCCTCTCTGATTGCCCATCCGTTTGAGGATGGTATGCCGAACTGAATCATAAATCTGTGCCCATAGCTTTCTACAAGCTAACCCAAAATTGTGAAGTTAATCTTGGGTCACGATCTGAAACTATGGATACTGACATGCCATGCAATCTAACAATCTCATTTACGTACATACTAGCAAGACGTTCAAGGGAATAAGTCTCCCATATAGGCAAGAAATGGGCAGACTTGGTTAATCTATCAATAATAACCCAAATCTCATCTATGCCTTGAGAAACCTTGGGAAGACCCGTAACGAAATCCATAATAATGTGTTCCCACTTCCATTTCGGAATCTCAAGTGGTTGCAATAGACCCTTTGGCACTTGATGCTCTGCCTTTACACGTTGACAAGTTAAACACCTCGAGATAAACTCTGCGATCTCTCTCTTCAAATTGTTCCACCAAAATGTATGTCGAAGATCATGATACATTTTGGTATTCCCAGGATGGATTACAAACGGTGTGTTGTGAGCCTCCATCATAATTCTATGCTTCAAGTCAGAATCGTTAGGAACACAAAGTCTGGAGTAGACTCGAAGTATTCCTTCTTCATCAATTCTTGCTTCTGGAATAACACCTTCTTGCACTTTCTTCTTCATACGCATCAGCTCCATATCCGTAGCTTGAGCAGCTTTAACTTTATCGATTAAAGTCAGTTCTACTCGTATATTTGATATCATCATGTGGGTACTTGGAGCCTTTACCTCTATCTCCATCCTTTGCAAGTCATACAAAATGGACCTTTGTGTTAACAACATTGCACTCGTACCCGCATATGATCTTCTACTCAATAAGTTAGCTACCACGTTTTCTTTTCCAGGATGATATTGGATGGTGTGATCGTAGTCTTTCAACAGCTTGAGCCAACGTCGTTGCCACATGTTGAGTTCCTTTTGGGTGAAGAAATATTTGAGGCTTTTATGATCTGTATAGATCTCCACTTTCTCCCCATACAGGTAGTGTCTCCAGATCTTTAATGTTAAAATGACTGTTGTCAACTCCAAATCATGAGTAGGATAATTCCTCTCATATTCTTTGAGTTGTCGCGAGGCATAGGTATGACTTTCCCATGTTGAATGAGAACACATCCTAACCCTTTGCCTGAAGCATCGTTGTAGATAACAAATCCATCCGAACCAGATGGTATTGTTAGAACAGGTGCCAAAATGAGTCTCCTCTTGAGCTCTTGAAAACTCTTCTCACAATCCTCGCTCCAACTGAATTTTGTATCTTTACGAGTCAGCTGAGTTAACGGAGTAGCGATTCGAGAAAATCCATCCACGAATCTCGTTAATAACCAGCTAAGCCCAGAAAGCTACGTACTTCGGTCACCGACTTAGGTTGCTCCCAACTTTGTATTGCTTCAATTTTCGCCGGGTCGAAAGATACACCATGTTTTGACACCACGTGCCCAAGGAATGCTACTTCCTCAAGCCAGAACTCGCATTTCTTCAGCTTGGCATATAGCTTGTTATCACGAAGCCTTTGTAGTACCATCTTCAAATGGTGCTCATGATCTTCACGGCTTTTGGAATAGATGAGGATGTCATCAATAAAGACAACAACAAACTGATCCAAATATTCTTTGAACACACGGTTCATCATATCCATAAAAGCAGCAGGAGCATTAGTCAATCCAAAAGACATGACTAAGAATTCATAATGCCCGTACCGAGTTCTGAAGGCAGTCTTTGGAATATCCTCAGTTTTAATCTTCAGCTGATGATATCCAGAACGAAGATCGATCTTTGAAAAGAATTGTACTCCTTTCAACTGGTCGAACAAGTCATCTATGCGAGGTAGCGGATACCTATTCTTAATGGTGACATGGTTCAATTCTTGGTAGTCAATACAAAGTCGCATACTCACATCTTTCTTCTTTACGAATAACATAGGAGCACCCCAAGGAGATGTACTAGGACGAATGAAACCGATGTCCAACAACTCCTGTAGCCAACCTTTAACTCCTGAAGTTCAATAAGAGCCATTCGATATGGGGTTTTAGAAATGGGCTTTGTACCAGATTTAAGATCAATAAAGAATTCAACTTCACGTTCTGGGGGTAGACTGAGAAGTTCTTCAGGAAATACGTCAGGAAATTCACTAACAACAGAAATATTATTCAAATCTGACGTGTTTTTGTTCAAGTCCGTGACATGGGCTAAGAAAGCTTAACATCCGTTTTTCAATAAACGAATAGCTTTATGGCTTGATATGACAATGATTGACTTTAATGGTTTGGTTATTTGAATTTGCATAATAGGTTGGTTAGGAATATGAAAACTAACAACCTTACGAAAACAACCAATTTTGGCATGATGCGTGGTTAACCAATCAATCCCTAAAATCACATCAAATGCAAGAATTTTTAACGAAATAAGATCAACAAGTAATGTTATGGTTCCAACTTGAATCAAGAAAGATTTATAAACAGTAGATGTAATGAAAGTTTCTCCTAACGGAGTCTCAACAGATAAGTCAATGTCTAATTTCTCTAGAGATAGAGTTAAAGACTCCAGGGACCCATGTGATGATGACGAATATACGAGTAGCAACAAGCTCAACATCAAGAGAGGAAATCAGATTTAGAGGAGTTGGTGACAAAATATATAACAAGCAATGAGGTGGCTATAAAAAATCAAGCAATGACAATGAAATCACAATAGGAGGCCAAAGATATTCATGGGGTTAGTTTTATCTCTCTAAAAATGTGCTCTGCCTTCTCCCTAGAATTATTTAAAAAATCTTACCCTCTTTGCCCCCACCTAATTTTTCCGTTCTACACCTACTTTTCCCGAACCTCTTTTTGTCCACTTTGGTCACTCTCTTCCCCTTTTCACCTATATTTCTCTCACATCCCTCGGGTCCTCTTCTTCCCCGGCTATTTTATTTCCTAATCTGGTCTTTCCTCCCTCTCGTCACCTCCTCTCTGCTGCTCCCCCTCTCTGGTTTCTGCTCGGCCCCTGTTTCACTCCCTCTTATCATGGTCGACTACTCGCATCTCTCGGCCAGAAATTCCCTCAGCAGCCCTTCTCGGGACCTTTTGGATGATTTCAGAATCTCTAACCCCTTATCCCCGGGTTCTGATGATGCAACCATGGTGGAATCGGAGCCTTTTACGGTTCAGATCACTTCTATCGCTGTCAGCTCCTCTGAATCAGAAAACCATAGTCTTGAGAATGGGAATGATGGAACGCAGATTGGTCATGCTATGTCTGACATTTTCAAAGTAGCCCAACAACTTTCTCAGCAGGGTCGTATTGATGCTGCTGATGAGCGTAGGCATAGCAATACCCTAATGGACTTCATCCTTTCGTAGGGTTTTTCTGTCCAGAATATAAATGACTATGCGAACAAAGGCAAATCGGTCAGGCATGTCAATGACCGAGACCTGTTTGATACCAGTACTCTGAGAGGGTCTTCCGGACTTCCTGTCCTAGCCCCCATATCTGGGCTAACATCTGCCACCGAGAAGGCTCATGCTATGCCTACCCCTGGCTCCCCTGGACCACAGGTTAAGGAGGGGGCCATCAATGTGGAGATTTTTGTCCCTATAGGTATGCCTGATTCTAAGTCCAAGACTGTGGTCGGGAAGGCTGTCCCCTCTGACATGGTGGAGAAGAAAAAGCACTCTTGGAGCGAAGTAGTGGCACAAGACGTAAAGCCTAGTTTTACTCTTGACTATTTTCCCCCCTGCCCTCCTTCCTCTGAAAACGCGATTATTCGTATCAAACCTCCTCCTAATATTCTCATTCATGGTAACTCTCTGTGGAACTCCTGCCTTGTGGGTAGTTTTATCACCTCACGATTGCCGTTTAAACTAGTTGAGGAAAGTGCCCATAAGCTATGGGACAAACATGGACTGCAAAGGGTATTCCTGTAAGATAAGGGGCATTTTGTGTTTAAGTTCTCTCGCCCACAAGATCGTGAGAATGTGCTTGCTCTCGGCCCTTGGTACATTTCCAACAAGCTGCTATGCCTTAAACATTGGAAGGAAGGGTTAGACTTCCATCCAGAACCATGCACAAAAGCACCTGTTTGGGTAAAATTTCACAATGTACCTTTGTCCTATCTCTCCCTGGTTGGGCTCAGCTATTTAGCAAGTAGTATTGGCAAACCCCTGTTCGTTGACAAGCTAACTGAAAAATTGGAACCTATGTCCTTCGCCAAAGTCTGCATTGAAGTTACTGCATCCTCTCCCATGCCTGACTGTCTGGAAGTAGTTGTTATAGAGGATGATACTCTATCTGAAAAGGTTTGCATGGTAAAGGTGGAATATCAAAATAAGCCACTATTCTGCTCCCATTGTAAATCTTTTGGCCACACAATTGCCAGGTGCCCAAATGCAAACTTTAAGTGGGTCCCCAAAGGTCCAATGATAGCCCCTTCCCTCCAGAAGGCGGATTTGGCTCTTAGCCCTAAGCCTCCTATCCCTCCTATTGGTAATTCGGGCCCCTCTCCCTTGGATTTCAATTTTCTTCCTCCCTCTTCCCCGGGGATTATGAACGAGTGGACTGTTGTGGCTAAGGGTCCTAGGCCGCCCCCTATTCCCAAGCAGCCCTTCACCAGTGCTCCTCCACCTTCTGTGTCTGGCTCAAACCCGTTTGCCCCCCTTTCTCCAGTGGCTGTGCCTCAACCAGATCCTTTCTCTGACACCGATACCACCCCTCCCCCTGGTCCCCTGTTGGGCAAACTAAAGCTAGTTGACGAAAAGGATGGTAGGGACCTCAAGCACAAAGCAAATAACTCTTTTGTCTCTAACAAAAGCTCCAAGAAGAAGAAAAAGGGGGGAGCCCCATCTCACAATCTTAACTGTTTTATGATCAGTTTTTGCTCTATGAATATTAGAGGTGTAAATAATAGGGCCAAGCAGGCTAGTGTTAAAGATCTTATTTGTAAATACTCTCTCTCTTTAGTTGGACTTCTGGAAACCCGAGTCAAAGCTCCCAAAGCCATTACTACTGCTAAGGCTATAGTAGGAAGGGATTAGAAATGGCTCTTCAACTATGAGCATCATAATAACGGGAGGATATGGGTTGGCTGGGACCCTTCTGTGTGGGATGTTACTTCTATTTCCAAGTCCTCTCAATTCATCCACTGTATGGTTACCTTTTTGGAACGCAACATCAGTTTCTATGTGTCCTTTATTTATGGGCTCAACACTACCGTGGATAGGAAACTTCTTTGGGGGGGCCTTGAGGGATATTCTTGTGCCCACCGATAAGCCATGGTGCATCCTAGGTGATTTCAATGAGGTTTTGAACCTATCTGAGATCAATTGGGGTAGTGAGCTATGGGATAGAGGCATGCAAGATTTTAAAGACTGCATTTGTGATTTATCCATGCTCGATCTTCGGGCAGTGGGCCCCTACCACACGTGGTGGGACTCTAACAGTGTGAATCCTATTTATAGAAAATTGGATAGAGCCATGGTTACCTCCCAATGGTTGTATAATTTTCCTTTATAACAGGCCATCTTCTCTCCTCGTGACCTTTCTGACCACTGCCCGGTGATAGTCCAGACTGGAATGCACTTGCCTCGTATTCCTAAACCATTTCAATTTTTCAATTTTATGGTGGACATGGAGAACTTCCATGAGGTGGTCAGAACTGCTTGGCGTATCCTTGTGTTTGGTGACCCTCTTCAAGTCCTCGCTGGGAGGCTCAAATCTGTTAAAAAGGCGCTTATTGGTCTGAATAAAAGCATTGGTAATCTGACTTCTAATGTTGCTCAAATTCGGTATCTTCTCCATTCCACTCAGACTTCTATCGCTCATAACCCGAATGATCAGGTTTTGCTTGAGAGACAGAAGGATCTTACCAGCCATCTTTGGGAAGCCCTCTTATGGGAGGAAAAGCTCTTCAGGCAAAAATCCAGGATTCAATGGCTTAAGGAAGGTGATAGGAACTCTGGTTTTTTTCATAACCAAGTACAAGCTAGGTGGAACCATCACAAAATTTTGTCTATTACAACTGACGAGGGCATCCTAGTGAGTGGGCAACATAACATTCAGCAGATTGTAGTGGCCCATTTCCAATCAAATTTAGGTTCCCCGTCTCATGTAATCTTCTCAAATACTCAGCTCTTGGCAAGCTCCTTCAAGAAATTTATTACTCCCGTGGAAGCTGCTGCTATGGATAGGGACATAACAGATGCCGAAGTCCTCGCTTCCCTCAAAAGTATGAAGCAAAATAAGAGTCCGGGCCCTGACGGCTTCAATGTCAATTTCTTTCTTGCTTGCTGGGAAACAGTTGGCTCAGATTTCTCTCTTGCAGTTAAATCCTTCTTCCAGCAGGGTTGTCTTTTGCGGGGAACAAACGCTACGGCTATTGTTCTTGTTCCCAAAAACCCAAACCCCTCCTCCATGAAGGACTTCAGGCCGATTTCCTGTTGTAATACTACCTATAAATGCATCTCAAAGATCCTAGTGAGTCGGATGAAGGGTTTCCTCCCCAAGATCATTTCTCCTTACCAAGCTGCTTTTGTCCCGGGC
Organism: Panax japonicus; assembly: GCA_020205505.1. Taxonomy (NCBI): domain Eukaryota; kingdom Viridiplantae; phylum Streptophyta; class Magnoliopsida; order Apiales; family Araliaceae; genus Panax; species Panax japonicus. Next base: position 50,434,186 of record CM035107.1, read on the forward strand.
AGGAGGATTGGAGACAACATTCTTATTGCTCAGGAGCTTTTTCGGAACTACCATAGGAAATCGGGCTCCCCTCGATGTGCCTTGAAAATTAATCTCCAAAAAGCCTTTGATTTTGTTTCTTGGGAGTTTATTCTAGAAGCACTGAGAATCTTCAAATTCCCCCCAAAGTTCATCTTCTGGATAAAGGCATGCATTTCCACCCCCACCTTTTCTGTAAAAGTCTATAGGGGACTATATGGCTACTTTAGTGGTGCCAAAGGGCTTCGGCAGGGAGATCCTCTATCCCCCATCCTTTTTGTCCTAGCTATGGAAGTCCTTTCCGTTATCCTCACAAAGGAGACAAATGGGCCTAATTTTAAGTTTCATTGGAGAACAAAGCAGCAAAGGTTAACCCATTTATGTTTCGCTGATGACCTTCTTCTCTTTTGCCATGGAGACCTCCGATCAATAAGCATCCTTAAAGAAAGCCTCAACTTGTTCTCCTCTATCTCTGGCTTGTGTCTGAACCACTTAAAAAGCACTTGCTTCCTGTAAAATGTCCTCCCAGAACACTCTGCTTCCATCCTTTCCTTTCTAGAGTTTCAAGAGGGGACATTTCCTGCTAAGTTCCTGGGGGTCCCCCTCCTTACCTCAAAGCTTAGCCTGGCCGAGTGTAGACCTCTCCTTGACAGGATTACTAAAAGGATTTCCTCTTGGACCAACAGATTCCTATCTTATGCGGGTCGCCTACAGCTTATCAAATCCGTTCTCTTCTCTATCCAAACTTTCTGGTCTTCAAATTTCACCCTCCCTGTTGCTGCCTTAAAAGACATGAAATCCACCTTCTGCCGATTCCTTTGGAAGGGCCCTACTCTTTCGAAACATGGTGCTAAAGTGGCTTGGAGCAAAATCGCTCTACCCACTCCTGAGGGAGGGCTGGGGATTAAAAAACTATATGAGTGGAACCGTGCCTCCATTATCCAGCATCTGTGGGATATCATCAACCCCGGTTCTACTTCTATGTGGGCTGAATGGGTTAGGATATTTTCCTTAAAGGGAAAACATTTCTGGTGCATGGACATCCCTGGAGACTGCTTATGGATTTGGAGGAAAATGCTTAACCTTAGGCAACTTGCTTTGAGCCACACATCATACCTCATTGGAAATGGTCGCCGCACTAAACTTTGGTTTGACCCATGGATCCAGAAGGAACCGCTAGCCTATTCCACCTCCTCTCCTCTTATATCCAACTTTGGATTGGGCCTTGATGAAATGGTTAGTAGCATCATCAGCAATTCCGATTGGGCCCTCCCAAGTTCTAACCATCACTCGGTTATTGAATTCAGACATCTCTTCTCTCCGGCCATAGGCTGCAACCCCTCCATAGAGGACTCGGTTCTATGGGACAACACTAATATCGTTGGGAAAGCAACTTCCTTCTTTTGGGGTTCCATCCAATCCTATGGTAATCTAGTGACATGGGATAATCTGGTGTGGCACAAATACCTCCCTCCTCGATATTCTTTCTTCTTATAGCTTGCATTCCAGAACGGGTTACGTACCAAGGATCGGCTCTCAAATTATGGGCTCGTTGTCAACCAAACATGCCTTTTATGTAACTCCCACAATGAGACTTTCGACCATCTTTTCTTCAAATTTCCTTTCTCCTACAACATGCTCTTTTCTGTTCTCAGGAACTGTGGGTGGAAGGGATCCTCAAGGAGTTGGAACCCTATCACTTCTTTCCTCATTGCCCAACCAAACAGCTCCGTTCAACAAGGTATTTTTCTCCTAGGTTTTGCCACGGTTGCTTACCATATTTGGCAGGAAAGAAACGCTAGGATACATGATAAAGGTCCCATGCCGATTAGGACTGTCACCCGTAATGTTATGAAGATTCTGAAATGCAAGCTCCACTCCATTCGTAGATTCCAAAAAGTGAAAGACAGGCCAAGGTTTTCTAATCTAGCCCTCTAGAGACCTGTCTATTTCAGGTTTGCCACTGTCGCTGAGCTGAAGGGCTGCAATTTGTTGCTGCTGTCCAAAATGAGGATGCTGATTGTTTTGTATTGCTGGAGTTGTTTTGTGTCTGGTCTTCAATTGTTTTGAACATGGTTGAGATGTCTGACATCACTGTTGTATGGGTCTGTGTTGCTGTAGTGAAATTCAGGTTGCTAGACTGTTATTGGGTACTGTATGGTCTGTTGGGGATCTATGGTTCTATGATTGGATCAGTTGTGAACACCATAGCAGCTGTATCTGTTACAGGATGAGGGGTTTTTCTGCTAGTTCTGAATGCTTTGCGCATGCGCTGCAGATGCAGATGCTCGGTACCTCATAGTGTCGTTTTGTTGTGTTGCTAATGATGAGGTTGTGCTGCTCGGAATTGTCGGCTGATGCTACTACTGATACTACAGGACGAGCATCTGTGGGTCGGGGCCATCTTCTGCTGCTACAGACCGGCTAGGCCGTGGCCATTCTTGGGTTATCTAGTATCCTACTGCCACTGCTATAAATTGATTCTGCTGGCTGCTACAGAATGGAGATTTCGAGAAGCTGTAGCTAAATCTACTCGGCTGATGCTCCTCTATGGGCTAGAAAGGACTATAGACAGATAGTGGATGCTGAGTTTTGCGGTTGCAGCTATATTTGGGGCCATAGGGGAGAGAAACAGTGGATCCTCTTAGGTAGGGAAGTTGTTGTCTGATCTGGATGGGTGCCTGGGGATCTATAGAATGCCCTCTGCTGCTGCTCGATTTTATCTATATCATGAAGCTGTATAAATGAGGTTGGTCATTTCTGCCGAAGAGTGGCTTCTTTGATGCAACCGGGTGGCTGTTTAGACTTTTTTCTTTGGGTTTGTAATGGTCAGCTTGTTTAAGAAATTGTATGTTTTGGTTATGGTTTGTACTAACAGTTAAATTTTTAGTGTTGTTAGGCTTTCAGCCTGCGGTATTCTATAGTCATGACTTTATATGGCTTGTCGTATGATGTCTATGCTATTCTCTTATTGGGGTTACCCATGATTTTTGTAATTTCCTTTCTTTCAATACAGTTTAAATTTAGCAAAAAAAAATATACGAGTAGAACCGATTTTAATTGATAAAGTTAAAGTTGCTCAAGCTACAGACCTGGAGCTGATACGTATGAGGAAGAAAGTGCAAGAAGGTGTTATTCCGGAAGCAAGAATCGATGAATAAATAATACTTCAAGTCAACTCCAGACTTTGTGTTCCTAACGACCCTGATTTAAATTATAAAATCATAATGGAGGCGTAAAACACATCGTTTGCAATCCATCCGGGGAGTACCAAAATGTATCATGATCTTCGACATACATTTTGGTGGAGCAATATGAAGAGAGAGATAGCGGAGTTTATCTCAAGGTGTTTAACTTGTCAACGAGTCAAGGCGGAGCATCAAGTACCAAAAGGTCCATTGTAACCACTTAAAATTCCAGAATAGAAGTGGGAGCACATTACCATGGATTTCGTTACTGGTCTTCCCAAGGTTTCTCAAGGCATAGATGCAGTTTGGATCATTGTTGATAGATTGACCAAGTCTGCTCACTTATTACCTATATGAGAAACTTATACACTTGAACGTCTTGCTCGTATGTACATAAATGAGATTGTAAGACTGCATGGTATGCCAGTATCCATAGTTTCTGATCGAGACCCATGTTTCACTTCACGATTTTGGGTTAGTTTGCAGAAAGCTATGGGCATGGATTTACGATTTAGCTCAGCATATCATCCTCAGACGGACGGGGAGTCGGAGAGGAATATTCAAACTCTTGAATATCTATTAAGACTTTGTGTCCTTGACTTCAAAGGAAGTTGGGACAAGTTCTTACCGTTGGTGGAGTTTTCCTACAACAACAGTTATCAAACAAGTATTGGCATGGCTCCATTTGAGGTGTTGTATGGGAGAAAGTGTCGTTCTCCAGTATGCTGGGATGAGGTGGGTGAAGCAACGTTGTTGGGACTGGAGTTGGTACGTATGACTACAGAAAAGATTCAAACGATCCGATAACGTATAAAAACTTCACAAGATCGACAAAAGAGTTATGTTGATCTTCATCGAAAGGACGTAGAATTTGATATTGGATATCATGTGTTGTTACGTGTTGCTCCATGGAAAGGAGTTACGAGATTTGGAAAGAGAAGAAAGCTCAATCCTCGATTCATTGGCCCATTTTTAATTCTCGAGTGAGTAGGAACTGTGGCCTATAGGCTCGCCTTACCGCTAATTAAGTATGTCTCGTGTTCATAACATTTTTCACATATCTATGTTACGTAAATTTGTGAAAGACCCGAACCATATTATTGAGTTAAAACTAGACGGGATAGAGGAAGATCTAACGTATGAAGAGTTACCTATTAAAATCATGGATAAGAAGGATCATGTTCTACGCTCCAAGGTTATACCTCAAGTTAAAGTTTTGTGGAGAAACCACGATGTGGAGGAAACGACTTGGGAGTTAGAATCTGAGATGAAGTCAAGGTATCCTCATCTCTTCGACATACCAGGTATGTACCCTAATTTCGAGGACGAAATTTCATAAGAAGGGGAGGTTGTAAGACCACAACTTTTATGAATAAAGAATAATTTTCTCGAAATATATTTTTAAATATTATGGTGTAGATTTGATATAATGTTATAGTTGTGGGTAATATTTACAAATTTTGCAAAGTAAGCAAGTGGTTATATAATATTCGATTGGTCGGGGAATATTCGTTTTAACAGGGAATATTCGTACGACGGCACAATCATTGGTGGACCCCATAACGGAAGTATTGTCGTAGTTAGAAAACGACAGAATTATCTTTTTGTAAAAATAACAGCGAAAGTGTTACCGTTAAACCTGTTGAACTATCCGGTAGTAAAAGTACAGTAATACGCGTGGTTGCATAGTAGCACACGGTATTGATTATTGATACTTACGTGAGAAGTCACTCAGTTATACTCAATTATTGCTACAGTAATTGTTGCATCATATCTCTCATATTATTGATTCAATTATTGTTACAGTATCATCTGCATAATATGATATATTATTAAATCAATAATTGAGACAGCAAAGTTATTCATATTATTATTTGCAATATTGACAATGTCTAGAAGTTCTGTCAAGGAGAGGTTTGGTCACCTAATTGCGTGCCAATAAGGAGAAATCCTTATCGGAAAGCCCCCTCTTTCCTGGGAACGACCTGGTTGTAAAATATTATGAATTATAATATTAATGATGAATAAGTTCATGTTGATTAAAGATGAATTTTATAGTTCCATTGTGTTGGAATTATTTGTGTTAGTGGAAATCAACATTTATTTCGATAATAATTTATGTCTAGAGGTTATATTGACCAATCGGGTATTCGGGGCACTTTTCGTGTCGAGGTACTATTCACGAGTGATAAGTGGATTTAATATACACGAATCGATATTCATTTCAAGTTTAAATTCGTAGTTTTCTTTTTGTTTTGTGTTCGTTTTCACTTGTTTCATGTCATTTTATGTGTAGGGTAGTTGTGGATCCGAGTGGTGAAGAAAGACGGAGTTTTGGAGTGAAATTGGAAAAATGCTTGAAGTGGGAAAATTTCTTTAACAGTAGCCTAGCCCGCTGGGGTGGGCCTTTTTAAGCCTATACCCCCCGTTGGGGTGGGGGTCCCAATTCCTGCACTCTTCTGATGCGTTTTGATGTCTGCTGGTACTCGATTTTTGGGAATCTGTTAGGTGCTTGGACTCTAAAAAAGGCAGATTTTGGCTAGAACATAGGAAGAGCTTAATATTATGTTGCAATCAACAAATCATACAACACAAGGAGCATACTACAGAGACTAATTCCAGGATTCAAGTGCGAGCTTTGGAGGAATAATTTGAAGAGATTATCGTGTCAGTTGCAAATCTAAGCTACGCGAAGGGGTTTTCATTATTCTTCTTCTCTTTAGTCATTATTTGTAATTGAAAGGATGGTTTCATTAGATTATTCAGTTTTTAATTCATTCGTTATGAACTAATTAGCTTATTAGACTTGTGATGGATCCTTGGGTGAAACGATGATTTTATAACTTTGATTTCCAATTCAATAAAGTATTCTCAGTTTATCTATGTTAATTCGAGCGTGAACTTATGAATTGCTTGATCAACAATTCCTCGTGGATTTGAATGGAATCGAGAGAGGATATTCAAATCTAGACCTAGTTAATGTAGCATGTGTCATGAATTTTGTGAATAGCAGATTTTTTATTATTGTTAAGGTAGAGATATGCTTGACATCACATGTAATCGGGTAGAGAACTTAAGCTTTAACCTTCTTTAATTGCAGTTCACATAGAAATATAGTGAGTTGGTTGATTTAGGTGTTTAACGGATTTCTATCTTAATTGTGGATTGATGTTAATATGGTATCAGTGCATCGAGAGGTGGTTAATACTACGTTCGTGTTCTTGATTAATAAACTGAAATAATGAATTGAATTGGAATAAAGGTGTTAAAATCAGAGTGAAGCTCAAGGTGAAATCATAAGTCTAATTTTCTATTAATTGTTTGAATTTCAGATTTTGATATTGGTGATTTGGTTTGTCGTATTTTATTTGTTTTTAATTTAGGTTCTATAATTTTTAATCATTGAATTGGGTAGTTTAATAAAATTAGGATTAATAGGAAATTGATAATTGTGAAGTTAAGTTTCTTACTAAATTGTCTCTATGGGAACGATACTCTATTCATCACTTTATTACTTGTTGACCACGTACACTTGTGTGTTTTGCGCATATCGATTTTACCCAACAACGAGTTACTATTCACGAGTTACTATTCACGAGTTACTATTCATGGGGTATTATTCACCCGTAAGATATATTTCTTTTCGGTCCAAATCATTTTGGGTACAATATTATTCCATGAGGAAATGTGCTAATTTTTCAAACCGTTGGTTGAAAATATAATAGTAAATCAATATGGACCGCTGGTGGAAAGTTATAATAGTAAATCAATATGGCCCGTTCGTTTAAAAGTAAATCAATCTGGACCGTTCATGAATTAGTTACTATTCAGTCCATTCTCCTATAAATAGAAGCTCATTCCTTCATTATTTCTTACGAATTCACTGAAACTCTAGAGAGAGAAACTATAGAGAGAAAAAAGAAAAGTATTCTGCTACTTCACTACTCCAGTATTCAGTTTTTTCTAAGGTATGGGATATTATTTGTTGTACTCATAAGGGGTATTATTTCTTTCGTATTCATGAAGAGAACTTTTGTTATTCCATTCTTATTATTATGTTGGAATAACCTATTTATACGAAGTACCGCATACATGGTGAAATTCTTCTAATATTCCGTTCTTTATTATTCTGTCAGAATATCCTGTCTGTGTGTTTATGCCGGACCTGCTTCCATTATTTATTATTCTATCGAAATATCATGTCTGTGCATTTACGCCGGACCTGGTTCCATTATTTATTATTCCGTCGGAATATCCTGTCGCTGCGTTTACGCCGGACCTGGTTCCATTATTTATTATTCTGTTGGGAATAACCTATCTGTACAGTCTATCGCAGGCATGGTGAATCCTTCTGTTATTCCATTATTTATTATTCTGTTAGAATAACCTGTCTATGTGGATTACCACATGCATGGAGAATGATCCTTTGTATTCATTCCTTATTAAATTATGGAAATGATCTGTCTACATTGATTACCGCATGGCGGGCGAAAATCCATTTGCAGTTTCATATATTCTATTATACTCAGTTGGTTAAAGCTTTGGCTTCTATACTCCATGAAATTAGTGGAATATCCTTGATATTTGCGCTTCATCCAGTATCTTTTCATGAAAATATTCTTCTGAGCATTCTTGAATTTTACTTCACAAACCAGTATCATGTTGACAATTTGGACGTTATTGAGTTCAGGATAAATTAACTTATAAATCTTTAAAATTTATTCTTGAACTTGTTTTATTGAATTGTCATCATCCTCATGCTTATATTGTGATGAAAGTCATCTTTGGCTTATGTGCATAGATGGACTTGGTATGATTATGACCAGGGATTATTCGGTATAATCATGACCGTAATGTGACGAATGATGTGGTAAAAGTCCTCATTGGCTTGTAGTTCATTGGTGGACAGTTGTTGGTATGATTATGACCAGAGATTATTCGGTATAGTCATGACCATTGATGATTACATGAATATCCTTGGCCGTGGAGCTGGGATAATTCTATTTTATTTATTAAGCTGAGTATTAGCGATAAAGTTGATGAAAAACTTTTTAAATCACAGAAGATAGTAGATTTTATTCTCTACTTGACTCTTCTAATGGATTGCTTATTCCGCTGCAGTTTTTGATCTAAACTTGTTGTCTATTATATTTTATCAGTTGTTATATTGTTGAAGGCTATTGATAATTTATTCTGCATTATCTTAGTTATAATATTTCTTACTAGGCTAGTTGAGCTTACCCTTTCTTTCACTGTTCTCTTCAGGAAATGAGAACGTAGCTGGGACTAGTCAGGGAACAGAGTGATGGTCCTAGATGGTGCATTAGTAGTCCTCACTATCCTGTGAAATAGTGTGATAATAAATGTAATGAGGACTCCATTGAGTGTGGATATTGTCTAGATAACAATATTTATATTAAAACTCGCAGCTTATGTTTGGTCGTATTTTACACGACTGTTGTATAATTAAGTTGTATTTGTATCTGGCGACTCAAGATGGGTGATGTATACCTATTTTGGGGGTGTCACAGTTGGTATCAAAGCATAGGGATATGATCCCTGGCTGAGATGTGAGATAAGAACTAGGAGGGGAGAGTTCCTTCGCTAGTATGACCTACCTAAGTTTATTTGGTAGAATGGCTGGTCAGAGTATAGGGATAATATGTGATATATTAATAAACCCTTGTTTTGTGACAGTATTGGAAAATGGCATCCAAAAATGTTGAGATAAGCAATGAAGCACATGAGATCGTGGAGTCACCACAAATTAATACCCAGGATAATGTGCAACAGAAAGACAATAATCCTCAAGTGAACAACAACACCGACCAAATGGCGAACGACGGAATGTTTAGGAGCTTTCTTCAATTCGTACAACATCAGGCAAGAGAAACTCCTATCCAAAATATAGGTGGAAACACTGGAAACTCTTGGACGGTCACCGCTAAACAGTTCAAGGAGCTGGGACCATCGAAGTTTATTGGAGAGCCAAAACCACTTAAGGCGGATGCATGGATAAAGCAGATCACCAAGATATTTGATGTCTTGGGATGCTCCGAGGAGCAAAAGGTTCCTTTTGCCACCTTTATGTTGTGAGGAGAGGCAGATTACTGGTGCGAATCAGTAAAACGTACTTAACCTGCCACACTGAAGATGTCTTGGAAGAAGTTCCAAAAACTATTCAACGACAAGTAAAGTATTCGTTACATTAAAGAGATAGAGTTCATCAAGTTGGAGCAGAACAATATGACCGTGGCGCAGTACGAAGCTAAGTTTGCTGAGTTGTCCCGGTTTGCATCCCACTTGGTTGATAATGAGGACAGAATGACGCGAATGTTTTTAAGAGGTTTGAAACCGGAGATACGTCAATATCTTATTTCTCATAAACTGTGTTTGTATTCAGATATTGTAAATAGGGCTTAGTTATTGGAGCGCGATAACGGGTCAATACAACCAAGAGAAAGCATCCGGCATAATAAAAATACCAGCGGTAACAATCATTGAAGCGGTGATAACAAACTTGGAGGGAATCAACATGCCAGAAATGGTAACCACTTCGGTGGTAATCATGGCCAAGACAATAAAAATGGGAGTTTCAAGAAGAGGAGATTTAATAATGATGGAAGAACGTCAGCACCAGCACCTGTTGTAAAGGAAGGAGAACGACCGCCGGTCATATGTTACAAATGCGGAGGGGAGGGACACATCAGTCCAAACCGTACGCATCAGTCCAAAGCATGTTACAATTACGGAAGAGAAAGTCACCTAGCCCGATTTTGTCGTACACCGAAATCAAGTCCAGCTGGGATGGAGGCATCAAAGTCCGTCTTAGATAAGACAAAACCGGTAGTTCAAGGGAGAGCGTTTGTTGTAACCTCCCAGAAAGCAAGAAACCCGAACGAGGTCATCACAGGTAAGCTTATCATAAACTTTAGTGAACTATACACCTTATTTTATACCAGCTCTACCCATTCTTTTATTTCTCCTACTTGCGCTCAACGTTTAAATTTGACTCCGGAGAAATTGGACTTTGACTTATCGATTGAAACTCCGTTGGGAGAAACCTTCATTACATCCACGGTTTATAAGTCTTGTTTGATTCAAATCGGTAACCGTACATTACCTGTCGATCTTATTTCTTTAAAAATACTTGCGCTTGACGTAATTCTAGGGATTGATTGGTTAACTACTCATCATACAAAAATTGATTATTTTCGTAAGGTTGTTAGTTTTCATATTCCTAATCAACCTATTATGCGAATTCAAGCGACCAAACCATTAAAATCAATCACGGTCATTTCAAGCCATAAAGCTATTCGTTTATTAAAAAACGGATGTCAAGCTTTCTTAGCTCATGTCACAGATTTAAACAAAAATATGTCAGTTTTGAATGATATTTCTATTGTTAATAAATTTCCTGACGTATTCCCTGAAGAACTTCCTGGCCTACCCCCAGAGCGTGAAATTGAATTTTGTATCGACCTTGAACCTGGTACAAAACCCATTTCCAAAGCCCCATATCGAATGGCTCCTATTGAACTTTAGGAGTTAAAGATCCAATTGCAGGAATTGTTAGACATTGGTTTCATTCGTCCTAGTACGTCTCCTTGGGGTGCTCCTGTTTTATTCGTGAAGAAGAAAGATGGGAGTATGCGACTTTGTATTGACTACCGAGAATTGAACCATGTCACCATCAAGAATAGGTATCCGTTACCTCGCATTGATGACCTGTTTGATCAGTTGCAAGAAGCACAATTCTTTTCAAAGATCGATCTTCATTCTTGATATCATCAGCTGAAGATTAGAACTGAGGATATTCCAAAGACTGCCTTCAGACTTCGGTACGGACATTATGAATTCTTGGTCATGTCTTTTGGATTGACTAATGCTCCTGCTGCCTTCATGGATATGATGAATCGAGTATTCACGGAATATTTAGATCACTTTGTGGTTGTCTTTATTGATGACATTCTCATATATTCCAAAAGTCGTGAAGATCATGAGGAACACTTGAGGCTGATATTACAAAAGCTTCATGAAAACAAGCTTTATGCCAAGTTAAAGAAATGTGAGTTCTGGCTTGAGGAAGTTGCATTCCTTGGGCATGTGATATCAAATCATGGAATATCTGTTGACCCAGCGAAGATTGAAGCAATTCAAAGCTGGGAGCAACCAAAGTCAGTGACCAAAGTACGTAGCTTTCTCGGCTTAGCTGGTTATTATCGGAGATTCGTGGAAGGATTTTCTCGAATCGCTACTCCATTAACTCAGCTGACTCAAAAAGATACAAAGTTTGGTTGGAGCGAGGAATGTGAGAAGAGTTTTCAAGAACTCAAGGGTAGACTCATTTTAGCACCTGTTCTGACAATACCATCTGGCTCAGATGGATTTGTCATCTACAGTGATGCTTTGGGCAAAGGGTTAGGATGTGTTCTCATGCAACATGGGAAAGTCATAGCATATGCCTCTCGGTAACACAAAGAATATGACAGGAATTATCCTACTCGTGATCCAGAGTTGGCAGTTGTTGTCTTCGCACTTAAGATTTGGAGGCATTACCTGTATGGAGAGAAGGTGGAGATCTATACGGATCATAAAATCCTCAAATATTTCTTCACTCAAAAGGAACTCAACATGCGGCAACGACGTTGGCTTGAACTGTTGAAAGATTATGACCATACAATTCAATACCATCCTGGTAAAGCGAACGTAGTAGCTGACGCATTGAGTAGAAGATCATATGCGGGTATGAGTGCAATATTGTCAACACAAAGGCCTATTTTGTGTGACTTACAAAGGATGGAGATAGAGTTAAAGACTCCATGGACCCATGTGATGATGGCAAATATACGAGTAGAACCGACTCTAATCGATAAAGTTAAAGCTTCCCAAGCTACAGACCTAGAGCTGATACGTATGAGGAAGAAAGTACAAAAAGGTGCTATTCCGGAAGCAAGAATCGATGAAGAAGGAATACTTCGAGTCAACTCCAGACTTTGTGTTCTTAATGACCCTGATTTAAAGTATAAAATCATGATGGAGGCGCAAAACACACCGTTTGCAATCTATCCTGGGAGTACCAAAATGTATCATGAAACATACATTTTGGTGGAGCAATATAAAGAGAGAGATAGCGGAGTTTATCTCAAGGTGTTTAACTTGTCAACGAGTCAAGGCGGAGTATCAAGTACCAAAAGGTCCATTGTAACCACTTGAAATTCTAGAATGGAAGTGGGAGCAAATTACCATGGATTTCGTTACTGGTCTTCCCAAGGTTTCTCAAGGCATAAATGCAGTTTAGGTCATTATTGATAGATTGACCAAGTATGCTCACTTCTTACCTATACGAGAAACTTATACACTTGAATGTCTTGCTCGTATCTACATAAATAAGATTGTAAGACTGCATGGTATGCCAGTATCCATAGTTTCTAATCGAGACCCAAGATTCACTTCACGATTTTAGGTTAGTTTGCAGAAAGCTATGGGAACGAATTTATGATTTAGCTCGGCATATCATCCTCAGACGGACGGGCAGTCGAAAAGGACTATTCAAACTCTTGAAGATCTATTAAGACTTTGAGTCCTTGACTTCAAAGGAACTTGGGACAAGTTCTTACCATTGGTGGAGTTTTCCAACAACAACAGTTATCAAGCAAGTATTGGCATGGCTCCATTTGAGGTGTTGTATGGGAAAAAGTGTCATTCTCCAATATGCTGGGATGAGATGGGTGAAGCAACGTTGTTGGGACCGAAGTTGGTACATATGACTACAGAAAAGATTCAAACAATCCGATAACGTATAAAAACTTTACAAGATCGACAAAAGAGTTATGCTAATCTTCATCGAAAGGACGTAGAATTTGATATTGGAGATCATGTGTTGTTACGTGTTGCTCCATAGAAACGAGTTACGAGATTTGGAAAGAGAGGAAAGCTCAATCCTCGATTCATTGGCCCATTTTTAATTCTCGAGCGAGTAGGAACTGTGGCCTATAGACTCGCCTTACCGCCAATTAAGTATGTCTCGTGTTCATAACATTTTTCACATATCTATGTTACGTAAATATGTAAAAGACCCGAACCACATTATTGAGTTAAAACTAGACGAAATAGAGGAAGATCTAACATATAAAGAGTTACATGTTAAAATCTTGGATAAGAAGGATCATGTTCTATGCTCCAAGGTTATACCTCAAGTCAAAGTTTTGTGGAGAAACCACGATGTGGAGGAAATGACTTGGGAGTTAAAATCTGAGATGAAGTCAAGGTATCCTCATCTCTTCGATATACCAGGTATGTACCCTAATTTTGATGACGAAATTTCATAAGAAGGGGAGGTTGTAAGACCCCAACTTTTATGACTAAAGAATAATTTTCTCGAAATATATTTTTAAATTTTATGGTGTAGATTTGATATAATATTATAGTTGTGGGTAATATTTACAAATTTTGCAAAGTAAGCAAGTGGTTATATAATATTCGATTGGTCAGAGAATATTCGTTTTAACAGGGAATATTCGTACGAAGGCACAATCATTGGTGAACCCCACAACGGAAGTATTGTCGTAGTTAGAAAACGACATAATTATCTTTTTATAAAAATAACGGCGAAAGTGTTACCGTTAAAACTGTTGAACTAATCGGTAGTAAAAGTACAGTAATACGCGTGGTTGCATAGTAGTACACGGTATTGATTATTGATGCTTACGTGAGAAGTCACTCAGTTATACTCAATTATTGCTACAGTAATTGATGCATCATATCTCTCATATTATTAATTCAATTATTGTTACAGTATCATCTGCATAATATGATATATTATTAAATCAATAATTGAGACGGCAAAGTTATTCATATTATTATTTGCAATATTGACAGTGTCTAGAAGTTCTGTCAAGGAGTGGTTTGGTCACCTAATTGCACGCCAAAAAGGAGAAATCCTTATCAGAAAGCCCCCTCTTTCCTAGGAACGACCTGATTGTTAAATATTGTGAATTATAATATTAATGATGAATAAGTTCGTGTTGATTAAAGATGAATTTTATAGTTACTTTGTGTTGGAATTATTTGTGTTAGTGGAAATCGACATTTATTTCGATAATAATTTATGTCTGGAGGTTATATTGACCAATCGGGTATTCAGGGGACTTTTCATGTCAAAGTACTATTCATGAGTTACTATTCACAAGTTACTATTCATAAGTTACTATTCATAGGGTACTATTCACCCGTAAGATATATTTCTTTTCGGTCCAAATCATTTTTTGGTACAATATTATTCCATGAGGAGATGTGCTAATTTTTCAGACCGTTGGTTGAAAATATAATAGTAAATCAATATGGACCGCTGGTGGAAAGTTATAATAGTAAATCAATATGGACCATTCGTTTAAAAGTAAATCAATCTGGACCGTTCATGAATTAGTTACTATTTAGTCCATTCTCCTATAAATAAAAGCTCATTCCTTCATTATTTCTTACGAATTCACTGAAAAATATTCTGCTACTTCACTACTCTAGTATTCAGTTTTTTCTAAGGTAGGGGATATTATTTGTTGTACTCATAAAGGGTATTATTTCTTTCGTATTCATGAAGAGAACTTTTGTTATTCCATTCTTATTATTCTGTTGGAATAACCTGTTTATGGGAAGTACCGCATACATGGTGAAATTTTTCTAATATTCTGTTCTTTATTATCCTGTCAAAATATCCTGTCTGTGCGTTTATGCCGGACCTGATTCCATTATTTATTATTCCATCGGAATTTCCTGTCTGTGCGTTTACGCCAGACATGGTTCCATTATTTATTATTTTGTCGGAATATCTTGTCTGTGCGTTTACGCAGGACCTGGTTCCATTATTTATTATATTGTTGGGACTTAGGAATAATCTAATAGCATAACGATTGAATAATATATCATACCTTGCTTTGAACAACATTCAGCTAATGTTACATCTTAGAATTGAATATAAAGCATGTTTGATAAATAATAACTTGAACGATAAATTGGTTCATCAGAATAAAGATATTTACATGCTAAAAATACAAGCTTAGGTTTAGAAAAACTTACACAACATAATAATGGAACTAGCTCAACAAAAGGGTTGAATTAAGAGAACTTGCAAAATTGTAAATAAACTAGCTCGACGAAAGTGTGGATATAGAAAACTTGTATCATCATGAATAACTAGATACAATCAATTTGCTCAATGAAAGTAATTTACTCAATAAGGTATAGAATTAAGAAACTTGCATAACGAAGGTTTAGGATTTGAAAACTCACCTTGCGCGTAGATTAAACCGTTATAATCCAAATCACAATATCCTATATACATATGTTATCATAACATTATCAGTCATTATCAACTCTACATCACGTATGGTTTAGATGTCTAACCACGTAATCAAATTATATTCTTAAACGATGGTAAACTCGTTAAGTATTATCACCATGCTCGTTCATACACTATTATAACCGAAATACATTTTCATATAGCATTACAACTAACAATTTCAGACTTCTATGTCAGACAAAAGTCGTTTCTGAGCATTCTATTAAGTGGTGCCGCGGCGCCACAATTTGAACTGTGGGCCGCGCTGCAGAGCTAAGGTGGCACTACGGTGCGAGCGTTACACAAGGCCTCGGTGCTGCGTCGCGAAGTCTGGCGCTCCGGCGCTGACTTCGGCGCTGCAGCGCGAACTCTGGGTTTGGGGCTCTGATTTTGGCGCTAAGGTGCCGAGACTCACAGAACACCAAACTGAAGAACAGAACAACTAAATTTCTGTCTATTTAACACTGCTAACATCTAAATTAACATATTATCACTTACAAAATTTGCGCATAAACGTTATAAAGCATACATATGCAAATTTTACACAACTAAGCAACAAATTTGGAAAGACTAAATCCTTGAAAACAATGTTTTGAACAAAAACTCCATTGTTGATATATTTTGACACTGTGAACACTGTAAGTCCATATAACAAACCCATTTGATTATTTTGACTACGAGTTCCTGAAAATCATACCCAATTGACATACATGGCGTTCAATTTCACAGTTAACATATAATCACATACTACTTTTGTTGTCATACAAAACATACGTTCATACATTTTTTCACTGTAACAACCAATTTATTTTCTTGCAGACTTAATTTAATATACAATCATATATATATATATATGCCAGTAATAACAATCAAAATTACGGATAACTTCCTAACAAATTTTAAAAACATGGTTTACAGGAATTTTGGTAAACACCTTATACACAGTGATATTCAAGAAAACAAAGACTACCAAGTTCACAGGAAATATGGCTTAAACATATATACATACATACACTAAGGTTATAGGAACATACCTTTTGTTGTTTAAGAATTACTTGTTAACAGAACTTGCTTTGGACAATCACACACTTGGCTTCCTCTCAAACTCTCTGAACTTCTTTTCTTTTCTTCTCTCAGTTTAGCAGATAACTCAAAGCGTAAACTGACAATCAAGCCAACTCACAGTATACGTATACAAAAATAAAAACCAACGTACGTCTTTTCAATTATTTTAAAAACTGACGCTCACTAATGATTTTTATTAAATTATCAGTTACATAACTAATATATATATTATTATTTTATTTATTTAACTATTTAAATTTAAAAAAAATTGAAAAGTTATAGGGCTTTGTTTGGCAAACCATTTAAATTAAACACTTAATAATCTTAAGCATCGTTTGGATAAAACTAACTTAAATTACTTTAATTTATTTTAATAACTCCTTATAATATAGTTATTTGTCACACTTTATTTAACTAAGTTTTCATACTTAATTAATTAATTCAAATAACAATTTATTGAATAAATCATTTAATCACATACTCAACACAAATAATTTCCTTAACTCATTAATTATTTTTTTAACAAATAATTTAACCAACTCCAATCAAATTAAACAAATACAAATATGTATTCAACAATAAACGTATCCAATAAATATTTATATAAATCAATAAATATTTATAACTTACAATCAAAATTCTAGAATGTTATACCGACCAACGCGCAGTCGGCTTTAACCTTCATAACTTGTAATCTGGGAATCCGACGGGAAAGCTCTTTCCGAGAGTTATGCAATGGCATGGAGCTTGACCTTTTCTGAATAAGGAAAGATGGGTCCATGACTAGATCTTCAAGTCTTCGCAATCAGTTCGTTGAGCTATCTAGCACAGTTTTCACTCGGGATTGCTGTGATGATTCTATATGACATTATTCACAGTAGCTTGATCAGTTTTGATGTTGAATTGGAAAAATTACCCTTTTGCCCTTCCAGGTTGGTTTTCGGGCTTAACGCAGTTGCAACTATCTTTCCTCAGGGTTATCTTTGGGTTTTGACTGATGTTGTCTTCTGTTTGTCCTCAAGGTTGTCTCTGAGGTTGATTGGATGATTTCTAGGGGCTATCTTCGGGGAATTTGATTTGATGTTTCCCGGGGCAGTCTCTGGGGGTTATAAGACGGTTTGCCCTCCTATATGGTTAGTAACAGGAATGCACAAATTTCGAGTGTCTACAAAAAACCCAATTCTATTTACCAAAATATAGCCCCATTATCAGCCCCCAATACTCCAAATCAACCTTTATTTGCGTAACTACTAGCACCAACCTCGCTGCAATATCAACCCCTATAGCCTAAATAAAATAAAGTGGAGAAAATTATGGAATGTTACATCATTCCCCTCTTAAAAGGATTTTGTCACCAGAATCATAACTCAAACAACACATTCGATACATTCTTCCCTACTTACAAAGATTCTATACCCAGAATTGAAAACCCTGTCTAAACAAATAACTCAGGGTACTCTTTCATCATTTTCTCTTCGAGTTCCCACGTAGCTTCTTCAGCATTGTGGTTCCTCCATATCACCTTCACAGAAGGTATCACTTTATTCCTGAGCACTTGTTCTTTCCTGTCTACTATCTAGATAGGAATCTCTTCATAAGACAAATCTTTCTCGAACTGCAACGGTTCGTACTCGATCACGTGTTGTAATCGGGCTTATACGGTCGTAACACTGAAACATAAAAAATATTGTGAATGTTTTCCAACTCAGGAGGTAGAGCTACCTCGTAAGATACCTCTCCAACTCTTCACAGCACTTCAAAAGGTCCAATAAACCTCGGGCTGAGCTTTCCCTTTTTACCGAAATAAATTTTCCCCTTCCAGGGAGAAACTTTTAGGAATACGAAAGTTCCTACGTCAAATGCACGATCTTATCTGTGTCGATCAGTATACTTCTTCTGTCAGTCTTAAGCAGCTAACAATCTTGTCCTGATGAGTTTGACAACTTCAGCAGTTTGTTGTACCAGTTCTGGTCCTAATAGTTGGCATTCACCGACTTCATCCTAGCATAATGGAGTTCTGCACTTTCTGCCATATAATGCTTCGTAAGGCGGCATACCGATGATCGCGTGGTAACTATTATAGTAGGAAAATTCCACCAACGGTAAATGATCTTCCTAGCTTCCTTTGAAGTCCATGATGCATGCTTTCAGTATATCTTCCAATGTTTGGATCATTCGTTCTCTTTGGACATCTGTTTGTGGATGATAAGCCATACTCCATTCGCAATTACGTTCCCATGCATTCTTGTAGTCTCTTGCAGAAGTTTGACGTGAATCACGGGTCTCTAACGCACATAATTGACACTAGCACTCCATGTCTCGAAACGATCTCTTTAACATACAATCTTGCCAACTGATCAAGATTGAACCTAATCTTTATTGGTAAAAAGTGTGCTAATTTTGTCAGTCTGTCCACTATCACCCAAATCGCATCGCATCCTCTCTGAGTAGTTGGAAGGCCCACCACAAAATCCATTGTGATGTGTTCCCACTTCTATTCCGGTATTTCCAACAGTTGAAGTAATCTGATGGGTCTTTGATGTTCGGCCTTTACTCTTTGACATGTCAAACATTTCACCAAGCATTCTGCAACTTCCCTTTTCATATTTGGCCACCAAAAATGTCGGCTTAAGTCTTGATACATCTTCGTACTTCCTAGATGAATCGAATATCTTGAGCTATGAGCTTCGGTCAAGATTTCGTCTTTAATCTCTGGTGCTGCTGGAACCCAGATTCTTCCTTCCTACCGTAGTAGTCCTTTGGTATCGATCTTATATTTCTCATCACTACCCTCAACCATATTTTCTTTGATTTTCTCACATTCTTCATCTCGTAGTTGTGCGTTCTTCACCTTGTCCACTAAAGTTGAACCGGCTTTTATCTGGAATAGTCGTTCCTTGGATTCTTGCGGAAACTTGATTTCCAACTCTAGCTTTTCCATTGTTGAAATGAGGTCCTCCTGAGTGGTTATCAGCATCAACTTTTCTCGTCCTTTCCTGCTCAAAGCATCTGCAACCACATTCGCTTTGCCTGGATGATAGAAGATCTCACAATCGTAATATTTTATCAATTACATCCATTTTCTTTGACGCATGTTCAGGTCCTATTGAGTGAAAATATACTTCAGACTTTTATGGTCTGTGTAAATCTCACATTTCTCTCCATAAAGATAGTGTCTCCATATCTTGAGAGCAAATACTACTGCAGCTAATTCCAAATCATGAGTCGGATACCCTTTTTCATAATCCTTCAGTTGTCTTGATTCATAGGCAATAACTTTGTCGTTCTGCATAAGAACACAACCCAATCCTTTGTGTGAGTCATCACTATACACCACAAAATTCTCTGTATTATCCGGTAGGGTTAATACAGGTGCCACACTTAGCTTCTTCTTCAAGTCTTGAAAACTTTCTTCACACTTCTTCGTCCACACAAATTTTACAGCATTCCTTGTCAAATTTGTTAACGGAGTGGCTATCTTGGAAAAATCTTGAATAAATCTTCTGTAATAACCGGCCAATCCCAAGAAACTCCTCACCACCGATGGTGTTCTTGGTTATTCCCAATTGATTACAGCTTCCACTTTCGATGGATCCACTGAAATCCCATCTTTGTCAATCACATGACCCAAAAATTGTACATGATCGAGCCAAAATTCGCACTTAGAGAATTTCGCATACAACTTCTCCTTTCTTAGTGTCTCCAATGTCAAATGTAAATGTTCCACATGTTCTTCTTGGGTTTTGGAATACACCAGAATGTCATCGATAAATACCATTATGAACTTGTCTAAAAAAGGTTTAAACACCCTATTCATCAAATCCATGAACGCAGCAGGGGCATTTGTTAAACCAAAAGACATCACCAGAAACTCGTAATGTCCATACCGAGTTCTGAATGTCGTTATAGGTATATCCTCCTTCCTTACCTTTAATTGGTGATACCCACTTCTCAAATCTATTTTTGAGAAATATTTATCAGCCTTCAACTGATCAAACAAGTCATCTATTCTTGGCAATGGGTATTTCTTCTTAATAGTGACTTTGTTTAACTCCCTATAATCAATGCAAAGACGCATTGATCCATCCTTCTTCTTCACAAATAATATTGGCGCTCCCCACGGTGATACGCTTGGTTGAATATACTTCTTATCTAGCAGCTCTTGCAGTTGCACCATCAGTTCTTTCATCTCTACCGGAGCCATTCTGTACAGGGCATTCGATATCGGTGCAGTTCTTGGCGCTAAGTCGATCATGAACTCAATCTCTTTGTCTGGCAGAAGTCCTGGCAAATCTTCTGGAAACACATCTTCATACTCCCTCACCACTGGTATCTCTTCCAGTTTCACACCCTTCTTCTGAGTATCGAATATGTAAGCTAAATAACCCACACAGCCTTGACTCAACAACTTCTTGGCCTGCATAATCGTCAGACATTTCATTTATCTAGGCGATTTGCCAACATAGAAAACTACCTTTGACGGAGTCATAAGGTTTACACACTTCTTTTGGCAATCAATTACTGCTCCATACTTGAACATCCAATTCATTCCCAAAATTACATCAAACTCTCCGAGTCTAATCGGGATTAAATCTACCATCATGATATTCCCCTTAATGTTCACTCTACAGTTCTTGTATACGAACCTAACTGGAATCACTTCCCTATTCGCAATTTCTATGTTCAAAGGGAAATTCAGTTCTTCTCTAGGCAATTCTAACCTCTTAGCAAATTCATCAGATATAAACGAACAAGTAGCACCCGAATCAAACAATACATATGCATCAATATCATTAATTGGGATAATACCTGACACCACATATTTTTATTGCACAACATCTTGCACAATCATGTTGAATGTTCTGGTTGTGGGTTTGTTTGATGTTGTAGGTTTAGCAATGGTCCATGTTCCTCCACTGTTACCTCCATTGCTTCTTGTTGTTTCTTCAACCTTCTTCTTAGGGCATTCATGAGCAAAGTGATCCGTGGATCCGCACGTGAAACAGACATTCTTCTTGGGTTGGGTGAAATTCGGGGTGATGTGACCCTCCTGGCCACAGTTGAAACATGCTCGTTTCCCCATCAAGCACACACCCTTATGAAACCTCCCGCATGTAGCACATGCTTCAAACTTCCTAAATTGCTGGTTACCCTGCTGGTTTCCAGCGGTCACGTTTCCATTCCACTTCCTCTTCAGATTATTGTTGTTGCCATTTCCACTGCCTCCACTACCATTCTTCACTTCCACCTCATTCTTCTTCTTCTTTTGTTCTTGATTGAATGTTGTCACTGCCTCGCCTCCACCTTCAGCGAGTATTGCCTTCTCCATTGTAACGACCCCAAAATTCATACAATTCAATTATCGACTTCGATCGTCAATAACACGTCTAGCTTCTGATTTTACATCATTATTCAATGTTAACTTAATAAAATGCGGAATAATTTAAACTTTTCTAGCTTCTTACTTTAATTCCCTGAATCAAAACCTTTATCATCTACATTTCATTGAATCATATATAATCCATGATTCACTTTATCAGAGTTAACATATATATACTTACATATCAAATCCATATCCTTTATACATCGGACAACTCAAACATTAACTTTACAACTCAACATAACATATACATCATAAAACATTAAATACATCTCATGAACCTTAATCATGGTTTAAAGAAATAACAATCTTTATCTAAAATATTAATCTTCGTATATTATTTTTGATCCACGTCATTCAAGTAGCACATAGCGTTACCTTCAATCCTTAACCTACAAAAATGGTTATTTGTAAGGTTGGGCTCGACAGCCCAGCAAAATCTAACAGTTTTCATGCATCACGTAGCACATAATAACATGCTCAACATATATCTCATAAACATTGGACTAACATAACATAAATGTTACAGTTCATATAACAAGTATAAAGATTTAGTTCCTTACTCAATCAGCATGCTTTACTCAATCAACGTAGTCATAAGTTGACTTTAACATTTCATACATTCAACATATATATAACACATCATACTCTTTGTAATAAAGATTTAAAACAGCTAATCACCAAGTTCACATAACAAATAGGAACTGAAAGACTTGCCTTTACCGGCATTTTACCAACACACTAATACTTCGCGTCCTTGCACAACCTACACTGTATGTGAGATTGATAATAATTAAAATCAATACTCAATCTCATGGTCAAATTTATTCTAAGACCTTACTTTATCTTATTATCCTTTATAATTTCTTTATAGACATCTAAATATTTTATATGTAACTCGGTTTTATTTTCATTTTTCATCACCACACATGCTAGACTATCGCACTTGTATTTTAATGTGTGTATATCACACCATTTTATTATACCACTTTGGTTTCAAAAATACATATTCAACACATTGTTTACATGTTTAATTTTCTTTCAAAAATCAAAAATTGCCCTTTTCGATTTCTTTCCATTATTATCCTTGTATTATCATCTTTTCATACTCAAATATCCAATATTAGCCATTAGTTAGACACTTTGTATACCAAATTTTAGAAACACTATTACTCTTAGGCATTTTATCGAACACGTTATGTGCACACGTTAACTTATCTCAACTCTTGATCTTAAATGGTTAATTATGCATAGAATATGATAACACATATCTATACTCATTACATATGTCAAAACATATTTTTAATCATCAAAATATACCATCACCCAAAATCTTAATTCAAACAGAATTATAAAACTCATCTTCACAGTTTCTTTAACAAAATGTTGTTTTCATTTTTAACGTAACTCCTTCGTTACATGTCCGTTTTTGTTCCTTGTTATATAGAATTAACCCTTAATCAGTGTACTACAACCTCATCTAGGCCTTAAAGTCAGACCCTTATCCATTTAAACCAGATTCTGCAATTCATCAACTAGTCTAGAATATTTTATTTTCTAGACATCCTTACTAAACAATTAATTTTGGACATGATCCGGTCCACAAAATGGCTCAATCTTGCCAGTTTGGCTAGTAAACTTCCATATCTACAACTTTTCAGTTCAAAGTTTCTTCAGATTCAAAACGGACGAATTTATATGAATTATTCAAAGTCAGAAACCGTAACAGTTTTGATAGCTTTACTAAAACAGACATTGCAAGAAATCTACAAAGAGTTTTCATGTGATTCCACTTTCAGAATATAGCTTACTTCCATATCTTTGATTTGATATAAGTCTCACTTTCTAATTCATTATACCCAAAGAGGTATGAATTTCACAAGATCTGTCCACAATTACTCAAAACCTACGAATTTTGTTCTTCAAATTTTCTTTTCATTTCATTTTTTTCTTGAATCCTCTTGTTTGATTCTTGATAATCCAAGATTAAACCAATACAAACAAGATTAAGCATGATCTACTATCCTAGAACATAAATCTACCCCAAAAAAATCAAAGATTAAATAAGAGTTTAGAAGTTAACTTCTTCTAGCTTTTTCTTCTTCTTCTTCTAGCTCCTCTCAATTCCTCTATTTCTCTCTATCTCTCCCAATTTCTCTCTTCCACCAAGACTCTTTCTCTAAAAACTCTAGAATTTTTTTCTTGTGTAACTCCTCATTTGGGTAATAGTTATGTTAATAATTAATATAATAGTAACCCCCACTAATAACATAAGGCTTATGTTCCAAAACTCTTACATGCATGACTAATATCACATTAAGCCATCTTAGTAGCATAACCTCACTTTTCCATCATTAGTTAGGCAACCCAATGGTTAGGCTATTCATTATATACTATTATTACTTTACTATGACATATAACATATTTTTAATGTCACACTTAAATAATTACTTATTTTAGTAAAAAACACAATTAAACCTTACTACTTATAATTCCTATTTAACATAAATAATTGAAATTTTATTTAACCCATTACAAACCTTCTAATTTAATTATTTAATTAAATTAGAATATTTTCATAACATTAAAGTAATAAAATACACATCAATTGAAGAATTATTTAACATACACTTAATTAATAAAATCAGACTTAAATAATTTAAAGTTATTTTATTAGTAAAATCAATTAAACTTTAATAATAAAATGCACATTAATTATAAAATTATCTATAAAATTATAACGCTTAATTAAATTAAGCCATAACAACCAACATCAAATATTTATTATTCAATAAATAAATCAACTAAAATATTTATCTAACTCAAATAAATATTTTAATTAATTATAAAAATCACATTTGTTACATTTTTCCTTCCTTATTAGGATTCCGTCTTCGGAATCACCGAAACCTCCCTTACTCGGTTTTCACAAAATCTCTTTTCAAAATTTCTCGTTGAATATCTTCAACACATTACCTTAATATAGGTTTTATATTTCTTATTACATCCATTACCTCAACAAATTCTAGGTTTTTATTCCATAACTTTCACTTGAACTCAATTATATTTGAGTATTATATATTCTTTAACCCATTCATTTCCTTCTCTAAGGATCGTTATTATAAGGATCGTTATCATAAACACTCGGGATATTACATTCACCCATTCTTCTAAGAATTTTGTCCTTGAAATTTTATTAATCTTTATTCATTCAAACTATCAAAATAGATTTTACGTTAATACTTTATTCATTAGGTTCCACAACCAAATTCTTTCTCTAAGGATCTTTCTAAGATCATCATATTCCTCACCTCTTCCTCTTCTAAGAGTTTCACATTTCTCTTCTTTTCTGGAATTTCATTTCTTTCTTGAAATTATTAAGTTTTTCTTAATTTTCTCATCCTTTCCACTTTCACCTTTCAGAATTATAAGAATCTTCCATAATTGCTCAATAATTAGAAAGCGGTATGAATAACAAAAATTTAAAAGATTCCAAATCATTTTGAGGGGTCACAAGACCGTGAACTCTATTCTTGGTTTACTACTGCTTCAACTCAATCCTTCACACTGCAAGCCAGAGTGTTTATTAATCACAAAGACTGAAAACACCCTCCTCACGTACACTAGGTGGCTAGCCTATTGTACCACTACGTTGGGCCGCAACGTAGTGTTTTGAAACGACTATATGTGTTACGCTCGGAACCATTATCCCCGAAAACATGTAGGGTTGTTCACCTCAGCTTTTCAACATATGAATCCACACAAAAACAATTTGGTTTGGCATAACTTTTCAATGAACGTTTGAATTTCATGAACATCTTTCAATAATCGTCTAGCTGAATCAAATATCATAGACTTCTTCAACAATTCAGAAATCAATCGAAATATACATATACATATATATATATATATTCCCATATCTTAAATAAATCTCAAAAATCTTTTTATGACGTCATGATACCGCACTGTATTTACAGTCCGTTTGAGGATTTCGTCATTTTGTGACTTTGTCATACTACATCATACCATAGTGGGCTGACGATCCTTAGATCACATCCAACACTAAGAAATTCTGCATTAATAACTCCATCGTTTTTATCATCTTTGCACCATGTTCCATGATGCATTAATGATATAAAATACATTTTGATATTTTCAAATCATTTTCATCTAGCCAAAAAAATTAGCATAGACTATTCTTTAAACAGTTCAAAACTCTTTGAAAATCAGTTTTAGTGATATCATATCTCAACATGTAATGATGTGTCAGTGTCCCGAAGTCCACACATACACATTTGTCACCATGCGTTGAGAGTAAAAATTCATTTTAGAAAGGCACATAGTGCGAATTTAGCTTGATGTCAAAAATTTTGAAGTCTAGCATAGCTAGAAGATTTTGAATACCTATGCTTCCACCATCAACTCCACTTTTATAATGATCCATTGCTTAATAAGTCTATCTATTCCTATCATCCTCAATAGTCCATTTACACTTAATTATACCCCAGTTCATCAAACTTACCGCACATTGGAAGTTCAAGAACTTGCCACAATAATATGAGTTTAAGAACTTATCATAGTCAGACCATATGCGTCCATTCGCTGAGGGGTTCAAAACATACCATATTATTATGAGTCACGAAATTACCATATGCATTAGTTTTAAGAACCGCACCTAATCCTAATAATATCTGACTAAACTTAATAGTTTCTAACTATCAAATATACACATAAGAAAAGAATCACCTTTTCACCACATATACATTGATAGCGCGACACCGACATTCCAATGATTATCAATGTGATAAACCAAGTGCAAGCACAAAATCTCTTCCCATACAAAGATTTGTACAACTCAGCCATTACATGAGTCCTCAATTGAAATCCCTCCTAACTCTATCTTGCTTATAACTTGCTCTTTGCTCGATGTGAATTTCTCGTATCACATCATCTATAACTCCCCGTGAGTTATCTCGTACTATTTCATAGTACACCATCTTCATAGCATTAAACTATAATTATTCAAACATTACAGACCATCTTGCTTCTATAACTTAAACAAATCACATCGTGATCTTATTTTATAATCATCTCCCTTAAAATTCTTTTCTTAACTCGTGATCGTTTTGTTTTACGATCCCCTTTCTTTCCTTTCATTTACTACATTATTCGTTATCTTGGCCATTGGAGTTAGGTAACTCCCATTTTTTATCTACATATATTTTCAAGATTCTTCTTTGAATTTTCTTGTTTTTATAACACTTCTTCCGTTAAGAATTTTTAACTTCTTTTATATTATTCAACATTTCATTCAAGTTCTACATTTTCATCATACGTATCCATTTCTATACTTGGTACTCATCGAGTCTCTACCAGTTTCTATATGATACATTGAGTGGTTTTCCAAAAACAACCAACAAACTAGGTTCTGAGTTGCTAGTTCATATATACCTCCGCTCTATGAAGGAATCGTTTAGCCCAGATATCATATATCAACTACTAAAGAGTACAACTGTACCATACTTAACTATAACTTTTATTCTTAACTTCTTTACCACTCTCTTCTTATAGACATTGTCTATTTGTTCTCACCTTACATTCTTATTATTGGAGTTGGATAACCCCATAACTCTGCGAGATTCTTCTTTGAATCCTCTCACGCATGATTTAATCCCTTCCCTATACGTTTCTTAAATTACTTCTTATTGTTCAAACTCTATCTGAGCTTATTCTTTCATTATCTTCACATCTCTTCTCTAAGGTTATAGCCTACGGTACTCCTATCGAAGTTTTATAACCTACAGCTTTGATACCAACTGTAACGACCCCAAAATTCATACAATTCAATTATTGACTTCGGTCGTCAATAACACGTCTAGCTTCTGATTTTACATCATTATTCGATGTTAACTTAATAAAATACGGAATAATTTAAACTTTTTTAGCTTCTTACTTTAATTCCCTGAATCAAAACCTTTATCATCTACATGTCATTAAATCATATATAATCCATGATTCACTTTATCAGAGTTAACATATATATACTTACATATCAAATCGATATCCTTTATACATCGGACAACTCAAACTTTAACTTTACAACTCAACATAACATATACATCATAAAACATTAAATACATCTCATGAACCTTAATCATGGTTTAAAGAAATAACAATCTTTATCTAAAATATTAATCTTCGTGTATTATTTTTGATCCACGTCATTCAAGTAGCACATAGTGCTACCATCAATCCTTAACCTGCAAAAATGGTTATTTAGAAGGTTGAGCTCGACAGCCCAGCAAAATCTAATAGTTTTCATGCATCACGTAGCACATAATAACATGCTCAACATATATCTCATAAACATTGGACTAACATAACATACATGTTACAGTTCATATAACAAGTATAAAGATTTAGTTCCTTACTCAATCAGCATGCTTTACTCAATCAACGTAGTCATAAGTTGACTTTAACATTTCATACATTCAACATATATATAACACATCATGCTCTTTGTAATAAAGATTTAAAACAGCTAATCACCAATGTGACGCCCCCAAAAATAGGTATACATCACCTATTCTGAGTCGCCAGATATCACATTATAAAAATCAAATACAAACTTCATTTATACAACTGTTGAACTGTCGTATAAAATACGACCACAGTTAAC
The DNA here is from genome assembly GCA_020205505.1 of Panax japonicus. NCBI lineage: Eukaryota > Viridiplantae > Streptophyta > Magnoliopsida > Apiales > Araliaceae > Panax > Panax japonicus. Next base: position 50,462,853 of record CM035107.1, read on the forward strand.
TGTAAGTTTTAATACAATATTGTCTCATAGACAGTATCCAAACTCAAATTGTTACAATGCCATATAAAATACAGCAGAAAATATTTTAAGACCCCAAAGAAGAACGAAAAGATTACTATCATATTCATTCTAATGAGGTGCACTTTTGACGCTTTCAAAGTCGGGTTCTCATCACCCTATTGTTGTTCGCCAAAATCAATTATTATGTGACGTATAAAATACGACACACACATCTTAGGTCTTCAATACAATTATCTGTTGCATGTCATGCCGTTTTATAATGTATTGAGAAACTTCGACAGTCTCGAATCATCACACTATTTCCCTATTATCCTTGCTCGACCCAGTTACACTCTTATTAACTGAAAGAAATTGTGAAGCAAAAGGGTGAGCACAACTAGCCCAGTAAAGAATATCATGGATAAGATAATTAATTTATCAACAGCCTTTATCAGAATAAATCAGAGATTTAGAATATATAGAAGATAATAAAACTTTTGAACCATAATTGCAACGGAATCAACAATCCATTATAAGAGTCAAGTAGAACATAATGTCTACTTTCTCCTCCAAATTAAAAGTCCATCGTTAATATTTCATTCATGTAATACTCATCAACAGTTCTTCGTTGAACCCAAGACAAAGAGAACTTTCATCACCTGTCTTCACCTAAACCACTAAAGATTTTAATTAAGTTCATAATTCATATTTATATCATGTAAATCAACAGTTTCTCATTGCCACAAAGGATTAATAGAATGTTTACTCAATATCCTTACCCCAAAGGCTGAAGACATTCAAATATAATAACAATGATCATACTAATCAGTTGTCTATCTTTGCACTACGGGCTAAAGATATTCAACTATAAAACTAATGGTCATGATCATACCAATCAATTATCTGTCAGTGCACTACGGCCAAAGACATTCAACTGTTAACTAATGGTCATGATCCTGCCAATCACATCATTGAATTATCCATGCAATACGGCCAAGGATATTCGTTATTATCACTAGTGGTCATGATCAAGTCATACACCTGGCCATCTTCGCACTACAGGTCAAAGCTATCAAACAACAGATCATCTTTGCACTACAGGCTAAAGATATTCAACAACATATCATCTTTGCACTACATGCCAAAGACATACAACTGTGAAACCCATAACCAACAGTATAATAAAGAATGGAATAATAAAAGAATTTCACCATGTATGTAGTACTTCGCATAGACGGGTTATTCCAACATAATAATAAAGAATGGAATAATAAAAGAATTTCACCATGTATGCAGTACTTCGCATAGACAGGTTATTCCAACATAATAATAAAGAATGGAATAACAGAAGAATTTCACCATGCGTGCGTAATCCGCACAGACATGTTATTCAAACAGAATAATAAATAATGGAACCAGGTCATGCGTAATCGCACAGACAAGATATTCCATCAAAATAAATAAGAATGGAATAACAACAGAATTCACCATGCATGCGATAGATCGCACAGACAGATTATTCTAACAGAATATTAAATAATGGAACCAGGTCTTGCGTAAACGCACAGACAGGATATTCTGACAGAATAATAAAGAATGGAATAATAGAAGAATTTCACCATGTATGCGGTACTTCGCATAAACAGGTTATTCCAACATAATAATAAAGAATGAAATAACAGAAGAATTTCACCAAGTATAGGGTAGCCCGCGTATACAGGTTATTCTAACAGAATAATAAAGAATGGAATAACAGAAGTTCTCTTCATGAACACAAAAGAAATAATACCCCTTACGAGTACAACAAATAATATTCCTTACGAGTACAACAAATAATATCCCCTACCTTTGAAAGAAGAGTATTCCGACTGGTAGGGCGAGGATACACTCGAAGAAAACTTGTACTACGCTAAAAGCTTTCTTAAACTCTAAAGAAATACTCTCAAGATTATAGAAAAAGAATTCTCTCTATAGTTTCTCTCTCTAGAGTTTCAGTGAATTCGTAAGAAATAATGAAAGAATGAGCTTCTATTTATAGAATAATGGAATGAATAGTAACCAACCCATGAACGATCCAGATTGATTTACTTTAATTGGATGGTCTATATTTAAAGCAAAATCTTTTAAATAAAATATAATATATTCTATTTTATATAAAAAGATTTTTACTATGCAAACACTATGCATAATAAAATATAATATATTCTATTTATAGAATAACTTTAATAAAGTATTCTGTTTTATATAAAAAGATTTTACTATGCAAAACACTATGCACAATAGAATATAATATATTCTATTTATAGAATAACTTTATAAAAGTATTTTGTTTTATATAAAAAGATTTTACTATGCAAAAACTATGCATAATAGAATATAATATATTCTATTTATAGAATAACTTTATAAAAGTATTCTATTTTATATAAAAAGCTTTCCTATTATAATTCCAACCACCGATCTGAAAAATTAGTACATCTCTTCATGAAATAATATTGTACCCAAAAATGATTTGCACCAAAAAGAAATATATCCTGTGAATAGTAATTCGTGAATAATAACTCCTGAATAATAACTCGTGAATAGTAACTCATAAATAGTAACTCGTAAATAGTACTCCGACACAAAAAATGTCCCAAATACCCGAGTGAATAATACTAGAGTGAATAGTAACCGGGTATTTTATGACAACTTGTCTACTTAAAAAAAATCACATATCACCCTTAACTTTAACTTTTTATCAATTTAACCATTTACTAAAATAAAAAAAAATTGAATACTTTTATTTCATAAAATTCGGGGTCTCACAACCAAGTTCACATAACAAATAGGAATTAAAAGACTTGCCTTAATTATCGGCGTTTTACCAACACACTAATACTTCGCGTCCTTGCACAACCTACACTGTATGTGAGATTGATAATAAATAAAATCAATACTCAATCTCATGGTCAAATTTATTCTAACACCATACTTTATCTTATTATCTTTTATAATGTCTTTATAGGCATCTAACTATTTTATATGCAACTCGGTTTTATTTTCATTTTCATCACCACACATGCTAGACTATCGCACTTGTAGTTTAATGTGCGTATATCACACCATTTTATTATACCACTTTGGTTTCAAAAATACATATTCAACACATTGTTTACATGTTTAATTTTCCTTCAAAAATCAAAAATTGCCCTTTTCGATTTCTTTCCATTATTATTCTTGTATTATCATCTTTTCATACTCAGATTTCCAATATTAGCCATTAGTTAGACACTTTGTATACCAAAGTTTAGAAACACTATTACTCTTAGGCATTTTATCGAACACGTTATGTGCACACATTAACTTATCTCAACTCTTGATCTTAAATGGTTAATTATGCATAGAATATGATAACACATATCTATACTCATTACATATGTCAAAACATATTTTTAATCGTCAAAATATACCATCACCCAAAATCTTAATTCAAACATAATTATAAAACTCACATTCACAATTTCTTTAACAAAATGTTGTTTTCATTTTTAACGTAACTCCTTCGTTACATGTCCGTTTTTGTTCCTTCTTATATAGAATTAACTCTTACTCAGTGTACTACAACCTCATCTAGGCCTTAAAGTCAGACCCTTATCCATTTAAACCAGATTCTGCAATTCATCAACTAGTCTAGAAATTTTCATTTTCTAGACATCCTTACTAAATAATTAATTTTGGACATGATCCGGTCCACAAAATGGCTCAATCTTGCCAGTTTGGCTAGTAAACTTCTATATCTACAACGTTTCAATTCAAAGTTTCTTCAGATTCAAAAAACATGAATTTATATGAATTGTTCAAAGTCAGAAACCGTAACAGTTTTGATTTTCTGGGCAGATTATTTTCCCTTCGGACCAGCCTTACTAAAACAGACATTGCAAGAAATCTACTAAGAGTTTTCATGTGATTCCACTTTCAGAATATAGCTTACTTCCATATCTTCGATTTGATATAAGTCTCATTCTAATTCATTATACCCAAAGAGGTATGAATTTCACAAGATCTGTCCATAATTACTCAAAACCTATGAATTTTGTTCTTCAAATTTTCTTTCCATTTCATTTTCTTTCTTGAATCCTCTTGTTTGATTCTTGATAATCCAAGATTAAACCAATACAAACAAGATTAAGCATGATCTACTACCCTAGAACATAAATCTACCCAAAAAATCAAGGATTAAATAAGAGTTTTGAAGTTACCTTCTTCAAGCTTTTTCTTCTTCTTCTTCTAGCTCCTCTCAATTCCTCTATTTCTCTCTATCTCTCTCAATTTCTCTCTTCCACCAAGACTCTTTCTCTAAAAACTCTAGGATTTTTTTCTTGTGTAACTCCTCATTTGGGTAATAGTTATGTTAATAATTAATATAATAGTAACCCCCACTAATAACATAAGGCTTATGTTACAAAACTCTTACATGCATGACTAATATTACATTAAGCCATCTTAGTAGCATAACCTCACTTTCCCATCATTAGTTAGGCAACCCAATGGTTAGGCTATTCATTATATACTATTATTACTTTAGTATGACATATAACATATTTTTAATGTCACACTTAAATAATTACTTATTTTAGTAATAACCCAATTAAACCTAACTACTTATAATTCCTATTTAACATAAATAATTGAAATTTTATTTAACCCATTACAAACCTTCTAATTTAATTATTTAATTAAATTAGAATATTTCCATAACAGTAAAGTAATAAAATACACATCAATTAAAGAATTATTTAACATACACTTAATTAATAAAATCACACATAAATAATTTAAAGTTATTTTATTAGTAAAATCAATTAAACTTTAATAATAAAATGCACATTAATTATAAAATTATCTATAAAATTATAACGCTTAATTAAATTAAGCCATAACAACCAATATCAAATATTTATTATTCAATAAATAAATCAACTAATATATTAATCTAACTCAAATAAATATTTTAATTAATTATAAAAATCACATTTGTTACATCCATCACTACTACAAACGTCTTCAACTGAAATAGAGAGACCCTACTGTACAGCCAGGGCTTCGGTCCCTGTTAAACCTCTTCGCCTTGCGTTCATCTATACTAACTTGATATGGCGCAAATCTCGCCAACTCGTTGAATTTCACGGCATACTCAGACACCGTCATCGTTCCCTTCTTCAGTTCCAAAAACTGAACCTCTAGCTGACTCTTCGAACTTTCTGGAAAATAGGTCTCGAAAAATATCTCCTTAAACCTATCCCAGGTCATCACTCTTGGTCATTCCCGTGTTTTATTGGCTTGCCACCAATAACTAACATTTGCTTTCAACATGAATGTTGCAAAAGTAATCTTCTGATCATCCCCTACCCTAGCGATCTTGAACACCTTTTCTATTTCCATAATCCATGTCTGTGCCTCGACTGGATTCATGGACCCACGGAATTCAGGTGGTCCAACCGCCTTAAAATCCTTAAACGTCGTACCTTGGTTCTGAGGTTAATTCTGCAATGCTCCTGTTAGTAACGTCACTAGTTGTTGGACGGGATTATCATCAACATTGTTATTGTTAGTTCCCTCATTGGTTCTCTGTCGGGGTGGTTCACGTCTGGAAGGCATTTTCTGATAAAAAAACATCTATTAGACTATTACTCAACTTCTTTAAGTATTTTCTAATTAACTTGCCTCAATAAAAGAAATAACCACATAACACATAACACTTTGAATAAAATAATAACTTTTATTTATTCATCATCTCTTCGAAAACATAAAAATAATAGCATCACTGCTATTTACATTCCTTTTCTGAACTACAAAAGTTACAGGACAACATCATCATTATCATATCCCATGGTTACTTAACACTAGGGATTTACACATTATTTAACATTTATTACGTGCACAAGAGGCACATTTCCTACAATGTTCTCCTAAGATACTCCGTAGCCTTCCGACGCTCTTCTTCCATAACCCGGAACATTGTTCGGCGATCTAACACGTACGATAGCAGAGTCTCGAACTGAATTGGATAACCCATGACTCGATCTTGAGCTCGATTGATCACGGCATTGAATACTTTATCCATCTCCTCCGTCTTCATCCTCTTTGCTTGTGCATCTCTTACTGTTATCCCGGTTCGTTGATAGGCTTCCTCGTATACATCTTCAGCTCTTGCCCTCTTAGTGGCTTCTTCCTTTAGCTTGTTCTTCAGTTCCGCGATCACCTCAATCAGTTGTTCTTTCTCTCCTTCAGTCTGTATCAGCTTCTCTTCAAAATTAGTTAGACATTCATCACGATCCTGAATGTTGTCGTCCTTCTGTGTCATTGCAGTCTGTTTTTCCGCTACTATCTCCTGTAACTCCTCGACTGTATCCTGAAGTTCCACATTACGGTCGTAGACTTCATCATACATACGAGCAGTCATCGAGGTTAGTGGAGTCTCTTCCTCCTCGTCATCCTCATCCTCCTGTGGCAACTCCACGGGATCTTCTTCATCCGTTTCTACATCATCATCCTCATCTTCAACCACTATGATCAACGGGGCTGACTCCCGTGGCAGTATTTGTTCCCAAACAACCTGAACGTCGCAAGGCTCCTCTTCTATAGGCATCTAAGGTCCTTCCTCCCTAGCCTGACTGGATTCTCCGACATTAGTTATCCTGACAACAAATTTTTTAGTTTTAACCATTAATCATTACTACTCGACACTCACGAGCACATAAGTTATAAACACATAAGCCCATAGGTGTTTTATTACTTCTTCCTTAAAACTCGATAAGAGTTTATCATCACTATCTCTTCAAAGGTTACTTTCTAAGGCTTTTCCCCCACCTAAGGTTCATAACCTAAAGCTTTGATACCAACTTGTGACACCCTCAAATCCTGGTACTTCATTTCCTTAAGATTTAGTATTCACTTAATCAAAACATTCATTTATAACTACCCAATCATAATAAAATTGAATAATAAACCTGCCCATACATGATTACATTAAATAAAAATCTCCCAGGTTATCTAACCTTTACAAACAATCATTCATGAGGAAAATTTAAATAAACTTCATTACAATACTTAAGCCAAAGTCTGATAATAAAACTATCAAAACGATTACAAGTCTTCAGTACTTGTTCATCTTTCATTTTCCTTTACTGGTGCTAGGTACTTCATGTGACGCCCCCAAAATAGGTATACAACACCCATTCTGAGTCGCCAAATACATGGTACAGAAACAACTACAATTTTATTAATACAACATAAAAATTGTGAGACTAAATACAAATAATGTCATCTAGACATTATCCACACTCAAATAAGTCCTAATTACAATTATTAATACATTATTTTATAGAATAGTGAGGACTACTTGAACAACTTCTAGAACCATCATTCCACACCCCGACTAGTACTCGCCACATTCTCGCCTCCTGAGAAGAAAAATGGAACAACAAGGTTCCAACCAATATTTCAGCATAATGATATTGAAGAAATAATATCACTTACGAAGAAAATAACATCCCTTACCTTAGCTAGAATAGTACTTCTGGTTGGAATATCAGATATAGTGCTGAAGGAACTTGCACCGTATAGCAACACTCAAAGTATAAAAATACTCACAAAATACGCTCGATATTATAGAGAGAGAAAAGGAGAGAAATCTGTAGTTTCTGGTGTGATTTTCAAATCTAACCTAAGCACCCTATTTATAGGAAAATGCTTAGAACACGAAAGCAGAAAATTTATTAAAATAATTTTATTTAACAAATATTCAAGCCCACTTCCCTAGAATCCGAATTCAGCTCATTTACCACACATGTGGGCTTGCAAAAAACGTTTTTCATGAATAAAACAATTAAAACCTCCAAAAATCAATTATTTCGGAACTTCGGAACTTCAATAATTCATAATAAATAGCCCTTTTATTAGAAAATTCGAATCTCGCGTTTTTTTATAAGAAATTCAATTCTCTACAACTTTACAGAAGAAAGTTTTTCCAAATTCCAAACAGAAATTGACCGAAATCCATAAACGGACAATTTTACAGGCTATAATCAAATTTTAGTCAAGAAATGGGGTCCACCGACATGTTTAACATATTTTAAACAACTTTTGTAACAAAAATACTCCTCATCCTCATATACTCATATATCCCACATTCATTGTAAAAATATCCCCATTATTATATTATAATAATATAATAAAATATTATTTTATCAAAAAAGATAAAATATCAATTTTTAACAATTGTCACTTATTTTCTCCATATATATCCACGTAAAATCAATATTTTCCTCATCGTATAAATCAATAATTAATTATTCACAAATAATATTACAGAATCACAGTACTGGCAACCAGGCCGTTCTCAGGAAAGAGGGGGCTTTCCAATAAAGGTTTCTCCTTACTGGCGCGCAATTAGGTGACCAAACCTCTCCTTAGACAGAACTTTCTAGACATTGCCAATAATATTTTCTAATAATATTATTCAAATAATATGAATTATTGCTCCGATAATGAAAAATACTGTGTAGTGACAATTATTGAAATAACAGTAATATAAAAAATCAACGCATCAATTATTGAATCAATAAAATAATATACTGAACAGTAATTACTGTAACAATTATTGAGTAGTACTTTCTTACGTAAGAATCAATAATTGGTGCAATACCGTGTGTTACTGTGCAACAACACGTATTACTGTGTTTCAACCACCGGGTATTCCAACAGTATTAACGGTCACAACTATGCCGTTATTTATAAACAACCATACTTGTCTTTTTCTTCATCCAATCGTTTTCCGTTATGGGGACCACAAAAGACTGCGCCATCGTACGAATATTCCCCGACAGCAAGAATATTCCACGACCAAACGAATATTCCCCGACAACAATGAATATTTTATAACCACCTGCTTATTTAAAATATTTGCGCATTTTACCCATAACTAACCACATTAATCAAATCAACCTTTACTATTTCAAAATAATAAATAGAGGAAATTAAATTTTATTTATTAATAATTTGGGGTCTTACACTTCACCCTTTTCATCTTTAGCTGTAAGGATTATACAGGCAAGAGTGAGCAAACAAGGCTCACTTGGAAAAACAACAATTAAACTTCAAATCTTTACATCATTTGTCAAATACTAGGCTCAATAGAACTGAATAATATGTTCTATTAACATTCTGAAATACATCACTGAGGGTCTAATGACCACGAACCATATCCACAGTTATAAGTAATCTTTCAACTTTAACTTTAACAATCATAAGACTATAAGGACTCCACGTACTTGGGGGGGATCAATCCTTTGTACAATGTATTATGCACAAACATTTCAGCGCAAAGTATAAACTAAGTGTAACCCCTATAAATAAGGTTGTACATCTCAGTATTTCAAGTACAAGTCTGCCCCAAAGTCAGTTTGGTTTGGATACACTTCAAGGTAATTTGGAATTCAACGGACATCAACTAAAAATTAGTTGAATAAAACGGTAATAACACTATGTTATTGAATAATCATAACTGAATAAACATTTCATTCTAAGTTCATGCTTTAGGAATAATCTAATAGCATAACAATTGAATAATATATCATATCTTGCTTTGAACAACATTCAGCTAATGTTACATCTTAGAATTGAATATAAAGCATGCATGACAAATAATAACTTGAATGATAAATTGGTTCATCAGAATAAAGATATTTGCATGCTAAAAATACAAGCTTAGGTTTAGAAAAAACTTGTACAACATAATAATGGAACTAGCTCAACAAAAGGGTTGAATTAGGAGAACTTGCAAAATTGTAAATAAACTAGCTCGACGAAAGTGTGGAGATAGAAAACTTGTATCATCATGAATAACTAGATACAAACAATTTGCTCAATGAAAGTAATTTACTCAATAAGGTATAGAATTAAGAAACTTGCATAACGAAGGTTTAGGATTAGAAAACTTGCCTTGCGCGTAGATTAAACCGTTATAATCCAAATCACAATATCATATATACATATGTTATCATAACATTATCAGTCATTATCAACTCTACATCACGTATGGTTTAGATGTCTAACCACGTAATCAAATTATAATCTTAAACGATGGTAAACTCGTTAAGTATTATCACCATGCTTGTTCATACACTATAATAACCGAAATACATTTTCATATAGCATTACAACTAACAATTTTAGACTTCTGTGTCAGACAAAAGTCGTTTATGAGCATTCTGTTAAGTGGCGCCGCGGCGCTGAGGTGGCTCTTCGGCGCGAGAGTTACACAAGGCATCGGCGCTGCGTCGCGAAGTTTGGCGCTGACTTCGGCCTGCTATCGAGTTAAGTGGAATCCTTTCCTCCTCGTCCTCTTCATCCTCATCCTCCCGTGGTAAATCAACGGGATCCTCCTCGTCTGTCTCCACATCATCATCCTCATCCTCAACTACTTTGACCAACGGGGCTGACTCCCATGGCAGTAGTTGTTCCCAAACTACCTGAATGTCGCGAGACTCTTCCTATATAGGCATTTGAGGTCCCTCCTCCCTAGCCTGACTGGATTCTCCAATATTAGTCATCCTGACAACAAAGTTTTAAAATTTTAATTATTAATCATTACTACTTGACACTCACGAGTACATAAACTATAAACACATAAGCACATAAGTGTTTTATTACTTCTTTCTTAAAAGGTTACTTCCTAAGGCTTTTCCCCCCACCTAAGGTTCATAACCTAAAGCTTTGATACCAACTTGTGACACCCCAAAATCCTGGTTCTTCATTTCCTCAAAATTTGGCGTTCACTTAATCAAAACATTCATTTTTAACTACCCAATTATAATAAAATTGAAAAATCAATACCTGCCCAGACAGGATAAAACTTAAATAAAATCTCCCAGGTTATCTAACCTTTAACAACAATCATTCAAATGCGGAAATTTAAATAAACTTCATTACAATCTTTAAACCAAAGTCTGAAAGTAAACTATCAAAACTATTACAAGTATTCAGTATTTATTCATCTTTCATTTTCCCTTATTGGTGCTAGGTACGTCACCCGTTTCAACTTTAGCTGTAAGAAATTTTACAGGCAAGAGTGAGCAAACAAGGCCCACTTGAAATAACAATAAATAAATCTTTAAACTTTTACATCAATTGCCAATATTAGGCTCAATAGAACTGAACAATTGTTGCCTAATTTTTATATAGCACTTTACCACGCAAGTATACGCGTTCAACTGTAATATTCAGCAAGCAAGGATATCGTTCCCACGAGGAAATAGACTAATATTTATCAATTACTAACTCTAACGCAATTAATCCTATTTTAAACTAAGAAAATTTTGTTTGTGATTTGAAAATTAAACTTAACAAACTAATTAATTAAAATCAAAATTTCACAAGAATAACTGCAGATTTAACAGGTTAAGATTACAACTTCCCTTGGTATTTCATTCAAACTACTTACTTCCCATTTAAAATAAATCAATTAATATGAATTGTTATCCAAGAATGCTTTATAAATATTCACGCTCTTCTTCCAAAGACACGTGAACAAATCCTCCTAAATCCAATCTCTAAGATGTAGAATTATAAGGAACACCCCAATTAATCAACTCACTATATTCCTATGTGAATCAAGTTAATTAGGATTTATGCACAAATTCTTTCAATGGATACAAAAGACATATAGGTATATTCCTATCCTATACGCTAATCATATTAACCCTATTCAGATTATATGAACAGATGTTATCATATCCAGATCTCAATCTATACTCCATCTTCCAATTTTATATAGATTATCACAGTAATTGTTGGTCAAACAATTAATCAATAAGCATAAGATATAATAAACAATTCAATAAAAACCAACTTTCATTCAATGGGAAGCTTGCAATATAAACTACATACCAAGTTCCGTTGCAATCTTAATTAAAATTTAGTTCATGATAGTAATAAAGAAAAACATAATCCAGATAAATAATCCAAACATCCCAGATAGTTACAAAAGATAAAACTAGAGAAGAGAAGAAGAAACTCTGAATTTACTCCAATACTCTCTCTTAGATCTTCAGCCTTTTGCAATTCTCCTTCGTGTTTTTCTTCCTTGTTCTCTCTGCAAATCTCTTGAAGAATTGATTGATTCTTTGCAAAATTCGTTCTCTCTGCAAATCTCCCTTGAAAACTTGATTGATTGCTTTCAAAATTTGTTCTCTTTGCTTTTCTAGAGTCCTCTCCTACTTGTATTGGTCTCAGCCCTCATTCAGACTCCTATTTGGCTTCAAAAACCCACTTGACAGCTGAAAAACACAACTCTCTACGCACATGAGCGCCTAGGCGCTCATCATAGTGCAATTCCAAGCGCCTAGGCGCTTGGCCATGATCTCCTATTTACAGAAATGCCACTCAGCTTTAATTTTCATGATTTTTGACCTTTTTCTTCTCCGAAATGACCAAATCGTCCCTCCAGCTCCAACCTACAACAAATAAACACAAAACACATAAAAAGATCCTAAAAACAATTAAATATAACAATAATTAAGTTTAATAATACCAGATTCATAGGTATAAAACCTACTCATCAAATACCCCCAAACTTAACCAATTGCTTGTCCCCAAGCAACACAACACAATGCAACAGCTAAATATGCAATGCAAATGCAACTATCTAAATGTCTACATTCCAGCAGTCAAACAGAACAAAATCTATTCATCAAGCCTCAGAGAAATCACAATAAACATGATAGTACATCATATCAAAACAGATTTGTAATTTCATCGTCAATCATCAAATCTTAACCTGTTATTATTGATATAGTGTGTGTGTGCTTAACATCCGTGCTAACTGATATGATGCTAAATACAACACATAATAAATCTCTTTAAAGGAATCATAAGTGTAAACTCACAAAATTCACGAACAAGCTAAAACCAACTAAAGACAAATATCCACCAAAATTGAAGAGTCCAATCCGGGATACTTATGCTCTTTTTTTTTTCTTTACGGGGGCTTTTTGCTCTTTTCCCATTTTATTGTTTTTTTTTTTTTAATATACATATATATAATTTTTTTTTTTAACCATGACTGTGCAATGTCTCATTCCATCAGGCTAACAGTGCTACCCCTTAGCGAGCTTTCGACCAACGACTCCCAGACCATATAAGACCTTAGGGCGCTAGGTTTTAAGATACCCCTTCGGGCGTACTTGCTCAAGTAACAAAGGCCCCGAAACAAAACTAGCCAGAGTATATATATATTTTTTTTCATCATTTTTTTTTTCATTTTTTTCAAGCTTATATATCCCAAATTTTTCCCCCAAACTTAAGTTTTTATCTAAATTCAGTCATCTTCGCCTATTCATGTCTTTCATTCATTTAAACTAGCATTATCCTCTAGAAGTCCATTATGTGTCAATTTAAACTCAATCAGTCAACATAGTAGTTTTTACTGTGCTATCCTTATTATATCAGTTTCAAACAGGTAAAGATTCAAATCCTGACAAGAAATCACGTCAAAGTTTTAACAGACAATACTATACTTGTCTACTCAATTCCAATCTCATCACTGACCAAGACAGACTTAAACTATTTAACAACTGGAACATGCAAATGCTTGAAATTTTTTTTTTTTTTTTTTTATATGCATGAACTGGAGCTGGAAACCTACACCCCCAAACTTAAATTATGCAATGCCCTCATTGTATATAACAAATAAAATTTAAGAAATTAAGCACTGAGGACTTCCCTGAAAGATAGAAGCTTTACTCCTCGTCAGAATCTTCTTCATCTTCTTCATCTTCTTCATCTGGGGGGTAAGCGGACAATGGTGGAAATTGGTAAGGAGCGGCACCTGGATTCATGCGAGCAAACATATCAAGGAATGCTGCGCTAAAATTCTGATACACCTCCGTTTGCCGCTGAGCTAAACTATCCTGATTTCTTTCCATTCTGTCAAAACCTTCCTGAACTCGAGTGGCAACCATGTCGATTCTTCTAGTTTGATTTCTCAAATCGCGACGGATATCTTCATAAAAATTAGGAGGTTGCTCTGAACTTCCAGCTGCAGTAGGATTCTCGTGGACCTGATGACTAGGCTCAGCTGCAGGTTCGGGAGGAGCAATAATGAATCCTAATCCTCTCGGGTGTGGTATTCCCCCACCCCATACCTTGTACTTCTTTATAAGCGAGTGGTCAATTGCAGCTAAAGGAGGCTGTATAGCTTCCTCGGCATCCCATTTCACCCCAGCTTGTTGGCATAGTCCTGTGATCAAAGATGGGTGTGGTAGTCCACCTGAGGTCCCTCCTCGAATTGCTTTGTCAATGGAATCATGAATAACTTGGCCCACATCTATAATTTTTCCTGATGCAATGCAGAAAAGCAGGGCTGCCCTTTGATTTACAACATCACTCATATGCCTACATGGCATCATCTTGGCACAAATAAATGCATGCCATGCCTTCCCATAATTGCTTAATTTGGATGCGGGGAACAACACAGCTTCATGTTGATCTGTTAATTTCCATGTCGTTCCAGGCACACACAAGGCTTGAATAATCTCACTGTAGTCTAGCTCGTGTTGCAGATATTGCATGTATCCATTGTTGGGTATCGTGTTCAAACCATAATAAGCATTTATTGACCTAAAACTGACCTCCACAGATTTACCTCGAACCCAAATTACGTTACCAACATGATCTATTGCATTTGCGTAGAATTCCTTAACAATCTTAACAACAGATGCATCCGGTTGAGCTGTGAAGTTCACCCATCTTCTACTCCCAATCATCTGTAATAATTCCCCATCTTCTATATCGGGCAATAGTCCACACTCGGGAATTAGTGCTTTATTAGAAAGTACATTGTAATATCTGTCCGACGCTTTAGCACTTGTGAATCTCTTTTTGTCATACTTTTGGGAAGTGCCCGAAGTTTCTCCTCTTTGTCTCTTACTAGCCATGGTCTTATGTACTAAGTTCTTGGCAACCCAAATGATACTCAATGACTTAGGAGAGCCAAAATCTTCTCTGTGACAATTTATCAAACACTTTGTGTGCACAGATTTGGAACACTATTAATATGCACTCCCCCAAACTTAAATTTCACCAATTGTTGCAATTACTAAACACAATATACATCCAAGGTAATTCAAGCAACAATTTAGAGTACCCACACCCAATTAAGCCAACACAATGATAGAACTAACTTCAAAGTACTAACCTAACTATTATCCAAGTGAATCCAAAGAATTTGCAATACAATCTTGTGTACTTACTTGGGTATAGCCAAATCTTGATGTTCAATCAAAGTTGGATGAGCAATTTGAGCCTTGAACCCTTACTTCAAGTAGATGTGGCTTGAATGCAAGTGCAATCCCGAATTGGTGAAGAAGGATGATAATATAGAACTTAGTTGCTTTGGTTTGGGTAGGGATTTAGTGTTTGATTTGGATTTGGAAGAGAAAGATTAGTTGTTTAGGCTAGATTAGATGAGGGTTTTGAGTTGTGGAGGGTTAGAGATGGAGTAGGAGAGTAAGAGAGGCTTTGAGTTGGAATGGGAGAGGAGTTGCCCGAATTGGGACTTAAGAAATTTTTTTTTTTTTTTTTTTTACATTAGAGCGCCTAGGCGCTTGGTGTGTGCACTATTTGGGCGCCTAGGCGCTTGCTTGCAGAAACTATTGGGCGAGTGGAGCGCCTAGGCGCTTGATGTATGCATTGTTTGGGCGCCTAGGCGCTTGGTCTGGACAACACATTCTGACTTTGAGCGCCTAGGCGCTTGAAATGACTTGAGAGGGAGCGCCTAGGCGCTTGGCATGGTTTGTAGCTACTGACTTGAAGCGCCTAGGCGGTTGGAATGGCTTGAAGTGGAGCGCCTAGGCGCTTGGGGCTTGTCCAACATTCTCTGCTCTGACGTCCTTTGGGAAAATAGCCATAACTTCTTCGTCCGAACTCCGATTTAGATGATTCAAGATGTTCTGGAAAGAGGAGAAGTAGATCTACAACTTTCATTCTTGAAGTTTCACGAAATAATATCCGGAGCTGTGGTCAAATTGGCTCTGAAGTGACTTCTTTGTAAATGGCAACCCGAAAACGTGAATCTAGCCACTCCAAACGTTGATCCATGTAACTTTTGTCCCAAACCTCGTCAAATATCCCCAATCTTAAACTTGTACGTGTTTTCCTTTCCTGCAATCAATTGAATCTCTGTTAGAGAACAAGGTATGCACAAATCCTTAACTAGCAAAGTTTAACCACTAATTAAACTAATGGTAAAGTAAATTAATAAGAGTAAAAATAGCGAATAACAATAAAACTTCATGGGTTGCCTCCCAGTTAGCACTTGGTTTATAGTCTTCAGCCTGACTTTCTCCTCTGTTCTAATCGGCAAGGTTGACCGATGTCTTTTCACGATCAAAGCAACCCCCATAGTAGTGCTTCAATCTTTGACCGTTGACTTTAAAATTACGTTTTGAATACGGGTCTTCCACTTCTACAGCTCCATGAGGATAGACTTTTAAGATTATAAATGGCCCAGACCATCGAGATTTCAACTTTCCAGGAAACAGTTTAAGCCTCGAATTGTATAATAACACTGTTTGACCTGCTTCAAACTTTCTTTCCAGAATTTTCTCATCATGCCACCTCTTAATTTTTTCTTTATATAACTTCGCATTCTCATACGATTGGAGTCTGAACTCATCCATTTGATTCAATTGTAAGAGGCGCTTCTCTCCCGCAGCAGATATATCAAGGTTCAACTTTCGAATTGCCCAATAAGCACTGTGTTCGAGTTCAACTGGAAGATGGCATGCCTTCCCATAAACTAACCTATACGGAGACATCCCTATCGGAGTTTTGTAAGCTGTACGGTATGCCCATAGAGCATCGTCCAACTTGCTAGACCAATCTTTCTGACTAGGATTCACTATCTTCTCGAGGATTCATTTCACTTCTCGGTTAGATACCTCGGCTTGACCACTTGTCTGTGGATGGTAAGCAGTAGCTATCTTATGAGTGACTCCATATTTAGCAAGGATAGCTGAAAACTGCTTATTATAGAAATGTGTTCCTTCATCACTAATGATTGCGCGAGGAGTGCCAAATCTAGAGAAAATGTTCTTCCGAATGAACTTAATCACAACCTTCGCGTCATTGGTAGGTGATGCTATAGCTTCTACCCACTTCGACACGTAGTCCACCGCTAGAAGTACATAGGAGTTACAGAAAGATGGTAGAAATGGTCCCATGAAGTCAATTCCCCAAACATCAAACAATTCGACTTCCAGGATCATATTAAGTGGCATCTCGTGTCGCTTTGATATATTACCAACTCTTTGGCATCTGTCACATTTTAATGAAAACACACGGGCATCTTTGAAGAGTGTTGGCCAGAAAAATCCACATTGAAGCACTTTAGCTGCCGTTCTTTCTCCCCCAAAATGTCCACCATAGTCAGATGCATGACATTGGTGTAGAATACTCTCCATTTCAACTTCCGGGATGCACCTTCTTATTACTTGATCGCCACATTGTTTAAATAAGAATGGCTCATCCCATAAATACTGTTTCATGTCATGGAGAAATTTCTTCTTCTGCTGGCTTGTCAAATCAGGCGGAAACACCTTACTGACAATGAAATTTACATAATCTGCATACCATGGTGTATCCATCCTTACCGCAAATATCTGTTCATCCGGAAAAAATTCGTTGATCACTGTTGTGTCATTTTTCTTTAGTTCTGAATTCTCTAACCGTGATAAATGATCAGCAACCTGATTTTCTGTTCCTTTTCGGTCCCGGATCTCCAAGTCAAACTCTTGTAGCAATAATACCCATCTAATTAATCTTGGCTTCGCGTCTTTCTTTGCTATTAAGTACTTAATTGCCGAATGATCCGTAAACACAATCACCTTTGTCCCAATCAAATATGAGCGAAATTTATCAAATGCATAAACAACTGCTAATAGCTCCTTCTCGGTAGTAGTATAATTCAGTTGAGCATCTGTCAATGTTTTACTAGCATAGTATATAGCATGAAAAATTTTATCTTTTCGTTGGCCAAGAACTGCACTAATCGCATAGTCGCTAGCATCACACATTAATTCGAACGGTATAGTCCAATCTGGTGCTATGATTACAGGTGCGGTAACAAGTTTCTTCTTTAACACATCAAACGCTTCTAGGCATGCTTGATCAAAGTTGAATGAGACATCCTTCTCCAACAGATTGCACAGTGGTTTTGTGATTTTGGAGAAGTCTTTTATAAATCGTCTATAGAAACCGGCGTGTCCCAAGAAACTTCGAATACCCTTTACAGAAATTGGTGGTGGCAGGTTCTCAATGGTTTCGATTTTTGCTCTATCAACCTCAATTCCTTTTGATGATACTCGGTGACCCAAGATTATCCCTTCTTGCACCATAAAATGACATTTCTCCCAATTCAAAACCAAATTCGTTTCCATGCAGCGTTTGAGCACAAGTGTGAGATTTTCCAAACAATAATCAAACGAATCCCCAAAAACTGAAAAATCATCCATAAATACCTCAAGATTTTGTTCAACCATATCTGAAAAAATAGCCATCATACACCGTTGAAACGTCGCTGGCGCATTACATAACCCAAAAGACATTCTGCGAAAAGCAAAGGTGCCATATGGGCATGTGAATGTTGTTTTCTCCTGATCCTCGGGTGCAATGGCAATTTGGTTATAGCCCGAATATCCATCCAAGAGGCAATAATACTCGTGCCCTGCAAGCCTGTCCAACATTTGATCTATGAATGGTAGAGGAAAATGGTCTTTACGAGTGGCCTTATTCAACTTCCTGTAATCCATACACACTCGCCAACCAGTAACTGTTCGCGTTGGGATCAATTCATTCTGCTCATTCGCAACTACTGTCATTCCCCCTTTCTTTGGCACGCATTGAACCGGACTTACCCATGAGCTATCTGAGATAGGGTAGATAATTCCAGCATCCAACCATTTAATGATCTCCTTTTTAACGACTTCCTTCATGATTGGATTAAGTCTTCGTTGTTGTTCAATAGTTGGTTTCGCTTCGTCTTCCAACAAAATCTTATGCATACAAATTGATGGGCTTATCCCCTTGATATCTGCAATAGTCCATCCAAGAGCAGTCTTATATTGTCGAAGTACCCTTAGTAGCTTTTCTTCTTGAACCTTATCAAGTGATGCAGAAATAATGACTGGCAAGGAAGAAGATCCAAGGTAAGTATACCGGAGGTGGTTAGACAATGGCTTAAGTTCCAAGGTAGGAGGTTCTTCTATGGATGATGTCACCTTTTCATCTAGCTTTCCCCGATAATCCAGAGGTTCAACTTTTTGTGGACATCGTGTGAACTTTGGAGCTGAATCTAGCATTTGGACCCATTCTATCACCATTGAATCATCAAATAATTTTTCACTAACCAATGCGGTTTCAAGAGGGTTTTCAATCACCAATTCACCAAATACCTCTTCAGTTGCTTCTTCAATAAGATCAACTCTTAAGCACTCTTCCTCTTCCTTCGGAAATTTCATAGCCTTGAAAACATTAAAAGTTACTTCTTCATCTTGAACTCTCATTGTTAACTCTCCCTTTTGTACATCAATTAATGTCCTTCCAGTGGCTAAAAATGGTCTTCCAAGGATAATGGGTATGTCTTTATCTTCTTCGTAGTCCAACACAATGAAGTCTGCTGGGAATATGAATTTGTCCACCTTCACTAATATGTCTTCCACAATGCCCCTAGGGTATGTCACTGATCTATCGGCGAGCTGTAGAGATATATTTGTTGGCTTTGGGGTAGGTAATCCCAACTGAGTGTAGATCAAAAGTGGCATCAAGTTAATACTTGCCCCCAAATCACACAAACATCTGTTAAAGAACTGGGGCCCAATAGTGCACGGTATTGTAAAGCTACCCGGATCCTTCAACTTCGGTGGTAACTTTCTTTGCAGAATTGCGCTACATTCTTCTGTCAATGCTACTGTTTCGAACTCCCCTAGCTTCCTCTTTCTTGCTAAAATATCTTTCATAAATTTTGCATAACTAGGCATTTGTTCTAAGGCATCTGCGAATGGAATGTTGATTTGCAGCTTTTTGAACACTTCTAAAAATTTTGAAAATTGTCTGTTTAATTTCTGCTTTTGAAATCTTTGAGGAAACGGCACAGGTGGTACAACTGTTGTTTGCTTTTCTTCTTGTTGTTTTGTCACAACTTTTTCCTCAGATTTACTTTCTGAATCTCCACTCTCTTGTTCACCATCCTCAGCAGAAATTACTTTCTTGTGTCCGTCCAAATCTGTAGTCAACTCCTTCCCGCTTCTGAGTGTAACTGCCTTACAGTGCTCATTCCATCATTCCTTGGATTTTTCTCCGTATCACTAGGTAAAGAACCTGGATTTCTAGTATTCATAGCATTAGCCATTTGCCCTATTTGATTCTCCAGATTCTTTATTGCAGCTGCTTGGGTTTTCGTTATGGTTTCCAACTGAGTTGCAAATCTTGCCATCATTTCTTCCATTTGTGAAAACTTTTCAAGTTGTTGAGTTTGTTGCTGTGGCTGAAATCCAGGTGGATATGTTTGCCTTGGAGCTTGAGCTTGTGACTGATTATTACTCCAAGAAAAATTCGGGTGGTTTCTCACTCCTGAATTGTAGTTGTTTGCATAACTGCCCTGCTGCCTGTTATAATTGGAAACAAAATGGACTGATTCAGGATTTATTGCACATTGATCACTTGAGTGGTTACCCGCACATATTTCACATATCGTTTCCATTTTCTGAACTGGTTGTACCCCAAGTGAATCTATCTTCTTTGTAAGAGCAGACATCTGAGCTGTCATTTGAGCTGACAATGCTGTCATAGCATCCACTTCATACACTCCTACTGTCCTTGGCGGAGTTGTTCTTGCTGTTGGCCATTGATAATTATTAGCTGCCATGGTTTCAAGCAACTCATACCCCTCATCACAATTCTTGGCCATAATAGCTCCTCCTCCTGCTGCAGCATCTATACTCGATCTCACTGTGCCGAATAAACCATTATAAAACGTTTGCACCTGAAGCCATTTAGGAATTCCATGGTGTGGACATTTTCGCAATGAATCCTTGAATCTCTCCCAGGCTTCATATAGTGATTCTGAATCGTGCTGAACGAAAGAGAAGATATCGTTCCGCAACTTTGCTGTTTTTGCAGGTGGGAAAAACTTTGCAAGAAATTTCTGGGCTAAATCATTCCATGTAGTGATCGAGCCTGGTGGTAATGAATGGAGCCAACTCTTAGCCTTATCTCTGAGGGTAAATGGAAATAGCCTTAGCCTTATTGCATCCTCTGACACATTATTATACTTGAAAGTATCGCAGATTTCTATAAAGCTGACTATGTGATCGTTCGGATCATCGTTTGGTAACCCTCCGAACTGACATGAATTTTGAATCATCTGTATTGTCCCCGGTTTTATCTCAAAACTTGTAGCAGTAATGGCAGGTCTCGTAATACTCGACTGAATTTCAGTAACCCACGGCGTAGCATAATCCCGCAGTGCTTTTTGCTCTTCTTCAGCCATAGTATCTTCCTTATCAAGTGCTTCTTTTGTTTCTTTAACCCAATTACGCAACCGCTGAAATCTTTTCTCGATGTCGTCCTCGTGAGGCAATAAATCTGGCTTCTTCGATCGCGTTTGCATAAACTAGTCAAAAGCACCTGAATAGAACAGAACAGAAAAAAGTTTAAATTAAGATTAACACTATAAAAATCAATAATGACAAAATATTAAACTAATTTCCCCGGCAACGGCGCCAAAAACTTGTTGCCTAATTTTTATATAGCACTTTACCACGCAAGTATACGCGTTCAACTGTAATATTCAGCAAGCAAGGATATCGTTCCCACGAGGAAATAGACTAATATTTATCAATTACTAACTCTAACGCAATTAATCCTATTTTAAACTAAGAAAATTTTGTTTGTGATTTGAAAATTAAACTTAACAAACTAATTAATTAAAATCAAAATTTCACAAGAATAACTGCAGATTTAACAGGTTAAGATTACAACTTCCCTTGGTATTTCATTCAAACTACTTACTTCCCATTTAAAATAAATCAATTAATATGAATTGTTATCCAAGAATGCTTTATAAATATTCACGCTCTTCTTCCAAAGACACGTGAACAAATCCTCCTAAATCCAATCTCTAAGATGTAGAATTATAAGGAACACCCCAATTAATCAACTCACTATATTCCTATGTGAATCAAGTTAATTAGGATTTATGCACAAATTCTTTCAATGGATACAAAAGACATATAGGTATATTCCTATCCTATACGCTAATCATATTAACCCTATTCAGATTATATGAACAGATGTTATCATATCCAGATCTCAATCTATACTCCATCTTCCAATTTTATATAGATTATCACAGTAATTGTTGGCCAAACAATTAATCAATAAGCATAAGATATAATAAACAATTCAATAAAAACCAACTTTCATTCAATGGGAAGCTTGCAATATAAACTACATACCAAGTTCCGTTGCAATCTTAATTAAAATTTAGTTCATGATAGTAATAAAGAAAAACATAATCCAGATAAATAATCCAAACATCCCAGATAGTTACAAAAGATAAAACTAGAGAAGAGAAGAAGAAACTCTGAATTTACTCCAATACTCTCTCTTAGATCTTCAGCCTTTTGCAATTCTCCTTCGTGTTTTTCTTCCTTGTTCTCTCTGCAAATCTCTTGAAGAATTGATTGATTCTTTGCAAAATTCGTTCTCTCTGCAAATCTCCCTTGAAAACTTGATTGATTGCTTTCAAAATTCGTTCTCTTTGCTTTTCTAGAGTCCTCTCCTACTTGTATTGGTCTCAGCCCTCATTCAGACTCCTATTTGGCTTCAAAAACCCACTTGACAGCTGAAAAACACAACTCTCTACGCACATGAGCGCCTAGGCGCTCATCATAGTGCAATTTCAAGCGCCTAGGCGCTTGGCCATGATCTCCTATTTACAGAAATGCCACTCATCTTTAATTTTCATGATTTTTGACCTTTTTCTTCTCCGAAATGACCAAATCGTCCCTCCAGCTCCAACCTACAACAAATAAACACAAAATACATAAAAAGATCCTAAAAACAATTAAATATAACAATAATTAAGTTTAATAATACCAGATTCATAGGTATAAAACCTACTCATCAACAATATATTCTATTAACTTTCTGAAAATTATAACATTTACTGAGGGTCTAATGACCACAAAATCATGTCCACAGTTATAAGTAATCTTTCAACTTTAACTTTAACAGTCATAAGACTATAAGGACTCCACGTACTTAGGGGGATCAACCCTTCGTACAATGTATTGTGCACAACCATTTCAACGCTAAGCGTAAACCTCTATTAAAAGAGTTGTTCATCTCAGTATTTAGAATACAAGTCCGCACCAAAGTAAGTTTGGTTTTTTTTTTTTTTGATAATGTGGAGTTTTCCAATCGCAGTCGGACTAAGTCTCCCCACCACGGACCAGGCTTTGCGCACAGGCTCGGCCTAAGACATGGCTCCGCCCAGAAATGTGCGTTCCGTGGCCACACGGACCAGTTTGGTTTGGATAAGCTTTCAAGAAAATTTGGAATTTATCAAACATCAACTAAGGAGTAGTTGAATAAGACCAATAACACTATACTATAGAATAATCGTGATTGAATCAATTATAGTAAACTAAAGTCATGCATTAGGAATAATCTAATAGCATACAATTTGAATAACTATAGCATACCTTGCTTGAACAACACTAACCCAAGGTTAATTAGAATTGAATAGTAAGCATGCATATCATATATAGTTGTGCATGCTAAACCACAAGTTAAATACAAGAATAACTTGATCCAAATAACTTACATCATTATATTGTAATCAAATTGAAAACAGCAATTGAATTAACAAGATAATAGATTAGAAAACTTGTATCGTCATGAGTAACTAGATACAATGACTTACTCAATAATAGGCAATCTAGCTCTACGAAAGTGTAGAAGTAGCAACTTACAACAATTGTAAATGAATTTGAAAACAATAATGCACCAAATGAAATTAAACTCGCACAATGAAGTTTTGAGTTAGAGAACTTGCTCAATTATAAAATAGAGTTAGAAAACTTTCCTTGCTCGTAGGCTAAACCGAATCAATACGAATCACAATATCCTATAAACATATGTCATCATGACATAGTTAGCCATTACCACTTTACAAACATAACTAAGTACGTTCATCATTTAAAATTGGATTTTTAATCACATAATCACAAGCTAATCTTTAATAACATAATTATTCATAGTATAGAAATACTAACATCAATATTTTACAGTCCTACTATCATCACATAGTGTTTCTTAAAATTTTGTGTACAAAAAGTACACTGTCATACCATTCTGCTAACTCGCGCTGCGGCGCCACAGTTTACACTGTGGGTCGCGCTGCGACGTTGAGTTGGCGTTGCGGCTCGGGTCACAGGCCATTGGTTGGCGCTGCGACGCGATATTTATACTGCTGGGCCGCGCTGCGGCGCCAGAGTCCAGAACTCGGCAACTAAGCTCGACAACAGCATGAACAAAAGCCAAATTAGCCTAAAAGCTCGAATCTAATAGACTGATTAACATGTAATACACATATAGACTTCATATAAACATATTGTGAAGACTTCTAACATGTTTCTACTCATAAAATAACATAAACATCAAAGTTACAACACCCAATTTCAATGTTTTTGGCAAAAACTCCATTGTTGACATTTTTAATGAAAATCAACACTGTGATTTTGTTTTTTTTAATCAAAACAGAAATTTCAAAACATCATAGTTATGATTATACATACTCTATCAATTTCCATAATCAATTTATCAATTTAACAACTAATTAAACCTTAATTTCTATTTTAAATTCAGCCATACTCATATATTTTTCATATGAACACTATATAATATATTTTTTCATAAAACACATACATACATGAATTAATTTCTCTATAATCATACATAAACTCATGAGATAACCTTATAATCAATAATCATACAAAACTTATATACATAACAACAATTTATCTTTTATAAAAATTTCACAGAGAACTTTTTGGGAAGATGAAAACTAAACTTTTAAAGAAAAATGTTAAGCTCCTACCTTTGATTAAGAAGATGATGGCTACTTTTGATTATCAATTTCTTTTCTCCAATTTCTTTATCAAAACCTGTTAGGATTTCTCTCAAATTCTCTTTAGTTTTTTTTTCTTCTTATCTTTTTCTTCGACTGAGTCTTTCTTCCTAACTCTAACTATGTAGAATAATATAACGTATATAGTAATAATAGATATATTAAATATATAATATAATACTAACTTAACTGACATCAGTTATAAACTTTTGAAAATCAAAAGCCATAAGGCTTGTTTGGTTAAGCTAATAAAAATAACTCATTAACCCTTACACCTTGTTTGGCAAATCTAACTAAAACAAATGGATTAATCCTTATACCTTGTTTGATAAAACACTATTAGATTAAAGACTTATTATGCAATAAGACATATTTGGCAAAAACTAAATTAAAGTCCTTTAATTTATTTTAATAACTCCTTTATAGCAAGGTTATTACTCACACTTTTATTTAATTAATTAATCAATTAAAACATTAATCTATTAAATTACTTTAGCACATAATTTAATATTACATAACTATAATTTCCTTTATAATTTTATTCAACCAACTAACACTTTATTTTAATCAAAATTCTAATTAAAATATTATAATCCATTTAATCCTTATAAGCTCTCTAGCTTACTTATTAAATTAAATTAGTATATAACCTCATAACAATTAATTTTCTTAGCTCCTAAATTATTTATTTAACAAATAATTAACTAAACCACATCAACTCAAATTTCCATTAAATACTTATATAATTCAATAAATATTTAATATTGCAAATAAATATTTAATATATATTATTTAATTATTTATTCAACAAATAATTAACTAAACCACATCAACTCAAATTAAACAATTATTTATTCAACAATAAACATATCCATTAAATACTTATATAAATTAATAAATATTTAATATTACACTTTAAAATTCTAGAATGTTACAGAGATGAGTTGATTTTACTGCCTAATACACGTAGGAATGACATGTCATTTTCTTTTTTATTTTCAGCAGCCACGTCTGAGAAAATCCGAGTCAATTTGACGGGTGTCTTATCTTATTAACAGAATGGTGTAATTTCAAAATATTAATTAGTTCAATGAGATAATTTCAATTTTTAAAAGTTTAATGGTGTAATAAATAAAACGTGTCAATTATAATCGGGTTTTCTTAATTTTGTATGAAAGAATCTAAGTCAATTTGGCGGACGTCCAATTTTATTAACGGAATGATGTAATTTCAAATTTTTAATTAATTCAATAAATTAAATTAAATTTAAAATTTAATAGTGTAATAAATAAAACGTGCCAACTGTTTTATTTTTGGGAATTTATTAGTTAACAACTCACAATATATAGATCATTTTAAATTTTAACTTATAATTGATTTTAAAATAAGTCATCCCTGACCGCCTAAAAATGTATCATCGAGTGAAAAAAAAAGAAAGGGGAGAGAAAAATCACATGTAAATTCAGACCCAGCAAATATTTAGCTGTGGCTCACAATTGACCCTTTTTGTGTACACAACTTCTTCTTCGCCCTTTGACGGATTGATCTACCTAAAAAAAAATCAACGACACTTATTACGGAGAGAGTTATGTTCCGGCGGATCAGATGGATTATAGCTGCTTTCAACCATCACAATCACAATAGAATAACAACCCTCAACGAAAATTCCGATATCGTTGCTCTACCCGTACCCGTTTCACCTCAAGCTCAAACACAAGCCCCTTTCAATTCAGAATCTAGTAATCATAGTAAACCCCAAAGGGCAATGCTGGAGGCTTTGCACGAAATTGCCATTTACATTCACAGATTTCACAATCTCGACCTCTTTCAACAAGGGTATGTTCTAATTTAGCTGTCCCCTTTTTTTTATTATTACATTTAGTTTTTTTCTCTCTCTCATTTAGTGTTTTAGTATACTTGTGCTTAAATTGTCTTGGTAGTAAGGTTGTTGTAGTCAAGTGAATGAATGAAAACTTTTCTCTGCTTATTTTGGGTTGAATGCCCAAAACATAATCTTTTTGTATTTAATTAATTAACAAGGGTATGTTTAACTTTGAGCTGTCTTTTTATTTTTATTTTAATCTGTATATATATATATATATATTATTTTATCATTTCATGTAGTTTTAATTTCCCCCCTCATAATAGTGTGTTTTTGTATACTATACACACTATATTTGTGCTTAAATCCCCATATAGGTGAGATTGAGGGTTTGGGTAGTGGGTAGTAAGGTTGTCGTAGCTCTATGGTATGTGTTATTAATGGAGCAATTGAACAGCGCAAGTGATCGGGGTTTAGAAGTTTCTGACTTTAACATAGTTATCTGTCTAGATAGAAAAACTTGGTAAATTTAAATGATATTTGGTTAGTTGATTTTGAATGTGGACTCCCATTTTCGAACGTCTCAAAATGTTAACCCAGACACTTGGAACTTGTATGTATGTACTTGTATATATTCTAGAATTTGTAATTCATTAGGAGGAGTTCTTCACTTCTTGATTAAGATATTGTAATGTATGTTATGAAAAGTTTTTCCTGCTATTTCCCTATGAAAGACTAACATAAATTATGCATAACTAAATAATCAACATTACATTAAGCTGTTAGGTTATAGCTAATTATATTTGCAACAATATGTAGTGGATAAAACACATTTGAATGTAGTAACAATTAGATGTTGCCTCATGATATTTTTAATTTTCAAAATGAAACAAGAAATAAGGATGAGATAATTCAGTATGGGAGGAAAAGGAGTCCTTTAAGTAGAAACAAAGCCATCTCTAGATAAGGACAACTACCACTCGACATTTGACACATG
Organism: Panax japonicus; assembly: GCA_020205505.1. Taxonomy (NCBI): domain Eukaryota; kingdom Viridiplantae; phylum Streptophyta; class Magnoliopsida; order Apiales; family Araliaceae; genus Panax; species Panax japonicus. The sequence continues at coordinate 50,490,906 of CM035107.1, forward strand.
AACAATATTGTTGTAATTTTACCTCGTCTCTAAAACATCAAATCCTTAAGAATGGAAAAGTACGCATCAACATGTCCTTGGATTGTGATGCTTTTAATTGAACCAATATTTGTAGGTCCGAGCTAAATACAACCTATTAGTGGGTAAAATATGGTCACCTATCAATGGGTTTAAGTATCATCTTCCTAAACTCTACATTTATTCGATATGATAGACTTATGCATATTCGTTTAATTGTTGTAGTTGGGTACCTCTAAATCTGTAATATTCCGAATTCTTACCAGACTTGTAATGTAACCTTATATGATTAATAAATAATGTTTTGGTGATTGAAATTATGTGTTATGTGATTAAATGTGTGTGGTTTCATTATAAGTACAAGTATAGAATTTTTTTTAAACATAACTAGGAAATCACTATTCATAAAACATAAACTAAACTTTGGGGAAGTCAACAATCAACTAACTGTATTAGTTAGGAAATCTAACTAAATAGCTAACTAGAAAGCAAACTAAGTTTGGAGAAACTAACCTAATGGTTGAAACCTAGATACGAAATCACTATTCAATAATACGAGAATTCGAAATATTATACGAGAATAATACGGTTACGAAAAATTCAAAGTCGATTATTACGGCTAACTAACTAGTTGGAGTAACCAAACTAAATAGGATTCAGTTATGGTGTAGAGAAAGTATGTGTTTTTTTGGCCATTTAGGAAGTATGAAATACTTAAATATGGTGTATATAAGTATTTTTACCTTGTGAAGTTAGTTATCAATTTGGCTTTTGCTTGCTCTAATGTGTTGTCAAGCATATAATGGAGAGATGTGGCCTAAGGGTTTGCTTGTGGTGTTGTCAAGCTTGGAGAGGTGAGATGTGGCCTCTTGCCTTGCAACACATTTGTTGCAAGACACAAGTGGTAGGACATGGCCTTGGTCAATTGTAAGTGGTGGAGTTGTTAGGCATTGGTGGCATTGTGTGAATCATGGCTTGGTGGTCTTGTTGGCCACTTTAATTGGTTGTGGTGTGATGACCATTATACCCCAAGTCTTGGTTGCCTATAAACAAAACTCTCATGCCATGCTAACCTTCATTAAATTCCAAAGCAATTCTAAGAGAGAGCATAGTAAGATCACATATATTTGAGAGGTAGAAAATCAAGTCTTGCTTATTCAAGATAATCGTAAAGCTTTCAACTTCAAGAGGTAATTTACGACTTGTCATATTCTGGTTAGTTAATCATTCTTATATTCGAAATCATGTAATGACAGGCTAAACATAAATTGTATGTTAATAAGTAGCAAGTCATATGGTCATGATAAACTAGCTTAAGTAAATGTCCTAATAAGGAAAGTAAAACATGATTATGCATGCTAGTATGTTTATGTTGTAAAACTTGATAAAACTAGCTACTAAATTGCTTCATTAGACAAACTAATTAAATGAGATAAAGCATGATATGTATGTTAACATTAAAATCAAACATAGTAAGTAATAAAGTATTGAAATAAAATTTATACTAAAGATTAATTAATTTATAAGAGTAAAGTCATGTTTATGACTAATTGTATGTTGACTAAATGAATAATATAGGCCGACGAAAAATTAGTGTAAACATAGAAGACGCTATCAGACAAGTTTTCTAACTCATTCGATTTATGTACTTAGTGCAACGATGTGTTTTAAATTGTTGAATTTCATTCAATTCTTTATTTGAATTATGAAGTTCATTATATACTGTGAAATGAATTATTGAGAATAATTATTTGCTATTTGATTCGGCTTAACTCGAGTATTGAGCTATTCCTTTTAGAATAATTATTGATGAGATATTGAATTGTTATAATTCTTTATTTGAGTTGAGTTTATTGTGCCAAACCAAATTGTTTTCGGGCGGAATCTGTAGGTTAGTAACTGAAATGAACAACACTTATTTATAGGGGAATTTTTGATGTGTCGGTTAACCGACTCCTATATTGTTGAAAACGAAAGTTGTCTTGTTATGCATAACATATGATATTATTAGGCTGATTCCCTTATAATATCTACAGAGAGTTCTAAGTCTTTATGACTGACGAATGGAAAGTTCCAAGTCTTATGACTGACGAACAATTCTTGGTTTAACAACCCTCAGTTTACTATTATGAACAATTTATGAACAATTGTTGATATCTTTTGTTGAGCTATTCATCCCTTTGAATCAGAGAAGTGTGAATTATTTTATGTGTTATGTGTTAGACTAGTTGAGCTATCTTATGCTCATTCTTGCAAATATGTTTCATTTGCATTTAAGGAAGTATTACCAGAAGAGTCTGGAACGGGAAAGTTAAAGAAGAGTAGATAATTGGTATTCTTTATTTGTAATAGAACTTAAAGTTATAATAACTTTGGAGATTTGATTAAAGAGTTGGGAATTATTATAAAAATGTATAGTGTACTTTACATTTAAGCTAGTTGATGTAGAAGTTATTTAACTATGCTAAATTAACAGTATTGACAATGTCTAGAAAATTCTGTCGAGAAAATGAGTTGTCTAATTGAGCACCGCTTTAACGGAAAGCCTCCTCTTTCCTGGAAACTGACTGATTGCTAATATTGAAAATATAGGATAGATAAATGGTGATGAAGTTGAGAAGAAGGGTTTAGTGTTGGATTGAAGTTATGGAATACAAAAGAGGAAGTAGGGTTGGAGGAGTTACATATTTAATGCATTAGAATAAGTTGTAATTTTTATGACTTTGAGATGTATCCGAAAATTGTAAAGTTTACGATTCTGGAATAAAGAGTATGATGTTAAGTTTTTAATTAAATGAGTTTTTATCAAGTATAATATTAGTGAATATTAATGAAAGATGTTGTGATCCAGCAATGGAGGTAAAGAATTGATGTAATGTTTGTAATAGACTAGTTAAACCAATAGACTTATTGGTAGATTTAGTAGATGAAGTTGTATCGTCAGCACCAGATCAGGAGTTGAAGGAGACTCGAATTTGGGGGCATGACAAAATCTCATAAATTTATATAAGAACCATCATATTTACACATTATAAGTATTATCTATACTTTAAAAAGGAAGTTTCACAATAGAGATGGAAATAATCATATTCTTGAAAAGTAGTAATATTATCTAAATTCCAATTATTTGGATGGGTAATGTTTACAATTCAACACGCACACTCTGACACACGTATATATATACATATACATACATATACAAACATATTTGAAAGTTTTTGAGAAAAAAAAGAACTTATCTTTTTTTTAAATAATAGATGTTACAGGAGATATTTATAATGTAGTTCTAGTAGAAGTCTATCATAATCTACCAGATCACATGAAAATAGGAACAAACTAACTCCCCTAACAAATAAATTCAAATCTTAATTTGAATTTATTAAAAACATAAACTAATTATCCTAATCTTCAACACCCCCCCTCAAGTTGGTGCATAGATATCTATCATGCCCAACTTGCTGATGAGAAACTCAAAGCTTGATCTGAACAGTCCTTTTGTAAGAATGTCAGCTATTTGTTGTGTCGTTGTAACAAATGGCATACAAATAATACCAGCCTCCAATTTCTCTTTTATGAAGTATCTGTCAATCTCAACATGTTTGGTTCTATCATGATGCTGCACTTGGTTATGAGCAATGTTAATCGCAACTTTGTTGTCACAATATAGTTTTATAGGCGTCTCTAGTGGTCTTTTTAATTCTTCAAGAATAATTTTTAATCACAATAACTC